>JAYRBT010000001.1:98242798-98326200 GCA_036023395.1 Myiotriccus ornatus
GCATAAACCTTCTCTCAACTAATAGTAATTGTGTGGGGGGTGTAAAAGCAAATTGACCCAAGGCAAAACCACGACAGTGCAGCATTTGCCCTGGAAATATAATAGGAATTCATAGGTTACATTATCCAAATTCATCATCATCCAAATTAGGTACTGTATTTCTCCCCACTCCCTTGGACATTATCCCAAATAAAGCCTAATACTCAGTTTTACAGTTCATGCCCACTGAGGACTATCTTAACAGCAGCAGATGAGCATGGATATAAATGCATCACAATTCTATACTGTCAGAGCTTTTGGTTACAGAATCACAGAATATTCTGAGTTGGAAGGGACCCACAAGGACTATCAAGTCCAACTTTTAAGTGAATGGCCCATACAGGAGAGGATTGAACCCGTGACCTTGCCATTATTACCACCAAGTTTTAACCAACTGAGCTAATCTCAGGGTTGATGGACACTTGGACATTTTGCAATAAACTCTGTGACCTACAGTTAAGGTCCTGTGTTTTTAAGATCAACACATGGAGATTTCTGCTTCACATTTTATTCTTCCTCTTAAAGCAGAGTTTGTGCCCTCAGATTTGGAAATACGTGAATGTTTAGAAAAGTCAAAAGAATGAACAAGTACATATTTTTTAAAATCCATCTCTATTTTTCAATCCATCTCATGATTTCTGTATGCTCTAAGACTGGACAATCTGGCTGCAGCGGAAGGCATTTCCCTGAAGTTTAAAAGAAAGACGTATGGCAGGCTACAAGAAGGATGTAAATACATGCACAGGTTCCTCTGTCAAACCATGATTTGCAGACCTTCTGATTTAAAAGGCAGCTGCAAAGTAAAACATTTCTAGGGATTATTAACTGTATAATTAATTATCTGCAGGTTTAGTCATTTGTGAATCTTATAGATATACTCCCATATGAGAGAGGTAGCAAGTTAAGAACTTCTGTTATTTACAGTGCTTGAACGGGAGAGTCCTAGTATACTACATCTGGAAATTAATATGCTCCCCTCTGTTCCAAGTAAATGAATGCTCCCCTCTATTCCCCAGGATTCCATATCTTCCTCTCAGAAATATAGAAAACATAACAGTCTGAAAAAAAAAAATCTTAAATTTTTTGACAAGTAGATTCACTGAGGAATTTTTTTGGATTGACACTACCATCACATTTCCGTCTGACATTCTATAGTCTACTATATTTAATCACAATCAGTATTTACATTGCATAACTTTGATACACATCAGATAGCATGTCATGGCTCTGACATTATACTCAGTGTAGGCAGTTTCCACTCCTTCTTAAGATAACAATTCGGTCAAATGCAACATTAAATAAGATTTTAAGACAGCAGATGGCATCACTTAGTTATTTTTAACTGTTGCACATTGACCATTTACTATGCAGCATAACCCATCTTTGAAGATCAGTTAATGGAGCTCTATGGACAGCACAGAAAAGTGACATTTAAAAAAAAAAAAAATTACCATTTTACTGATCTGGTTGCTTTGATCTTTACTGAGTTTCATGCAAGCATCTTAAAAGAGCCCAGAATTTCCCACAGCTGCAGTTGCTCTTTGGGTTCACCAGGTACTCCTGGTGAAGTCCCCCAGCTGAAGGCATTCTCATCTGTGAGAGCAAATGGCCGGCTTTCAGCAACCTGCCAGCTCTGACTACAGCTTAGTGGAAATTCAAGACTTTTCCTCGTTTTTTCCCCTCTGTGATTGCTGTTAGAGCTACATTGCACCATCAGACACGAAATCACAAAGTATTTCACACCACTATTGGAGAAGTTGCCCATTAAACAAATCAGAGTTAAAAAAAGTGGTGAATGCCAGAAAGGCTCCTCATGCCCATTCAGCATCACAAGGGAAATAACAGCCTGGCTCTAAGCTTTGCAAGGAACTGCAAAACCAGATCTGCTATTCCATCTTCCTTTTATACTTTCTTTCTCAATGTTCCTTGTATAATATCTAGAATAATGTGAATTCAGATGATGCATGGACTTGAAAAGGTAAACTTTAAAAACAAAGGTGTCTCTACACACACTAAAACTGCCTGGGGAAATGGGACATTGAGCAATGTACCAAATAAATTTTCTGATCTCTTTTCAGAATAATAAAAACATAATGTTCTACTCAGGGTATTTAGAAAGTGCCTGTCACAGTAGTTAGGTGTTGCAGTCAGAGTTTGTGATCAAAGAGGTGTATTTTTCCATGTACCACTCAGTTAGAATGGATGCAGGAATGCACTGTGGAGATCTTGAGCTTACAATTCCACTAGGGAACAGTCAAGTGGATGACCTTCAGCAGGCTGCACGGCAAGACTTGTAAATTCAAATTGATGGATAAGTGCACATGCCCACCAATATTCATGCTCAGTATTCAGTGTGCATTTTACAGCAGCCAGGAGCTCGACCTGAGCATCTTCTGTAGGTATTAATAGATTTCCAATGAAGAATGAATTATGAAAACCAACAAGGTAAAGCAATTTGTGAAAATGCAATAGATTTCTTCGGAAAAGAAAAAAATACTACAGAAAATACTGAAAACAAACATTAGAGCTAATGAAGAGGTTATAAAATCTTTTTTGTTTTATACCTTCATAAAGATCTGGTTTCTCCCACAGTGTTAAGATCAGCATTGCGCTACCAAAGCACTCGTCCTTTCTACTCTCAGCCTAGGGCAGAAATAAGCCTTTTCAGTCACTCAGACCATGTCATTATACTTCCAGAAAGCAAAGAGAGCTCCAAGAGCTGTGAGGAACAGAGGTGGGAAGAAGGGAAAATGTCAATCTCTTATACAATAAATAACTCAAATCTTTTTTCTTTTTGTGAAGTCACTTTTTAAAGTGTTGGCAGTCTGTGCATTAGACAATGTTTTTTTTTCCCAAGGGTTAATTTTTTTTTTCCAACCTGCTAGTAATACAAATTGAATGTCATTTTCCCTCTGTAATAGAATGAATGAAACATGTATATCTAACAATAACGTGAACCCAAACTAGCAGCATAATTACTAATGTCACGATAATTGGTACTGATACTCACTGTAGCCAAAAGCTTCCTGCTGAGTCACTTTTGAAATACCAGTTCAAAAGGTAGCAGACAGAAGATAGACTGCTATATTCCTAGAGGTCACCAAATAGTTCGCAATGTTATTTGTAGAGAATGTCACTGCCACAACGAGAAGAATTACACGATGCAGTTGCCTACAGCAGCAGCGGTCAGCCTCAAATGATCTTGCTCTGACAAATCTTACAGCTGCAGGTTAGCAAAACACGATACGGACGCAGTAGCTAAAAACCACGAGACACAAGCTCAAGAGGCTCGTACTCAGTGTCATAAGTGACATCAGGTAGACTTCAAATTCTAAGTGAAGCATATTCATTTAAATGTAAGACCATATTTTACTATTATTTATAGGTCTAAAATGACACATCGAGATCTACCAGGGCTTTCTAAAACAGAAGCAAGTCAGTTGCCTAAGCCCTGTTGCATTCAGCAGCTGCTAACTCGCAGTTTGTTTAAATACTGTAAAATGCTGCTGAAGACTTCCCCTACACATGTGTGTTTAGGCATTTCCAAGTATCTGACCACTAGGTACATGTGAAGTGAACCCCTTTAAAATTCCCCATTATGTAAGCCATTCTGTCCTATTTGATGAATTTTGTGGCGACTCAGTATCATAACCAAACAACATATTCTTTATGCAGAGGCACACATACATAAACAGATAAAAAAAAACATTTCTAAAATCACAGGGGAAGTTCTGCAGACTACATTATTTCACAGTCACCTACAGCGAGGTTTTGAGCTAACCTATGTAAATGAAGCATTATATTCTCCCCAGCTTACTTCTGGCAGGCATAAACAGGTCTCCAGAGCTCCACCAATTCCTATGATGATCCCCCTCCTGCACCTTCAGAACTAGTTCCTTCCCAAATCCTTCTTGTAGACTAGCCTTCCCAGCTAACCTCTGAATTTAAATACGCTGTAAGAATAGACGCTTTTTCAAGTGCATAACAATCTACTTACACTTTTACCCCAATCTCAGCTGTCCTAGGTGGTTTGCAGGCACCTGTGCAGCAAATGCCGAGGGACTGGCTATCTCCTCGCTTCCTTTAACAGAGTTTAACTCTGAAAACATGAAAAATTAACTCTTTTCTGTCTTCCACAGCACTTTTAAACTGGTGGTGGGAGGAGCAGAAAGTCTCCCTATCTTGCAGTGTGAGAAAAAGCTAAAATTCCCATCAGAAGTGACTCACCAACATTAATCATATATATACCAGATTGAAAGGCACTCAGAACATGAAGCTTGAAAATCTCATCCTCAGTTAAGCAAATGAGAAGCAAATTGCTCAGTACTATCATATTATTTTAACTGCTGTATCTGTACAATTTTGCACAATGAAGCTGATTAATATAAATTTATTGTTTCTAGCACTGAACTCCTACAAAGAACTGCTGCTGAACCTTTTGGAAGAACAAATAGCTGAGTAGCATGCAACTTCCTTTATCTTGAAATGAAAAAGTATCAGCGTAAAATATTTTCGTATTTAAGACGTTCACATCACTTACCACCTGGTTTATGCATTACAATGAATATCATTATTGCTTAACCAAGCAAATGCACATCAGAGTCTTCAGTAACCAAATTACACTGCAGCTTGAGATATTGCATCTTCTGTTTACTTCTCTTAGGGAGTATCGTGAGTTTTTATTCAATAATATGAAATCCAAGTACAAAAATCCAGAGAGTACTGTTTAGACTCAAGATAACAGATAAATGTTGGGAGTGAGGGGGGGATGAAGAAAAAGAGAAAAACAGTAAGCAGAAGTCCTACTGTCTCCAAAATGAAGCTTGAGAATGAGAGGATTTATTTTCTTATTTAAAAAAATCCGACCAAGTCATGTTTGGAAATACATGCATGCTACTAAATCTACAAAGCAGGGAATTTCCCCATTCATACTATGTACTCAATACTGCTCTATGTTCTTCATAAACTGGACTCAGGCTTTTTGCCTTTCTGGTGTTTTTATTTCTTCCTAATACTATTATCCAGCCCTCACAGCACTATACCCAGAACTGTATGTGAAGAATATTCTATTAACCATTAAAAAACCAATAGCAGAATCATAAAAAGTGAAACACACTCCTGTTTTTCAGGGAAGTAGTCTAATTCGCAGGAACTAGATTACAATCTGACATAGTCTTGTAAATTCAGGATAAATCAAGTGCTGCTTTAACAATACCTTGGCATAAAAGAAATCAAGGCCTCACTGCAATAAAGTGCTTGAGCCTCTGCCAAGTTAATAATTTCTATTGGCATTTAATTATACTGCATCTCCTGAAGCTAAGCCACAACTTTACCATGAGCAGGGCTACTCTGAGCAAGAGTCTTGTTCTGTTCAAATCAACACTCATCTGACAAATAGGTTTATTATGTATCAATGTGTGACACAGAAAACAAGGCAAGGCTGTAAATTTTAACTCCTCACTGAATGTTAGAGAATATTCAACCCAGAAATTTTAATTATGAATGTAAATAATAACGGTACTTAAGTAAATCCTACTTGTGTTTGCAAATGTAAGTGCAAAATGGTCAGATTTCCTTCTGGGGAGAGGTATTTAAAAGAGTCCTGGTCATAAGTTGAGTTCTGATATACCTGATACACTTATACACCTGTAGAGAAAATGTCTGTATGACATTCTAATTTTTGGTGACTAGGCTTTTTTACAATATTTTTAACAGTCTTTTTTGACATATTCAAAAAGAAGCACTCTACAGAAAGGGCTAGAGACATCCTGAGTTGCAAATATCCCTGAAGAATATGTTCACCAGAATACGCCCTCCAGGTAATGTTTTTAAGTAATAAAAAACCAGAAAGTCTTGTAATAAAGTATTTAAAATTGCTAGTGATGGTCCCAATGCCATCAGTATTGTATGTGGGGTACAAAAGAGTGCAAGACCTTGAAAAGTCATATTAATAATGTAGAAGAGTTCAGTCTAAGGACTAACATGTTCGTTGCTACACAAGATCCTACACAGAAAAAATCAGAAGAACGTAAGTCTATCCTTTCAAAATCTATCAAGAAAGAAAAAGAATGACTGCTTGGTTTTACTTTGAAAATTAACATCTCCAGTCTCACAAAAGAGAGCAGTATTAGAAATCAAGTGGGAATAATACCTCACATCGTTTGAGACTTGTGACTAGTAAGAAAAAAAATCTACCATGATTAGTTTACAATATTCATAATGACATATGCAGCATACTGAGTCCATAGCAGCAGAGGGGACCAACCCATGGCCCTGTGAAGTATCCAGCTCTCAGTAATCACTCCAGTTTACATGTGAGATGATCAAAATGAAAGGTTTGTGTTAGATGCTTAACAGAGAATGTACACAGGCATTTAAATTCAGTCCAGGAAAATTGCCAAGGCTTCTACAGCCCTTCTGGCATGATCAATGAAATGTCAGTCTACAGTCAATCCTCCATACCTCAGCCCTGCCACACTGCCCTGAGGTCCACACAGCAGTGATTGAAAAGGCAGGAAGTTCAGGAGGTGGTCTTCCAGAGGCAACATGTTTACAGGACAGAGTGATGACCACAGCTTTCATTCAAAGACATGGAACTAGGCTCTTCTGTAAAAGAAAAGTTTCATGGCCAGAACACCAAGCAGATGTGGGAATGTATTTCTGGGGGAAAAAACACCAAAACAAAATAAGAAAAGAGTGAATGGAAAAAAAAAAAAAAAAAAAAACAACACCGCAAACCAAAGCCAAAAAACAGCCGCCACCACTGCAATCAAAAAAATTAAAAAAAATAGGCAAAGACGAAATCAACCAGTGCAAACATAAGACAAACAAAGGGACTCCTGATTTTAGGCTGTTCTCTAACCTAGTGACTTGTAGCTCTTTCAAGAAACTGGAGTTTGAACTTTCTGCCAGGCCACACTGGAGAACAGTGAACCCATGTTTTCTGGGTCCTGTGCAGCCGTGTCTGGCATCATGGCACATCTGTGATACAGCACCTGCTTCTTCTTTCCATTGCATAGAGAGCTTAGGCATGCACTCAAGGATGTAGTTTCCCCTCCAGAAAAAGCCAAGCATTTCAAAGGTCTGTTACAACTTTGCAGTTTGACACTTCCCTCCCTATTTTAATTTAGCCCCAAGGAAATTGTTTAAGGTCAGCTTTGTAGAAGCAGGAATAGAAGTCCAGCACCAGTCTCAAATGTGGACCACACCCTGCTATTCACTGCCCAAGTATGAGTGCATCGTTCAAGATCCAGGGCTTAATCCTTTCTCTTCTCCAGATGCTTCACAGCAACTGTTGTCACTCAGGCTGGAACACAGTGTGAAGAGTGCTACATTTCAAGTACATTTCTGTACTCTTAGGACTCTTGACTCCTCTTTCTAGTCTGTTTAGAAACATACTGGGGTAACATACACCATAAATAAAACAAACGTCTTTGAAGAAGGCCTCAGGAAGATATTCAGAAAGTCTCTTGCAGTTTGTGATTCAATCTGTCTCCTCTTGAGTTTGACCTGATGTGCTGGCTTGTAACCATCTGTGTGGCGTTTCAGGTATTTTCAGTAAGTCTTGGTAAGACAAATTCCCCCCACCCCCAATTTAGACTAAATGGGAGTTTTTACCCATGTTATATGAAATTTTTTATTGATCAGAGGCATAGTCCTAAATTGACAATGCACTGATATGGGCTAAATAGAAAGGGGCTACTCTGAATATGGATAATCAAAAATAGCAAGGTTATGTAAACAGAGAACTCACATGAAATTTGAATCTCAGAGTCAAGGGGGAGATTTTATCTTTTACACTTATAATTAATTCCTAGCCTTGTTAAGCACACAAAAATACATGCTTGCCTTTCTTTCCACCTAACCATACAAGAGTCTTAGAAAATTATATTGGTAAACAGGAATAATGACAAGTCTTGATTCTGGTATAAAAAGAAAAGAACAAAACCAGGATCATGAAAAATTGTAGAAGCAAGCATTGAATACCTGAAGGGAACAATTCATGGGAAGTTAATGAGTACTCAATATGAGACTGAGCAGGAAAGCAACAGAGTCAGAGACCTATGAAGGAAAAGCAGCAAATGTAAACAAGGAAAACACAGAATGAAATAGGGTGTTGACAACAGGCAAATAAAAATTCAGATTATTAGAAAATTAGAAGAACTGAAATGAGCAATCAGATGCAGGAAGGCAGAAAAGAAAAGAAAAGAAAAAGGGCCAAAGGAGTAATGAATAATTTCAAAAAATAATGCACTATTGAAAAAGAATGACAACGTGATATACAAATCTTGGCAGCTTGTCAAATTTTAATTATCTTTTCAATTACTAATTAGGTCTTCTCATTGAATGAAACAGAAGACAAACTTTCAAGAGTTTTAATGTTACCTTTTTTGTCTATCTCTATGATCTGCTCATCACAATGGAGAACCAGGATCCCATCAAAGAGCAGAATAGGACATTTGCCACAAGATAATCTCTATGCCTTAATACTACAGAAACCCCGAATAAACATCTATCCTAAATGAAGAACAAGGCAGAAATTTCAATTACATCAGTGGAATATGATTTTACAGGTATTTTTAACTAATAAGCCTTTCTGAGAAAGCAACCTATCTTAAATGGAAATTATCTTTAATTTTTTTTTGTAGTCTTGATTGGAATAATTACTTAAGCATATGAGCATCAAAGAGAAGGCAGCTGACGAGCATTAGCAGGCACATGTGATGCACAGCAGTGGTGCCTGCACATAACCACCAAGTGCATCTCCATTTCTTTTTAAATGCTTCCAGACTGATTTCCTTTTAATCAAATAAGAGAGAAAAAGACACTGCCCAGCCCAAAGCCGCCTTTACCACTTCCAGGCCACCTTCTCTCCCTCCTCTGTAGGCATCAACACTGGAACACAGGGAGGGCATGAGGAAAGCCAGGAATTTCCCCTCCAGCCTTGAAAGGAATAGCAGTGCCTAGAGCAGGACAAAACTGTTACAGTTCGTACAGGAAACTAATGCCAGTCCCAAAGTGAAAAAAAAGGTACCTGAAACTGTTCCTGTTCCTTTAGGGATAGTACACAGAACATGATATTTACAAGCTACACAGAAAAATCCAGTTGCACTCCTTTCACTTACGATGGCTTTCAACTATGTATGTGAAATCTTAAAAAATATATAAATTAGGCTGTATTACCCATGGGAACATTAATTCTTTTTTGTATTACTGCTTTTCCTAAAATTACTTCAATAGGTAGGTTATTCATTTCAGACTGAGCTTTAAGTCTTTTTGCCTGAATTCAACTGGAATACTTGTGCAATACATGACTTAGTGAAATTAACAGGCATTAAAAACTGGCCCACTGTTGGTCATGAACCTTGCATGAGATTCAACATATATACACAGTAGTGCTTACTCTGGAGCAACCTGGGAAGGCATCCTTTATCTCTTTTTCGATTTTAATTTTAGTACTTAGTACTAATTCTTCAGTAATTCTAAATGTTTAATTTAGAAATATGACAATGGGCATAATCTCTCTTAGAGAATCCAATATAAGTAAAAATGCCTTTTCAGAACAGCTGTTATAGATTAGGTTTAATTAATATGATGTTGAAAATGGGGAAAAAAAATTAAACTGATTCTGTACATCTAGGGAACTCTGATCAAGTAAAACCTCCTGTTCACAGTTCATGAGAACAGAAAGTTTTCTGTATATTGCAGAAGAACACAAAATGCATCAGAGCAAACAGAAAGATTAATTACTGTACTCTAAAATAAGCTAAGTCTGAAAAAGACACGCACTGACTTCTGTGCTCATGGTCACTAAAAGGCAAGGACAAATTTTACAGATTTTACAGAGAAAAACTGGGTTTGAATCGGTTCAGAGTACCTGACGTTTTGCTGGAAATGAGAGAAAAGTTCAAAGGCAAGCAAACTTCCATTTTTGCAGCAAAGAAGGCAGCAGTGAGCAAATTAATCTTGTGCATTAATCTTCGCATTCCTCACAAGTGACTCAGGCCTGAAGAAAAAAACATTCCCACTATCTAGTTAGAAAACGTCATGTTTCCCACATGGAAGGGAGGAGAGGAGCCCAAGCAGTGCTGTTTTTACTACTTTCACCCTGATTAATTTGCTTGCAGACCCTTCTGCTGTTCAGAGTCCCAAACTGTTAAGGAAAATAGTTCCCATTTACCAACAAAAATTAAACTAGTCCTCATGTGTATAATAAGCTTGAGTCAGAGCATTTCTAAACAATTATTTAACTATTTATAATTTATTATAATAGTCCTTGGTAAAAGCATCTTAGAATGACAATCAGCAGCAAAATAGAAGATAGGCTAATAAACTCCATGGCAATATCTGTTTACACACTTAAGAGCTATAAAAGCATCAAGTGGCGACAAGCATAAAAAAGAGCCCATTGAGAATGAAGAGTAGAAAACACCCTTGGAGAGCTGGAGAAGTCACAGAGGTCAGAAAACTACCTCCAGTACCTGAACCTCCACCACTTCTTACGTCTGAGCCACGTCTCCTTCAGAAAGTGAAATCCCAGTTCTGCCAGGAGCACTGACCACACACAGTTCCCATGCACCTCCGCAAAAGCCAGTGCAGTTACCAACTGGGAAGAAAAAACATTTTTGCAAAATGGTTTGCAAAAAGGACAGTCAGTCCTGGCATTTCGCGCTTAAACCCTCAAAGCTTGGCAACAGAAACAAGAGCACCCCACTGGGAAGGGGAGTTACAACCCACCACTTCTAGAACCGCCTGTGTGCTGAGCGAGCAGCTCCTCAGACCAACCTCAAAGGAGCAGCAGATGCCAATGTCCCAACTTACATCACTTCAGAGTGCTGAATGGCTACTCTCAATGTCCAGAAGAGGCCTGTATCATGCCAGCTCTAGGCCTGCTCACCCTCCTCAGGACACGAGTGCCAGCATGGAAACTGCGACACACAGAAGAGTGAGCAGGAGGCCATTTGCACCAAAGGTGGGCGCCCAGGGTGCCTTGCCCCGGGGTGAGGTGTACCTCAGCATCACCACCTCTCACCCACATCCTGAAGGACTCAGGAAAGACTCCAAGCGGATTTCAAGATTGGACTGACAGGACAAGCAGCTGAGCACTAAAACCTAATTTACTGTCTTGATAAAACATACGGGATAACAAGATAGAAGACTCAAAAATACCTCCAATAGAAACAGGTAAAAAACACCAAAGCTTAACCACTTGCAAAACCAGAACGAATCGATATGAAACAACTAAATTATGCAGAACACTTATATAGATTACTAGTCTTAAAAGTATTTCCCATATATTTACTCAACTGAGCTTCTGATTTGTTTTGTATTTGTGTGACATGAAGGTTCAATTCAGAATGATTTTTCTCTATTTTTATTTATACACAGGGGAACCATTTATGATTCCAAAACAATTTTTTACTGTGTCCCTGATTGAAAATTATCAGTTTGGACTGAATAGTTTTTCCGTACCAGCTTAGGTGTTTCAGTTATTGCTTTTTCACAATAAAATATACTGAGAAAGGACTGAGATTACTGAAAATAATTGTATTGGCAAGCAAGGAAGGCAAATTACTAAGGGCAAATATTTCAAGTTTTTAAAGCCAAGTTTCTTCCACTTTTCTTTATTAAATATTTTGTTATATTCTACCACACGGAAATGTTGTACAAGGATATAAAATATGCTTTAAATGTTTTCCCTCTCTCTGTCTTGCATGTTAGGTCAGTTGCCCCACTTCACAGCTTAGCTGAAAATCTGTAATAAAAAAGTTGAGGAAAAATACATTTGAAGAATGCCACAATAAAACATGCAATTCTTTGCTGTTTTAATGAAACTCAAGGAGTTTTTCCACTTGTCACGCTATGGTAAGGAATGTAAGAAAAAAGGATTGAATTCAAGTTATTAACAGATATTTCCATTTCTCTTCTGTATCTCACTGTGGTTTACAACATCCTTAGTCATGTGTGGTTTTTCTGTTGTCAGAGGGGTGGTTTTTTTGGTTGCTGTTGAGTTTGGCACAGACAAAGACGAAGTGCCTCCAAGCCATGACCTATTAGAAGCTTTTATAGGAAAAAATAAAATAAAAGCTTGTTACTAGCTAAGTGTTAACTTTAATCTGTCAACAGGTTACAAAAAAAAGAAGATGAGAGTGAGATACCATAAAGTGTTATAATGTATCTACTACATTTGACTGATGGGTTTCCAAGGATATTTTAAAAATTAATACTTTCAAAAAATGTGTATATTGCAGACTTTGTAGTACTTACATGAAAAATGAGACTCTAGCAGTTATTTCAGGACAATACAACACAGGAAGGTGGTACTTATGTTCTTATAACGAAGTTATGGACTTCAGCAACTTCCGTTCCCCTCATCACCTGATGCTTAACAATTCCACCAAAAGGAATACCAAGTAGGCATCCACATTTACTCATTTTTTCATCCATCCATAGCCCACTACTTATCATAATCTGCATACGTGTTAATATTCATATTGACTAGCTTGCTATAAGCACCTTTCATACATAACACAGTACATTGATGTAAACTTGGGGAAGGATTATAAAAACACTTTATAAAGAAATGTACTAATTTAATCAATGTCTGACAGTTTCACTACAAGATTTCACTGGAAAAATAGAATCCAACAATAGAAATCCTAAACCTAGTTAACCTTAGTGCAGCAGGGCAGAAAGAGCAGATATTTGTTTTGTATGGAGTGATCGCTGCTCTAATGCTTTAGAGCATCTCAACTGTATTAGAAAGGCCATCTCTCGCTCACATTCATCATCTACAAAAACAGCAATAAAGAAAGCTGTTGATCTCTAATAACTGAAATAAGGATAATGCCAGACATTCTCAAAATCAACAGAAAAACAGTGAAACTCAAACTACCAAGAAGTGAAGTCAGTAAAAGAGAAGGAAGAACACACAGTTATACTGACATGTTACTACACAGGCCCCAAGATGGGAGATTCTACCTTGAAGTCAAAAAGTCTAAGTTAGGACAACTGTAATTTAGGATTTGTCATAATGCCATTACTCTGGAGTAAGAGCATTTGTAATGGTCAGAAACTTAACAGACAATACACAGCAAACTAACATTTACCTTGATGTAACTTGCTTACATTTCCAAAATGTAAACTCTTTGGGAAAGCTGTTTTAAGTCTTGCTGCCTCATCAGGTATCTTCAGAGTATACATATTCTCCCACTATTAGCTGCTCTATATAGTCAGAGAAATGTAAAGGAATGTTATTGCAAGTGACAATCAAGCCTTTTAAGCTATATGTAATGGAAAATGCTGCAGAGCATAATCCACATGATAAAAAAATCCTCCATCTGAGTCAGAGTCCATCAAAGCTCTCTAAAAGCCCTATTTCTGATTTTATTTTAACCTCGCACAATTTTGGTGGGTTTTTTTATATGAATGAGACTAAAAATACACTTATAAATAATGCAATAGAACCACACTGTACGTACACTGTAAAGCAACTATGGATGTTTAATCACTTTTTCCTAGGATTCTCCCTTAATTTGACATTTCAAAACTTGTACAGCACATTAGCAAAAATAATGCACCAACATGAATATTCTGACAAAAACACAGACATCTGCCACTGCCACACTGAAAGTAATTTTTAAACAAATAAAAAGCTACAAGGCCACAAAGAACATTTAACCACAAAACTATAACTTATTTTCTAATACGTCTTTTCATATGTAGTAACTAGTCCCTGTCTCTTAGTGTTGAGAACGTATTAGACAACCTGGGAACTAGACGACAATAAAATAAAATTTAAAAAGGTTCAACCCTGCATAGGTCTGAGCACGTGAAAGGTGAGAGGTTCCCCAGATGCTTAATGCTTAACAAGAAGTTTCCATATCTCTCGAGACCAAGCCTAAAAGAGATTTTTATTTTTTGGTGCCCACCCATTTAATATAAACCTTTCTCTTTGATTATGTGTATTCTGGGAAATAAGAGCAATGTCTTTGAATAAATCTTTACCTTTTCAAGCCACACAGCTCTTGGTAGCTTTTTAGCCATATACTCCTATAGCTCACTTTGCATGAATTAATGACTTTCCTGTAAAAGCTGGCTTTAACACTATAAATAACTGACAAGTGTTAAATAAACTCCTTGTAAAGGAAAGCTCAGGATGAGATGGAGACTTCCCTGCAGGCATCCCACCTGGCAGCAAGAAAGCAGAGGCCACGGCTGCTGCTAGTCCCCACCACCCGAGCTAACGAGACATTCCAAGGCGGCAGCTCTTGTAAATATTTTGAATGTTGCATTCACGAGGAACATAACTGGGCAAACTGAGTGCACCACCAGTATGGAAGTTACTCTGAGAGGATGCAGGTTTTATTAGAGCAAATGCTTTCAGCTTCCCTGCTCATGAAAAACCCAGGGCTAGCATATAGCCAAATTTTCACTGGTTTTCTCTCATTTTTCAGGTGACAGAGCAACACACACATAGTACATCCTAAAAATAAGGCAGAAGACAAGCAGTTTACAAGCACCTCTGACAGCACTGGCCTATAAGCCTGTGGTCACCCCTCAGCTTCCCTCAAACTGTACCAAAGTAGGTCATCCACATTTTCTCTTGAGTAAGTGCAGCAGCCTCAGACCAACCACATTTTCCTGCCCTTCTCATTCTTCTCAGGTTGTGCTTTACATTTGCTCTTACATACCTGCCATTTTCCTTAGCCTGCTGTCTATCCTTTTTGCCTTTACACCATACATCAGTACATCAGCCCTTTCACCTCCACTCGTGTGTGGTGCCATCTCACTGCATCTATGTGCAAGCCTACCGTGCCCTGGCTCCCTCACACCCTTACATGTATGCAACCCTGGTGAGGGCAGAAGGAGATCAGGGGGCCTGAAGGGAACCATCAAAGACTGCTCTAAAAGACAATTAAGCAACACAATTTCCAGCATAGCTGCTCTGTGCGTGCATTCGCCAGGTCCAGGGAGATAACACATCTGAGGAAGATGGAGTCTCCTCTGGCTGTGGAGGCTGTCTGGAGGAGGAATTACAGGGCAAGGACAGGACTCTCCCTCAGCACTGGGCCTCTGCCAAGACAAGGCAATGAGATGAAAGGACTTGACCTCTGAAACTTGCCCAAGAATTAAATGAGCTTCCTCACATTGCGTACGAATGCAACTGTTTTGATTGTGGTTTGCCATCCTACTAGACTGCAATAAGAGTTTTTCTCTCAGCATAAACCAATTATATCAACAGTCCAAGGCGTTGTGGGACAGCACGTACATGCACTCTTCCTCCATGAGCATCTCCTCTGTGTGACACAAAACCATGGCACCAACCACTCTTCTTAATAGGGAGGATCAACCCTCCTGGCACAGGCAGTGCAGGCCATCACAAGGCAGATCCTTGCTGGATACCATACTCAGTCAGATCAATATAAAAAGAGACATTCTTATTACATGCAAAAATTTACTACAAGAAAAATCCTTCAAATAAATCTTTAAAATGACCTCATTCTCTTTCCTAATGACTGTCACCAGTGGAGTCTTCTCAAAGTCTAATGTGAAGATGACAAAGGGCTTCAATACTTTTACCAAAGAAAACACAGGTGCATGAGGAGAGTTGTTTTTTAGTTTCTAAAAATAATTTAAGTAATGGTGAGTTAAAGGCAGATACAAAAATACCAATTGACAAAAATACAGCACTTCCTGAAGAACAAGTACTGGTTACCTTAACCGACAACAGATGGTTCTGATATCTTCACCCAAGGCAACAAGGCTCAAGGAGAGAGCATTTCACCTTTTCAGCACCCCACCTCAAACACTACAGTCAGTTACACTAACAAAAACTTATATTGCCATCGGACACTCAACAATGGGCTTCTGTTGTGCTAGGTTCCCACCTCGGAAATGTCTCAGGAGGGAGTTACCCCTCCCACTCGTACCATGGCAGGTGACATGCAAGAACAGTGGCACACACTTGGCTACTTACCACACATAAAGCACATGCTACCTGCTGCCCCCCAAAGGCCCCACGCCTTACTTCTCAGTAATACCAGCCAAGGCAATTCCTAAAGCAGAATCTGATAAAATCTAGCTCATAGCTTCTCATAGCTTCTACCACCTGGGTGATTTAATCGATGTATGCTAGAATGGCCTGTCTTTCACTGAACCTGGTCCTACTGTAAACACATCCAGTATAAGAATAATCACATGCACTGCCAGGGATAAGAGGACCTTGTGTACATGGCAATCAGCTTGGTCACCTTGAGTGAGACACTAAGAGAACTGCAGGGAACAAAAAAGGTATAAAGTCTTCTGTAAAGATAAAGTGGAAGAGGTAATATGTCACCTCTAATATTAATTTCATTCTACTGATGAAGAATTTCTCTGATGGACTGGGAAACAGTCACAGACTCCAGAGAGCAGCTCCTCAAAAGGGACAGACCTAATAGCTTTTCCATTTTAAATTCCAAGAGGACGCTGGCACTGCAACAAATTAACCTCTGTGAGCTTCCAAATACCCAGTGGGATATTTGTGTTTACCAATACAACAAAGCATTAATGCCTCCCAAACACTAACAGTGTGACACTTCTAGCTACTGATAGTCAAACAAACTCACTCTTTCCCAGCTAGAAAGTATTATTAAGTCCTAGCTCCAAAAAATTAAAGGATAGATAGGTACACAGGTACTTAATTCAGTCAGATGTTTTAGGGATTCTTCTACTGAGTAGTATTAGCAGTTCAGTCCAAAAACTTCGTGCACATCACGAAGTAGAAACAGCCACTGTTACAAAAGGAGACTCCCAAATCATTAATCATTTCCACAGCAGCATACATAGTGCAGGCAACGTTCCTTGTTCTTGTGCACCTCCAAGAGCATACATTCACAGTCCAGAAGAAAGCTCCAAAGAAATGACAAATCACCTCATGCTATAAATAGAAATATTCTGAGAAGCATCCAAATTAACAGAAAAGTCACTCTCCCTTTTCTGCTAAAAAGTTCAGCACCCTTCTTCTTTTCCCCCCTTTCATTTCATTGACTGATGATGGTTGGTCCAGCTGATTTTATCTCAGTGACTTCAGAACTGGTTCATTCTCTTGCAACAGCTGTGCTCCTCTTCACTACAGGTACGTGTGGCTCATCACAACAGTCTGTGGCTGGAAGATACTACCAGTCTTCCACGGGACCTTACTATCAATGTAAATACTTTTTAACTCTCAAAGGCTATCAGGTTTTTCAAACAACCTTATTTTTCTAGAAGTTATTGAATATGTACTTCTCTGTTGAATTCCTTATTTAGTAGCTGCTGTGTAAGACCACTTGCTGAAGAACAGCTAAAGGCAAGTTTAATTCTTCAATGTTCTGGTGAACATTTGGAGCAAACCAAGTACCTGCTTTGGAATTTTCATCCTCCAAGGCATCTTCGCAATGCAACATGCATTTTTCAGGATGACATCACCGCTAATAGCCCAAAATGATAAATCCTTTTAGATGCAGTACATCTTTGGCATAAAAAAAATACCTACTGGCAGCAAGTCAAGGGGAGGGGGAATGAGTTTTACATAGACTTTCATACTCATTTAGTTACCTTGGCTTCAATACAGAGGTAATATTAGGTATTTTCATCACTGATACAAAGTTATACGATTTGAAAAAAAAAAAAAAAGCAAAAATTGAATTCTTCTTTTGACATCGTACTTCCTCTTCAGGCTGGGCTTCAAGGCTTCAGTACTTTTGAGTGTTTGCCTATTAAAGCAATTAATTCTTTCATGTATCGGCATTATACAGGTATTAAGTTTTCCTTGCTTAGAGGAAGAAAAGTGTTAACTGGAAAACCAGGATTATAATTTTCACAGTCTTCTGCATTCAGAAAGATAGAACTGCATATTTACATCTGACAAAAAAAAAAACTTAATGCCTTTACAAAAGTACTATGGTGTAAAGTTGTGAAGAAAATGTTAGAGGTCTTTGACCTCCTTGCTTTTGTTTCAAAACATTATTCCTGTTTAATAAAAATTTTGCAAGATGCATTAAGTCTACATTTGGGATTTCTTGGCCCTGAACTATGCATAAAGCTTTCCAGTTTCCTTAATTTTATACACATGAAAACTCAAGGAATAGTGATCTGCAATCTAGCATAACTAAAACAGGAATCCAAGAGTAATGACAGGTACCATACCTGCCCCTGAATCTTACAGTTTTGTTGGTTTAGATTCAAGTTTTTTTCCTTAATAGGAGTGAAAGATACACACTAAAAAGAGAGAAGGCTTGCATCTACAAACTACTCAGGGAAAGTAGGTATGTAATAATAACAGATCTACACTGGCTTTTGAGGACAAGACCAATTTTCTCTGTGCCAAAACCTTTTAGATACCAGCTCACATTCTGGTGCAAAGTAAGACACAAAGCTACCCACAACAGAGAAAACTTAATGCAGAACCAAGCTCATGTATTTCTGTCCCCACTGTGTGAACAAATGGAGCACGTGGTATTGATTCCCCCCTGGGACCATGCTTCCCAGCAGATCACTGCAGTGATCGTAAGGCTCACAAGCCAGCTCCAGTTGTCAAATGCTGCAGTTAATGGGCACGCAGATTGCCTGTGCTGCCTGCAGGACAGGGCAGGCATGCTGCACAAAGGTACACAAACCTAATGACAGGGTCACCTCTCAGGCCCACATCACATGCCAGACCTCTAGGGACACTTGGGCGTAACACCAGAACTGCCCAGCATACAAGCCAAATACAGCAGGGCCACCAAGCTAGAAAACAACTTTGCAGAAGAGTTCCTGGTTCTGAAACTGAGCCAGCAGTGCATCCTCACAGAAAAGAAGGCCATCAGCTTCCTATGCTGCATAAGCTGCACTAGACAAAATGTCACCAGCAGGTCAAGGGAGAGGATCCTTCCCCTCTGCTCAGCATGGCTGAGGCATACTCGGAACGCAGGGTCAAGCCCTGGAGAGACAGGGACTTACTGAAGCAAGTTCTCAAGCAAACGGCCACAAAGATGACTAAGGAACAGGAGCATCTCTCATACAAGGGAAGGTTGAAAGAGCTGGAGAGCAGATACCTTAGGAGAGTCTTATCCGTGTGTAGAAATACCTGATGGGGGGAGAAGTAAAGACTTTTCTCTGTAGTGCCCAGTCACCAGACAAGAGACAGTGGGCATAGACTGAAATTCCACTTAAACATAAGACACTTCTTCAGTGAGGGTGGTCAAACACTGGCACTGGATGCCCACACAGGCTGTGTAGTCTCTGTCCACAAAGACACCCATAACACAACTGGACACAGCCCTGAGCAACCTGCTATAACTGACCCTGCTCTGAGCAGGGGTTGGACTAGACTGTTTCCAGAGGTACCCTTCCAATCTTAACTATTCTCTATATCTGTAAAAAATAAAGAGAAAAAAACAGATACCTTCTAATCTTTCTGTGGTACAAGTCATATTAGACAGCACTTTTAAAACTAGCAAGAATGCATATACAGAAGTAGGGGTTTTTTTAACTGACAGTTCATTCATTGAAGCTTATCAGTAGACTCAAGAGAGTTATTGCTTTCATTCGTCACCCTTCACAGAAGAAAGAAAAACTGTTTTAACCCCATAAAACTTCTTCTGTCAGATAAACAGAAACTTATCTAGTTGTTTACCAAACAGCTGAGAAAATAAGTGGCAAAATAGTAGTTAAAAAAAAAAATTAGTACATAATGCTATTTTCCCCAAATCTGGGCTGCCAGTTTTGAATATTTGAGGGCTTATTAACATGCTAATTAGTACATGTTGAAATAAAAAGTACCTATTGTGATAAATAATTACATCCCACAGAATATTCAAAGTTTTTTATGAAATCAAATCTCTTCACAATAACATACTCTTTTTCACTATGTGGCATATGAAAGCATGATGGCTGCACGCTTATACTTCATCTAAATGTGGCCAATGAAAATCAATGTCAAAACCAAGAGTTCTCGTTCAGAGGGAAAAAAAAAATTAAAAAAGGTAAGAAAGGATGCAATAAAAACATTTGTCTGAGTAACTCATTACCAAACTACCCAAGAAATGAACACACTAATAAACCTTTTAGTTAAAAAAAAAGTAAATACATCACACTTAGAATTTACTTATTTCATGCCAATGAGCAGGCAGACTCAAATAATTTAGATTAAACTCTATGTGAAGTTGCTGAAAACTCTGTGCTTAGGGAAGAACTCCAAGGAAACAGTCTGGTCTTTTACTGCAAATCAAAGACAGCAGTTCTCAAAATAAAAGCTGCTGTTTTATAAAATCACAAAACCATAAAGATAAGCCAGACCATTTCTTCCTTTGAGGAGTTTTTGCTCATTTCATCATTTCACTGGGTTCAAATTCCTCCATAGAGGAATAGTGTCTTTCCCTTGGACTCATGGTTACTGATGGGCAGCTCAATTCAAAACCCACAAATCCTGGCATCTCTCTGATGCTGAGACTCAGCTGGGAACAGCACTGCCCTGTGTCTCTTGACAGCACTGTCTCTTGCCTTGCCTTCTCCCCAGGAAGCTTTTTCACAAAAGCTCTGTCCCAACTTGATGCCTTCTGGCTACATTTTCCCACAGAGAGGGATTCAAATGTGAAGAGCAAGCTAACAGCATACTCCATGACAAATGGGATATGTGACTTTCACTGATGTCAAAACAGCACCAACTATGGAAGTTTACTCAGTGTTAAGGAGAGGACAACAAGAAAAGATAGCATGAGTCCTTATGCCTTCAACCACTCTAGTGTTCTGTACTGACAGACATAGAGAGGATGAACTTGTCATGTTGGCAAGCATTTATCCACAACTAGATTTAGCTCCATTGTGTACTGTCTGTACAGTGCCATGGCATGTTAATATTTATTAGGAATAAAAATACTCAGGAGTCCTATAAAGTAGGAAAGGTTGTTCTGCCCTCCATGTCATGATGATTACAAATGAAGTCAGTGCCCAGTTAAAGAGCCACTATTCAAAGTTTGGTAATAAAGCTATTTTCAGAGGTAAAATAGACAGATTTGGGAATGTTTAAGTGGTGCTGGAGTGCCTGACATACCAGCAATATCAGGGGCGGGGGGGGAAGAAACAGTGAGAGAAGAAACAACTCCCACTCATGTTAAAGGATTAGGATGAGTCCTGCAGACAGTGCTACTCTACAAGCCACACAGAAATCAAATATGTTTTAAAACTTCCATGCATAACAGCAGCAATGCCAAAAATTTTATCAGGATAGGTTTCACTGCATTACATTTATTCCTAGCCAGATCACAGCTCACAGCCTGTTGCCCATGCTAGAGAGCAGCCTTGTCTAAGCCAAGGCCATTCCAGAGCAGTTTCACAGATGAGAAGATGCATTAAGGGTTTGACTTAGAGGAACGATTTTAATGTTTTGCTAATCTAAGTGGTACTGCATTAAACCCATGCTAATACCTAAATTAATACACAAACAGGGAAAAGAAAACAAGACCGCTCTATCAGCTTGCAAAGCCAAGCACCTTATGCCCATCAGCCCAATATACATTTCATAATAAAGCCACACCCTGAAGAGGAACAGCACTAAATCTAGTGGTGCCTAGTTAAGCACAGTGGCTGGTGGGAAGAAAGTTAGGTGTAGTGTGCAACCTAATCACAACAGCTCAGAATGGGAAAAGCCAGAAATGTAAGGCATGTAGAAAAGAATGAAGTTGTCCTGAAGTAGCAATCACATTTTTCACTTTATTCAAAGACTCACAGTATTTGCCTGCTATAAAATAACTGTAGGCTAAGGAAGCACATTGAAAAAATGACAGGCAAATAAGCAATCCACCACTGAGTTCCCATTAGCAAACCATATAAGCCGAAATCCAAAAAGCCTCCATCGCTGCAGCCTTTAGCAATTCCTGGAAGCCAATTAATGAGTGCTTGTAAAACACTCTTCACATGCTTCTTTGAGACCCTATCTCAGCTGGGTTTGTACAACACTCCCCACCCATGTGAACCAATTTTAAGGTAAAGAAGCCATGAAATGCACCAAACCTCCAGACAATTTTTATGGAGCTTTGCATTTCTGCTGCTATTTCTGGTTTCCATTTCATTCCATTACTTCTCCTATTATTTAGTTCACTTATTTAATGATTTACGTAGCACCTACATCCTTAGCTATCAGCCAGGCTTCCCATATAGCCTTAAAAGGGCTTGTTTAGGTTTGCAGGAGGAGGGGGAGAAGAGGAAAGGGGGTTCCTTCTGACCCTGCTATGTCAAGGTTGTTAGAAGCCAGCAAATTCTGGCCTCCTGACCAATTTTTAAATAGCAAATTATGAAAACAGTCCTCACGCTCTTTCTCAGTAAATTCTGCTTTATGATTATACTCATAGTGAGAGATAGAAATCTGCATTTTGGTGACAAACAGAATGTGAAGCATTCTATAATTCTCACTTTAAAAGGATGCAAGAATCGCTGGCTCCTTACAAACTTGTCATACTCAGCACACACACACAAAAATTTAAACAAGTCCTTTTAAGGCTGCATAGCTTCTGTCTTAGGAAAAAAAAAAAAGAAAGAAAGAAAAAAAACCCCACAACCCTCACATATTTGCTGGACTGGCTTGCTAGCGCTTCCCAGGGCTCTTCTCCACCTCTTTACGAGAATCAAACCATACCCTGTCCCCAGACACAGGGGGACAAAACCGCCCTCATTCCTCACCAGAGGGGAAGGGATGGCAGAGTGACATTTCTTCCACTTGGCAGAAATCTTAAAGTATAAAAAATATGAATAATTTAACATTACACTACAAATGGTAAAAGAATTAAAGTGGGGAAAATAGATTTGGATTAAACCACTAAAACTAGAAGTTATTTTTCTGCCCCAGTGACACTAAAGGTTGATTTTCACTTTGTTAATGCACTTGACTACTGATCTTTGCTTGCTGAAGTTCTGCATTTCCTGCCTTCATGACATTAATGTACTTTAAAGCTCAGAAGACCAACTGGTACATAGGTTTTTATATCTTATAAAGTGAGCTGCCCCTATCATAAATACATTCCATAATAAAGTCTAGAGATGAAAATATATGCTAACTTTTTCAGGTTTTATGTCCTCCAGCATGTTTTGTCTCCATGGATACTAAAGGCTCTATTTTTCATTTATTCAGAGTGGAATATGAGCTTTTGAAAAGATATACACAACACTAATAGTCCTTACACACAAAACCCACCACAAATTCCCCAATGCTAATCTTTTTAATCCAAACCAGTTCTTCTGTGAAAACCAATATGTCTTGTGGACCCCACAAATCCTGGGAAAAGAGGTATTTCCCATTCCAGCCAACACTTCTCATGAAAGAACATGAAGAAGGTGAGCATCACCTGATCAAGAGGTTGGTTGAGAAACACCTGCTTCCATGGAAGAAGCCTCCTAATTGCTAACCTGAGTTTATTTATGTCTATCTTATGATTCATAGCTGTGCTTTAATGGAAAGAATTGTTTCTTTTCTGTTTATTCCCTTGATGAATCATTGACAATAATCACACCCTTCTCATCTTCCCTTTCACTGTGCAGAGCAAAGCTATTCTCCTCCAGTCCTCAAGATGATAGCACCTCTATTCTCCTGAAATGTTTTTATACAATTTCTCCAGATATTAATCTTTCTTGAACATGGGGCACTGGAAATGTACTCCTATTCTCAGTGACACTGTATCAATGCTATTTGCAACAGTATAAACACTTTTTCTACCAAAACCATCTGATACAAGACTCGTGGTTAGAAAACTAAAAAAACAAAACAAAACAAAACAACCAAATCACCAAACTTTAAAAACCAAAACAAAGAACCAAACAAACAAAACCCACAAACAAACAAACAAAACCCCCACAGAAAACTAAACAAAAATCCCACACCCCACACTTCTCAGAAATGCAACTACCAAGAACACCCATCAAATTACTCTGGCACAATCTGGCTGAGGTAAAATTATGCTTCATTTTCCTCTCATCTTCCATTCATCATTATTCCTTGTTTTTAGTAATGACTTTCTTGTTCTAAACTCTTTCACACAACAAATGTCAGAATAATCAACCTATAGGTGCCCAAGTCACATTTTTTCTTCTTTTTAACAGCAAGAAATACATTCCTTATCTCCAGTCATATGTGAGCAGCTCTGAAAGGACTGAGCAATGAGAAATGCTTTAGATCAGATTTTATGTGTCAGACCCCTACAAAATTTTGAGCTGACAGATGTCTAAGGCAGCCAACACAAACCTTGCAGAGAGAATAATATATTCTACAAGAACAATCAATATAGCTAGGGGGAAGAAAGTATACACAGAGCTTTTGACCTCCAGCCATTATTACAGTCATTTAGGGATGGCTATCATATGGTTCTCAGGATCCAGGAAGATCAGACACGTTTTATTCTTAAAATAAAGAGTCTATTTTTCAGGTTCTCACTTATATAAATTACCTTGGTTTTAGTATAGCACCTCCAGCATTATTACTCAGTTATTGAGAGTGGAGGTAGAAAATACCCAGTTTTGAGATCATCTCTGTAGTATTTTTAAGGTATACTACACCCTCAATGCATCATGGCTTCATTTCAGTCCCTTTTTTCGTGTCTGAAGGACATCTTTATTTGCATCACTTCCCTCTGCAGAGAACTCTTCTTGACTTCTGACAATTTACACAGAAGCCTTTAGCCTTCAAACCACATCTTTCTTTGCAGGATCTCCTTGCAGTTAATCCTACATTTACATTTCCAATAGAACGTTTTATCTGTGGTTTTGGCAGTTTGGGGTCTTTGTTTTCTGGGAAAAAAAAAAAATTAAAAAATCTCCCCTTTAAGTTAATTAATTCCCTTAATTTAGTTCCCTGCATTTTGTTCAACTTCCCATTTGAAATTAGTGAAATTGTCAGCATTTGTTCTAGGACTGTTTTCATAGTCAGCTCTTCCACAAGATCATTCCTACATACCAAAGTCAAGCCTGAAATGGAGTGATCTTTTCATTCAATAACTGTTAGAAGAAATATGTTGACTACTACATCCAGAAATATCCTTCCTATCATTATTAATAGCATCTCCTCCAAGGAATAAAAGTTTCCCATAGATATGGATCTCCCAGTAGTATCTCTTTCTCCAGCAACACCGACTTCTAGATGAAAGCTGAACTTGGCATCTACAGGAGACACAGCCCACTGCATCTCACACCTTAAACCTATCCAGAAAAGGTAAAGCAGGAAAAGAACAAGTGCACAGATCTCTGCTCCGTGCCATCAACCAGGAGGCCTTCCAGGCTACCAGCAGCTGGAATAATCTTCTCACCACCCCCAGGCTGTTCTGGCACCGTGTGAACAGACTGGGAAGCACAACTGTTGAGTATTTCATACAAAACTCACTCAGAATCCATTTTTTAAGTACTCCTAATGAAAGGAAAATTTAAAAATTCATAAACTTTGACAAGCTCTTTACAACTTCTAAATTTGTGGATCCCTTCTGCCAAAAAGTATCAGAGAATTAGCCAATCCGACCTAACGGGATATTCTTATCTACATTAGATAGATGTTCACAGACAGACAAGTCTGAAGACAATTTAATCCTAATTTGGCGTTTCAGAAGCACCTCTCACCTATGTAGTGTAACAAAAGCAGTTTTAAGTAACTTGAGTGAGGTTGTATTTATTAACACTTCGCATGAGTCACCACTCCCAAATGCCTTATGCTGTCCTTAAAATCATATTGGCCTGTATTTCCTTCGGACATTTTGCTAAATGCTACTAAAACTTTACAGTCCTGGGGAAGATGTAGGAGACAGCTGGCACACTTACACTTTAAACAGTGAGGCATACATAGATATGTTCCTCTTTACCCCATTCAGATTCACAACATGCAAAAAATCACCTTTACTTAATGTAATGTCATCCATAAAATTTTTTCAGGTATGAATTACATTTCCCCCAGAAAATGCAATATGCACAAAAGACCACTGCTTAGTACAAAGATAATTATTTTAAATCTTAAGTGCAGCCACTTAAGAGAGGGGGAAAAAAAGCCAACATGAATTTTAAAATTAATTTTAAAAACAAATAGGTTTGCAATAGATTTTCTCTAAAGAATATGTACTGTTCTGACTTTTTAATCTTATATTTTCTGTTTTCAAAAGTTTGGCAAAACAGAAAGAATAGCACCAGTGAAGTGAATGAATTACGAAAAGATGAGGACCAAAGAAGTTCATATTATTTCTTTTTAGTTGTTGTGGTCACTTTTGTCAAAGACATATATATGTTCCAGGCAGAAGGGTATTTTTCCCGTTGACAATGTATCCTAAACCATCGAGAGGGAAATTTAGAAGCTGGAAATTTCCTTCAAATTAAGCTATCCGTACAGAAGTTAGTCTGGCACAGAAGTAGCGGTGCAAACAAAAGAAATCTATTCATGTGAGCAGAGGGTTTGCCCACTATAAGTGAACATCTGCTTCACTTACTGTGGTTTACTGTGGTAGAGACGCATCCAGGATCTTCTTCCACAGTTGCTGCTCCAAGTGGCAGGAGTTTTTATACCCTGTGGGCCGTGCTGCAGACACTGGCAGAAGGGCAGAGGGCTGCAGCGGCTGCAAGAGATCAGTGCTTTGGCTGTGGGCTGGCTGCCAAACACAAGGGCAGCAGGGTCACCTTATCTGTGCCCTTCTGTCTCTCATCAATAGTTTGCAATTCTCCTTCCTTTTTCATCCCCCGTTATCTACAGTTTGGGATCTCCCAACTCCACCTCTCCCTCTTCTGTTCCCAAAACCATTAACAAATACATTTCAAGAGAAACTCCGGCAGAGTGAGAAAGATGAGGTTATGTGCTCAGCTTCCCACTTCTCCTCCGCCTGCAGAGGTAGCAGATCTCAGTTTCTGAGAAACTGATTCTTCTGAGGAACTGCAGAATAAAGCTCATTAAGGCAACTATTTCAAAGATGGGAAATTAAAAAAAAAAAAAAAAATCAACCATCAGTTGAAAAGGTTGCCAAGGGCAGTATTCATCTAAATGAAGAACACTGCAATGTTGATGTCAGCTGCTAGGCTCAGGCTCCATTTATAGTTGGGGTGAGGAAGGGTTTCTGATGGAGGACATTTTCTCCTTGACTTCAGGCCATGATACAAGCTTCTGTCACTCTGCTTTCCCCAATGTGTGTGAAGTTCACCCCTGAAGAAAGCAACAAGCACAGAGGACAGTTTCTAGGCAGAGACACAGAATAAAGGCGTCCACTGCAACAAAGAGCCAGCACCTCTTCCTCAGGCAAAACAAAGAAAAGGGAGAAAAACTTGGACTAAAAACTGGACAGCAAAAGTGCAGTTTCGGCTAAAAGCTCATCTGCACGTGTTGCCCCAAGAACAATTTAAGCCAATGATGACTTTCAGTCACAGGGCTCTGGAAGAGCCCTTCAGCTGAAGGAGTGAACTGAAAAAACCATCCTACTACTGAGACACAGACCCTGCTGTGTTTATGTAAGAGATTACACATAGCTGAGTACAATAGAAAGGTGCAGGGATCCACAGCCCAAGAGGTCCCCCACGTCTTACATTCCGAGATATTGGCCAAGTGGAATTTTACTAAACTTTTCAAATATTTTCCTTCCAAAGAAATCCCTTTCCAGCCTCAAGCAAGTATGAAGAGTTACAGGCTTAAAGACTGATTTCCTTATAAAAAGTTACATTAAAAGAGAACAAATATGCTTCTGTGAAAGCTTCAGGAAAAGGATCAGTCCCCTAAATTGCCAAACACAAAAGTAATAATTGCACTACCATGTTTTCAGAGTGCCTTTTTCTGGTTGCTATTGCCATTCTTTCTGAAGAAGAAAGCGATTCTCGGGGGAACAATAATTAATAGACTCAGTCGAGAGATCATTTCCTCCGGTCCCTCTGCAGTACTAAATGGCATCAGTCTCCAGGAAATAGAGCAAAGTGAACAATCTAAAAACAACCTAAGCCTACTACAAATGTGAGGGAAACTTGTACCAAAGCAATGGGAGTCATGCATACATTTAAAGGAGCTCCAAAAAGCTGTTCTTTCTTTCTCTTTTTCACCCATTTTCCTTGGTGCAAAAGTTGTACCTACACAGATTTACTAAGAATAGAAGTACATTTTTCAGAGGTCATTTAGAAAGTAATTTAAATACATTAAAGATTACATGCGTATAAAACTAGGGGAAGCACAAGTGAGCCAGGAAATCACCGAACATTCCTGACACAAATATAACAAATCTATGACTAAGAGGTGTCCAGTAGGATCATCGCAGACTCTCCCCAGAATGAGGCTAAACAGCAGACAGTCTTGATTCTGAATTAGAGAGGACGCACAAGAGCATCGAAAGAAGCCACCAGAAAGCAGACTGTCAAAACTATTATAGACCTGAAAACCTTACGGATAAATTGTTTTTATCCATAAAAAACAGCTGCGAGTAAAAGTCAAGGACATCAATGTAAATACTCTAAGTTCACCTCTGCTTTACCAATACATATATCTGGCCCCTTATACTTTTCTCCACGTTGGTATATTGTTCATTCCCAGAACTAATGCAATTACTTCTGCTGTCGTCAAAACTGCAACTTTTTTTTCTTCCTTCTTTTTATTTGAATTTATTTTTGTTGAATGACAAAAGCTAACACTGAAAAGAGGTTTTTAAGGAAAAGGATTTCTGAGAAATAATTGTGCAAAACTCACGGGTAAGGTTTCAATAACACCAACACTGAAAATAGCACAACACTCCATACTCACAACTGGGTATTAGGCCAGCAAATCTAACCTTGCATCAGAACACGGCAGCCTGCTCTGTGTTTTACAAGATACAAGAAATGACTGTACTCATAAAGAACACATTTCAAAATGGGTAACTGAACTTGGTCCTGACAAGGTAACTTAAGCATCTTTTAGCAAGAGTGAATGAGCTTTCTGTTACAATCGCAAAAGGCCAACCAGCAAACCTTGCTCGCTCTCTCACGTGGTGGTGATCAACACCAATGGCATTTGTTAAAGACCAAGTGTAATATGGTAATTGGGCAATCTTGTGGATAACCTGAGGTGAATACTTCCAGCAGTGAAGAAATACAAGAATGGTATATAGAAACATATGTAATTTATATATTGTAATACACATACAAGAGAGAAAAAGAGAAAGCAGACATGCTTTTGATTACAAGGGTCTCTGTTCCCAAAGAAACATCTTTTGAGCATTGCTCCTCACTAACATGGTGGTTTGGCCTTCACTTAAGTGGGTATGTCAGCAGGGCTGTTTACAAGCCAAAAATATTTATGTGAATGTCTAACTCAAACTCCAAGTGCTGCTCTCCAGTGACATCGAGCAAACAAAAGCTGCAGCTGAGGCCTGAGGGAGCAAACAACCCCCAGGACTAATGAAAATCAAGACATTGCTAAATAGTTGAAAAGACTCAAGATTCACCAAACACAGGAAGATAGGGGCATTTTTCAGCCCTTTTTTGAGTGTCAACACAGTTTCTATGCAAGGAACTACTCTGAAGTGTTATTCTGAGAGAGCATGCATCAAACACTGGTGCACGCTGGCTAAAGGGTCAGTGATCTTGCAGCAACTGGTTGCTGCCTGCAGGAATGGAGCTCAGGAAGACATCCAGCTATACCATCAGTAGGACTGTATCTACAGTGCCTCAAATACCACATTACTTTTCTGATTTTAAACAAAAGTAAACACTCCTGTATCTCAGAGCAGGCCAGGAATAATCTGACCTTCAGTCTTCACCAGGTTTGCTTATTTATAACCATCACTGAGGCTAAAAGCATCACTCCTAAGGCTGGGACCATCTGAACTGTGTGTGGCACAACACGGACAAAAGGGACAATCCCAAATGCAAAGAATTTGCACATGAGACATAATTATAATGGGTGACAGGAAATGCAGAGCCATTCATTTTCCCACTTCTGCTTCAAGCAGAGAAGCCCTGAGGAGATTCAAAAGAAGTCCACGTAAAAGCAACCTCATTTGCCTGATGAATGCAATCCAAAAGGTCTGTTTCTTTATCTGCTTATTTGCAGCCAGATTGAGAAACTGCACTTAGAGTTAAAGCCCTGTCTAAATACCTAAATACGCACTCTGATGAGTCATTTATTGTTGTCTTGCTCCAAACACCCCGTTAAAGCTGCATTCAAGCTCGCTTTAAAAGGGATCCACAAAGATAGCTAGAGGCCAGTTCAAGCAGAATTAAAGAATATGAACAGCGGGACACATTAATTCCTCATGGCAACTCCATTAATTGCAGATATTTATCCCAGAATAAATGTGACCTCCTCTTTTCCCCTTTGCTTTGCATCCTTAATAGATAAATAGAAATTCTACTGTGTTAACAGAAAACTGAGTAGTATTACCACTAGTGGGGGAAAAAAAGCCTAATGTGAGAAAACACCAAGATTAATCACCAAGAACATAACAAGGTTATTTGTGAAAACCAAGGACATATACACACACTCTGTAACACACTATTATCTCTAAATGCATTAAACACTTTACAGAACAAGCTGTACACAAACTCTGCTCCTGTCAGTTTATAAATTTGATTTCATTGAACAGTGAAACCATCCTCACCCTTCTAAAGCAGCCATGCGAATGCTGGAATTTTCAGAAGCAATGACTGAAATCTGCTTTCAGTTTTGAAGTTTGTTTTACTCCAGACGTTGGTGTGGTTCTGCACCGTTTCAGAAAACTTCAGATAGGGTGTTTGCAATATATACTGTAAACAAAACATTCATCCATGTAAAACAAAACCTTGACTTAGCCTGCTCTAGCACCCTTACAAAGAGGAACAGTATCAGACAAGAGATCAAACCTACAAGTGCCTCAAACTCGCAAGACTAACACACACACAATCCAATGACAATCCATACAAGACAAGGCGGAAAACCCAAGAGAGAGTCGTTTTAACATCAATCTTCTACACTGGGCAGCTGAAGCCCGTCATTTAAATTTGAAGGGTTCAAAACAAAGCCCCATCTTGCAAAATGACACCAGTAAAATTAAAGGAACTATAATTAACAAATGAGAACAGCATGAAGATCACAGTTCTAACAACACTATCTTGGGAGAATGTGCATTAGCAAATTACACAGATAACTTGGAAGAAGTGAAAAACCCTGCTATTTCCTGTGACTTTTAGTGAAAGGGACATTTTACTCTGCAAGGCCTCCCACATTAAAGTAAATAATTACCAGTAGCCAACTGCATTATATTTAACACCAAGAAGATGTAGAAAAATTATTAAAAGGTGTAAATATTCCACCAGAATGAGTTGGTGTGTTGGCACACTGATAATGTGCTCTACACTGTCTTTTTATTAAAAATTGTTGTGGGTGACCTACAGAGTATCAGTATTTCATGATGGTTCATCGTCTCACTTTCTTGCAAGAGACAGAATTTAAGAAAACTTTAAAATAAGCAATAAACAAAAAAACATCCTCACCAACACATCAGTAAAGGAAAATAATTCAATTACATTTCTTCAGCTGGAATTCCTTTTTCAGGCATGAATGCCACATAAAAGGCAAGTGATTTATACAACTGGTACAAAAACATAGCAATATATAAGTAAACTCTGCTGATTATATGCTAGTTAAGGTAAGAGGTACCATCTCTGCAGTTATAGATAATAACTGTAAGGGCTTTCTGGCAGTAATATTTCTTCCAAACACTTTGGAGTTAAAAACAACCCAGCAGCTTCCTGCTCATAAGATTTGCTCTCTATGTGCTTTTCAATTACTCTCTATTTAAGCTAGAGACAGAAATACTGTACCTTTCACCTTTCTCAGTCTTGCTGAGAGAAAAGTAGTTGCAAGAGCATAGGAAGAGTTTTGCTGCACAACAATTACTGGGTATTTTGTACTGGCAGCACCAGGTAATGAAAAAAAGCCACAGCTCGAGGCTTCAGCTGGCCAAATGAACAGGGCTGGCTCCTAGCAAAGGCATCTTTTCAAATCCAGCTGTATAAATCTAAAAGTCACTGAAAGACAATAAAATTGATAATCAGCAAAGTCAATTTTCCCCATCACTTCACAGAAGATGAGTAAATGCCCCTATGACATATTTAGGGGTACAAAAATAGGTCTTGCTTACCTGGGTTTGAAAAAGCCTGCACAAATGGAAATACAGAATGACTTTAAATGAATGATAAAAATTCATAAAGGAAAAGTGATACAAATGGTGTGACACAGTACTGGAAAATATCGAAGTCATACCACTGCAGCAAGGGCCACAATCTTGACTCGAGTTCAGCCTAATTTAAAGACTAGTAGGTACACTATGGCAACTTTAATTTATAGGCAGAAATGCTGTTCTAGCATTGAAGGATTTAAATACTCTCCACCCATTATGTATCTGGGAGTAAAATACATTATTCTGTTCAGCATCACTCACAACAGATGTCCAAAATCATGCAGAAAGACTCAATAAATGGAGACTCCCAAATTTCTCATATCAAGGACTGCTTTCAAGACTACAGCACTGTCAGAAAACAAAGATTTGCATGGACCACTTCCAATGCCATGAATCACCTGTACTGGGACAACTATTGTCCATTAGAGAACTCAGCAGGCACAATGTCCTCCCAAAAAAAAACAGCTGGCAGAAAGTAAATCAATCATCAGCTAATCAGCATTCAGAAAGGACAAGAGCATCTCTTCTGTAAATAAATGTAAGCAACTCACACTCTCCTTGTTAAAATATAGTAAAAAAAAAAAAACATTTGACAGATGTACAAGTATGGGGAAGGACTGCACAGTTTGTTCTTTGCACCCCTTTTCTCCTCTGTAATTCTGATGGAGATTAATTCTGTCCTGCTGCCACATTTTTATCATCTTAATTTCCTATAAACACAGAATTTGACATTGCTTCACACGGACTGTGCATTCGTGCATGGAAAATCGTGACTGAAATGCAGATGTATTTTGGAAGAAGGCAGGTAAGGGGGCAATAAATTTCACAACTTTGCTTTTAATTAGTCTGTTTTCCTGTGGCCTTCAACTGAATTCAGATTTAAATCAATCTAAATCAGAAATCCTGAATACATTTCAGGGCAAGAAATACAAAGGAAAAAAAAAAAGAAAAACAAATCCACAAACATTTATAGAGGAGTTCATATTGATTCTCCTCAATAACTCTGAAACAAAGCTCATCACCAGCAACTTCAGTAATTCCAGCCACACCATCCAACTCAGGCAGCCACAAGAAAACAAAGCAACCCAGAATGATGCACCAGCAAGATCCTTGCCCAAACAATGAAACTGTGTGCCCTGAATCACAACAAACTGAGCAGCAGTTCGCTTTCTGCTGAAGAACTGTGAACCACCTCTGGCAAGCCCAGCCGCTTTAAATCCAATACTGCCACGACACACTGAGAACAGGATTGACTCAAAGGCTCGTGTGACATCACTGTTTGATCCCACACAACTTCAGCATCACACAGCTGGAAGCAAGGGATGCAATTCTCAGCTGCTCACGGTTCTGTATCTTCGCTAGCAGCAGTCTCTGATGTTCCTCCAACAGTCACTCCAGGCTGAGAGCTCAATAGGTGTATGTCGGGCATCTCTCCAGTGAAAATACGTCACTGAGATACAGACCTGATCTACAGGTCTGAACATCTTGCATCCCTCACTGTAGGGGAAGCCCCTGAGGCTCATACGTACTTGTCATGCGTTGAAACAAACTCCTCTTGTCATTGCTTCCACCTGTACCTTTCCAGGACACTGCAGACACCACATGAAGCAAGAGATTCAGCAGCTACAACTCTGAAAGACATCCATCCTCCAGTAAAAAGCCAAGCCATGTACTTCATCTCCTACCACTTGTTCCTACCATTTGTCCAGATGTGCTCAGATGCCAGAAGGGGCTGTGAACCCAAGTATGAAAGCACTCACAAAGAAAAGACCACAGAAACAGGCATCTTGGGAGGGGAAACAACCATCTAATCATGAGATTCCCAAATTACTCAGAGATCTCCGCTTGCAAATCAAAAAAAATCAGATATTCTACCACAAGTTCCTCAGTGGAGTATTCTGCACTAAAATAAATCACTCACTTTTATTTCAGATAACTTTCATTAAAATAGGGAATATTTATAAAAGCTGACATTTAAAGGAGAACATAATCACAGTATGCAAATATTAATGACAGGATGCAGTGATATAGGACAAGACCAGTTTACCACAGAGGAAAAAAAATAAACATTTAAGGTCACAGTACCAATTAAAGGATGTTTTGCCCAGAGGGTCGCTGGAATGTGAGACAATTTGCCAAGGGAAATTGAGGGTGTGGCCTCTGCACAAAGCTGGACTCAACATCTGTTTCAAGAGCTGGGACATATTTCAGCAAGAAGAGGACCAGGCTGCAAGTACCTAAGGTTTTCTTCCTGCACAATTTGTTTATGGGTTTGGCTTGGTTTTCATACAGATAGCACTACATACTGTGCTCATTCAAGACCCCCACCTGGAAAGCAAAAATACATTTCCAAGTTTATAAGCAAGCTTAATATCCATCTATCAAATGATGATCTTCAGATTCTTTTCCACAGCTTGTGTTTAAACAAAGTGCTTTGCAAGCCTCAGGATATTTATTAATAGGACGAGACTGGAAAAAATACAGTAATCACAGAAATGAGAATTTCAGCCTGCAAGGATACTGAATCCATATGCCAAGTCACGTATAGATGAGCATAACAGGACTTTTTACAAACTAACAGACAAAAGGAAAAAATCAGCATTAAACACCACCTAATTTAGGTCTTTAAATCAAGTCTGGCACTCCAAACGATGAACTGACTTTATAAACGTGTAAAACTTTGCCAGTATTATTCCCTTATCAACACCAAAACAAAATAACTGCAAGTTTCACAAGTTAAGACACTCAGGACAAAATTTGGGGGCTAAACTTCAGGTACCTACAGGCATACTTAGCAATTCAAGATCCTTGATTTCAAAAAAATTTATCATCTACAATAAACAAAACCAGTTAAGATTAATCTAGTACAATTACACAGCACAGAAGTAGTCATAAAATCAAAGGATGATCTATCTTCACGGCAGCATAGCAAAAGTGACCAATAACCAGATTCATATAAACTAATGCACAAAAGCATGAGATATTATTTATAAGCAAACAATTCAATTGTAGGATGAAATTTCAACAGTCTCAACTATAATTTCCACAGCTTCATTCACCTGCCTCAAAAACGTAAAGCATCCAAGTACGAAATAACAGCAGACTACCCTGCAGGTAGCTAAGATCAGCACTTACTCTTCCTGCATACTTGAGGGAACCGCAGCCTGAACAAACCCAAACTTAACTTAGGTTGCCCTTAACAACTGAACACTAAATACAGTGCATTTAAGTACTGTTGTAATACTCAGTGTTCCATCAGAAATTCCTAACATTTTTTTATTTAGTAGAGGATATAATCAGAAAATCCTTTTAAATGTGCATTATCAATAACACTTAGATAGCAATCATTAGAAAGAAAAAATATTACTTACATTTCTTTTTGAGTCAGCCACGCCTGATAAGATCCAGGTATCTCCCAAAGGAGCACTAAGATTTGACCCCCTTTAGGGAAACTTAATGTGAACCATATGGACTTGTCAGCCAAGGCTTTTTACAGAAAGGTTGTCAGATTCTTTCTGTAAGCAACACAATGCATGCACACCTCCTTTATTCCCTAGACAAGAAAAAGCCATTTCACTGCATGGAGTGCAATGTCTTTCTGTATTCTCAAATGTCATAGAAAGGCAGGAATAGTGTGGGATTTGAACTCTGAATACATCTTTTACAAGTCACTAAGAGTTCAGCTGTATTTCTGCTGCAGGTATAGGTATTCCATAAGAACAAGAGTAGCAAACAGCCCTTGCACAGGAACACTCCTTGGTGAATGACAGAGGTACTTAGCAGACAACCCTTAGAAGTTCAAAGATCCCTGTTTACATGATGAGATGTACACCAGAGTGTTTCTCAGGTGTAATTTTCATTTGAGATTTAAATTCTAAATATATATTAATTCTTGAAGAGCTGTGGCCTGTATACTTACAACTGTACAGAAACAAATCTCCCGAGTAAGTAATCTCCTTCACACTGCTATGCAGATACCCGTGCATAAAAGGCAACCCATCTGCAACTGAAGATAATTAAAACTAGAACCAAGTATCTAAATATATCTGTGACCTCAATCATCTTCCATTTACTTCACTCTTCAGGCCGAAAGAAGTGTGAAGACACACCTGCAAACTTCAAAAAGCTTCTGGGAAACAGAACTGAAATACAAACCATCAGCCTGAATGGGGAATATTGACCACATGGAGTCCAACATTTTTACGTTAGGGTAGTTCTGTATTCACACTACCTTCACATCTGAACAACCTCTAAAGGTTAGCATGTACTTGTACTTCAGGAAACGAAGTACTAGCACAGGGAAAAAAAAATAAAATTAAAAGGACCAGAGAAGAGCCTCGCCCAAAAATCACCAAAAAAGGACATGACAGAGACCAAAATCCTCATCTTGCACTTCATCTACATGGCTAACCTTCATTCCAGGCACACGTTGCTGATTTTAGTCATGCATGACCTTGCTGCTCAGGCAGACCTCCTCAGCATCGTGAGCCCAAAACCTCATCCACCCAGCTGCTTTATGAGGGACTACTGCTGGATGGTTAAATCTTCTCCTGGAGAAGTGGCATCAGCATAAACTGTCCCGGAAAAACATACCACCACATCTGAGCCTGATGACTGTGTGCCCCTCTGAAGAGAACCCCTGAAGGTCCACTCAAGACCGTTTTATTAAACAGCATCTTTGTTAAGTACTGTTACAAGAACGGTAATTGCTTTGCAGGGATAGATTATGCTATGTAAAGACAGGCAGAGAAACTGAATCAAAGGGAAACTTTACCTTCTGCTTTTTATACATAGGCTGGCCACTTCCTCCATGCTTTAGGCCACCTCTTTTCCTGCACAGTATCTGGTAGCAGACTAATACAACCACATCAGTTTGGCTCTGCAGCTAACTTAGCAAGCCCAGGCAAACTCAACATGCATCTGTCCCCAGCTTTCTCCTGCACGCAAGAGGAAGACCATTCATATCTACAAGTCTGTGAACAGCTCCAGGAATACATCAAGAGTTCAAGAGCTGTAAAAAAATAGAACCTGATCAGAATGAAAATCTACTTCCTGCAACTTTTTAAAAGCCTGTGACACACACAAGAGTTCTTCACTTCCTGTCTTCCCCTGATTCCAGCTCTTCGGTGTTAACTCATGGCCACTTTGCACAGCAGATAAAAAACAGCTGAACTCACTTCAGATTCCATCAATCCCAATCAAAGCTTGCCCTTCTTGTTCACTATTGAGTGACAAAGAGTGCTCATTTCCTATATTTATATATGCTCTCTAGAGATTAGCAATAAAAGTACTTTCAAATGTTGCAAAAGTGTAAGCATGAATCATCACTGTCACTGGGAATTTCACCAAAATGAAGAATGAAGCATTGGGCTCAACAGTGATCAGAAATCACATTCCTCTCTCCAAAACATCCAACATGCATGAGGTTAGCATAAGTGCTTAATGAATAAAATTCAGGAGTTGGATGCCAGAAATTTGACATTTTACCATTCCTCTACTGCTAATTGCCTCTTCTGTAAAGGCAAGATTGTTTATTTGATCAAGTTTAAAGTTTTCTTCACAATTTCCTAATTTGAAAACAACACCTACAGAACAACTTAATTTTTTTGAAAAAGTTAACTCTGCCTTTGATTATTCAGAATAGGAGAAAATAAGCAGCTACCTTCTGTGAAGCCAAGATGATTAAGTTGGTTTTTTTGGTAGACAAGAATTTATTCTCAAGTCTACAGCCTGCCCTCCACCTCACCAAACCTGAGTACAAAAATACATTAGGACTGATCTGAATATACATTGATCCAGTTGGCTCCTGAGCTGTTTCTTGCTGGCAAACCCACTGGGAAGAGAGAGAAACCACTCAGATGGTCTAGGTGAAGCCAGCATACTTATTAGTCCAGTAAGATAAATTACTTGTAGGGTTTCCTACAATCACAGTAACTAATGTGGTCTGCTTGGGCTATGTAATTTTGTTGTTAAAATCTGTGAGTGGCTGAAGGCTCAAGTCATGAGGCAACGTGTCTGGAAATCAGAAAGGCAAGCAACTCTCTTTAAAAGTGAATTCTTGCAAAACCCAAGCAAGCCACCCAAGGATGTTAGTGCTTGGGTCCTTCTCACAAGGCGATTCTCACAGTTCCAGCTTAGAGTTTTACAGCATCACCACCAATATCGCTATTTCACTTTGCATTATTTTAATATCTCAGCGTCATGACCAACAATTAGCATTACTACAACTAGAATATTGGAGGAAAATGTCTATTATCCTCTTTTTATTCCCTCTGTGCTCCAGAAAGCATTCTGAGGTTCATGAGTGCCATAGTTTCCCTTGCAAACTGTTTCTTTTGTTTCCTCCATCCTTCCACACAGACTGACAGATTTAAGACAGTAAGAGGGAACAGCAAGTCTGCCCATTGCCCCAGCAAGGGGTCAGCTGAGAGCAGGCTGAGCCAATGCACAAGACAATGCCCCAAATACTGCTGGAGGCAGGGGAAAAAAACCTTCTTTTCTCAAAATACTCCCCAATGTCTGAATTGGAGGTGACCTCATTATCAGTAATAGATTCAGAAGCTTAAACCAACTCTAAGTTGTGTCCTCTAGAGACCCACACATCCCCTCCACTCTGGTTGCCAGAACTCCCAATTTTTGGCTCCAAGAAAGTCACATCTCCTCAAATGAACTCCCCAAGGTACCCCAGATGTCATGGCAGCCACTTTTAAATCCCTGTTCCTCCCCATTTTCTCATATTCCCTGGTTAAAGACAGCCAGAGTTTCCTCACCAGGGTAAAACGTCCTTTCCCTTCAGGGAAATCCTTTCTGGTAAATGTTTTGAGACAAAACAAGATTAAAGATACTCCACTAAGATTAAAATGGCTATATCCAAAACAGATCATACTCCAGGCTTCCTGCTTTGAACCACTGAAGGGCCAGTTGATTGGGCAACAGCAGAGGCTATTTTGAGTCTTTTTGTCACATACATAACAAAACCCCTACATTTCAAGTAACCAATGGATCTCTTGAAGTAAGTACAGTATCGCCTTCTGGTGTTTTAGACAAAATACATGAAGCAGCTTTTAGTTCCCCCCATAACAGCTGCTAAGATTGCGGGGAGGGGAGAAGAATTTAGGAACCAACAGGAAGAAATCCCATGTCAGGAATGTGACCAACTTTTTAATGAAATTATTTGAAAACTGTTCCTGGAATATTTGGAGGTCTTAGAATCAGTTACAAAAGCCACAGTACCAGAAAGAGCTTGTAAAATGGAGTTCAGCTGGATGATTAGTGGGCAAGTAAAACTAACCCATGTCTCAAAATTAAAGGATACATTTTTGCCAGGCAGTATATAGGAAGATTGAGATGATATTTATGTTTCTGTAAGTTTTAATAGAAGTGTTATCTAAATATATGAGAAACAGAGAGGAGGTCTTTGAACCAGTGAAAAGATGTGAGGAAAATACTTGTTCTCTGACCCAATGCAAGAGGGTGTTGTTTTTTTTACACCTACTGTCTTTTAATAAGATATTTGCATTCCTTTTCAACAGGCTGGGGTTTTTAACTTACTTTTCACTGAAAACAATGTTTCAGCTCATTAAAATTACCTCTTTGCCTACTGGAGCTTTTTGGTGAGTCAACACCAATGCCAAGTTCCAAGTGGAACCGTGACATAATTATCAGTCATCCCACTCACACTTAACATATGCTGGATCAAACACGCTATAGGTGATGTGATCATCCCCACTGACATAATGGTCTAAAGTCATAAAGCCTGTGTTTGATTGAGCTAGGCTTGGAAACACACTACGGAGCCTCACAATCACAATGGCATCCCTGTTGATTTATGGCTACATTATCGTGTTGCACTGCAAGTAGCACATTGCTGAGATAAGGAGCTGGTACAGAGGATCCAATGTGCAAACAATACGAATTTTCCAAGTTTACATTCAAGCTGATTCCAGCTTGGTTCTGAGGCTCAAATACCTTCCAGGCACTGGGAAGCACAACGAGCACATCCCACAGATCAGCATGACCTGAACAGGTGCTGTTTTCCATGCTCCAGGGCTACTCCAAGAAATGAAGCATAGCACACAACTGGGAAAGACTGGGAGACTTCCTTCAAAAGCACACTGGTAATCGGAACCAAGACGATAATGCAGATACTTCCTTATGCTCTTTAATTATCAGTCCTGAGAAGCAGACGAGAAGCCCACCACACAAATCACTATAATTTCTTCTTAGCCAATAAATTAATTGCTATTAAATGCTATAACACTGCATAATTTTTATTTCACAGTTATCAAAACAAACCAAGAACTTGATTTGTATTTATACCACGCAGTTACTTAAAAAGAATGGTACTAAGTTACAGTTAAGCAGTAATTACTAAGACCTCAATACAAGAAAGCTTTACAGTCTGAATTTATCATCGGTAAAGAAGTGTTTGTTTTCAATAAGGTTTGTCACAGACTTCACGTTAAGCCTATGCATGTACAATGCATAGCATGCAGATCCCTGTTCTCCAAACAAACCACTAACATCATCTGTAAATATCACTTACCTCCTAGTGTTGTTATTTTATTACTTATTGTTATTTTATTAAAAGAGTATTTTAAAGGATTATTCTTCGGTGCACAATTTATCTTTTGCTGCAATATACAGCAATTAAATAGCAGTGGCTCTGTAACAGGGGTAATGGTCCTCCAAGATGGTTGGCCAACCTGCTTGTCTCCTTGCACGCCTGCTGTCCTGAACTTAATGCACTATCTGTTGCTGGCTCTGGGCATAAAAACTGACTGATATCCCATTGACAGAAACAATAATGTGTTTGTAACTAGTAGTTAATGGCAGACTGACAAGCACAATCACAGGAAGTAATAAACGTTTCATGGAGCTAGCATGTGACGTGACTGGCACTGGTCTGCGTGTCTAAATACAAACGGGGCAATGACCCTATTAAAAGAAGTGGTTCCAATTCAGTGATGTATGATAACTGGATTCCTGGTGAAATCACTATCACTACTCATTCACGATGTCAAATGTGTTTGATTCTATTAATTAATTTAGCCGACATGCCATTACCTCTAAAAGTTGTCATATCATTACAGCAGCTGAATGCACTAACTATAGCTGAGTGTGTACAAAGACATTAGACACCCCTACCAAAAAAAAACACCTCTTTCAAATTGTTCACACAGAGTAAAAAAAAAAAAAAACAGAAAAGAAATAAAAAGAAGCTTAATTTAATGTCCAATACTGAAGGAATCAAACTGAAGCAAGTGGAAAAAAGCACATAGCAGTATATCCCGTAAGTGATACACTTATCAGCCCAACCCTGCAATTCCAGCAGCTGGTATAAAGGCTCCCAGAACCAGAGAAGAAAGCCTGCTCTAACTGACAATTCCCACACAACTTTAACAACAGCAATAAAATTCTTCATCATTGACAGGGGTGCAAACGAGAGCGGCACCAGCCCTCGCATGCTATTACTCGTGCTGGCGTTTATTTATGACTTCAGGAGAGGAAGTAGCTGGTTGTTTTTACGCGGCTTTCTTTTCTTTTTTTCTGCCCGAGCAAACGAGAAAATGCTCCTAATAAGGCTGGTGGAAGTGCAGCGGCTTCCCAACAGCATCGGCTCTCGCGAAGGAAATGAAATAAAGTATGGTGTTACTATCTCAAACGTGGTGCCGGATCCAGGCATCGAGAGCACTCCCGGTGCTGGGGCTCAGCCCCAGACCCCAGGGGACTCAAGGGGCCATCCGGGGCCGGACAGGGGATTCCCGGGACCCTCCGAGTTCCCCGCTGACCCCGGGGAGAGGCTGCACCGCCACTCCTCCCGCGGGCTGCGGTCCGACTGCCCCGGGGCTGGCATCACGCTGCCCTAATTTCTATTAATTCAAAACCAAAAGTATTTTTTTGTTATCTACAGCAAAGCGCGACACTCCCACGTAGGGAAGCCTCCGGCTCGGCGCCTTGCCTACAGGCTGAGCGCATCGCGGCGGGCGCGGAATCCCCGCCGGGCAGGACTGCGGCCACGCCAACGCAGACCTGCGGCCCCGCGCCTGTGCGCACAGACGGACGGACGGACGGACGGACGGTCGGATGCCCCCCGGCACACGTGGGCGCCCCGTCCCCGCGCAGCCCCCTCCCGCCCCGCACTCACCGCGTAGCGCAGCGCCGGCCTCTCGCTGAACACCGAGTCCCCCATGGGCGCGGACGGGCGGCGGCGGCGCTGGGCACTGACCCGCCGTCCGACGGCAGCGCTGCGCTCCCGCCCGGCAGCCGCCGGCCCCCGGCGCCCCTCCTCGCCACTCCTGCCCGCAGCCCGCCCCCGGCTGTCCCCTCCCCGCCGCGGGAGCCGGCAGCCCCTCGGCAGAGCGGGCCGGCAGCGGGAGGAGGCGGGTCCCGCCCGATGCAGGGGGGGCGCTTTCGGTTCTCCCGCCCAGGCGGAGCCTCCCGGCGGACGGGGCTGCTCTCCCGCCGCACCTGCGGCGTGACCTGCGGGGTTCCCGCAGTGCCAGGAGGGGGAGAGGGCGGCCCCTTTCCCGGCTCTAGCCGTCCCGGGCGGTCCCTCAGATCCCGCCGGGAGAGGCGCTGTCCCGAGCCCCCGACCGCTCGGGAGCGGCGGCTCCAGCCGCCCTGTCCCGCAGCCCCGCGGCTAAACATCGGGCCAGCCCACGCCGGCCCCTGGCAGCACCTAGAGGCGAGGACCTAAAGGTGAAGGAGAGAGGGACAAATAAAACATAACTTTCCCTGTTCGTGTTTTTGTAACGCGTGCTTTGGATGCACTGGCTCACGGTTCTTTAACACTGTAAACTTTGAAGAGCGAAATGCTATGTCACGGTCTATTTGTTATTTTATGAATGTGTCTTTACACGAACGGTAGATCAAACAAATTCGTGGAAGGAAAACTGCATTCTGCTGTGTTATAATTAGTAGTGATTTCTCTGTGACTTGCCTGGGGAGATTATGGTATCTCCATCAATGGAAGCGTTTAAAATCCTCCATCAGTTAGGCATGGCCTCAGCAGAGCCTAGAACAGCCTACATCATTTCCTGAGCCCTCTCACATTTTTAATAATTTTTCAGTGCTCTGCACAAATCTTGATTAGCACAGTAACTCCTCCAGTTACTCTCAGTTGTTCTCTGAGGAAGTGCCTTTATTCTAGTGCTGCATGACATATATGTAATTAATGAGTTTTACTGCTTCTGACCTACAGTCTAGGCAAACACGTTACCAGCTCATTGCATTATCTCTAAACAAAGGTAACATAGTACTTTAGTGAGAAAAGAAAAATTATTTTGGGAAAAAAAATGTGTGAAATAATTCAAAATACATGTTGGAAGGATAAATCAATTGAGCCAAAGTTTTTATGTGCTCTGATGATGATGTCCTGTACTCAACGAGCTTCCAGTTATGGATCTTAATTCCTATTGCAAAGGAAATCATCTTTTAAGTGCTCCCATGGATAGTCAACTTGGCGTGAACAAAGAACACAGTATCTGCATTTACCAATAAAGTCCATTTTTGTCTCTCGGGTGAACAATCTGTGCTACTCCCATTCCTGGAAAAAAAGGCAGGGTAGATACTTGAACAGTTGCAGAGCATGTATTGGAAGGCAGCACCCAGCAAAAAGAAACCTTATGTATCAAACATTACAAATCATCAGGATCTCCAGGCAGGCAGGAAAAAAGTTTCAAAAAAAATAATGGCATCTGAGTCTCTGGTTTTCCCTCCCAGATTTCTGCTTTTTATTTCAAGGAGATGTTTTCAACCGGAGAACTCTACATATATCACATGCTCTGATTCCCTATGTTTTCAACTCTGCTCTGCAAGTTTCACCACAGAAAGCAGGTGAACAAGTTTGGGAAGGGGTTTGCAGGATTTCTACCCTCGAGCTCTATAGCATCACCACCTTCTTCTGACCACCCATAAATGCAAAAGGAAATGCTAAACATCACAAAAGCACTAAAACAGGGGGGTTGTTTCTAATAAACACCCCAAGGTGAAAAGAATAGTATGGAGGAGAGCAGAAACGCCCTACTGGAAGATAGAGAAGCAGCAAACCAGCAAAGAGAGAGATGCAAAACTTTGAGGAAACAGAGTAATGCAGGAAAAGGGAGAAAACCACAAAGCCAGGAAGGTGAAGAATGCCCTAGAGGGAGAAGCCAGAGAGGGGAAGGACTAAAGGTGAACTTTCGTGGGTCAAACTCGTTTGGCCTAGAAACTCATTGCCACTGAAAAGGAGTCTGCCATCTCTTAACCCTCTTCATTCCCAACTCCCAGCTGCATGCAGCCACCACCTCCCTTCCCTCTGCCTCTGTGCTTCTCACAAAGCAATACAGCAAACGGAGCACAGTTTCTTTCCATTTAGCAAACTGAAGCAGTCCTTTGAGGGAGCAGATGAGACCTGGCACAAAGGAAAGTTGGAGGCTGTCTAGTTGGGAGCAGGTTACTGGGGGCAGAAGAGATGCATGCATGGAAGTGCTTTGCAACAGTAACAGGTTCTTACACTGGTGCAGCTACGATTAAAAATAAAGAATACACAATCAGGCAACTGTAGCTGAACTTTTTACAATGACAAGGCAAGAGTTATAGGCAGAAAAGTACAGTTTGGGGGAGTATCAACCCAGAAAAACACAGGCTTATTAGATTCAGTTTTGTTCTGTACACATAACATAAAAAATAGGGAGAAAAAATTTTTAAGTGTCTTCATGTATAAAATCTTAAATGACTTGTTAAGTTGCAGCAATCAGAAATTCTACAGTAAAGTTCAAGATTGTTGTGTTCTTCGTAACAGAATTTAAAACTAATTGCCAATTACAGAAGGTGTTTTCAAAGGCCAGACCTCAAAATAAAAGCTTTCTGGATTTTGAACACAAGCTGTTTTGGCTGTGACTAGAAAGCTCCCTTACACTGTATTTATGATGGCCAAGGAGCCTACCTGACTTCAAATTGCACAGGATTTGGAGCACACCCCAGTCTGCAGTGAGCAGTAACACACTGAGCTGTAGTACTCAGTTGCCTGCAATCATGCCTCCCTCTTTTAAGCCACTTAGCAACTAGGATTAGCACACAGATCTTTCTTGCTGTTCTGATTACCTTTTACCCTTTCACATTACGTTCTTACTCACTTATGATTCATTTATGATTCCCCTCTGATGCTCCTTCCAAACTTCCTTACTCCTTTACTTACCTGATAATCGGAACCCAAGGAATACATGCAGCTTAGTTCGGGAAATGTAAACCTTCCAGGTCAACTTCTCTTAACAGATGATATGAAGCATAGCAGTTAATTTCCTGCATATTCACTCCAAGGCAACTCAATCAAGAAAAAACAATAGAAACTGGAAAAAAATTCTGGAACTAATTTTAAATTATTTTTATTGTATGAGGTACTGCTTCCTTGCATTTTTATTAATGCATTCCATGGTTCCCATTGTGGTTGTTCCTTACACAGCTTTAAGGAGCTGGAATGTGTGCTTTACACCTGCAAAGATAGATTACAGTAACAACTTCCCTTCTATTCTATTTATCATTTGTCATTGACAACAGAAAAATGAACGTTTCGGCTAAAATTTAGTTGCTTTCAACATAGCAGCTGGGAAATGAGTAGGTAATTGAAGTTTACCTCCTGATCATTAATGAAGCCAAGTTTTGTTTTTCCAGTATTACTCTGGGAACTGAGTGCTTTCTCAACAGTAATTGCTATTAAACAAAGGAAACTAGTTTTACAGTTGCAGACAGCACACAATTATGAAACCAGGGAGAAGGGACTTCTCTACTTCTCTACCATGAACTTCTCCTGGAACTAGTGACTCAAGCTGTCTGATGTCACATCAGATGAGGTAGGAAAAAGTTTCCAAATCCACCCTGTAATGGGAGGGCAGCCAGCATGGTCCTTACAGCAGTAATGGATTTGTCTCACCTGAATGTAAACATCTACAATCTCCATCTCAGCTTATCACCTTAGGCTCCATAGGAAGAAACTCACACATCTGGTGGACAATGTATTTTGTTCCAAGTAGACATCTAAAATAGGTACATAAATTGAAGTGCCTGCTTCGTTCAGGTGGGAGTCCATGACAATTAGGTCAGATGGCTGCCCTTCAGGCATCTTCAGTTAAGCTAGGGGGAGTCCACATCTGAGCACAGCTATTAAATCTCACTCTGACTGTCACAAAAGTCCTTAACAGTCTCAGTGTCTTAGTTCTTTTCATTCTGAAAAGCAGGGGCTACCATACCTATCAAGTGAAAACACAATAGATATCTTCAGGTGAAAAAGCTTCAAGAAAGCATGAAGGTCATGTTGTGTTTGACCTTTCTAACAGCACATGAATGCAGCTTCCACAGTGAGCTAACTCCAAATCAGGAAAAAACTTGCCTCTGTGGATGCTGAACCAGAGCCAAGAGTGATACTGGCAGCACAATTCTTCCTCGGGGAATTAGCACTTTTCTTATTCTGGCCAAATGTTCATTCGGTCATTACAAGCTACAGTTTAAGTCTATTTCTCAAAAAGAAGAGACAGAAAAGATTACAGATAAATATATCAAATGCATAAAGCTTGAGAAACAAACCCTAGAAACTAAGGAATCAGAATTTAGGGATAATACACTGCAAAAATCATTTCTTCAGAACTTCTTTTTAAGTGTTTATTTGCTACCCATCAAAATATGTTGATAGTTTCTCACCAGTTTGTAATAGAGCTTAGGTAAATAGTATTTCATGCCCATGAAGAACGAAGGGCCCTCTCACTCATGGAGATGCTTCTTTACAACAGTGACGTAAATCTTCTTAGACAAAAGAAATCCTATTTAGAAAGAACTTGACCGCTGTGATTTCCTAGATGTCTGAAAGCCCTTACAAGGTCTAATACACTGGAAGGGCGTGACCCTGTTACTGCTCTCAAGGAGTTGCCCAAGTGCTGCTCCTGCTGGTGGGGAAGAAGTTAGCGCCTTATTCCTGGGGAGGAGGTACAAAGCATCCTGTCGAACACCTACCTTGTGCTTGCACCAGGTGGTGCAAGGTGAGAGGAACTGCATCCTGTGCACACCCACAGAACGCTCCCACACAGTCCAACTCTAAGAAGCCCTCTAGGGCAAAGTGGACTCCAGGCTACTAACTCAAACCCGTAAACTGTGCTGTGCACTGGGCAGGAGGAGCAGCTTTTCTTAGGAGTAGCATCTGTAAGCATCCAGAGGAGGCCTCTCCACTGTTCCCCATGTCCTTTGCCTGACAAGCCAGAGCTGCTGGAGCTGCTGCTGCTGCCTGATGGGGCACCATCGTCTGGGAAGGAGCAGCAGCAACACAGACATAGCCCTAGGGGAAGGTGAGAATCAAAACAACGTGCCCCGGGGCCAAAACCACTTCTTCTGGTAAGCACTCCACGTAAGAAATGGACAACTTATGGAACAATCACAAGGGAAACCTTTTGCTAAGGTGAAAGATGTTGGCAAACATCCCGGAGTTTGTTAGTACTGGTGTGCTACTAGAATCTTACTCAGGTATTTAATTCTCACATTGACATTTATTTCATTCAGTAAGTCACTATACTGTTTAATTTACAGACTCCTGTATATATACTGTATAATTTGTAGGTCAGTGATGTCCTGTATGTGATTGTGCATATTACTGCAGTATCAGTTATCAGCAGCATGGCAAAGAAATTTAATCCAAAAGACTTATATTTTAGAAAAAGATTAAATTACTTTGGATGCCTTACATTTGCACACTGGTCTCTATTTCCAGCATCAGTGAAAATTCACTAGAAAATCTTTAAACTAAAACTCTAAACTACTAACCTGTAAATAAAAAAAAAATTACCCTAGCACTTAACATAAAATAGTTTTTCAACAACAATTAGCATTTACCCTGTGGGTCACTAGAATTCATTTGAGTTTTAAAGCTGCAGAAGAAACTACCAGTTATCCTGCCATCTTTTTCTTCCTTAGAGGCTGCAATTTAAATAAATGGGACCACTCACTGTTTCACCTGAAGATAAATGACAGGGTTTCAGGCCTAAGGTTTTTTTTATGTTTGTTTTTCCTTGCTGACACAGAACAAGCCAAAAAGGTGGACAGGAATAAGGGGAAGAATGTAAGGGGGGGAAAGAAGGGTTAAAAAAGGGGAAGCAAATTTAACTTCCAGGTTGATATCCTTATGGGTTCCTTCCAACTCAGAATATTCTGTGACTGAATAAATTCAGTTCTGTGACTCTGTGAGTATCAAAACAGCTTAAGGGACTTAAGCGTACAAGCCAAAAATCTCAGTGAAGTCTCATCTCTGCAAATTATACACATCTGGGAAAAAAAACAATTCAGTGGAAGATTTTTCTAGTTCCTGAAAGTGGGTAGATCTTCATGTATTTCCTTCCTTGTTTATCTCCTTGCAACTCACATTCACTGTAAACTGCATTACTGGGCTGAGCTCTCACTAGCAATTATCCCTCTCCCATAAATATCTTCCAGGAACGGGAGAGGGAGAAAAGCACAATTTTCTTTCATTACTTATGACTTGTAGAAATTGCAGCTATACAAAAAAAAAAAAATTAAAACCACTACCTTGAAACAAATCAGCTACAGATACATGATCTGCTTGCTCTGACTAGAAAGAATAGTGCTTATCAACAACTGACACACATGGGCTCCTATCTAAATTTACCATCTGAGTATTTGACAAGAATTTGGGAGGACGAAGGGCTCTTTCAAAAACTGAAAGTTTATCCAAAATTGTTTCATGAATAGTATGGGATTGTTAAAATCTATTCAGTCTGTAGAGTAATAACTACACAATAAACCTCCCAAGAAGTAACGTGACTACTGTACATTTTGATTTAATGTTGTAATTCATAAACCAGTTTTGCAGTGTAAAAGTAATTATTTCAAGACTGGAACAAGACCAAGCCTCTTGTGACCAACAATAATAATATTCATAATGTTAACAAACCTCTTCAAATGAAGTCATTGTTTAATACACTTCAGGCTATATGTGAAGTGGTTACAAACATCATGTTTTTGTAGTTGTCAATAATTTGGGGATCCTGTAAGCAGATGGACCTCACATTCTTCTGTTCTGGATTTCAAATGTAAATTAAGAGTCAGGGTATTATTATTCATAGTACTCACTGGAGCTGGTTGAAAAGCTAGTGCTCCAGCTGAGAAGGAACTTTGCTTTTCAAAATTTGACTTTCGTTCCATTGACTCTAAAGCCAACATTTTCAAACTTTTTGTGAACTATGAATTCTTAAACTTTGTTTTTCAGTCAAAAAAAGACAAATCACGAAGTAGTCTGCTTGGTTAGCAATGAGCCCAACAAAAATTCTTCTTTTCTCTGAGCCCTAGGGGAGCACTCATGCAAACTGCCCTTGGAGTGACAGTCCCTGGGAGGCATCCCAGTACATCTCTGCTCCAGGGCAGGGAGCCTGGGAAGCCAGAAAGGCAGCCTGAGAATTACTACGGAATTAGGATTTGCCACAGTCCTGTGACGCCCTGAGGTCTTGGCACTGACAAGCTGCAGGGCTGTGCCATCTCCGGTGGTGCCAAGCCCTGGCAGGCAGACTGTCCTACAGCCCGGGAACCGCTGCAGAGCAGCTATGCCAGGCAGCCTGCACTAGAAATGGGAACCAAGAATTTTCAGGACCACTGTAGCAGGGTTTGGATCACTGGATGGACTTAACCAAAGATACACGCTCTTGAATCAGTCCCAGACCTTGGGCTGTGGGACAGCCCAGGAGGATTTTCTCACAGTCATAAATCCACAGTCTTCCTACAGCCTGCTTGTAACTCAGGGATAGTTTTCCTGGATTGATTAGAAGTGGATTCAAGGAGTTGCAAATGAAATATCAAAAGCCAGCAAATCAACTTTTTTCCACTGGAGTAAATTCATATTCATCAGTGTGATTAATGGCTTTTGAAATGTTTCTTCTTTTGTATTTATAAAATGGAATCATATGCAATATGAATACCATACGAGGTATTTTAAACTTGTATACATGACAGCCCACCAGGTTAACAAGGCATTTTTACAGCGTGCTCTAGCAGTTTACATTCACAGTCTGGTGTTACTCTGAAGAACAGGTATGGTTACAATTTCACTGTATGGAGTCTGAGGGCTTCAAGCAGTAATGAGTTTTATTTGAGCCTCATTATCCCTGGCTATAAGTTTATTGTTGTTTTCACCTTGAGGCTGCAAAAGCATCAAAGCCTATTTGTTTTCTAGTAAGAAACTTCAATCTAAGAAACTAATGATTCAGGCATAAAAGTTCCCCTGATCTGTCATGACAAGTGAGAGAGAATATGAGGGAACTGACTTCAGCACTCAAGGCAAGATGGAGAAATGAAGAATCTTAAACACTGTGTATGACTCTTATCGTAGGTCTAAACACACTGTAAAGTAGTTAGGAAAAAAACAACCAACCAGCAACAACCGTGTCCAAGTGTTCCAGGTGGGACTCACCTTCAGATTCAGACAGCTACCTATCAGTGTCTATGCAAAAGTTAGGTATTTTGGTCCCCTTTTCAGTCACTGAAGACCTACTCTATACAGTACAGACGGTAGAGCTGAAAGCTCTTTGGAACACAGTCTAAAGAAGATGCCATGTTTGATCTGCTGAACACATTTCCAGACCGAGTACAGCTGACTCTATGTGCCCACCTGTAGAAGCTGCCATTGCAGAAAGGTCCATGTCCAGAGCCCTACAACAAGCTGTGCTACACAAAGGTAGGAATGACTGTGTTAAAGACCTTTAGTCCAGCTGGCTGGATAGCATGTTTCAACTGTCATATGTTCCTAAGATATAAACCAAAACAAGTTGGAGTTTGGGGAAGGGATCTGCAAGAAGGACTGTCTTATATGTCCAGGCAAAACAGATTAATATCCAAGAGGATCCCTGGACTAACTCGGAACTTAGCAGTGCACATTGCTGAAAACATACCTAGCAAACATACAGCAAAAGGTGTATTTATTATACTTTTGTTCTTCCCTGCAGCAGCCAGGTCAACAGTTTCACCAAATGTTGAGTGCTGTGCTGTAAATATGGCATGCCACTCTCACAAATTAGTCCTCATGCCAGAAGAGCTGAGTTAACTGAAGGGTTATATTATGTTAGTGCTCAAACTGCTTCCCAGTGGTATTCAGTGAAAGGTTAAATCACCCAGCACTTGGGCATCTGATGCTCCCTGTTACCTGGAAACTGGAGCTCTGACTGCAAGCACTGTTGAGTAAGTGATTTTAAAAAAGCATGAGGAACATGAAAGCACAATTCATATAAGACATGCACCATCATCCAAGCACTTCTCTGACTGCAGAGCTGTATTGTTTTAGGCTACAAAATCCTTTACTGGCTTGGATGGAATTATTCCAGTATATCCCAAGCTGCAGCTATTCCCTTTGTAGGGGTGGGAGGAAGGTGAAAGCAGAGCACAGCCCACAGCCTTCCAGATCCAGAGATCCAGAGGTGGTATAGCTGCAGTGCTGCTGAGCAATGACACTTAGGCTAATCTGAGAGAAGAAGATCCCCTTGGGCAAAATAGCTTGGGAAAGTCTGGGTTGTGTAAAAATGCTGGCCTATTCTCAGACTATTGTTTTGGAAAAAAGGTAAGCTATGAATTGAAAGCATTGCAGCTATTCCTAAAGAATCCCCCACTAGTCTGCTCTTCTTCTGCAATAAGGACATCCAGTTCCTTTGTAGTTAAATTCTTCTCCAGTGACTTGCATTGCTTTAACTGTCCTGGTAAGACTCGAAAAAATGTAAGTACAGGAAAGGCCTTGGAAAGATTCACAGCAGTTTTACACTGACTTGACAATACTGTGATCTCAGTGAAGCCGCATAGGGGAAAGCAGCAATAATGCAGCGGTGAAAGAGCCATGCTATTTCCCCCACACACTTTTTGTCCTTCTCCCTTGATTGAAAAGTCGAAAGGAAATCTTGGAACTGATCCTGTACATGATTTGTGCTCCTAAGGCAGAGCCAGAATGCTGCGAGCCAAGCGCCGGGCTGAATATCCAAACTTTTACTGTTTATACTGAAGCATATATTCGCTGGGTGCAGGAGTTTGAGACCACTTCTCCCCACACACCAGCTGGGAGGTATCAAAGCCCTTCACGCTATCCACCCATTCACCTCCAATTAGACCAAGAGTTCACAAGATGATGAGAACATCAAAGTGTTAAGGAAAAGGAATTCATCCACACAGGACAAAGAATTTAAGCTGTTTACAACTTTCTGCTCTCTGATGTTTATTACAACCCCCCCCTATAAAATCTGCTTCCATCTGCGGTACCTTGTAGTGACAGAGTTAATGAAAACCCAAGCCGCATTCCAAGGATGGCAATACAGAATGAGAGCGACCTCAGCATTGTTTTGCTAAGATCTCAAATTGCCAATACTGCAAAATGAAGTAATGCACTCTGTCAACATGTAGTACGTTCTATAAATGGGATTGCCTGTTCATCTATTAGTAAAACATGCAGAAAAGCACTATTTGACTGGCATTAGAGCAGCTGACTGCTTGCTTTGACTTCTTCCTTAATATTTATTTGAAGCATGAAACTGCTGAAAATCTCCCCTGTGTGTAAAAAAGACAAAAATATATATGAAATAATTAAACATATTTACAAAGAGCCCTTACTTTATGTGTCTGGTCTTCAGTCAGCGTTTCTTTATCAGCAGAATTAAATATGAAGTTAACTAAAGCACTGAATGCTGAAAACTGATTTCCATGGACTTCAGTATTAACTTATAAAACTGTTATATCTTTTTACAAACAAAAGATTACTCTATTAGTTAACTTAGAAACCTCAGACAGTTTTTAAAAATGTATATACAGCTTCCAGATTGAATTTTGCTGATCCAGGCTTCTTAGGAGGAGTTTATGGAGCCAGACTTGTCATATGAGCTATTTCTATAAGCCTCAGGTAAATATACACAGAGTTCGTGTTGTTAGAGAAAGTATTTTTTTCTCCTCTAAAAAATTTAAGTTAATCTTAAGCAAAAACAAAAGTTCATTCAGTACATTTTGTATTTGTTATTTTTGACCCATTTTGGGAAGTATTTTCCTTCCACAAATTTGGACTGTCCCTACTTCTCTCCAACTCAATTTAACTCTTTCATTTCTTTTACCACTCTGCTTCAGAGTCTGCTGCTCTGGTCTCTTGAGTTAGAAACAGCTAGATGGCACAGCTGGAGAAAAGGAAAAGGGTTTCAGGTATTTCCTTCTCTTTCCCAACCAGTAGCTTTCATGCCTTCGCTTTCCTTCATGTCTGCTTTAACTCCAGTTTCATAGAAAAGTTTGATCTCCATTGCAAAACCAGTTAGAAGTGTCAGTTTTTACTCATGTAGCTGATATGGATGCAATTACAGAGATCAAATAGATATATTTTATTTCCTTTTGCATTCAAAATTGCTATGGCCTTCTAAAACAGCTTTATTAGAATATTACTCTGTCTGTAATAACAGGGTTCTCAATTTTCATAGAGTTGTAATTTGTAAAATCAATAGCCAAAGCAGTATCTCTTATTTAAGATTTCAGTTTAATGTTGCTCTTTCAATGGAGTATCATGTAAAAATTTAGCCATAAAACTCAAATTCAAAGAGTCAAAAGTACTCCAAAGTACTCAAAGACAGATACTGAAGTCAGGAATCAATGGATCTGTAGCTTCCCCTTCAGGTATCCATGGGGCCCAGCAGCAAGATGGGGAAATGTCCCTCCTCCTGGTTTCATCTGTAAGATCTCTCCATCCACCATTGGTACTAAGCTGAAATTTGCAAAGCAATTCATTCTTTTTCCACTAAAGTAAGATACAATATGCTTACTACAGGTAATGGTTTGTAATTAAGTTTGGTAAGTCTTTCTATGACAGAGAATGTGAGAAAAGGTACCACCATTAGCAGATAAAGAATGAAGAAACTGATATTAGCAATACAACGGGGATTACCAAAATTCTTGATCATTAGCTGGAAATGGACATTTTCATATGGCCAAGAGCCTTCATGTGCCTAATGCCTCCAACTTAAGGGCCTTTTGGAGCAGGCTGCAAAGCCTGTTGGAGCAGTTCTCAGAGACAAACACCCAGTGGCTAGGAGTTCCCACTGCTCCTCTCTGAGACACCACTGAATTTCACAAAAAAGCAATGCACAAGCAATCACTGTTGGCTTAGCTCTGCTCACAACCCAGGATGTGGATCAGTCCCTGTGCCAGCACAACTTCACTGCTGGCCTTATGATGAAATTTTGTCACTTGAAATGCCCCATGTGGACTAGAGAGACCGGCTACAACCCACATGAGATTCCAAAGAAAAGAAGAGCGATGTTCACAAGGGGAGAGACCCAAGGTAGGTTGTCTGAGGGGGAAAAAGGTAGATTGTCACTTTTTATTGGTACTTACGAGAAGGCAGGCAGCAGTAGTTTGCTGATCATGATGCCCAGGCCTGGTGGTGTTCTACAGAAGAACATTCCAACAAAAGACACAAAACAACAAAGTCATATCTGAAAACTGCCCATGACAGACTCTTCTGTTCCCTCTGTACCCTCTGCTCCCAGCTGTACCAGCACAAGAAGTTGTCTTGTGATCCTGGGTAAATCATCACTGTTCTAACAGAACATACTGATCCCATGGGTCCTCAGAGAGAAAAAAGATTATGATGCTCCTTATTTAATTTTAAGTAAAAGCATCTTGGCTTTCTTGAATGGTTAACACTGATAGCTGGAGAAGATTTGACTGATATCTTGCTTGAACCATAAGCCTCCAACTTTCACACATCCTGGTCTCTTGGTACCTCTGAGACCTACCAGCACAGTACAGTGATGAACAGATGGTTGCAGTGACCTGTTCCATCAGCCTAGAGGGATAAAGAAGGCAATGCCTGTATATGTCTGTCTACCATCTGTATTATTCCAATAAAATGGGATGATTTTTAGACTGCTGTGGTTACCCTACTGATTTGCAAACGAATGCTTTTGGTATTGTCTTCAATTCAAAAACATTTTGAAACATTCAAATTGCAATACAAATCTCCCTCTTACTATTTATTTAATCACAGGCTGCAGACAATGGCTGTGATTCAAGGTAGCAGCTAACTACTCACATAGTTTTGAGTATGGTTGAGTATGGAAATGATAACTATGGGATTCTTGTGGAAAATTGCTTCTGAACAAAAGGCAGAGGAAGCTACACACCTCTGTGTGAGACATCTGCCATATCAAAGCTATGTCTGCTACCTCCGGGATGACCTCAGGTCCAACTAAGGATCTCAGATGGAGCAGCCATCTCTCAGGTATATTATTTCAACAGAAAGCCACACAGGAAAGATTTCAATTCTGCACCCTCTGTCATTATCTTTTATCAGTTCCTCTGCATTCACCTATGAAATACCATCCAATGAGCAGAGTGTTTTGCTTTGGACTGTGCAGTGCGTAATTCTGCCAGAGGTACCACAGCACAGCAAATGCTGCAGGAGGTACCAGTGCATGAACCCTGATGCCCACTTGATGGAGGCTAAAAAGAAGGCGTCAGTTCTGCTGCTCGAGGACTGTCATGATACACAGACATGGTGGGAATCCAACCAAAGCTAATGCAGGGCAGCTCTCAGCAGAAGGGAGGAGAGCACGCTGTGTCTGCAGTGAACTGGAGCCACCGATGTGCCTCAGCCTCAGCTGCAGCTGGGCCATAGCATTCCTCTGGAGCTCATGTATTTCTGGAGGCTTTTCTGTTTATTTTCTCAACAAAGCTTTGTGGACTTTTTAAGTGGGGGAAGGGAGACTCAAACATTCCCTTCGCTCAGTTTTAAAAAATCAAGACTCAATTTTGTAAACAGATATGAGGAAAAAAAACTCTCTGTTAGAACCTGCCAATCCTTTGAGGTCTGAACTTCATGATTTAGGATCTTCTCATGTTTTTAACTATCACATTTGTTTTTAGTTGAATATTATTAAATGAGCAATACCATTATGGCAAAATTGGTATTCTTGTAATTGAATAATATGAGATATATCCAAAGGAAAAGAAATCAAGTGAATCACTCTTCTTTGGATTTAAATTCAGAAGTTAAATCCAAATACCTAAGTGAACTTGACAGTGTCTGTCACTTTGTGTGCAAGTAAATTCTAATGTTTCTCCTACAGCACTGGAACATAAAGGTGCTGCCAATATGTGGGTAAGCACTGTGCATTATACAAAACAGCAGTAAATTAATCCCTTGTGTTGTAATGGAAAATCTCAATTTAAGATCTGAAGAGCAGTAATAAAGAGAAGGAAAACTTGTTGCTATAATTTTTATCATAGCTGGTGGGGTATTTTTTTTTTCAGATGAGGTCACGGAAACAGATTGGAGAACTACATTTAAGAGGCTCCTCCTTCTCAAGCACAATAGGAATAAGCCCATCCTTCTTCTCATGGTTTAAATTATTCAAACTTAGGTGGCTCTCATGCCCATGTCACTGAGGGCGGAATTTGTCTTAGTGGACTGCAAAAAAGCAAACAAGTTTCTCAGTGAGAAAGCCCTGAAAAGAAATGATATCTCTATGACAAGTTAGACAAAGAGTATGTGCTGCTCTACACTTTTCAAACACTCCTGCCATGGAGACCCTGCACCGACTCACAACGGGCTTAACCCATCTGGTGATGGGCTGCCACCAAAGGAGCGGTCCTGCACCCCTCTGCTCTCCTCATGTCCATCTGCATGCTCCTGGTTTTGTGGATATGCGGCAAGGCTTCTACTCCAAAGGAAAATTAGAAGTCTTATGGATTAATTTTCTGTCACATCAACTACCCCTGAGGTCCCTTAACTGCTATAGTTGTTGAAGGGGAAGTGGGAGGAATGGATGATTGCAGGTTGCCTTTAACTGGAGTAATAAAATCCTGAAACTAGAGTAATTAAGCCTTTTGTACAACTGTACATCCACTCTTCCCAAACCCTGCATATTCAGGGCATATTACTCCAAAAAGAGGTGACATTGCCTGTTGTTTTTCCTTTCTACAAAAGGACAGACTCTATCAGCATTAGAAAATAATTCAGTTGTTGAATTCATTGTAACAGCTGTTAAGAGTCAGGAGTGAAAATGGGTAAAAGGGTTTGAAAACTGAATAGACAAGTTCCCAACCACTAGTGACTATTAAACAATCTCACTCAGATTATAGTGTAGAATACTGTAGAATATTGTACAGAAGACCCTAAATCACTAACCATGAGGGATAGGAAAACCTACCCTATGTCTTACACTTCTTAACTTTTCTCCTACACTTCCTTTAATCATCGTTCTTGCCTACCATAGAAAACAGCATGAGGGTGTCACGAACCCTCTTCATCTCAGCCAGTGATGCGGATGTACCTACATCTCACAGGAGTTTGGCACCTCATCTGTAATCACTGAGTCCCTCACAGGAAAGCAAAAATTTATAAATGCTGAACTCTTCTGTTAAGAGTTGCTTTGTCCCCTTTGAAAAGGGGACAAAAAAAGGAGAACCATGAAGCTGAATCTCTTCAAAAAGAATACAGAGCAGAAAAAACATCATGGCTGGAAAAAGAGTTGCTTTTGGACCAAATGAAATCAATAAAGATGACATTTTTAACTAAAAGGATAAGTAAGAATAAACACTATGAGGAATAGTCCTTTTTAAATTAATACATTTTAGATTTCAAATTTGATTTAAATTTTACCTATTAGATTAAGCTTTTGCATAAACACTCAGGTTTAGATAGATCAACTTTTTCTGCAGAAGGGGCAATGAGGTCTCATTGTGCTGGAGGGCATGTAGGCAGAGGTTTCAGTATTGCTGTTCACTGGAGCCCCTATTACAAAAGACATTAACAAGCCTTTCGCCGTAGAAAGAAACCAGGATGCCATAAAAATATATCTGCAAATGAAAGCAGGTGCTCAAGAGTACTCTGGAAGAAAGATGCTTTCCTGAAGCTGAAGACAAAGGATTGGTGTGGACTCAGCTCAGACATGTCTGTGTTAATGTATGATCATGAAACACAGTCCTTTGATGTACACATTCAGAGAGAAAGACCTTCTGCAGAATGGCCCTTCTGACTTTTATTTTTCATTTATCATAGATGAGGAGTCCCAAAACCAGACAGAGCATAGTTTGACAGGCACTCCCTCTTGAACCCTGAATCTCACCCAAGTCCCATGATCAGCTGGACACTCTCCTGCCTCCCTAAGACACAGCCACTGCAGGGCAGACAGTCCCTGCTTCTTCCCTAGAGAATGCCCATGCCAGGAACAACAGCAGGGCGTTAGGAGCAGCAAAGCTTTCACAGGTGTGTTACAGAGCTGGTCACAGAAGGCATGAGAGGGTCAGGAGGAACAGAAAGGATAGAGTTTGCAGACAGCTTTGGCACCCAAAAGCCCACGGAGCACACTTACCGACTGGGAAGGAGAAAGGCAGTCCTATATTTAGCCATAAAGGCAGATAGGCTCTCTTAAGAAATGCTCACAGCTTTGAAAGGTTAACACAAAGCAACAGCCTTGTCCCTGCCCTTCTATAATAGGCCAGCAGTCCCCACATTCCCCCACTGTCACCACCCTCTCTGCTCTCTCGCCTCCCAAGTGCTAAGGCTTGTCACAGAAGCCTCTGCTTGCTCTCCCACAGAGGGCCACTCATTTACTGCTGCTCAGACATGCAACACCCATGCACGTCTTGGCCACTGCCATTTTTGATCACGGACTAGGAAGAAAACACAACTGTTTGATAACTTTATAACTGGACACTAAATTTAGATTATTCAAGCTTGTTGTCCAGAAGCAAAAGGGCATTTCCCTAACTCATCACACTGCAGAGTCTGCAAGTCAGATAATTTGTAGTCTGCTGAAGACACGGACCTGAACTCAAGTCTTCCTGTTGTTCTTTAAGGCTATTTTTGCTTCCTAAATGGTAAGGATTCAGAAAAGCTGCATGATGCACACCACAGCTCTACTCCTTGTTTTCCACCAACACATTTCTCTCCATGAGGAGCCCATGGCAGCAAGGGAAAGAGAAGGCAGGAAATTGCAGAAGTTTCCCTCTTCAGCGGGGAAAACAGTTTCGAAGAGCATAGGGGACAGAGACTGCTCACTCTCCACGCATTTCGGAGCTTCAAGGAAGGAAGGTGCTCCTGGTTGCCCTCATTCCTCTTGCTGCCAAGCCTGGGGAGGCTTTAACATTGCCGTTTGACCTCCAGCATTCCTGCAGCAGGGGACACTTGAAGCCCAGAGAGAGAGGTATTCTGCCCTCTTGGATGTCTGATCACAGATGTGATCTCCATCTCCCCAGCGCTCTCCTCACCATTACACAGACACATCCTGTTCATGCAAGCAAAGCAAGACAGGGAGCTGATAAGGAAAACCTTTACCTTCACAAAAAAATCTGCTTCTGTTCCAGCACCTAAGGTAAATTATCAGTAGAAAATCTCATTATTTAGTAATTTGTTTTTAATTTAAGGGAATCTCCTGACAAAAAAAGTTAATTTTTTTAGTAGGGTGAACACTTTTTGAGATAATATTGTGTTTCAATGAAGACCACCTTTTCTGTAGAAAATAAAGTTTCCTTAGACCCAGACCCACTCTAAGAACTAAGATGGTTTTCAGCACACCAAACTCCACAGGTGATGCAAATCCCTTCTTTTTTTCTGACCAGTCTTACATATTTTCCCTAATGTGTTTTGATTGATAAAAGTTTGGATCGAGATTTTTTTCCTCTCATCAACATAACTTTTCAACATTGAATTTCCTCTTGGAAGTCACAGATTTTGCTAGAACTGTCCAAGGCGTTTTCAGTGCTCCAAAATTGTAATCTTCCACAAACTGCAATAATCAACTACTTTAAAATTCCAGATCATTCATGAATGCAAAATGTAAACGAAATTAAATTCAGATTTACCCTTGACACAAATATATTTGCATGACTGTTGTCATTAATTCCTAAACTTAGTTTCAATTTGATGGTATCAGTCCCAAATTCCATATCAGCTACCTTACTAAAAAGCTTGTGATTGCTTCAAAAATATACAAGCTTTGCAAAGTTTGTTCTGTTTTCTAAAAATCCAAGTTCCCCACAGTATGTAAAAATGTGACCATTTACAGAAGAATCTCTTTATTTGCTTTTTGCTATGCTAGATATTGAAGCGAGACAAACTGGCCAGCAGCTCTCTGAGTTGTTTACTTAACCATTTACAAAGAGGAGATCTCAGCAGAAATAAATGGTGGTATTGCCCCTTATCACATAATCTGAATGGATAATCTCTGTTTCTCCCTTCAGGACCCTCCACTCCAAATCTCCAGGCCTACTCCAGAGTGTTCTAATTCTGTGGAGACTGAGGGGTTTGTTGTTATGAATAACGAACAGTACATTGCCCTGCACAAACACTGTCTTGGTGTGAGCTCCAGGGGTCAGGAGCAAGATATGGTTACAGCTGAGTGTGTGCCAGCAGCAGCACTGCCTTCCTGGTTGTCCTACCAACCCCATGCTCAATTCCTGGGGAGAGTGGACAAGCCTTTTCTGAACAACTATGCAACAGGAGGAGCATTCTTTGCTGAAAAAACAGATGTTTTCAAGTCACGTTTGACCACTTAGTAATTATTCTGCTATGATTATCACATTGTGAAATGCATTCAGCAATTCATAAGCCTGATGTGCCAGTGGCCCAAGAACTTCTTGATGCCCAAGAACTGTTTCATAGCTTCTACACCATTTACACTGCCCTAAGCACAGTGCCAGGACCAGGAACTTGTCCATCCAGAGCTGCTGCCAAACCACTTGCACTGTGGAACCACAGTCCAAAACACACAATGTTTAGTCACAAAACTTGCTTAGGCAGCCGCTGAAAAGGAAAGACAAGTTGCGTACACATGCATAGTCCCAAATGACTAATATGGCATTCAAGACGCTTCAGTAAATGTCATCTATACCCAAATATTATTTAAACCATCTAAAAAGAAGACACTTCTCTGAGAGTCAGAGCTCTGGTTCACATGCACCGAGGTGATGAAGTGGGTACTGACATCCACTGCCCATTTGCTGCTCAGACGCAGATTGCAGCGACCGCAGAAAGGAAAGCTGAACAACATATGAAGCAGATTCTAGACTCTCACAGTTTCTGCCCAGTGCTTCAAAGTAAACGGAAATTGTACCGCTGTACGCTCTCAGGAAGGGCATTGTGCTAACTCACTCCTGTTTTGAAACACTAAAAGCAGGTAAAAACGTGACTACGTCATGCTAAGGGGCTTTTTGAATGCACATTTACTTTAAGACAACAGTGTGTAGTCTCTAGAAGTTATATGGTTTTGAAGCTGACAGCACAAGACATGATTTCTGATCACCCGGAAGCCCTTATGCTGGATCACAGCTCTCCTGTGGATAAGGCAGTACTGCCAACAGCTCACTCCCCATTTCTGCACATTTCTTTTCCAGTGCTTCTCACTATGTTATTACAGCTTTTGCCTCATGTTTTAGCAAAAATTATAACCTAATTTAGCATTTATCTACTGTATTCTTCTAGTTATGATGATGTTTTTAAAGTTTGTTTTGACTCATTTTTTATTTCCCAAAAATATTATTGTAGCCTGGAGAAAGACTGATGTCAAGATGGGCCTAACTTTGAACCCAAGGTGAAGAAACTTTTGATATGCTTCCAGACCATATAATTCTCTAGTCAGGTCTCTCGAGTATCCGAAAAAAACAACTTTCCCAGGCCCTGCCTGCCTGTGAGATGTTGGAGAATAAAGCACCCAGTCTTTCTAAAAGGTAAGGTGCTGATTACGCAACTTTCAGCACATCCTGAAAGCTGAGTTCAAAAACTAATATTGCTTTTGGCATCACACAGTTCTTCACATAGCCTTTGGAGGGGAAAGCAAGTGCAGGAAGGTGAGGATTTTTTAATATAACTTGTAAAGAAGAGAAGTATGGAGTTGAGAAATAAGACCCAACAACTCAAGAGCCAACTCAGACTTAGCCAAAACTTAGCTGTATCATTCATGACATTTTGTTTCTGTCCTCTCAATTCAGTCTGGTCGTGCATCAAAGGTTGCTCCACAAAACTATTAAACTAAAATTTTTACACACTCTCCTCTAGCTAGTACCCAGAATGGGTGTGCTGAAGAATTGCAGTATAAACTGCTGTTCATGGAGGCAGAAAAGCTCAAGAGATTTCAAAAATGTTCACAAAACAAAACTTGTTCTTGCCAAACTGATGCCATGAATGGTTCTAGACACATTCAGTAGGCAAGAAAAGCCACCAAAAATGACCAAAACTTCAGCACCTGTCATAGAGCAATTCTCTTCTTAAACATTCTTGGTTAGACTCCAAAGCAGGCTGAACAAACCTTTTTTAATACACAGGAAAATATTTTCCACACACATCTATATATATCCATACATATCCATATATATCCATATATAATAAATACTATATATCCATATATATATCCATATATATATATATATGTATTTGGAAAAGGAAAAAGGGAAAAGAAAATTTCCCCTCTAAGTTGGAAGCAAAGTTTTTTTTATTGGCAATTGTTTCCCTGCCCGACTACCTTTCCCTAAATTACAACAGAGTACAAAGAACCTTCCCTTCACACTTCTCATATTCAAGCTATCCCAAAACATTCACCAAGCAGACCAACACAACACTGGCTGTGTACCAAGACAGCCTCCTGAACACTGATTTTGCTTAATGTAAGAGGGACCTTGAGTCCAGCCCGGATAGGATGTGTCTGTGTAGCTGTTCCCTTTTCCCCACAAAGCCAGCACCCGTGCGTGACACTTCCTTGCATCCCACTGCCTCTTCTCCCCCGTCCTCTCAGGGGAGGTCACCCCTCTCAGCACCCCTTTCTCCCCCCTCTTGCACTGAAGAACAACTTTAAATCAGGATCACTTCACCAGTGCTGACTGGAAGCCAGAGGGACTCGAGGATATATGGAGCCACTGGCCTACCCAAGCTCCATGCACCAGTGATATTCCCAGATTCCTTTAGCAGGGCTGTGATAGCAGAGAGTTCTGGGCGTCAGTAGAACCCCTCTCTGCCAGGGGCTGCACAAACAGAATAAATTCATAGTTCACTGAAAAAGTAACCAGAACCTGAAATGGACACTCCCTTTCTCCAGAGCAAAGGAAGGGAAAATAAATAAGTGAGATAGATAAACATAAGTCAGCAGAGAAATTAGTGTATAGCCTAGAAAGTATTTCAGAAAAAGGTGAGCCTCTAAAAATGATAGCTTGAGAGAGAAGCACAGTTGCCAGCTTTCCCACCAGGATTAAGATGTTTTAACAAAATTCAATTCATTTCTTCTGCCCTGAAAGAACATGTAAGCATTCTTTTAATCAGTGGGAATTTTTCTCAACCTTCAACTCATGGCTGTTTCCATCATTGGCTTTGGAGGAAAAGGTTCTACCCTTGGAAAGAAAAAAACAAAAAAACAAAGCAAGAAAAAAACGAGGGTCAGAAAAAATGCTACTAGTTTAATTTCTAAGACAAAAGAGGACTTTTGAGACTGCAAGCAGGTTGGCACTAAGCCTTTGAAGCTACAATATTTTCCCCAATGTATTTTCCCTTATGGAGGAATAGGGGTGCCACTGAAGGAAGCCCATTGACAACATGGTACTGGGACACAACTAATCATTCTGCTGTTCTGCAAATTCATGTCTATCAGGTATTTAAGCTAATTTGGAGGAAACAGAGACTATAGTCTTATGTTAAGCTTGTGAGGAGGACAGAAATCAGTCTTTTGCCTGGGAGGATTGACTGGATGATTTCTCAAATCTGCCTTTCTTCAACAACTAGACACTCAAGAACATATGGAACACCACAGCCTTCTCTTTTCATACCTGTTATGTTTAAGGTAAAGAGACATTTTGAAAGAGGTGTTCTCTTCTTGGAGAAGAATAAATCCAAGGAGAAGGACAAAACCATGAGACCTAGTGAGCAGCTATCAATCAGCAGTAGAAACAGACTATGCAGTTTATTTAAGTTGGGTTTGCTGCATACTTTGGCATCTGAGCCACATACTGGCTGGGACAGTTTTTTCCCCAGGTCTTTTTCTGAGCATATTGCTCCCGAGATGGTCTCCTTAATAACCGAAATCACTCATCCAGAGGCCTTTTCTAGCAGCAATGCCTTCATAAGCACTTAATTCTGGCAGGCAAATTTGCTTATGATGACTTATATGCTCATGTGGGACACGAGGGAGCTGAGTAACTCCTCTGCATTTGATGTCCACAACACATGGTCACATAGAGTGGGTCTACTCTATTCTATCAAAAACCCAGTGCAGCTGGGCCAAGCGTGTGCCCCATATGGAACCCCAAACAGTGCTGACCTTCGGTGCTTGTGGCTCTTCTTTTTTTTCCAGAAATCTTTCCCAGAACAAACCCTGTTCTTTCCTTATGTAAAGCAAGGCTTAGCACTAACAAATCTAGCATAAATCTGCTTTTTAGCAGGGCCTGTTTTAATAGGACAAGGGGCAAAGGTTTTAAAACAAAGGAAGGCCAATTTAGATTAGATATAGAGAAGAAGTTTTTTACAATGAGGCTGGTGAAACACTGGAATAGGTTTCCCATAAAGCAACCTGCTAGATGGCCCAACCCTGGAAACATTCAAGGTCAGGTTGGATGAGGGTCTGGGTAACCTGATCTAATCGAAGATGTCCCCAGTCATTGCAGAAGGATTGGATCTAGATGACCTTTAAAGGTCCCTTCCAACCCAACTGTTCTATAATTCTATGATAAACCAAAGGCTTTCATTAATCTGATGTCTTCTTGTTGTCAAAGCAGTATCAGACAAAAACTACCTTTTTACCTGAAGGAAAGCAAGTTCCAAAAAAAGTTACACAGCATAGACTTTAGAAAAACATTAAGTTATCATGCAACTGATCCCAGTTTGTCATCACATTAGGTATTCAAGCTATTCCAAACTGATTCTCACAGTAACACTTGTAAGCCATATTAATCATAATTTTAGAATACATTTATCTACAGTTAGCAACCAATTGATTACTTAAAAGTTCAGTGTGCTAAAAAAAATAACTACTTTTTCCTCAAGAGGTATATACTTGGTGTCCAAAATATGTCATTGAAATATGCATCCAAGCAATAAAAGAATATGTGTAATAAAGAGTGCTTCTCCAAATCAGCAACTCTTGGGAACTAAAGCATGTATTTCTGTAAGGATGGATTTGCTAATGTAGGCATTGTTACTGTTGATGGATTTTTATTTGCATTCACTGGTGCTGTAGTTTGCATGAGAATCCATAAATTTAGCATGCTATGTTTCTTACATCCCAAACATTCATTATTGTACTCCTGAGGTTCAACATGTTAAGTATATCAGTGACGCTCTCAACAGCACAGAGCACATATTTAATCTGCTGCCTATCTGCAGATTTTGTTTTGCACCTGTAGTAATAAGGCAGTGAGACTGAAAGTCTTCAGAAGCTTTGTGCCAGCACAATTACATGGGGATCCAGAGAGGTTTGCAAGGATGCAAACTAACTTCTCATCTGCCTCATATCTACAGAGCGTGTTTATGTACTGGCCTGTCAGCAGTGTTCAGGAAACCTTCAGCAACAGCTGGATGCTGCCTGATGAGATGGTGCCTGTGAGATCTGATTAATTCTGCCCTGTATTTTGAACCTTTCCTCATCAACAGGACAGTATCAGCAAGACAAGCAACAATGATGCTGGAGAGAAAGAGTCCTGCAGGGCTGTCTTAGATTCAGGGCATTTCCCAGCACTTTAACGAGTGTCCCTAGATGAGATTTCCAGAGGGACAGCAGTTTGAAGCCAAAAAATGATTGCTATAAAAGGTAGTGCTGGTACGAGCCTGTGCTTATTTTCCTCACTGCCACAGACTGAGAATGAGGTAAATGACTCAGCTCTCTCCACACGTGTATAATGGCATTTCCACCGGCTCTGGAAGATCACAGCTTTGTGACATGCAATACCTCAGATCAGGGAATCTCGAATCTCTGCCATCATGAAATCAGGCTTCTCTTCAAAGATTTTCAAATCATGGGACATTCCTACAGTCCCATTTTAAAGCTGGCAGCCAAAGCAGAAAAGAACTTGCAAAAGATCACATAAATGGGTCGGTCTTCTATGGCAGATCCACTCAATTCCAGGCAAGTACTTAAAACACAAGACTCTCATAAATTTAAAAACTGAATTTGCACCATCTCCTGTATTGAAGGTCACGCTGAAGAGTACTATTAAAATTGAATTCATCCCAAGATCTTATGGTTAAAATAATTTTTAAATGTAGCCTTAAAAAAAAAAAAAGAAAAAAAAAAACAAACCATGAGCAAAGACAAGATCTGCAATAACACAGGGAAAATTAATTACCTAGGCAAACTCCTTTTCAAGTTCATGACTCATGCCAGCATACAAATGTCTGCATAAAGCCAGCTCTTAATGCTAATTTTGTCACTGTAAGAAAATTGTAACTCTCTCTGAGAAAAACTGAGTGCATACCTTGCTGTTGATTTTTCAAGACTCTGACTGGCAGTGCTGTACTATAACTGCAGATTTCTGCTAATGCTCTAAAATGTTTTACTAAATTTAATCTTCCACCGCAGATATAAGAGACTCCTGGCCTTGCTGCAGTTGGCCTCAGCTGCACAGAAGCTGTGGTCACAGACACTTAATTTGTTCCTTTTTACTGAACACAGGCATGGAAAGAGTATCACTTAATAGGTCAAAAATCCCATTCCGTGTAATAACAATAACACGGTACAAAGAGCACAAGGAGTAAAAGTGAGAAAATATGCATTTTTGTTAAAGCTGGTCCGTGGTTCAAAGCATACCCCCTCTACCTCTCCCCTGCCAGAAGCTGATGTGTTTTTCAGCCAGTGCTGGCACGGGGTCGCAGTGCTGCGGCGCTGACAGGGTTTCTGAAGGACCCAGCCCTATCTGCCTCCACAAGACCCCTTCTTGGAACTATCACCTCTTACCACAGAGTTAATCTAGAGACATGAGCTACCAACTGTAGGTATCTGCTTTATATATAAGAATTACCAAAGTGCTCCTTGTTTGGGCTTTTTTTAATCTTACTGGAGCACTGTAAGAGAAAGCAAATGAGTCTGATAGTCCATGTGCACAGCCCTACCTGACCACATGGTGCCAAAAGCTACATGCTGCGCAGCTGCAAGTACCCATTACAAAGACAGCATCTTCATTAGGGGTCACAAGCTTATTAAACAGGGGAAAAATGAAACATAGGCACACTGACATGGGCACTTCTCTCCGCTGGTGATAGGCAGAGTCCAGCCAGTGTAGGGAGGAGGGACCCACCACAGCAGGTGCAGCAGCACTGCTGGGCTGCACCACCCCAAAAGTTGTTGGTCCTTTTCATCTCCCTTGGTAAGTCCCTGGCAACGAGTGGGATGCTCACATCAGAGGTGTAATCAACACAAAGACCTAGTTGTGACAGGCCCTTTCCAAAAATGTAGCCACAAAAGGGGCCTGAAGCACCGTATTTGACAAGGCACTGAACACAGCAAAGGCTTTTGGCTGGCAAACTGAAAGCAGGTCAAGTGTTCTGGCAGCCTATGGCATGCCACAAGCTGCCTTCCCACTACACAAACAAACAGCACAAGAAAAAGGACAAGATGGAGGAAACTGCCTCATCCCCACCATCGTTTTCCCCTCACCAGCTCCACACCTCTGGCAGCAAGCACAGGGAGTGATGATGCTCAGCACCACGAAAGACAAAGGCAGGGGGAAAATGCATCCTGTCACCTGCTGCACCCAAGCCTCCCCCCGTCACTGGGCACCCAGCGCTCCAGGTGTGCTGGTGGGACTGGTCCAGTGTTCACAGAGGCCCACAGAGCAGGGAAGGGGTAGGAGATGAAGGCAATAGGGAGTGCCCTGGTGCAGTGCCAACCACCCCTATCCTGCTCTGTAGGGTGGCCAGGATGGCCCCAGGAATGATCCCAGGGGAAGAAGATAAGAATGGAGAGTAAGATAAAGAGTGCTCACTTCACTATGTACCACACAAAGCCACACAACAGAGTGTTAGTACACAAACCAGCGCAGATTCAAACAGGGACATGTATATGATGCAGTGCTATATGGTCTGGAAGTCTGAGCCTGCACTTCCGAAGTGGCCCAGTCTGATCCCAAAATGCCAAACGTAAGCAGCATCTGGAGGCAACACAGGGAGCAGCATCTCTGCATCCCATTTTCTAGGCTATATGGAGACAGCACTTAGATTCAGAGATGTTAAAGGAAAGATAACTAAAGCATGTTTGTTTGGTTTGTTTGTTTTGTTTGTTTTTTGAGAAAAAATATATTTTGCACTTCTTTTAAGTTAATTTTAAATGTGAAATGTTTGGTCAGTAAACTCATTAATTCCTTGCATATATTCTCAGAAAATGAAACAGAATGTGATCAGCCTAAATTGATTTTATGACTTTTGACTTTGTTATTATTTTTTATTCATACCACTGTCTTAGACCTATGCACACATGGAAAAATCAGTCAACTGGGCAAATATTAGCATTTCTAGCTAAAGCCGAATAAAACTATTTGCTGGATGTTCCAATGTTTCTGTAGCAAATCAATAATAAGTATTTAAATTGTTGTTTGGACTTCAAAGTTAAGATGAATGAGGACATTCTCAGCTCTTTCCTGCTGTCATGCTTTCAGGCTGTGCCTTTTAAATAAGACCTGGCATGTGCAATTCACATCACAGAATAATTAATACTTAAAAGTTACAGATCTTATTTTCAGAGCAACATGCCAGCCATATCCGTACAATGCTACATTGATTTGGCCTGTTCATCTTAACTGCAGTAACTGAAAACCATCCACAGCAGTCTGTTATGTGGCATGATACCTTCTTCATTATTGCATCCAGACAACAGCACTTATTTGCACTAGCCACTCGGCATGCCAGGGAAGATCTATGGCACACTCCTGCTCACAAACCAATCCCATGCTAGACAGCTTCCAGAAACATGGACAGTTCTGGGGCTTGAGATCAAACTTACATATGCTCATGATTATGATCTCAGGGTCCATTAATTTTGTCAGTGTCATTTCCCAAACACAAAGAATTCTGGTCTTTAGGTCAAGTCTATTGAAATTTCACTAAATTTTGTTGGAGGTTGGAAAGAAGACACAGAGTACCAGTGAGGGGTTTGATGCAGCAACAATCTTTAGAAATGTTATGGATGTGTTTATTTAACTAAGAGGCCCTTTGCTGGATATAGTACTGGATATGTGATTTATTTATTATTTGATGCTCTGCTTAAAATGAATTCTTCTAAAGGCTATATTCTGTATAACTAGAAGCATGAGGGATGGCTGTGTTTTACAGAAAACAGGGATGTGGCTTTCTAAATACCTGAGAAAATATTTGCATTTGCAAAACAGGACAAATACAAGAGCATAAATCAACAACAAGCACTTCAAGTACACAGTCAAGGACACAGACCTTAAGAAGGCCATTGAGCTTGCGTAACTTAGGCCATACTTGGAGATGTACAATTGCACAGAAAGGTTATATAATCTCTCTTCTAAGCAATGCAAAAAACCTCCAGTTATTAATTTATGTTTCTGAAATGTGCAATGAAAACAAGACGCCTGCAGGCCCCAGATGCATTCTGTAATGCCCCCCTTTTCCTGTTCTGATCACATTGACTCCAGCCATACACCAACACCTTCTCTCCTCTGGGCCCACCTGCAACAAAGCACCATGATCCTCTCTTTGATAGTGAGCAGGACTACACTTCTCTCCTGCCAAGAGATTAATAGCTCCCCCAAAGCAGAAGCTGCTCCTTTGGAGGGACCTGAGGCTCTGGGGCGCTGCTCGAGCCGTCACCCCACAGGTGTCATCAAACAGACGCGGCAGAGCAGTGCACAGCTCGGATACCACCTGCAGAGGTATTTTAAATGTAAGCACCAAGCACGCCAGTTCTGAAGAGAACCTAGGAGTTAGTTGTGCCCAAACGCTGTTTCCAGATCTCTGGTGTAGGGTGACTTACCCTGACTGAAATGAGGAAACAAGCTAGGGAGCTGGAGAGATGAGTGGGACAAAATCCTCAGGCACAATTGATGGCTGTTTTCACCTGATCTTCATGTGATGAAACTGAGCCTGTGACTCATTACATTAAATTATATTTCCAAACTGCCACAGTAGAGTAATGAAGAACAAAAGTATCACTCGGAAACTAAAAGCTCTGGTTTTCAACAGCAGGTGGACACTGTAAGGAAACAGGAGAGGAAACAACAGCCACGGAGGCATCATAACTTCAACCCTACACTTTATTTAGCTAACAGTATGTTCCTTATCAAGGGCTTTGAATTTCTGACTTTTAAATAAAAAGATTGTTAAGAAACATTCAGAATTGTAAAGACACCAGATTCTTAAATAAAGATTCTTCAGTTCTTCAATCAGGTATCTATCCATATATATTCAGCAGGTATCTGTCATACTGGTATTAAGAGCATATCCCCAAAAATCGGGACAGAAATAGCAGTACTCTTATAATGTCAATAACAAAAGAGGGGATTTAAAAAGCATATCTAGACAATAAATATATGTTTTCATTTTTCGGCTTCTTAGTAATCATTTGGAGGTCTGTTTTCTTCTGGAACAGACTAAATACAAATCAATACTCAGCTTTCAAACAAGGGAAGTCAGTGGGCATCCTAAATTCTGCTCAAAAACCACATCTGGCCTCTGTGACAAGAGTTTTATACTGTCATGACTTATTATTGAAACACTGGTTTACTTTTTGTATCAGTGCAGTGGCAAAAATGGAGTTTGATCCCACATTTTCTATAGGGCAGACACCAGATATTTTTTATTCTTTTCTGTGGTGGCTTCCAAAATTCAGTGGAAAACATGCAGCTTAAATCTTTCATTTCTGAACTGGTTAAACAATTTTCAGTGTCTTATGTAATCTTTAGTACCTTTTTTGTTCTCTCTGAAATTACAGTTATAATGGAACAACCTTCGAATGAGCAGACCCTTCACTGTGTTTTGTCATAGCCAATTACAAGACTGAGGAACTTTTAAATCCAAGTTTAGTTAGAACCATGTGAGCCTGTACCAGTCACTGACAATAGGCCCTTTCACTCCATTTCCATTGTCACTTTTAAAAATGTCTTTCAAATTTAAAGAGATTAGTCTTCTTTTTATCATATGTGTATATTTAAATTGCTTTGTTTTCTTAACTGCTCTTCACAGATGCCTTTCTCTTTTTCCTATGGCATAAAGGAAATCAATGTATATCAAAGCATTGCAGTTAAAACTGCAGTTGCACTCACTTTTTTGTTCTTGCCAGAAGTATTATCAGGCAAATTACTTGCACATAGCCCATGATTCACGTGTAAAAATAGACTCAGGAATGAGCAGTAATGCAGGCTTTATATACAAGTGTGTCTTCCTTTAATCCCTTCATTTTGATCCTCCACGTGGTTACTATACTAAAGCAACACAGGAAGAGCTTAAGAAAGATACTTGGTGTGCACAGAGTCAGGGATATTCCCTGTTGCAAAACTCCGGTAATCCAAGTGAATGACATAGACTGAAGCAATACAGACGTGTTTTTTGCCAGAACATCCTTGTACTATGCTGTTGGTAGAATGGAATAAATATCATTCAAGACACTAATTCATAAATATTCATTCCACAAAAGCACTCTTTCGGTAATGAAAAGTCTTTCTGAATAAAGGGCAACATGTTAACAAAACAAAGGACTGCTTCATTCAGGAAACAGGGGCAACCCCGCACTAGCATTTTGTATATGGAGATATTTGTGGCTAAGATACTATGATAAACCTTGCACATCTTCAGTATCTTAAACTGTAATATCACAAAGCCTTTCACTGACAAAGATTTGACACATATTGACAATAAATTAATATGAATACTTTCATTATAGACTCGTGCACGAGGAAGTTAAATGGGGTTCTTGCCCACAAAGCCACTAGTGGCATAGTTGAAAGAAAACCCCTGGTAATATTTGGTTTACCACTTTATTCAGTCACTAGTCCACATGTTCCCCTGAGGCCACTACATTTCAGTCCCTAAATTATTATTTCTCATTTTGTGTTCCTGATATTATCTTGATATTCTTGGCATATGTTAATAACCCCCATAGGGCAGATAAACTGTTCTGATGGTCTCAATTTAATAAAAGAAAGGTTCTTACCAGGCATAGAGGAGATTCCTCAGAAACTCATTAACATTTACACTCAGTTTTCAATTCACTCAATTTTCCATGGATCTGTATTTGCTGTGGCATCAGCCCTGCTCATTGCATATTAAGAAATGCCACATCTGTTAAATCCCCAGTAAATGGTAATTTTCTCTCTGTTACTGTCCAGTTTGACATGCATAACTTCAAAAATATGTATTGTGGGACACAGTCCATAATGCTTCTGTTTGGTTCAGGAGATTTGTTCAGCTCTGGGGCAACCTCTGCCCTCCTTAGTTTTATCACAGAGGTAAAATACTGACATATATGTTCTTGTATTTCAGGCACCCCCAATACTTCTTGGTATGGTCTCTTCTCCTCCCATCACAGGCTTTGTCTAGTCCCAGAGAAAGCCACTGAGGTACACAATTACTTTTTCTCACTCCTTGCCCCCATATCTGCCTCTTGCTAGAGAGGCAGCAGAAACAGAAAACCTCCCCAGCCTGGACTGCTTAGCTGCTGACAGACGTGATTTATCCAGGACTTCTCAGCAACCATGACCTAACAGCATTTCTGAGATGTGACTTGAATTCATGATTATGAAAGAGCTGAATGCTATGGCTCATGTGGTTTTTAAACCTTCATGGCTGTTGTCACCTCAAAGCACGCTCCAAGTCAAAAGGCTGGGTTTATACACACAAATATATACGTATTTATATTGTATTTAAACAATGAAATATTCTTACCACCTCACCACGTCATATCAGTGACTCTCCTCAGTATTAACAGAGTCAAGGACACTGGGAAAGCAGAAATTATTATTAAAGTATAACAAGATTGTATTGGATAAACATACATGAATATATTTTGCCAATGGTGACATAACCCAAATATCTTTTTAGGGCAGAGCAAATGAGCAGAGACACCTCTGAGCTGTCAGGGTGCCTTTAGACAAAGACATGACAAAAGTGATGTCGTTTAAATTTAGATTTCCTACTAACACTGATGCTTCAAACCGGGGGTTCCTGAGCCAGGGCCCCTGGGAAAGGAGAAATAAAACAACATCAGCAACTACTCAGTCAGCAGAGGTTTGTAAGGCCACAGCCTTGATGACTGACAGCAAATCTGAAGAAAAAGTCCAGAGAAGTAGACAAGGGGGCTCTTAGAATCACAAACAATAAAGATAAATATTTTCTTTCATACACTTGCCAAATTTGATGAAACAAATGAATGATCCTAGCTGCCTTAGGATGTTAGTTATGGATGCCAGTATTTTCCATGTTTTAGCACTTTTTGTTCTGACTTAACACACAATATTGCAATTTACAGAAACAGATTCAGCAGTGTTTGAGAATAAAAGGAATGTGATTTTTTTTGGTATGTTGTTTTTTAGAAAAGTTGATCTAAAAGAGAGCAGTCCCAACTCCAACATGAGTTTATGACAGTTTATTTTTTAATGGACTCAAATTATAATTAGGTAATTATAAGCAATCAAGTGAGAGCTGTACAAAAGCTACTGGCTACAGCTGTTAGCTACCTCACCTCAGTCAGAAATCAGCACCCCCTCAGCTGGGGGATTTAAGCAAACCTGTTTTATCACAGCAAAGTGTAAGTGCTCACGTCTTCAATTACTCAGCTGAGAAATCAGTAACTTCTGGGAGCAGGGCAGTGAGTTTGTTACAGCTCCTCATGGATCTGGAAAGGGCATATCTGACTGTGCCCACCAATTTGAGCTGTTCTTTCTCCAAGGGTGACTGTCATACTTTGTAGTTCACATTGTTATTTATATTGCTCTCCAGGCTGCTAGGATAGTATGCGTTTAAAGCTCTGTTCTTCCCTGAAAAATTATTTTAATTAAAATGGTATTCGGGGTCCCATATTCTTTGTTTCTCACTAATTATCATAGCACATTTGTTCAGTTTCCAAGCTAATGAGTGTTTTTGCAAACTGCCACCTCCCAAATTAAACATGGGATCTGAAATGCCATTTCTTCTCATGTCATCTTTCACTGTCATTCCCTCTTCTGGGATTGCATAGTCACTGCAAGGAGAGCATCCTCCAAGGTCTCTTTGCATAAAACTCAGAGATGAGTCCTGCTGAGTGTGTCTGACAGAACACAGCACATGGCCCAGTCACTGTGTCAGGTCTGTGCATGAAATAGTAGCAAGAAAATACTTTGGAGCTCAGAGTAAGCAAGAATGATCACTATGAAATCATCAGCAGTGAACACAAAACCTAGAAAACAGTACACTTAAGCAGGAAAGTGTAATCTGGACATGGGCACCTCCCCAAGCAAACAGTGCTTAAAGATACAGTGACAGAACACTTCCAAAGCAGTAGTTTTTTTTCCAGCAGTTCATCGTGGGGCTTTCTTCTTCTGTCAGAGCTCCTGCAAAGGACTTCCAAATTTACACTGATTAGACACATACAGAAATGTAATGGAAGTAGGAGATGATTTCTTATATGGCACAGTCTTGAAAACCTGAATAAATAATGGGTCTTTCATACGAAGTGCTCAATACACTAGATTTTTCAGGATGAGACTTGTGTTAGTTACTTCGACATGTACATACCATATTTGTTTGCTTCAGAAATGCAGGCTAACATGGTAATGTTATACCAGTCAAGCCTATCAAGTAGCTCACAATGAACTTTCCATGGACACTCTTACTCAGAAGTCAAAAAGAGTTTACTTAGCACACTAGGAACAGCCAGCAGACGCACAGATTCTTCCAGTCTTTCCAAAAGGCTACCACCTTGATGTGTACTTAGCCAATGACCACCACAGAGAACAAAACATTTCAGATCCTGCAAATAATGCTGCTCCTCTCCCTGCTCAGAAACTATGAACTAGAGGAACAGGTGCAGGAGTGCACAGAGTATCAACTGGGGACAGATTGGGTCCCAATGACATCCATGTGCAGTGCTCCCATGCACAGAAATTAAAGAGCCTGCACAGAGCGAAACGATGTACAGCAGATTTCTGAAAAGATCGAAGTGTAAGCATAGCTGTAAAAGATACCTTATAAGTTTAAGGTTAACTGCTCTTTCTGCTGTGTATTGCTCTTCCAAAACAAACAAAAAGTGTACACTAAGTACATACTAAGTGAGCTACTAAAGGAGCAGCCTCAGCAACTTGTTCCCACATGAGAAGCTCGAATAGGGTTCTTGACAATCCCTTCTATGGGCTCAGAGAGGGAACTGGCCCCCAAAGGAAAACTGTTATTCACAGGATCCAATAAATGAAGTGATCAGAGGTGCAGGGACAGAGGACATGCAAGCAGGAGAGGATGGAATAAGAATGTTGAGCGGAAAGGGGTCCAGCACTTGCACTTCCACAAAGGACGTGACTCTATTCAAGAAAAGTGATAGCATAATCATTAGCAAATTAAAACAGTTCTTTGCTTTCTAAATGTTTCAGCTAGAAACATCAGTCTGACATTTCCATAGAGACAGCACACTCATAACTGCCTCAAAAACACTGTGCACTCAATCTTTAGAAATAGACTTACTGAAGATATTGATAGAGTGCACAGACACACAAGTGCTTCAAATTATATTTGGAAAGATATTGCCCAAGGCCTGACCTGTGCACCTAGTTTCTGGATGGATATGACTATTTCTAGAAGTTAGAGGTTAACGCATTTACACCAGACATGTCAAAACAACCATTCTAAATTGGTACAGTCTAGTAACAACACACCAAGCAGGGATGAGGCATAAGGCAGTGAGCTGACTTCTGGAGGACTCTGTGGCTTGGGCTGCTCTGGAGGAAGAGGTTATCCTTCCCAAGCTGTCCTTCACAGACCCTCTCTAAGAGACGGCAGTCCCTTCATGCCTGCAGGCTCTCTTGCTCAGCCAAGGACTTCCCAGCTCATGCCTAAATGATTCAAGACAACTCAGTCTCCAGGTTTTGGCTAACCTAAGCAAATCTGAGGAAACACAAGGGCAGGTGGATGTGTACAACAGAACCTTTTTTTTTTTTTTCTTTTTTTTTTCTTTTTTTTTTTTTTTAATTAAGAATATCCCTCAGTCCACCCTGAGCAACAACAAAGATGACCTGGGAGCCACTTCATGTCCCAACACCCACAGCTGCAGCCTGAGCAATGCTGCCTGCTCTGCCAAGTCTTGTTCCTAATCCCACTGCAATCAGACACACACTGGCATTACCATTACTCACCCACATCCCTTGACATTTGCAATTCTTGCCATATGCGACTGAATGCCAAACAGACCACATGGAGATATGATCTAGGTGTTTTTGTGTGCATACATGGGCATGAGAGAGCAGGTGAAAATCTGTGAAATTAGTGTTATTTTAAAATAAAACTACCTTCCCCTCCCATACAGCTCTCTTGCATTAGCTAGGTTTTGTTTCTGAACTGTTGCATCATTTGCTATTTAATGGCTTTGATTTTGTTCTGCATCATCCAGGTGCCATTATCATACAGACATAAAGTAAATGTGTAACTCTTTTAAAAGCAAAAGCAAAGGGCATTTTAATTTTGTGTATTACCAATAAGCCTTTCAAATGCCATGCTATGTACAAGGGAACATAATTCTTTTTTGAGGAAAACCAGTCTATTTCATTTCACACAGCACAACAGCAACTGGATAGATGCAACAGGGTTTATTAATGCATCACTACTTGTGTTGCCAGCAGTAAAGCTGGGCCCATGCGCTGTGAGCAACTCCAGTTGTGTAGCCTCATAGACACCACAGCAAATTCTGCAAATTTAATGGGAACTGAACAATAGCACTAAATACAGAAAACAGGAGAACACTGAAGTTGCATTTACTGGTTGGAAATGAATGCAGATCAGTCAGAAAGGTGAATAATGAGAAACCTAAGGAGAAATGTATAATCAAAGCTTGAGCATGACTGTCCTAAGGGTTGCACACCACTGTGCTGACACAAAACACAGCATCAATATTTTGCATCCTTCATACTAGCTATCTGCACCTGAACAGAAAGAGGATTGTGATGTCCTACCTCATCCTTAATGTACTTTAATATCACTGCATTGAAATAACACAATTGCACGGAGTGACAGAATAAATTTCACAGTTTTTGTTGCTTTTTAAAACCGTTTCTTATCATGCATGGTCTTTGCTAGTTTCCTATTAAGCTTTAATTAACTACTCACATACCAGCAGCACTGAGCACTATTGAGCAGAATCCAGGTCATGACGTACCAGGTCCTACCAAGTTCTGTTGCCATAGAATGTCTCTGTCTCTCCCACAGCAAATAAGTATATCTCTACAGCCAAATCATGCCAGTTATTCTAAGACATCACCAACTTTCAGTTATCAGAAGGACTTAAGAGCTACAGAGGAAAATCAGAGAAATTCAGAGTAACTGTTAGCTATAAAACAGTAGTGCATGTTGCATGGCAAAGCTCAGTCTGCCTCATCAGGTCTTTTCTTTCTTTCCTTAGAACAGAGATGCATTTACAACAATGCTCAAGGGAGCATTTGGAGCAAAATTCATCTTTGCTAAAAGCACACTAATCACTAGGATTGCTACATCACATATGCACACGTACAAAAAATCCCATAGCAGCCGTGATATCAATGATGACTTCAAGAATGCTGAAGCCAAACTCTTCTAAGCTCTGGTATTCCCACTGTGTACACTATTGCTGCTGTTTCATTTACTTAACATGTCAGAGGATGTGATGAGTAAGAATGCAGCTCCTTCATAGCCCAGAGGAAGAAGCAATATTAAAGGTGATTATGCAGCTGGAAGCGCATATGAAGTCTGACTTGAGGACTCCTTTCGTAACAGACTGGATTCATCATTTGGTTTTACCTTGATAATGTAACTTGTCCAGTAACTACCAGGTGATAAAGTGTCCCAGGAAGTCTAATAATTTCCAAGAACATTCCATAGCAAACCAGAGTTTTATCCAAAATGAGTGCACTTCTACCAGGAACAACTACGAAGAACAGTATTGCACAAGCAGGACTTTCTGTGTATATGGGTATAGCCCTTGCAATATATCTGCTATTTCCTAAAAGTAACAGGCCCATTGGGTCTTTTGGGGACTGTCCAGAAAGTTTTGGAGTGGTAAATTAAAAAAATGAGCACAGTCATCAGTATATGAGGTCATCAGTAAACAGAGAAGCAGCTATGTGGAGTTTATCTGCATTTACCCCCAAGTATGGCATTGAGACCAAGGCTCTCATAAAACACTGGATTTAACTGAATCTGGTGCTACACAATCATGTGGCACTTCAGTTAAGGATGTAAGAGACTTGAAAGAGTTGTACAAAAACCTGCTACAGTCACCCTGACAAAATTTCCAGTCAGGGAACATCTAGAGAAACACAGAAGCTGAATGATGTTGAACGTAAGCAGCAAAGTCAGAGTGGGGCCTTGCCCAGGACTGCAGGAAAGCAGAAATATGTGAACTGAACTATCAGAGTGATCAGTCACCTTGAACAGAAAATGACTGGGTTTTTTAAACACCACTCCACCCACCTCCCAAGAATCCTAAATATAGGTTTTAAACAAAATTCACAAATTTCTCAATCTGGTCATCTTTCCATTCTACAAGAAATTTTATTTTGGAGACATGTAATTTACAGATGGTTCATTAATTTAAAGTCCATTAATTATTAAAAAGAAAATATAACTTTCCATTTACTAAAACCAACTGAAAAGCATTTAATTAAATTCATGATTGGTTTAGCTTCATTGCTGTATATAGTTCCAAAGACATCATTCAGGTGAATATGGATACGGAGCTGCACAGGCAGCAGGTAACACAGCTCATTAAGTGTTAAGAATGTTTCATTTTCTTCAGTCAATAAAATATTTACTAATACTTTAATTTTCATGTTATGGTTCTTAGAAAAATCTCAAGAATTAGAGGTGTGCATGATTTATAAGCATTCATCTTACGAAAAAAATCTGTATTTCTGTTCTTTTTTCCATTTTAATAAGGGGTGAAAGGCTGGAAATGTGACATATTCTACCGAACAGACATTTTTGAGAAATAACAGGCTGTCATGCCACCTCCCTGGATAGCTGTCACTCAGCATATCAATCAGCCTGCATTGTTCATAGCCTACCTACTGCACTGGATGGGTAGGAGGAAAAAACAGGCTTCACCTCCATTAAGACTTGCAACAGAATGGCACACATCTCCAGGAATATTTTTATTTCAACATACAAGATTTCTCTGACCAAAAGCTCTCTTAAACATTGTGGTTAGCACATCTGCACACATGTTCACATCTGGAGATGTTCGGCACAGGTGGGAGTGCACAGTTGTCGGACCAAGCGCAGTCCTTTCCTTTTGTCTGTGTGAGGTGTGGAGAGATAAAGATAAAAATAAAAGGCCAATGGGATCATCTTTAGGATGAGAACACTATCAGAGCACATCCTCTACTCAAAAGACTGGAAAAACCTTGGAAAAACAAACGCAGGTCCCCTTGTAGATGTTTTTTTTCCTATACAACAAGAGGCCTGTAGATATGGAATGGAGGCCAGGTGAGGGCTGCATAGGAAACAGTGGCTCACCCGGGTTCCCAAGTCAGGGTTCTAGCTACAGCTAAAGGGCTCAGATTATTATGTCAATAAATTGCAAAATCAATTCAGGAACAAAGCTAGGACAAACAGAATTTTCTCCTAAATAAGCAAAGCTCTGTGATTGCCTCCTTGAGCTATTGCACTCATAGGTAGATACAGGAACTTGTGACTCCTCTGGTGAGCAGTCCTGGAAATCGCACAGAACACATAAGCTGTTTGTCTGATTTAAACACTCACCGACCTAACCCACACGTTATTTTAACTGGCTGTTCTCTACTGTCATGGCACTTGACAATACCTTGCTACATGCAGAGCCTTGGCCTGAGGTTCACAAATCTTTGATGTGCCACCCTACAGGACGAGGGGTCAGCACTTCCCAAGTGGGATGGTTCCGACATCCTCCTGCTGAACTCAAGGTGACCGTCTGGGCTTAGTTCGCAATACTCCGACACCTGGCACATTTTCCTGCAACGGCAATCTTTTATCTCAGAAACATGAGATTACTGATAGAAATTTAGGTAAATCCCCTAGCCCTGAGAGCTGCAAAGAGCACTTGCAAAACCCTGACTCACTGCATACCAGTGGCACAGCCTCTGAACCAGCTCTGCTGACAACCTGCAACAACAGCTAGGAGAGGTGTGACCCTTCTCAGTTCAGAGCAACAGGTTGTTAATTTTGAAAGCCACTGATAAATCAATGTCAGCTTTGTTAGCAACCTAATGAAATTACCAGAAGTGAGAGGGAAGATCACACTCTGAAGTAAGCAGCTTGAGTAGTTTATGAACAGAACCTAAGATAACGTCAATGGGATTTTTTTCCAGGTATTTCCAGCCAGGAAAAATAATACTGAATTCTGCATCTCAAGCCCACTCTCCTACTGTTAAAAACATCCACATCACACAAAATCTTCTGCAAATCACCCAAGCACACAGGCAGAACTAGGTAAGCATCTCCACTTCTCTCAGTGGGAAGCTGTTGCAGAATTTTGCTCCTCTGATGATTAGAAATATTTTTTACTTTCTAGCCTAATGTGTATCACTTCAGAGCATCTGTTTATACACTAAGACCGAAAGTCCTAAGCATTTCCTGATTTTTATCCTCCAGATACATAACAATCAGTGTTTGTTTTTCTGACCTAAAGACCCAAACTCTCAATCTTACCTCCTTAAAAAGGCACTTTGATCCTCATATCACACCACTTCCATTTGTCTGATTTTCAAGACAATCCAGCTCCTTTCTTCCCCTTAAAAAAGGGATATTTAATAATCCTTTCTCTTGAGTACAACTCCAAGCTTTGAGTCATCAGCATATTTCATTAGTACTGTTATTTTATTCCAAAGGTCTATTATACTAAATTGGTCCCAAGACCAACAGGAATTTCTCTAGTAAGATCCTTTCAGCCAACAGTTCAGCTTTTAGCACTAATTGTTCTCATATCCCCATTAGCCAATTCCTTACTCACCTCAGATTTTTCTCCTACTAATCTGACTCATTGTATATAACAATTCTCCATGCAATAAAAACATTTAGGTCAATCAAAGATCTATACATCAAGAAAATACCATATTAAAGGAAAAGCTCAGGCAAATACTTCATGAAATTATCTTCCAGAACCACCAGAGCCATAACAGAGTGAAAGCATCTGCTAACTGGTCTGTCCTCCAATGGGGACTACTCAGTCTCCTTTTTCCTTTTGTTGTCGTCTTCTCCCAGTCTGAGCACAGAAAGTGAGTATGACATGGCTTTAACCTCAGCTGTGGTTATTTCCATTGCAGGAGTACTTGTGCCAAAGCTGATTTGGAAGGATGCTGGCTGCTCAGCTAAAGCTGCTCTTGAAGGCAGTTTTATGTCAACATTTGAGAGTTTCCACCCAAATGACAGACATTTTATTCTGCTCCTGCTGCTGCGACAGTAGCCATCCCCTGTTGGGAGATGGAGAGAGGAAGGAGGCACCACTAACTTCTTAGGCAGCTGAAGTCAGGTTTACTAGAGCACCTTCAATAACACATTAGAGACAGCATTTTAAACTGATCTCCCTAAGTCAGGAGAGGCAGCGAATTAAAGCCAACCAAGGGTGCAATTCCATGTTACAGGTTATGATGAAGTGCCACCAAAAGCTGCAGTGCTCCCCGGTTCAGCCCACCACTGCTAGCACCATCTCCTGCCTGACCTTACAGGGAGCTGATATCAGGAATTCAGGCAGAAGAAAACCTATCACTTCAGGGTTGGGTTTCTTTTTCCCGGAAAGCTGTTTCTCTCTCTCAACCAGTTTGCCAGGAGCACCAATGCCAGCACTAGTGGAGTAGTTTAAAACTTTACTGGAATAAGCATACTGATCAGGCAGCTGTACTGTCTGCAAAAACAATTTATAAACAGACTTAAATAGAAGGCATGTAACTTTTTTATCTTTCTGGTGCCAGTGGAGCTTGTGGGCCCAGATTCACGGCTGGGTGCTCCTATCCCCAGCTGTCTATCCTGTCCCCTTGCCAGACAATATTTTCCCAGTAACAGGGACAACAAAAATGGATGTGACTGCGCTCAGATGGCCTGTCTGAGAATCATCATTCAGGTCTGTTGTCCCTACTTCAGGCAATGTCTAAAGTCATACCAGCAAAATGCAGCAGGGATGTCCACTGAAAAAATCTGGGTTGGGATGACAAGAGATGTAGCTATTATTTCCTCAGGAAATGACTAGAAAGCTATCCTGGCCCTACGTTAATCTTATGTCCATTTATCTCTTGCCCCACTTCCAAAGAAGCTACGTTAGAAGCTAACTTTTGCAGCATGAAACCTTGTGTTGTCCAAGATAGCGCACCAGAAATATGACAATAGTCTAGGAGACTGAAACTGTTGAACCCTCAGAATAAAAAAAATTGTATTAAGAATAAAAATATTTCCCAATTTCTAGCAGAACTTTAAAAGCACACAAATACTCCAGGCAGTCAGTTTGCATCTAAAAATAAGTTTCTCTCATAGAATATGTAATTTTGAATAATATATACTAACATTTTTAATTCATCTGCTTCTAAAGATTTCTCATGACAAAATTGTGAATGCTGTTAAGCAACATTAGGAAGTTTTGCCATATCACTTATTCTACATGTGAAAGAGCTGATCCACCCAAGAAGTGCAATAATCTCCTAGTATACATTGTTTGAAGGGCCGTATTGTTTTCATGTAAAAGGGTGAAGATGGAGGAGTCCATGTTTATGTACTTAAGTACATTCTTGACACACAATCAGGAAACTCTTCTTAAAGTATTTCCAAACCCATCTCCAAATAACATTCAATACTGTAAATCCCACTCGTGTAATCCTGTAATCTGAGATGAATCATGCTCCTCTAAAATGAGAGAAAGTCATCTGGACTGTCTTGCTGAGCAGCTACAAAATATGGCAGAACAGGATGTATGAAAAAAAAATTAGAAATTCTGAATCACATCACAGAATCATAGACTGGGTTGGAAAAGACCTTCGAGATCATCAAGTCCAACCCTTGATCCAACCCCACCGTCATTACTAGACCATGGCACTCAGTGCCACATCCAGTCTCATCTTAAAAACCTCCAGGGATGGAGAATCCACCACTTCCCTGGG
>JAYRBT010000001.1:98335027-98382117 GCA_036023395.1 Myiotriccus ornatus
AGCCCCGTTCACCAGCACTCTCTGGGCCCTCCAGCCAGTTCCTGACCCAGCACAGAGTGCCCCTGTCCAAGCTGTGGGCTGCAGCTTTTCCAGAAGAATGCTATGGGAGACAGTGTCAAAGGCTTTGCTGAAGTCCAGATAGACACATCTACAGCATTCCCCTCAAGGGAATACACAGTGGGGAAGATCAAGTGAAGAAACAGTGAATCCCTTCTGGTGGACGTGAGCTCTCAATCTGACCCTCTTGTAAGGTGACTTAAGAGTACTGTGAGCCAGGATTGGTCCTTAGTTAAGGATATTTGCAGTCCCACTCATGCTTACATTTAATATGCGGTTTTCCCTGAGTTTTAGTTTTATCATTTGTGCCAGGCTTAAAAGGTGATTCACTGTTGCATCATGGCAAGTGCATTTCTGTGCAAATTTGACAGCAGAGTAATAACTCTCCTTTCCTCATATGATCCTAATCTCTGGCAAGAAACTGTAAAAAACTATGCGCAGAAAATAACTGATAAGTGCAAACAATTCAGTGCCATTTTCACAGCAATGTGCTTTCAAGCTATCATTAAGTCTCTGTGAGAAAAACAACCACAAAACTACCAGAACACACTGAACCCTAATTGGAGGCTTTACCGTATCCGTCATTTTCCACTGTACATATAGATACAAAAAAACAAAACAACAAACCTTTTTGGTATGCAGAACTGTTGTGTTCAGAAAAGTCAGCCAACATAATGTTTCACGAAATGTAAATGTACATGTACATATTTCAGATTTCTACACAGTGAACTAGTTTAATTGATTTCGCTGCAGTTACCCATGTGCATCAAATTTAGAGGTATGTCATGCTGCAACTCTTCTGGAAGTACTTGCGACTAAGGAGGAACAAGTGGAAAAAGAAGACATTTCAAACTCCTAATTCCCACACAAACCCTTAAGGAGAAAGAGAGCAGTGAAAACAGACAACTATAAGCAGTCTTTGAACAGTGTTGTGTGTACAGTCTAAAATGGGAAAGACCAAAAATTTTAAAGGCCTCCTTTCCAGTAGTACAGATGTTCATCTTTGTGAGTATATAAGAAAAATCAGTCTAGTCTTTCTAATCCTCCACGGAAGATTACTAGTTAAAAAGTCTGTTCTTCACCACTCGCAACTGGGCTTGCTCCCTTAGGAAAGACCACATCAGTGCCAATTTCTTCAGTTTCACACTTTTTAAAAACTGAATTCCACTAGGAACCTTTTAATGTCACTCTTCCACAAGGTTATGGAACAACGAAACATGGAAGAACATCCAGTGCTTGGGCAGTGACAGATCTCAAGCTGGCCTGTCGCCTACTGAGAAATTGATTTCTTTCTGAAAGGGTATGACTGCCTATGTTAGCTCATTACTCCCCGCTCTTGCATTCTCACTATTTAAGGAATTATACCTATGACCTTAGAAGATGGTTCTCCTTAGCCAAAAAGGCAGTACGTATGATATAGGACAACAATAATGAAAGATGCTGAATACCTATGGGACTCGCACTGATTTTGAAAGAACATGGATGATTCCTGAGTGAATTAAAAACCGTATAGCCACTCTAATTTTTCTCATTCAAAATCCTCTCTACCAGTACTTCAAATCTTTACTGGAATGTAAAGGATATTATCATTTATTCAGCATTCTGGTATTTATCTGACACTGCTATTTTGCTCCTATGATAGTCTTAAAATATATATTATTCACTGTATTCACATAAGGACTATTATTTTGTGCATGGCTGCAAACCTCATGAGAAAACCATGACTACACATGATACAGCATAGTCAGAATTCCCTCTGGTAACCTACTGGGAATCAGTGCAGCTGGAACTGGGCTGATTTCCACCTGTACCTTTATTTTCTGTCAGCTTTCTGCTTCCCCAGCTGGAGAAAGCAAAATACAACAGGCTTCTCATCCTAAACCTAGAGGAGATGAGGAGCAGTATGTTGTGAATTAAGCTGGAAAGAGTTCTCAGAAGGAAGATTTACCTTTCACCCTTTACATGCTATTGTGGGAAGACAGTAACAGGAGATGAAATAGAAGCCATGTGAGGAAAGAGATGAAATGGGCAAGGAACTGAGGGTGGGGACTGGTGGACAGCCATTTTAAGACAATTTGTTGGGTGTATCCAATGCATTTCAGGAGACATTACCTTAAGTGTATGAGCAGATAAATGAAATATTCTTCTTCCAGGAGGAATTAGAATACAGAACCAAAATACAGTAGAAGTTAGGAAAAAATACCTTAGTTATGGAGAGGTAATATTATTTTAGTCATTATTTTAAAGCAGTCTGTTTATATTTTGGATTATCTCATTTCAAATTCACTGGTAAAACACTTATTTTTCAATACATGATTAATACATGGTATTTCACTGCCACATGTTTGACTTTAGTACTCTATGTAATTTCTGGATTTAAACTTCGGTTTCCACAGTCCCTTTGGTTTTGAATTTGCAGTGGCCTCTGCCATCATCCTTTACCTCACCAAAGTATTTCAAAGATGTGTTCCCCAGACACTAAACCTACATCACTTTAACCAGTATTCAGCAAGAAACCATTCTGTGGCTTAGGTTTTCAAGCCAATTCTTCTTCAAGCAGTGTGAAAAAGCATTCATAGCATTCTTAGTATTCCCTGCCCTCACAGCCCACACTTTACAATGTTTTTGTTGGAGGCACAAAGAAGGAAACATACAGAATAACCTCGCTGAAAAGAGCCATGGTTTAACACTATAAAATGCTAATTCTGCTTCATCTGTTACAACATATAAACCCTACTGTATCCAGTCCAGGGGAAGACATTAAAAGCGCTGGCATTTTTATAGTGCTTTCTATATTAAGAAATAAACTAGATGTCAAAAATTGCAACTCCCTTTTGAAAAACTGGAAGCATTTTAAATGAGGTGATTTCTTGCAGACCACCTTTTATGAAAAGCATGTAGTAATTTATGCCTTTTTTAAGATGCTTCAAGTTGGGTAAACAAAATCACCTACAACTATTCTTTAATGTCTCCAGAGCTTGAAAACAAATGCAATTTTTCATTGACAAACTGAGTTTTTGAGTGCTGCAGCCCTATCATGTAGCAGTGGAGTATCAAGAGGGACAGGGGTATAAGAGCATGCTGATGGAAAAGCTATTACATATCCCAAAGGCCCTGTTACAACCTACTCATGAATATACAGAGAATCTGCCAAGTCAGTTTTCTAGATATCCCTACCCCAAGGCTCCCAAATATTTTACTCACATGGGAAGGCTGATCTGTTAAACCTGCCTCTGGCTGGGATACCCTAATTTCAGCAGTACCATGTTTTGTTGCATAGAAAAACCTCCAGCCTTCCAAAGAAACACCCAGCAGGCTGCGTGCAGCTTTGCCAGAGGGACTACCTGCACACAAGGCATTCCTGCCAGGAAAAGCCCTGGGTGTCAAGGCTCTCACAGCTTCACACCTCAGATGTGACCCAGCTGCCTTGGCAAAGTACTGGAGCACAGAGCTGGCCTCAGTCTTGGGTTGTAACCACAGAGCTCTCCTCTCCGTCAACAGGATGAGTCAGCTCAATAAATTCCTCTTGATAGATGGTCTTTCATGCAATTTCACCTGGTTTTCTTTCACCCAGAAAGAAAGCTATAAATATTTAGGCTTTTAAAAAATAAAGAGGGCCAACTTCCTGAACATGATCCACATGCAGTTCTTTTACTGCTGCAAGGGAACGCAGAGCGAAGATATTTGAGTGCCATCTGGACAAACAACTTCCACCTACATAAACATGTCTCAGCAAGTGCAAGTCCCACAGGCAGGATACTTGCCACCAACTTTCAGATTCACATGACCCTTCTCACAAACACTTCAAGGCCTTTAGATTAGGCATCTCTGTTACTGGCACAGCCTTTTGATGCATATTCCTTCATGGCTAGAGAAGAAGGAGTTCCTCTAGGTAACTGCTTTTTGTCCATGAGACTATGAGACCTCCAGTTACAGAACTGCTGCTGAGTATAGGTGACACACTATTGATTTGTACATTTGACAGCCCTTTAGCACACCCCTCCCATTTCCCAAACAGTAATGTATCTTAAAAGCTGTATTCAAGTTTGGTTTTAACTAGTACGTGCTGCTTCTTGCTGGGTCAGGACAAGACAGTATGTGAAGGAACAGGGGCACCCCAGACCTGCTGGAAAGACCTGGCACATTCTCAGGCTGACCCTTGGCTCCAGGTGGTGAAACACGATGTGCCAGTCAGTGCTCTGGTCAGTCACAGCTGTTCCCCTAAAATGGGCAGTAAAACCATGAGGCTATGTAGAAGGAAGATGGCTAAGTCCAGCTGCATCACTTGCCTCCTCTATCCATCCAGGTATCACTAATGTCCTTACTGGAATCAAAAAGAGTCAGTGGAAGTCAGGCTTACGATGCCTTTCCATTTCTACTGCTCCCCTGCCATCACCTTTCTCACTCCCAATCCCCCTCTTACCCAGTCTCTTCTGTGATATTATACCAATCCTTCAAACAGTCTTGTCATTTCCTGACTACCCTTCCTGTCCTTTGAAAGGCTCCTCTCTCTCAAAATGGAGTCAGGCTTATTCTTGCTGTGAGGAGCAGGAAGGAGGGGAAATCTCTAAACAGCTTCTTCTCCAGCATCACTCTTGTGGTATGCCTCCTGTGTTAGGGAAGAGGTGGGAGAATGTCAGGTAATTTGTAGGTGTACTAAACAGCTACAATAGTAATTGCATTATTAAAATCCTCTAAAATAAGACTGCCTAGAGAGAGAAAGGAAAACAGCTAAACTGCCTGCTCAATACTTTGTATAAACACGACCATGGAAATGTACGCAGTGTACCATGGAGACTGGCTTGAGAGCCTCCTTACAATCTCTGACGCTCTCTAGAGTCACATTTGCTCTGTTGTTCACTTGCCTCTTTTGTTTCTTTGTTCAGCATTAGCTAATCATCCAAAAACAGTAGTTCACACTCAGTCACAATAATGCTTCACCCTTCTACCAAAACCACTAAATTCCTACACCAGTATTTTTCAAGAATCAAAGTCAAGAATAAAGAAGAGGAAGCTGTACGACAAAGAACTTCAGCATAACTAAAGGAACACTTTATTTGTGCTTAAATGGAAAAGGAATAAAGGAAGATAAAACCCAACAGAACCAGCATGTGTTTATTTTGTACCATTTTTACACATGCCAGGTAGTCAGACCTCTTTTTTCTCCTAATTGATGGCAGACCAGACTGAACGCCTTTTTTATGTAAGCCCTCCCTTCTGCAGGCTTCTCAAAGCCTTCTCACCACGCAGTCATTTCAAAAGAGCACTATTCTAAAACAGAGTTCAGAGTTTCAGTAACCACCTACCTGGGGACTCCCAAGCTTTGTCCCTAACTCCATCTCACACCTGACTGCTCCTGCCCCCTAGAGAGTTGCCACTGATTGTCAAGACAGTCAGAAGGAGGGTCTTACACCTGGAGATGTTGCTACTGAGCACACTCCCAAATTGCTTCAGCCTCTGAAGTCAAAGCCACAGCAATCCTTATAGCCTACTTAAAGCATACATTTGGAGCGTATTCTGTCTGTGCCTGGTGGCTTTTCTGGATATCTATTCATCCTGTTGTGTGAAAATAAATAATGGCTGGAAACCACCTTCTAATTTCTGTCCTAAGGTTACTCAGTGCCACATTATAGCCCTTTAAATCTTTAGCTTAAATAGCTCTTCCATTTCATCCCTAGTATTTTGTCCCTACTAAGAAAGGATAATCCTACCGCCTTCTCAATGTCCTTCTTTTGTGAGGCTAAGCAATCTAAAATCTTTTGATCTTCCTCCTCCCTGATTTTAGCAGCACTTACTCGGATCCACTCCAGCCATAGGTCGTTGTACCTGAATATGAACAACCAAAATTGCACATGAAGTCTTAGTCATATTTTGTACAATGGAGTAACTTTTTCCAAATAAAACTTGTAAATAATACACATGTAAAGTAACAGTTTTACAAAGACAATAATATATGCCATGAGTGCCATCCCTCAGGGGGTGGTATTGGGACTGGTAGTGCTTAATATAGGTGACAAGGACAGTGAAATCCAGTGCACCCACAGCAAGTTTGCCCATGACACTTGGCTGCATGGTGTGGTTGACACACTGGAAGGGACCTGAAGAGGCTGGAGAGGTGGGCCCGTGTGAACCTCATGAAGTTCAACAAGGCCAAGTGCCACGTCCTGCACCTGGGTCAGGGCAACCCCAAGCAGAAACACAGGCTATGTGGAGAATGGACTGAGAGCAGACCTGGGGGTGTTCGTTGATGGAAACCTCAATATGACCTGTGCTTGCAGCCCAGAAAGCCAACTGTGAACTGGGCTGTATCAAAAGCAGCGTGGCCACCACGTCATATTGATGCCTAACCTGCTTGTAAGGGTGGAGGTATGAAACAACAGTACTGCTAAGACTCAAATATGCTAAGACGAGAAATACTAAGGGCAAGTATTTGTGCACTCACTGTGAAATTTAAAAGTTTTTTATCTGTACTGTTGTCCCTCCAAATATCCTGCATGAATTAATCACGTTCTCTCAAAAAACTTCTTTCTTTCTTTCACTCATGATAAAATCTGCTGCCCAATATTCCTGCACTCCCACCCAGCATCAGAACTGTAACTTTCAGCCAGCACCTACATTATGTGTTACATAATGGGTGGATGAGTAGACAGTGGGGTGGATAGAGAACTGGATGAGTGGCAGATCCCAGAGCATCGTGATCAGTGGCACAGTCTAATTGAAGGCCTGTCACTAGTGATGTCCCCCAGGGTTCTATACTGGTCCCAATATTATTTAACTTGTTCATCAATGACTTGGATGAAGGGGCAGATGCCTCCTCAGCAAGTTTGCTGATGACACAAAGCTGGGAGGAGTGGCCGATACCCCAGAGGGTTGTGCAGCCCTGCAGAGGGACTTTGGCAGGTTGGAGAGATGGGCAGAGAAGAACCTTCTGAAATTCATCAGAAGCAAATGCAGGGTCCTGTACTTGGGGAGGAATAACCTCAGGCACCAGTACAGGCTGGGGGTGACCTGCTGGAAAGCAGCTCTGTGGAGAAGGAACTGTGGTCCCTTCCACCATACCCATTCTGTGATTTTTGTCAGAGTAAGAAAAAGACATTCTCCCAGAAATGTCAGAAGTACACAGAAATTTCTGGAAAACAACAGATACCATTACAAGATTCACTCACAAATATATATGCCTGTATATATATAACTTCTTGGGGATGTTGCTACTGCTGTAGGATAACCTGGGAGTACCCCTCAGCACAAAAAGTATGTTGTGAGCTTCAGCTGGAAGGGATCTATCCCTGAATCCAGGGGTTTTCTATCCCCCATCCAGCTGGGTTGATAGTGGTGTTGATAAATTCATTATCACTGCTCTTTTCAGGTGCATTTGATCCGCTACAAGGCAGTGTATCTGCCAAGAAACTGGGTAGAAGGTTAAAATCCTTCTCATAACCATAGGCCGAACATACACTCAGCTTTCCTAGCTTATGAGGTGTCTTGCTGAATACTTGGCCAACAAGAAGAAGGGATGTGACTGAATGCAGAGGAGATGTGCAACTGTGTGTTTTTGGAAGATCATCGCTTAGATGGCGTAGCCATGCCTCTCAACTTCCTGTTTCTCAGAAGGGAATTGTTTGTAGCAGTTTGCCCTGAATAATACGAAAGAACAGAAACTGAAGAGACTTTCGAAAATTTTGGGCAGTTGTAGAGGTCACCTCTGGGAGAAAAAGTAGAATTTGTCAAGGAAATAGGTCATAGGTACATTAGTGTTGCCACCTAAATGGCAAGGGCAGTTGTACTAGGAAATGCTTTGCTAGACAGGAAATATACTCTTGCATAGGGAAAGAGAGAAGAAAAATGGAAAAGTTGGCATATTGTAATTTGCAGATTGACCAGAATAATATAAAGTTTTCTGCACATACAGTTAAAAATGCATTTGCTGGATTCAGAAAACAGACGCATTTGTTCCACAAAACCTGGACATTTTTAAACTTGGGAAGAAGAGAACTAAGTCACAGCAAGGAAGATTTATCTCCTGCGGGACTGAGTATAGTGGAAACAATCTGCAAGTTGGTTGATTGAAATGGATATTCCAGTGTGGAGTGTTTACTCCATTTTGCAGGGCACTAGAGTACTTGATCTTGTAATCAGAGGTACAACCCATCATCTGTGTTCCTCTGTAGGTTTTAATGATACCACTATACACAGCACTGTGTTACCATTTGCTCCACTGAGATTGCTCCGAGAAGCTAAATCCACAACTCTGATTTTGCATCTCTCGGGTGTGATGAACCAAATGATTCCTGGAACTATTTGGAGCTATTTAGGGAGTCTTGAGAGAGTTACTTGATCATTTACTACTCTTGACAAACAGAATACTTTGTCTTGATTCCCACAGGCCAAACTGAAGCACACTGCCAAATAACCATGACACATTAGAGTGCCTTAAGTATATCAGGATTTTGCCTTGCTTGAAACCTTTGAATTGTGAGCTCTTAAGTTTCATGAAGAGAAATGCACGGACAAGACATTGTAAGAAATAAAAGATAAAATATTTCAATCTCCAGCATAGAGGCCACTTGGGAAAATCTGTCAGTAGGGGGGTAATAGCTACACATCATTAGAAAGGTACTTCCTTCTAACCAACAAAGTGTTAGGCCATAGTAGCTAGGAAAAGTAGCTAAAATACACCTGTTAAAATGCATTGCAGGGAGAGATCACACTACTGGAGAGACTCATAAAATAGTGCTTTCAAAAGGACTGTCCACTCAGCAGTCTCCTCCTGTGAGCATCCCTCACAGATAATGTTCCTCTCCGAATCGATTGGCAAGTGACTGCCATGCTCTCTGCAGGGCTCTTCACATTTCACTTTTGATTTGTGGTAGTATTTCATCAAAAAAATAGGTTCCAGTTCTTCAAGGAAAAAGTAGATACTGGGTGCATCTACCCCAGAGACTTTATTTTAACACCTGCCCAGTTACAAGCCCTGGCAGTATCCAGCAGCCACTGGTCCTATGGGACATGCAAACATGTACATCAACTCCAGTCCTGACTTCATGTCTCAGGGCTTAAGACTGCAACACTTGTTCCTTCAAGGGGAAAGGCCATCCTGGCTGCTTCAAGCACTGGAAAAGCATCAAGGAACTCATGAGCAAGCAGCTACCAAGCATTTAGATTTAATTCATGTAGGCTGCCAGTTTGAGGACTGCCAACAACGCAGCTGCAAAAAATTTGTCTATGCAAGCTTTAAAGTAAACCACCTCTTTGTGAAGCAAAAAGGTTGATGCTCTGAGAAGACTACATATAGAAATCTAAAGTGCAAAATAAACGGTGTTTGATAAACACTTCCAACATAGCGGATTCTATAACATGAACTAGTGATGCAGAGGTAGGGCTTTTTGCAAGTAAGCTCTAACTGTACTTTGTGCTTCTACAGGAAGGGAAAGAGGGAAGCAGAAAGTACACAAAGCAATCCTGCCTGCTTCCCCCCCACTCACGCTCCCATGACACACACGCTCCAACCATGGCTGGTGCACAGGCTGGAAAGCTCGTGTGCCATTATTAAGCAATAAATTCCAAATACTCTCCACTGAAAAAAAAAAAAGGTTTGGGATTATTGAGAAACTACATCAGCCTAGAAAAAGTTGAGAAATGCTGAAGAAAATGCTTTCCTTTAACAGAGTAAAAAACCTCAGAGCTTAAGTGTCCAAGCTAGCAAGAGAGCTTTGTGCAGCCAGACACGCAGAACAACACCCCCTCGTGTGGTCCCTGAAATAAGAGTTCTTCCTTCCCAAAAAGCTGAATCAGAATCTCCATCAAATAGCAAGCTAAGCCAAACTCGATTTTAGCCAAATGGATACATCAAACGAGGGGCATTGAAAAATAATGACAGAAAAGTCTAAACCCTGGCAGAAGGACTAGACCATCACAGACTTTTACTAAAACAGATACCACTGAACAGCAGCATGTGCCCATCTTTTTCTCCACCAGCCAAGGTTTCCAAGGTTTTTTTACTTTTTTCTTCCAAAAGAATTTTTTTTTCATCTCAGTTGTTCTGAGGTGATCAAATAGAAACATCTGTTTATATCTGTAAATGAGAACAAAAACTAGAGTTTGAAAGAGAACTTTCTTCATATAATTTTATCCTTTTCCCCCCAAAACAAGCCATCTTTGCTATAGTTATATATCAGAAATGGGCATTACTGCAATTTTAATCCCTGTAGCATTTCTCAAGTGTTCTGCCTAGTTCATTTTTCTTTATTTAAAGAAACAAGGGATTCTTATTTCCCTTAAGGGAATCTCAAGGAATATTTAATTTGCATTGAAATATATCTAACTCTCCAATTATTAGAGCCTGTATGGACCTTTCCTTAAATTCTCGTAAAAGTTGTTAGGCTTTGCCTCAGCTTAATGTGAAAAGAAAGCGGGAAGGAAAGAGTGAGTCATCACACGTGTCCTCATGCCCTGTATCAGTGAATCACTGAACACTCACTGCATCACAGATGTCCTGTGCAGCACCCGGAGCATCTACGATAGTTACAGATGCATAAACTTGAGTATGCCTGTACATAAACAAAAAAGAATGACGTCTCCTTTTATTTTACAAAGCTGCATACACGCACTCCTCTAATCTGGATCCAGGGAGGTTTATGTCCGTATCATCAGCTTTCTTGAAAACTACAGCTTCAATAATGATTAAACAAAACATTTCCAATCTGTGATTCCTACGTTTGCAGCAAACATGCTGTAAAAGACACGCTTCCTGACGCACAGACCTCAGCTTTTTGGTCAGTTGACATTAATACTTCTCCATTGGAACATGCAGTAATCATGTTTTACTGTTCCTTTCAGAGTCAACGCAAAACACCATGTACAACCCCGTAGGAAATAAGGAAAATCACCCAGCAGAGCTCTTTTTGATGAATCATTTTTGAAGAATTAATCATTATTCTGCCACAAAGAACAGTCACCGACAACCTTCAGAGAAAAACAGTGTAATTTTCTAACTCCCAATCACCACTTGTCTCCCTATTCCCATATGTATTGAAAAAATCACATAGCAAACAGTAGTTTTTTTCGTTTTAAAAAAACCTCACACACTCCCACTAACTTTACAGAAGCAGTTTTAACAGCAAATCTGATGGCTATAGCATGACTCTGAGGCCACAGGCAATATGAAAAAAACAAGTAACAAAACCAAAGGAGCTAAAATAGAATAAAATACCTGAAAAACCTTTTAAGTAGAGGACCCAAACAAATCATCAGGCTCAGGATTTGCTCAGGAAGTAGTTTGCTAACTGAAACTTAGTGACCAGGCCAGTCCATGCCTGCTTTCTTTTGGCCATGACTGTGCCTGCCAGGCTCCCACTACCAGGGCAACTTCTCCCTATCCCAGCCCTGCAGTCCCCATTGAACCCACCAGGAGGGACCATGGACTTGCAGTGGGACTGAAGACACCAACCAGGACATGGGAAAACAGTGATGGAAAAATCCAAACTGATGCAGAGGGACTGTCAAAACGTACATGCACTATGGAGTAGTATCTCATGAGCCTGCAGCTACAGCTCCAAACCAGCCAGGTATACACAGCCATTGTGGCCCCTCAGCATCAATTGGCTGGGTTGCCGAGGGTTACAGTTTCCCTGAGAGGATTCAGTTTTCCAAAATCTGGGCAGCATTGATCCAGGCCAGCATACGACTAACAGTGCAGCCGTGAGCCACGGTGCATGCTGTCTCCCTCGCAACACAACAGAAACAGTAAGACTGTCAAGAAAGATTTAGTGAAAATAATTTGATCTCTTGTCACTTGCCAAGCAATCAATAACTAAAAAAATTAATTTGTTCTGCAGCAGCTCATGAGCAGACCTGAATGAACTCTTCCTGTGAGAGCGGACAGTAGACACAGGCAACACTTTGGGATGGGACAATACTGATGTCAGGCTGGGCTACTCTACTTGGGCTCAGCCAGGGCTCACAGCTTGAGCGACTTCAGTAGCAAACCAGACAGGCACCACCAAACTAAAATCCCCTCCCTTCAGATGAAGGCAACGGTAAAGGATGAACCAAAGTTACTGAACCTCAGTGCCACCTTCAGTGCACCTGTGCTCCTTCCCTGGTGCCTTTGCTGCCTTCAGCAACCAGCATGAAGCAAACCCTGTGATGCTGCAGGAGCCTTGGCAGCCTTCGGATCGGAATACCAGGTACTGCTTGGAAACAGCCAGTCAGCTGGCAGGCAACACACAGGGTGCTTTACACCTCTGTGAGCTGCAACTTGTCAAGCTTCTTTTCTAGTGAATGCTGTTAACCACACTTTCCTGAGCATTTCAAGATTGACAGCACATTATGTGACTAAAGGAATATCTGACTGCGAGTTCCTCATTACAGTGTACCAGTCATTTTAGAAAAAAAAATTCCTGATAATATCTCATAAAATATCAAAATCCAGTATTTATGAATCTCAAGGAAAAAAATCTCACATATTTTTCAGGTTTCCTGCCAGAAAACCTTTTCTTCAGTTCAAGTATGTAGGAATTGAGCTTCTTCTCCTGGGAGAAATATATTATTGATAGTAAAATTAAATGAAAGCTTTTCAACACATTTCATTTTCTCTTTTGCACATAAGGAATCATGAAGCATATAAAAATCCTTTCAACATAACATATTCATCATATTCAATGGAAAAAATAGTTTTTTAATAATGGAGTATCATACAGTCTATAAACTCTATTGCAGCACAATTTTAGTGTCATTTTAAAATACAGATTACATTAAGAAGAAAACAAAATTACTAGGAAAAAAATTAAATTTTAGATATATTAGTAAAAAGTTAGAAATAACACAGTAGCAAGACAATTAATTAACACAGATAATTATTATAGGCAATAATCAATATAGATAAGGAACAAAAATCTTATTTTTTTTCTAAAAATTAGTGGCTTTGCATCTTTACTAGCACAAAATTCTTATTGTTTTGGTTTTTTTCCTTTGGTCTCCTCTGTAGCTGACCATATTCCTCTTCTCCACTGGGTGGCATTAGTACATAGAGATGTAGTACCTGATGACTGTATGAAGTTGTTACAATGAAGTAAACATCTCGCATACACTATTGATCTGAACCTACAGAGTAAAGCCAATTTCCTGAGACAGCCCTCTAAGCTAGTCTGCTGATGTGCAAAACTGCTCCTTCTTAGCAACAGTCCTATCTCATAGTTTCAGAATGAAGACTGGTGTAAAAAATGAAAATTTCAGCGTAATTTAATTCATTCTACTGGGTTTGGCAATGTTGAATCATTTACATCTCTACAAAGAATAATAAATTCAAAGGGATAGACTAATATAGTGAAAACACATGGCCTTTGTATGCGAAACAGACAGAAATGCAGAAGAAAAACTGGATATAAAGTAAGTCACAACTTCCAGATCTGAAAAAGCATTTGAGTTCTAGCAAAACTCAGGATGTTCAAGCACCTGAGCAGTCCCAGTGAAGTGAGCCACATCTCGATGAAGTATTCTGGAGGTGTCAGAAAAAAAGGCAAGAGAGCGGATGTTATTGTCTGCTACACATGAACATGATACCTTGGCTCTGCGATGAATTCCAGAAGTCCCACCACCAAATTGCCTCTTTTTCCCAATCCGAGTATTATTCTGTACCATGACCATTCTGCCAGTTTCTTTCCAGTAAAACTAAAGTGCAGGGAAGAAGGAGGAAAGAGGAAAGAAGGTACAAACTCTCCACTGGCATGAAGTATGTAAGTGGTGTGCTCACACATGTGATGGGTGGGGAATATTTTGGGTCACGGTTTAGACAGCAACTCAGCACTAGCAGGAAATAGAAAAGGAATGGGAAAAACTCCCAACAATCTCCCTTTTCCCCTCCCTTTTATAATGTTTAAAAGTAGGAGGTCAGAAGTAAAAAAATTAATCTAGTTGTTATTCAAGAATCCATATAAATAAATATTTACAGGTAGAGGGTTAGATTACAAGATAACTAACTAAAAAGATTTTCTAATGTTGTTAAGGTTTCATTTTAATCTGGTTTGATTTTAAGTCTTAGACCATGATCCCCAAGTTCTGTTTGTTTGGTTATCCTGTCCGTTCCAACACACTTTCTCCACCCCTCTTCTCCAGAAATCCTGTTGCTAATCTCTTAAATAGACTGCCCTTATGTGCACAAACCAGTCCTACCACATGTCAGGCTCACACACACTTATGACAGGACAGCGAACCCTGCACTTTTGGCATATCACAACCACCCTGTTGTGAAGTTCAGTTCTCATGTTACCATCACATTTTGCCCCAGATCTTACCCTAGGCTTGAACATTTTCACAGATGAAGGATGAGCACAGGAACCTGCCCTGACTGACCTTTCTAAGAAAACAAAACCAAAACCTTCCTATTTCCACCTCGGCTCCCTCAAAATAAAAAATCCAAAAACTGTCTCATGCCTTCAGTAGTGCCCTCTCCAGGTAAGGAGAATAAAACCTTCCCAAGGTGAGGGCTGTTTATGTTGCACAGCACCTTTGCTCTTTTGTACTTATTCCAGAGAAATACACTTGAAAGGATTTATAGTCCAGACTGAGAGGCCTGAGCATGCCCAAACTGGCTCCCACACAACTAAGAAGAGCTGTGCATTCCTGACCCACCCCTTGGCATGCAAAATGCCCACGCTCATCCCTATGCATATGCAAAGGGAAGCTCAAGACACAATGCACAGTGCATTTCCACACAGCTGAAATAATGTAAATGTAATTTAGAAAAAGAGAAACCTCTCTGTCCTACGAAGCTGTCTACCCACTACTTCCTTCGCTCTGGTATTCTCTCTATGAGCATGTACATTTTAGGTAAGAACTTGATTAAAAGAGCCAGATTTGTCTTTCCCTGAAGGATTTGTATTTAAAATCTCCCAACAGAAACAAAGGTGGAATCCTTTTTTCTCCTTTTGTTTCCTTTCAGCAGCCACATTTAACCCAGTTCTGCTGCTTCCATAGACTTCATGATTTTTGTTTCTATTCATCTCTGGACTAGCTTCTATAAATTGTGGTCTTTGTCTTCTAACAGGAGGTTAGAACAAGTGGAATGAAGGTTTTTCAATAATGATTGTTCCTTTCCATAAAGCAAGTTACAGATTTTATTTTTGTCACCAAGGAAAAAGTTATTTTTATAATGTGATTGTTATTCAAAAGTAACCAGAAGAGTACATGAATTACTATTATTGCCAAATACAGTTTATCCACTTAATATTTTCAACAGTTCATAAAACAGTTCTACCTAAATTTACCATCTTCTCAGTTTTGCTACTTTAACTGTTTGCCCAGTGTTATCCTAACCCATCTTTCTTAAGTGATCCAAATTATGAAAAAAGGGGAAAGAGGGGGACTAAAAAATGAAAGAAAATCTTATACCAACTGTTCATACACTTCTTGCAGACCATTTTAAAAAATGTTTATTTCACAAATCTGGAAGAAAAGGACTAGTGGGAAAATGAAAATAGCAACCATATAAGACAAATCTGTCACCAAGAACCTCTTCCACTCCAATGAGTTTGGGATCAGGCCTTACCAATGTACTTTCTCTAAGTTCATCTCCGTTTATGCTTTTGGGCATTGCTTTGGCCAACACACACATCTTCCTGCTTCTTACCATATCAACCACATCAAAGAAGCAATGTCAACTGAAGAACTCGGCCATACTGCATAGTAAAGGCAGAGAAGGTTTCTGCTCCTTGTTTTTCGCTCCCAAGAGCTTGGGCTAGAGCCCTGCTGTGGGGCTGAGCTATTGGGAGCCAGAGCTGGTGCTCTTTGAGACATACCATGGATGCCAGAACTGCATTTCTGGTCAAACTGAGGCAAATCATGCTACCCACCATCCTTGCAAAGATGTTGCTCATTATTTTAATGACTGTGCAGAATGAGCAATTTTCAGCTCCATGTGCCACATCATGTATGAGTTGGCAAGTAGAAAAAAAAAGTCTCGCTACAACAGCTAAACTGACAAACTCACAGTTGCAGCTGCACTGCTGTGTCCAAGCAACATCTTGTCATATCCGAAAAAGGATGGGATTAAGATCCACTCAGGCCAGTAGTTCCGAATTTCCTTTTTTCATCATATGAGGGATTTGCAATAATCCTACAGACCTCTCAGGTGTCTGGATATGTGGACCATGCACACATCAGAGAATGTGCAGGGCTATTAATTGCTACATCATCTATGTAAAGTGGACTGTGAACAGAGGACTTAATGCAGCCTTTGATTCTTTCACTTGACAGTTTATGGCAAATTCTGTCATAAATTTTTGGGGCATTTAAAAAGTACAGGAGATGTATCCCGCTTTACAGTAGAATTCACCAACTAAATCTAGCCATTGGAGACCTTCATGCACACTGTCCTTCTAGAACAACACATTGTCATCTTCTGTACTTGCCTCTTATCAGTGTATAAACCCTTGTGCCCAGCTGTACACAAACATTAAGAGTCACTGAAGACATAGATGGAAAATCCTGACAGCCAAGATCAGCTACAACTGAGCTATTTCAAGACACTGCTACCTACCAAAGCCATGAAATTGCTTTACCTGGGAAGTGACTTCACGATCCTTATCATCACAGAAATACTGATGTTTACATGTCACCCTTTCATTCTGTCTTGGGGAGTCATATTTCCTGTGGATGCAGAGAATTATACTGCCTCTTTGCCTGCGATTATATTAAAAAAGCTTGGAGTGTCTCTCTCACATCTTTCCCGAAAATTAAACAATCCCACTCCTCTCAGACTTTCTTGATATATAGCAGTCTGTAAACTTCTGGTACACCAGAACTACCTCAAGATGGTCCACATGTTTCTTGATGAGGGATGCCCAAAAATGGACATGATACTTTTTTGCTAAAGCTTCAGCAGAGCTAAGTAGGGTAGGCAGGTTACTTTGCAAGCCTTGTATACAGCAGTCTTGTTCATACTCGCTGTTATGGTGTTTGCTTCCCTTACAACATATGCCACTCTGAACCACAGATTGAATGCAAGGCAATAATAATCACTGCATCTTCCTCTGCAAACCTGTTGCCTAACAGACAATTCATCCCTTAACAAGGGGATGTGCCCTTTATACCTCACAAATAAACACAGCATTTTGCACTTGACTTGTATCTTATTTCAGACCTAGATGACCAAAACAAATAAGTTTTAATACCATTCTTCGATGTTTGCAGAGCAATTCCTCACTCGGTTTGGCATCAGCTGCACAGTGAATAAACTTAGTCCCTACTCCACTTTCCAGGTCACTAATAAAAAATGTTAACTCATTTTGGACTATGACAGATGTCTGGTTCAGTATATAGGATTGACGTCTTGCTCAGTATATAATTCCCATTATGCCTGCACATACATTTATTTTGGTTATAGAGATAGAGCACATCAATCTCCCACAATCTGTAGGATTTTCAAGGCTATTGAAATAAAGATCAGGTCTACTACATTTCTGTTTCTTGAAAATGAGCTCTTTTCAAAGGAAAACATTAGGTTATTTTCCATTTTTTTAATTAGTCTTTCCTTCATCACATGTTCAAAGCCCTCAGGGGACAGAGAAATTCAGTTAATCCATGTGTATTGCCTAGACCACATTTTTCTATCTGTTCTCGAATTTGAGCACTACATTTCTAGCCGTGTGTTTCTTTAGGGGCAGTCACCATCTAACTAACTTTATACACATTAAAAATCCTTTTTGCCAGATCTATGGTTTCGTGTACTTTAAGAACATGGCAATAATCAGGGAAATACTCTCTGAATCACTCAGTTCATCTCTTATCTTGGTTGTGCTGTTTTCCACTTCCAAGCTTCAACTCCATGAGTCCTCTTTCTTTCAGAGGACATGAGTGAAGGTTGAAGCGTAATTTTCATTTCATCATTTTGGTTCTCTGCTCTACCATCTCTGCAGAGCAAGAGCAATCCCTTATTTTCTAAATAGTTAAAGAACTTCTGCTGTTGGCAAATTTCTTTCATGGTAACTAAGCAGGGCTCATGATTTTTTACTATCATTCTGTTTTTCTGACTTTTAGACATTTTTTTTATTGATGTTTCTCTTCTTTTTTTCTCTTCTTTGGGGGGAAATACACTGCTTGCTTCTAACCACCTCAAAAAGTTCTTTGTTTGACTAGGCTGAGTAGGCTGCTCTGCAAACGTCTCTCCTGTTTGGAATACCACTTCTAGTTCCTCTATAATATTATCACTAGTCACCAAACCACATATAAAACAGTATTAACAGGTTCACTGGTTACCTGTGCTTTTTACATCCAGGAATATTTAAAGATCACTTGTTACTACCTACATACCTGCTGTGATGATAAGAGCCAGCAGTCTGTAAATGCTGACTTTCTGGCACAGGGACTGAAGGAGTGAAGAGTTTCCCTGGGCTCACCTCCATGAAGCTGTGCAAGCCCAAGAGTCCTTTTTGCTATGCCACTTACTGGATTTTCTGCCCTTCCTTTCAGACAATACACTGACATTTTTCACTCAAAATTTTTCTGCCTCTTGCTCTGCTCAAATGCAGTCAAAACGAGAGATCAGCCCACCACCAATGCCAAAAGCAAAGAAGAAATTACTATTAGTACCTGTTCTTTTACCCTCAGAAAGTCTTTTTTTTCCTAGGTAATATATATTAAAGAAGTAGAATCTCAAGCAGAGGTCTAAGCAGTGTTTCTGTGACCTTGCCTTTATATCAACTCTTTCATCTCCAGACAGCAAGAAAAACTCCCATTGCCTTCCCCCAGCACCCACACCAGTCCACAGTCAGGACACCACCAGGGAACAGCAACATGAATCTGTCCACAAAGTCACCGAGTGTACTCTGGGACAATGGTCACATCAGTCTGCTGTTCTGTGCTGCTCAGAGTGTGACCCCTCCAAAGGAGGAGTCCTACCAGATACACACCAGGTTCCGTACTCCACCCAAAGGGATCCCAGCACAGGGAAGGCTTTGAAAGACAGATCTATTAAAAGCAAATTGCATCAAACACACTAAAGGATTCCCCCCAGTAGCTGACATAGGAACAAAGTGTTCATGGGACAGAAAACAAACAGGAAGTCACATTAAACACTAACAAAAATTACATTAAAAATATCAGAGGTTGGAGATTATGGATTTACAAAGCAGTAACCCAGAGGATGATGACAGTTGCCCCTCAGCAGTAGGATCCTTTGTCAATAACACACATTTTAGGATATTTTATTTAAAAGTGAAGCACAGTTTTCAAGGATTCAAACACTAAAAGGGATGAGTTTGCAACTGATTTTTTTAAGAATCATCTTTCCTTTCTCAGGCTTTTTTGTTGAACTGATGTAGCATTTCAGTAGCCTGTTACAGTACTTTTAGAAATTATCCACAAGTAATGATTTTCAAGAAATAAAGGACTCTAGTCTTGCCTTTATATCATCTTGTCATTTTGTGAAATAGATATCAAAACATGGAATACCCCAGGTATCTGTGACTCTTCAGCATGAAATGACCCTTTTATGAGGCTTTTGTCTTCTACAGTATCTCTGTTTAAAAAAAATGCTGATTTCCTACTCAGAGGTCAGTTCTTCTTATCATTTTATAACGATGGATTTTGCAGCTTTTTCAAAGCAAGACTTTCCTTTTTGCACTTTTCTAAATTAGGCTAGTACTGCTAGATGTTATCTGCAGGATATACACAGAACACTTCCTTATCACTGCTTTTGACCTGCATCATTAAAAGTTTTCTCTTTAACACTAATATTTACTATCTATATTATATACAAATATTCATGCTTTACTACATTAGTTTCTGTACTACATAGTTGCCCTCAGAAATTGTGAATAACCAAAAAGGCTTTTAGGCAGTTCAGACAGAACAAGTGAAATATTTCAGACATCAGCAGCACCAGAAACCGAAATGTGAACAAATACAGGTTTGTGGATTACAGGTATTTTATGTTCCCACCAGTCTTCACTGAGTAGAGGACATAGTGCTACACCTTCTTCTCAGGGCAGTAGGTCTCCTACAGCTACATTTGCCCATGGATAAAATAATTTACAAAAGTCTTTCACTCATCTGACAGGAAGCAATAGTTCCCACATCTATCCAAAGCCGTAAAAGAAGACCTTGAGGTTTCATGTCAGATTGCAGACCAGAGGCCTTCCACCAAACATGACTGGCCACTGGGGCCACTAAATGCAATAAATGTCACCAATGCTGCTTTACCCAGGAGTTACCAGGTCCACAGAGTTTATTGAGGAGAACACTCCTGTCAACTCTTCCTATTCATGTGCAAACCCCATAGATACTCTGAAAGTAAAAGAAAAAAGCCAGCCTGTGGTGAGGCTAAAGGGCAGATATGATGCTTGCAGACACACCATGTTCCCTCAAAGCATGGCATTAGATTCTTGCAACAATGGGGTAAGAGCTATGTCAGCTATCTGAAGAGGTGCTTCTTCCCAACACAACAGGCCACTTGCAAGCCGAGCCTTACAGGCACAATCAACAAAATGAAACCAGGACCCTCACACCAGGGATAAAGTAGAATCACAGCAAGAGCTAAAGATACTTGGTACATATCTCACAATCAAAAATTATTTACTGAGGCAACGAACTCATAAGCAATTTATCCTTTGATATTTGGCTCACAGTTCCCCCTGGAATCATACATACTATGGAAACTATGACGGATAATCTGTTAAAAAAGTGCATCTGTTTCTTACACAATGTTTCCAGCATGGAACCAAGCTTGAACTTAACAGATGGGTTCTTCTAGTATTGGATCATTTTGTGGATAGTTCTTCTCCCAGATGACCTCAAATGCTTTTATATTTTCCATGACCAAATGAGTGTTTACATTCAAGCTTCCTCACTGTCTCTTCTTGACGGCAGCCCATATTGTAGAAAGCTGCCAGATTCTAAAATGTGATAAATATTGTATGAGAAAATGTTTTCATTGGTTTCAGAAACTCAGGGATTGTCAAGGTAGCTCACCTGCAAACATGAGGAATTATTAGAAAGCTGCTACCAAGAGTACAGTTTCAGCAGTAACTTCTTTGTCATCAGAACTCCAGAGTTAAAATTAGAACCAGAGGTTCTTCAGATAAACTTCTGGGAGATAACATGGTCAAGAAAAGTGGTGAGCTATTGACTCTGTCGAAGGCAGGGAGGCCCTGCAGAGAGATAAATTAGAGGACTGGGCAATCATCAACCATATGAAGTTCAACAAGGGAAAATGCTGGATTCTGAACCTGGGATGGGGCAACCCTGGATGTGCAGACAAATTTTCCAGATGTTGGAAAGCAGTGCCACAGAAAGAGACCCGGGGTCCTGGTCGATGGCAAGCCGAATACGAGTCAGCAGTGCCCTGCCAGCCAGGAGAGTCAAATGTGTCCAGGGGGGCATCAGGCAAAGCATGGACAGCCGGCTGAGGGAGGGGATAGTCCCGCTCTGCTCTGCACTAGTGCAGCCTCACCTTGAATACTGTGTGCCGTTTTGGGAGGCCTCGTAGCAGTCTACAGCTTCCTTCTGAGGGGAAGAGGGAAGGCAGGCACTGATCTCTTCTCTGTGGTGAGCAGGGACAGGACCCAAGGGAATGACCTGAAGTTGTGTCAGGGGAGGTTTAGGTTGGTTATTAGAAAAAGGTTCTTCACCCAGAGGGTGGTTGGGCACTGGAACAGGCTCCCCAGGGCAGTGGTCACAGCACCAAGCCTGACAGAGTTCAAGAAGCATTTGGATGATACTCTCAGGCACATGGTGAAACTCTTGGGGATGATCCTGTGCAGGGCTAAGAGTTAGACTCGATGATCCCTGTGGGACCCTTCCAACTCAACATATTCTGTGATTCTATCTTCAATTATTTTCTGCAGTGATTATACAATAAATGTGTGCTTTCAAGACTCATGAATAATCTTTGTGAAAAGAGGATGAGTCTGTCTGGAAAATTTCCAAGTGTGTCCCTCTCATATCCTTCCAGTATTTCAATTTAACAAAACACCCACACAGATACACAGAAGATCTACTTCCATATTATCAAGTAAAAGTACTTACCAGCAATCTAAAAGAAACTTCCTCAGTGTATTGAGGAGACCTAAACACAATTACTATTAATTTAATATTTGGTAATTTTCTTGCCAGCATCCTGCCATCACTAACATCAATATCTGTTTAATGACACACAACTTCTTCTTGTAAGCAACTGAACTAAAGTACACCATGACCAAAGAGCTGCTCTTAAGCCAGTCAACTTTTTGTTTCCGAAAAGTTCAAGGACAGGATGTGATATCTCTTTTTCTGTCATTTCCTAAGAAAATTCGAAACAGAGAAAGCTCCCCAGAGGGTCCTCAGAGATAGAGCTCATTCTTTTTTCATTCTGTGATCATTTAATGTTGTTTCTAACAGAGCTGAAACACACCACTGCCAAACACCAAGACTAACTTCAGGTCTAATCTTTCTTTTGTAGAGGGCAAAATACGTTGTTGCCTTGCTTTTGCACCAGTTTCATTCAGGGCCCAGCCTGGAGAAAAAGCCCTCAGAGTCAGACCCCTAAAAATCCACAAAAGCAATGTTGTAACACAATAGTCATCTGCGGAAAGATCAGCATCATTCTGGAGCTGCACAAAGAAGACCAGATTTCAGCACAAAGATTTCAGCACCAGGCTGAAATCCAAAGGCCAAACTGACCCTGCCAGAGGTGAAATGGATTATTAGTACTAATCCCGGCCAGACTGTGGACTGGTTTTGTTGATACTCCCTTGAAGAAAAGTGACTGTCCTGTACATATTCCAAAAGAAAGGAACACACGCTATTTATTTTTGCCACTCTTTGGAAAAGTTTATTGTCCCAAAGCAAAGGGTCTAGCTTACAGTTTCGAAATCAAGGAGAAAGGTTTATGCAACACCAAAGATTAAAGGGGGAAAACCCAAACCCACCCAGTCTGCTGTGATCTCTTTCCAATGCATTAACTCCTCTCCTGCCAGGAGCCCTGAAGCTTCCTTGGACATAGCTCCAGAGAAAAACAGCGGATACAGCATGATAGCATTACCCTTTATAAAAATCTAGGACTACAGAATAAAATCCTTCATGGGAAAAGCGCACTGGCAGCACAAACCATGTTGTGGCCAGAAGCGCAGGTGACAAGCTGCTGAGCAAGTGACAGCCAAAACAGGAAAGCCATCACAGATCTGTAATTAGGTCTTCAATATTCAAGGAAATGTCACGGCTAGTGTCTGCACAGATCTCATTTTAACAAGGAATGCACACTCATTTATGACAACAAAAGGTAAAAAAGGATTTCTGAATTAAAGCATAAAAAAGAATCATAATACTTGCTTGAAGGGAAGGCACAATTGTGATAGTTTCCCTGATTTTAAGGAATCTAATGACAGTTCCTGAAATGGAAATATCTTCTTAGATCAGTTTATAAGTCAACCACAGCCCTTCCTGAGCAAGGAAAAGCAAGCATGGAGTCTTCCCAGCAGATTTCATGCATTTGGCCTCCTTCACTTTCAGACTCTTCTGAAACTCTAGTACTGGGAACAATCCAAATGTGAAATATGTGTTATTTACATAAAATATTACTGGAATATGAATCTAGATGAAAAAGACAAAAACAAAACATTCATTTGGATTAATTGCCATTTTTAAGGAGTCCTCATTGGAGACTGACAGGGTAGGATTCAACCTCACAAATCCAAGTTGTTCATCCAGAGGCTTTTTATAAGCAAAGGCAGCACCTCCAGGCACATCCTTAGGCACATGAAGTGGTGCTTCTCTCCACTGGACTGAATGCAAAGAGATCCCATGGGGGATAATGCTCATATAGACATTTACATCAAAAACATCTAGAGTTAGACTGCACAAATCTCTACTCTCCTAGGTCAAGAGAAGGGGAAAAAAGAAGGGCTTGGGATGATGGAAGTAGGAGATGATGATGCTGCTGAGCAAGCCCTGGGGATGAGCTGTTTTCAGAGGGACAGATTGGTATGGCTGTTCCCACAATGAAGCCAGTACATTCAGCTGAAACCAGAGCAACAACCACACCCCATGTGGGCTGTCTCCAGCCCGTGACATTACAGCAGTACTGATTTGGCTTGACAGTGCTGAAATTAGCACTTTATTCCCACCACGAGCCCAAGTATTTGCTATCCTCTCCCATGTGGCAGAGCACTTTGTCCTCTTCCATGGAAACCAAAGATTTTGCTCCAATTCCAAGCAAGTTACTCTAAAAACACCTCCCTACAGCCTTATCTTAGAGACACAGGCCAGTGAGGAGAAAAGGTTCAGCTAAGGACACCATCAAAAGCTTTGATTTTTAGTGATTCAGGGACTCAGGCGTGACATTTCCTACTCCCAGTTCCATTTCGTCCCTTTCAAATAAAGGACTGGATTCAATCACTGGTTTATTTTTACAGGCATTTAATCATAACAAAATGTAAACAGAAAAACCTGGCAATGAGACAAGCTCTGCAGCCTGCCTTCTTCCTTAACGCTGCTACAACTCTTTACAGAGCAGTTCAGCCCAGCTGTGAAAATGCCAGTACCTATCCTGATACAATACAGAAACCTGTGATGTATTCCCAGCTCTCTGGACAGCAATGAGAACTATTCAAAATATAAGCTGAGCACAAGACACATTCTTACAAGTAGATACATGAAAATATTAGCAGATGCCATTTAAAAAAAAAGCTCTTGTCACCTTCCTCCTACCAAAGGTCTTAGAATTATCCTATTACCCAATTCTGTATACAATGTTTTTAAAACACAGTGTTAGTGCTTATCTGTTGCACAGGTAGGTCCAAACACTTGTTTATTCTAAAAAGGGCCTGAGAAGCCAAACAAATCAACAGCTTTAAGTTTCTGTTGGACTCTAGAAAAGACCTGAAGTTCAGAACAAACAGGGTTCTCCACAATGGGGAAAAAAAAAAGGAAAGCAGGATAATAAAATGCAGTATCAGCATCTCCCTAGGAGGATCAGAGTTTTTGCATCATGTTCTTCCTAGTTCCCAAATTCAAGCTGCGTATTTTGCATAATAAATTTAGCATGGTCATTCTTATTAACTTACGCAGGGAACTCGGTTCAATCAAATGACTACTTGTTATTGTCATTGACCAAAACCCTGATAACACAAAAGAAACCCAAAATAATATTTTAATGATATTTTAGGTATTTCCAACATGAAAGGGAGGGGACCAGAGACGGGGAGATGATTTAAGAGCATATCATCTAATGAAATTAAAATTAAGGAGTATCTGTGAAATGGAATTGAACTCCAAAGTACAAAATACAAGAGACAAAACAAATACTTTACAGGTATGATACTGAATTTTGGAAGGCAGATAAAATTCCCCCCACTGTCTTCCCCTGAGCTGTCCTTGGGGAAGCACCTGAAGCCATTGTACAAGGAGTCCTCGCTGCTGAGGCTGGCAAAGGAAACAGTACATTAATAAATACTGACCCAAACCAGCTCCGTCGTCTGTGCCACACACCCAGGCAGACCCTTCCGACAGGCCACTGCTGGAGAAATCATAAGCACATTACGCACTTTGAGCCTTTGCTCTCTGCTGTCCTTCTTTTCACTTTTCTTATGGCATTGCAGGCAAGAGTAAGGAGAGGCTGAACCTCGCATCGATATGTACGTCGCTTCTGACGCAGGCATGCAGCTTCGCCTTTGGCTCTGCCCTGCTTCAGCAGCACAATCAAACACCAGACATTGGTACCTTTTTTCACTGGTGAGGTAGCTTTACTTAGGATTAACTACTTCTTAAAAAAAAAAAAAATCACCATTCACTTCTGAAGATGTGAATTAAATGTGATTAAATGCCACTGGGAACAAAAAATGAGGCTGTTATTGGAAGGAGAGCTGCACAGAGCTACTGGGTGAAATGCATAAAACCAGGCTGTCGCTGATAGCAGTTTTCAGCATATCCCTTGCAGAATTGGTTAAAGATGTTCAAATCACAGTTAATCAGCTTCAAAATATGACACGCTTTCTTTCTGCAAATATTTCCATTAAATATTTTCCTGTTCACCATCCAGTTCTCCATCTGCATGGCAAAAAGGGTTGCAGTGACTCTCACTGAGCAGTCATAACTAACCTTTCCTTTCTAGCTCCCCTCTCCTCAAAATTTGTCCCATCCAGTAAGTGATTATTTGGCTTTACACTGATTGAAAAGGTCTGTACTTAAATCTTCAGGACTCCTAAAAGAGTCTAAGAATTCCAGAAGGAATTAAGGTCAGCCTTGTCCTCGATGGAGAGTGGCCTCTGCAGGATGGCAGCACCAAAGGATAAAAACTCTGATATCTACAATAACAAACCTCTTCCCCCCCCCAATAGCTTAATAAAGTAAACAAAATAAAACCTGAGCAGCATTAAACAAATACTAAATGAGAAGACAATACCCATTCTGTAAGACACAGATCAGTGTACTGTTTGCAGTATAATAGCTTTTCATTCAGCTCTCTAATGAAAAAGCACACTTCTCATGCTGCAGATCCTAAATATCTATCACTTCCAAGCAAGCCCTTTTGATTTTAGTCATTACTCATGGACCAAAAAAATTTCTATTACTGGTTTGCTACACTGCTGTTACCAAGAATGAATGTCCTCTGGTCCTTTCTGTATCCGGGTGGTGAAAACTTCTATCTTTTGATGAATTTCTTTATCCAGAAAAGCTTATCTGGATGCTCCATGTTTTTCCTCTACCTTTCACTGATTTCTGATGCCTTTCTACAAATTAAGGAAGATTAGAAACATTAGAAACTGTACTGGAAGATTTTCATTATTTTTCTTTAATACAAAAGAGTCATTAGAAGAGATAATTGCAATCTACAAAGAGAAATGTAAATCTAAGACTCTTCAGCATTCTAACGAAAATGAAACCCCAAAGGTATTATGTTAATGCTTCTAAAACTGGCTCCTTCTGTTTTAGGGAAGAAAACACACCACACCAATCACAGCATTTTATAGTTACTACAGAATTAAACAAAAGGGCCACCGCTAGCCTGCATTTACCACAGGAACAGCAAGAGCATATTTTTTTTCACTTTTAATAAGCATTATTACAGCATACAAGGTGGATTCAGACCTCTTCCTCAAAGCATTCAATATCTGGCAAGTGTACTATTTCATAAATTGCTAACAGTATAATATGCATTGGATATACAAATCTCGCAATATACAGAAATACTTCAGATACTGACGAAGGTGAGGTAAAACCCACGAAATCTTCTATGCTGCTGCTGCTCAGTTGAGTTGAAGACAAATTTTTCTCATTTTTTTTGCCGCAGCAAGTTCTGAACACCTGCTGGAGTGACCACATCCTTGACACTGTGTCCCCGTGGGTTTATTTCAGGTGGTGAGACTGCACGTTGTGAGGTCCACGTGAAGCACCTTAATCCTGCCTCAACAGGAGACTTGGGTTTTTTGCTCAAGACAAAATTCACCCAATTTCCATGGAATTTCCATGGACTTCACTGTCCATGGACTTTATTTCAACTTACTTTAGCAATCTCTGCAATGCTGTGAAGTGTCCCATGTGGCACTCTCCAGACAGCCTGCCCTGGCTTTTCTTCTGCCAGCTACAGAATAATATTAATTCCTCTGAACGCATGAGGAAAATTCAAAACTTCGTCAAAATATGAAGAAGGGAGGTGCAAAGTCTAGAGAGGTCCTCCAGGTGAATATCTATGACTTGGAAGTATTTTTTTATTGAAGACTGCAGCATATATATGCCACTGTACTGCACTAAAATAATTTGTAAGACTGATGCAGCCCACCTAACCATGTGGTTGCCCAAGATCTCCAGGCCTTTCAAATTCTGCTCTACTCAGGAGGGCACACGATGATCAGAGAAGTCCTGGTGACCACGGTCCTGCTGACTCCAAAAACCAGGCAGCTGCCCCCCATGAGTTTGCACCTTTTCCCTCTTTGACAGATGGAAATCTGCTTCTGAGTGACCCCTTTTAAACAGATACCCAGCTCTGGGGAGTGCAAAAGACAACAGGGATTAAACCTAGAGTTGTGGAGTGACTGAGTTTTCTTAGGACAGATTTTGCTGCTGGAAGCCCATTTCTGTTTCCACCCATGTACACCAGTACCTCTGCTTCCTTGGGTAACAACACGTACAGCTCTGAGACACAAATCTGAAGAGAAACACCACATCATACTGACCTTCCTTAATGGTTTTGCTGATTAAAAGCTTCAAGTGAGAAGCTTTGCATAATTTTATCTTTTAATTGTCAGGATAAAAATGACAGTTTAATCAGCAAGAAGTCTCTTAAATTCTCAGGAAAATTCTCAGTAAAATGTTTGTCTGTCATTTACTTTTAGTCTAGTAGGTGCTTCACAGTTCTGATCCTACAAACAGGTAGGCAACTGCGTGCTTGTGATCCTAATTTTTCCCTTCAAAAGGACTGCTTTCATGCACACGCGTCTATTTGAAGTTCACAGCACGTGTTCCCATACAGCTGGTTTCATTCCAGTGAGGATTTCAATAATTAAATTAGAATCAGCAAACTTCTACCATGCCCAGCTTAAATTCGTGACATTCAGTCCCTTATTTCTACAAATATGTTTGTAGAAAACAGACCACAAAGTTAGGTATTTTAAGAGTTGGCAAAATGTAACAGCTAGCTTAAATACACATGCACATGCATGCACATGCACATACAGATCAAAATATACAAGTCCTGAGCTTACCAGATATGACATAAGCTGCAGAACCCCAGTGGATCAGTGATGACAACAGCAAGGCGAAGGAGGGGTGGTGCTGAGATTCTCTGCCAGACAAGCGTGACTGGGGACAGGGTGGCTCTGTGTGTCCATGGGGGGACGTTCTGCCAGCAGGTTGGCTCCAGCCCTGATACACAGAGCCACCAGGAGACCCAGCTGAGCAAGCTCCAGTCATGATGCACAAGGCAGAGGCAGTAGCTATGCTGAGTACAGCACACCAGGAAGTAACTTTCTGCTCTCCAACCAAAACTCCCATGAACACTCCGAGCATCACCACACCTGGTGGCGAAGGAAGGACAGAGGATGTGGGACTCAGAAGTGTTTGTAAACTCATGTCACTGTGCACCTGAGCTGCCCACCAAAACCCTGCTGAATGCCACGCTGCCAAACAGTGGTGGCTATCGAGAGTGCTTATGTGAGCCCCTCTGATGTGGATGTACCATTACGTTACAAGTAAAAAAAACAAAAACAAAACCAGAACATGATATCCCCCAAATCCACCTCTCTCCCCGCCCCAATAACATTTGCAAGTGAATTTTTCCCACTCAACTTTGTAGTTGTTTGCCAAGAAGACTGTGAGACCAAAAGGCATCAGCTATGCATACTTATGTCAAAGAGGCTCAGCAACCCACTGGACAAACCAAAGGCACCTTTCATAATGCAGCAAGACTAGTACAAGGTTTAAAAAAGAAAAAAGTTATGTGCATCTCAATACTTTTCACTAGAATTTGAGGACAAAATAAGGCAACACCATGCATGAGGCCAGTACAAAACTCCTGTCTAAAAACTAAAACCAAAAGCTTCAACTCTGCAGACAATTCCACTAAAGCAGAAACACTGTCTAATGAAAAATATGCTGCAAATAATTCACCTTGTTCCGCTCCATGTCCCTCTAAGAAAATGTAGTTCTTGTTGACCTTTCTTTTACAGTCCTGTTGTTTTTCTGTGAGGAAAGACATTTTAAGAAGCAGATGATATAAGAAGATTAGATTTCTTCTAAGTCTTGAACTCGGGAGTCATTTGCTTTGCTCACTCCTCACCCTTGCTTTTCTTTTTCCACCCCCCACCAAACAGATAACCTATCAGTACTTAAACAGGAAAGCAAAGAGGAGTGGGAATGTCTTTGTAATCGAGGTCTTTTGCAAATGTATTTATTTTTTTCCCAGTGTGTTTATTTTTAACTGCCTTAAACACTCAGCAAATTCACGTAATTGGTCCCAGCCCCAGCGTGGCCGCAGAGGCACCTTGCAGGGCAGCACGGCTGTGCCGGCAGCGTGTGATGCTGCAGCAGGGCAGAGTGTTCGCAGGGCAGAGTGATCACAGGGCTCGCTCAGCGTGGGACAGCATCTCCCGCACCCATCGCTGCCAGCGGCCAAAGCTGTGTCTGCATCCGGGACAGCGGCAGATGCAGCGTCTTCTGCACGGAAATGCCTGAAGAGGGAGGTCCATCGCTCACCGCACCAAGGTGGGTTTTGTGGTCAGCAGCATTTCCAGCTGAAGGGTTGGTGTTGAGGCAGGAGGCCACCAGAGCTGCAGCAGCTTCTGCCGGAGGTGTTGCTTGTGCTTTTTTAATTTGGGTCCCAAGGATATACTGGGAGATTCTCCTATCCCCACTGTGCTCCACTGTTCTCCCCTTCTTTGTCACACAAGTTTTTTGCCATCTCAAAGGCCGGCACCTTTTTAATAAACCAGGAGGACTGGGCTCTCATAGTGGCATTTACAGGAGTCAAAACACAAAATATGCAAGTTAGAAATTAAAAAGGGGAGACACCTTCCCCAAGAGCACACTGAGTCAGCCCACTGCAGTTGCTTCTCCTGGTAAAAACTGAACTGTGCCTCTGTTTTTCATCCCACTTAAACCTGTCATTGCCTTGCTTTCTAGCTTTCTAGGATCACACTGGATATGGTCACTGATGCACTCTCAGGGATTTTTGTGGGCATCCTACTATTAATAGAGCTATTTGCTTCCCCCACAGAATGTATCTACTTGAGTGCCCCTCAGCAGCGAGGTGTCCTGGGATGGAGCACACAGTACCTCAGTGCTCTGCGACCCTGCCAGAACTACCTTCCTCAAACTAACCAGGTCACAGCTCATCCCTGCTGTCATTGCTACAGCCCAGTCCACAGACGGAAGGAAAACCTGCACGTGAAACCTTTCAGGGAAAGCTGGAAACTGGCATCTCTACCAGAACTGGGCTGAAGTTTCTCAAACAAGAATAGCTGCATTCACACCACATGGAAAAGAAAAACAATCAAAAATAAAACCTTCAAAAGACAAGTTGCATTAGCCCCAAAAGCATAAGCTTTGTAAGTGGAAAAGATCAGAAAAATATAATTTTTCTCTAAAAATGCCTCCTTTTTCTCAAGAACTTTTCCCAATGCCCTTCAGCATTCGGCACGAGGTTCTCGGTAATGATGAAGGTCCCTGGCACCACGTTCTCCTCCATGGGGGGATACCTCAGAGCATGAGGCTGGCTGGGAATGGTGAACTTTTCCCTTCCACCACCCACAAAACACCCTTCTAGATCTATGACACATGGTAAACAGCACTTTTTTCTCCAAAAAAAGACAAAACTAAAGGCAGTTCAGATACCACGTAGACCAGGAAAAAGGTGATGTTCCTAAACTTAACAAGACTTTAAAACACATACTTCAGGTTTTTTTCCCAAATGTTTTATTATTGGCAGACACTTTTAGATTTCACTTTTGCTTCCCAGGATGCAACCATCTCCAGTTGAACTGTGCAGGGTTCTGCCTTCCCCATGGGATAGCGAAACAAAAAGGAAAACAGAAGGCTGGCTTTCTCCAAGAGCTCTTTTCAAAGTCCTCTTTGATATTCAGAAAACCCTGCTTGATGTTGACTAGAAGCATGGATTTGGGGTACTGTGGGTTGCCTTATGCTACAAATATCCCCTGATTTTAGTGGGATAATCCTTTAAAAAAAATACATATTTTCTACAGTAGCTTGTAATCTCAGAATCTAGAAAATATAAAATACAAGCAGTCTCTCTTCACAGTCCATTCCATTTTTATTAGGAAGGAGGATAAAATACACAGTCTATAAACTGAAGTGAGCATTCGTATGCGCTTTGCCACTGTTCTTGTGATCTTTCATTGGGCAGTACAATTCCTGAATTAAATACTATTTTTAAAAGGAACCTGTTGTTCTCTTTAAAAGGTCATGCATTCTTTTAATGCCATATGCCAACAACTAAACAATGAAAACCATTTTATCCTTCTGGAATTCACACTTTGAAAACTTAGTTCTGCAAAAATAAATTATTTGAAAAAAGATTTTCATCAGAGGTTTTGAATTCTAATAGGTTCATAATATTCATCTACCCTTTTTCTGGGCTACAGGTACTATGGGAGCATGTTCCCACAAACAGACAATGTATTTTTACTGGAAAACTTGCCTATTAGAAAGAGATTATCTGATAAATAAAAATGTTCCACAATTATATATTAAATAAGTAGAAGATAAAAAATTATTGACTTGCCTGTATCAAAATGGTTTAATTTTATAAAAAAAAACAAAGTTAAAAACATACTTCCCCTTGAAATTTTGAATTTTTAACTTTTCATACCAGTTAAAGGGAAAGAAGTGTTATGGAAAGCACATTTCAAATTTCTGGGAGCTGGAAAGCCAACCCTGCTTCAAACAGGGTTATAGGCATCCCACCGTATCCTTTCATAGGACATTAGATCAAGTGCACCCTCACTGGAAATTTGCTCCTTACCTCTTGTATAAATTTTACCAGCTTCCAAGAAATGAGTTCATTATACTTCCTTTTCAGTTAAGTTAAAAGTCATGTTGTCTCAGAGATCTTCTCTCCAACCACACACAAAGATGCGATTGCAGGAGTGGGTTCAGTCTCTTACTGGCCAGACTAATCATGTAAACACGGAGATGCCATGGAACAGAGGTATTAAATGGACACAGAGCAGAGTGCCAGTACTGCAATCAACATTTTGCTCTGTTGCTCTAACTCTAGAACATACTGTCACAGTTAAGTTTCAAAAGCCTATCACAATACATGTTTTGCAGCTTAGGTAGTCTACCCTCCCAGAGCAAACAGCAAGTGGTGTCATACAAGACTGGCAAGATCATCATACGTTTCAGATGACCTTGCTTGGGTCAAGGTTACAGAGAAGTGGACCCATCAGGGTATTATCAGAAATGCACCCAACAGGGGATACCTGTTTTGGTGGCAAAATGGATCTGAATTCAAATTATTATAAATAACCATCTTGGCGAGATCTGAATCCAGAGCAAGTGCCCTAACGACCCATGTGTTGGCACCCTCCCCTTAATTCCTCAGGCTCATCACATATATGTCTTTTATTTTATAAGAGAACAGGATCAAAAGGAAAGATAAGGAGTAACATACCCCCAAATATCCTTTGTTTTGTACAGCGTATTACTTTCTTAAGAGATGATTGATGTGACTTCAAGTCCTTCTGGCCTTGAACTCATTCTTTGTTATCACCTCCTAATAAGGATAATTGGTAAAAGCAGAAGAAATACCACTTTTAGCCAGAAACATTTTTCCATCCAAACCTATTCAGCCAATCATCCCAAAATTCCAAATAGCTGCAGAATGAGAGAAACCACCTTTTATTTTTGGGTAAACTATTTTCAAAAAGAGTGTTAACTCTGTTGTTAATGAAAAGTTGCAATAACTGCCTTCAATGCCCTCTATAAACTGAAAAGTGAATTTCTGATGGTTTATAAGGATACACCACGGAGAATGTTAAATTCCATAAACCCCACTTTCAGGTTAAACATAAGGTATTCTACTCCTTGCTAAGATGAAGCAAAATGACTAAGAAACTTAAGGTAGTTATAGTGGGGTTTTGTTGGTTTGTGGTTTTTTGGGTTTTTTTGAGGGGGGGGAGGGGGAAATTCCTTTCCAGGGCAGAATTAAGGGCTCAAGCACATGGTTCATTAGTAGAGTCAACAAGTTTCTGTGTCAGCTGATGTGCAATAACCTCTTCTTACATATGCTTAGACTTAGACAAATGCAAAGTAATACGACTTAAATTCTCACACTTTCTTTGCAATCTAAACTAAATCGGATTACTTAACATTTGCCACAGGCAAGGAACACGTGCAAAGATTACTGCAAACAGCTTCTTTACTAAAATACAGAACACTACTAAGTATCAGTAATATGATTATACAATTGACACCTGATGTATCCATTGCAACACGCCCAAACTCATAATTTTATGAAGTTTTAATTGCTTTTCTGGACTGCAAATGTAATATTTCAAAGCTATAATGGTCTTGTAATTAATTTCTCTTCCCTCTCCACATTACTGATGTATAATATAAAATTTCATTAGAGCTTAACAAAATTTGTCCTTTCCTATTAAGGAAGAGCATTTAATGTTACAAGACATACAATTACAGAGGGTCCAGATATATTTTCAGTTAGCAAGATGACTACAAATATAGAAATCTCATTAAAAATAACTGTTTGAAACTTATAACAACCAGATCCTGAAAAAACCTGCTAAATGATAATTTTATTCCTACCTTATTTTTAGGGAGAATTATAGTCTTGCAAAAAGATACCAGTTATTCTAACTGTAGTCTTTCAAGTACCTCTATGTGGAATAAAAAAAACCACATTAAGGAAGGTTTAAATATTGCTTCTAATGATATAGGTAGCAATATACGTAAAGATGGAGCAAAAAAAAAAAAAGGAACATGTTGAAATTATTAAAGCACAATGATCATAGGGAATTGCAGGGAAAAAAACCCAGTATAAATTGAAAGATGTTTTTAAAGACTGGATTCTCTACTCCATTACAAAACTGAGTGTTGTCCTTTTGGACAGATAGGGAAAATTTGTAAGAAAAAGCCTCACACAGACTGCAGCATGGCAGTCAAAAGTAGAGCAGGTGTGGAAGAACAGAGAGGAAGCTTCTCCTTTGAGGGATCTCAAAACAGACTGGATAAAGTACACATGGATGTTACTTCGTTAATCTGCGAATATTTGTTCACAAACATAAATACTTTGCAAAGTTTACCAATTTTAATGACTCCTTCAGCTTCCCCCGAATCCAAACTGTGCAGCAAAGTTGTCCTCTCTGACAAAAATGAGTTAAGAATAATGTTCTTGGTTCGACATCTAAAGCAAAATAAATGGTTTCCTTCCTTGCTTTTAGATTTCAGTTTTAAAAGCTTAATGCACAACTGGAAGGTATACAGGGCTGCTAAGACATTAAGCCCAAGCACCTGTACATTTGGAACAGCAGCTTATTATTGGGTACAGAGCTTACTCATGTAGAGACATAGCTTTTGCTTTACCTTCCCTTAAAGCCCTACAAGCTGAAGGGGCTCTGTGTGGGTCCACTGAGGGAACCAGCTGGCAACAAGCAGCCTCTCACACATGGCCTGATTCAGGGTACATTAGAGTTCAATCTCAAAGCTTGGGTCCATAAAATAAACTTAAATGCAAGATGTTAACAATAAGTTAGATTTTTATATTAACAGGATGCACATAATGCATCTGCTATGAAAATAAATCTCCTTGAGCGAACCAAAAAATGCCCCTATTTCTAATAATAGGAGAGAAAATTACAGTTGGCAAACTTGAGAGACAATTAAGCCAGTGTTTCAGAGAACTCCAGATCACTGCCAAAACAAATATTCAGATAAAAGAACACAACTTCCACTCCCTGCTTCCTTATTAATTGTGTTTTCTTCTCTCGCCATTACAAATAGGTTTGTAAAATAAACTCAGAAAATATACGGGTCTCTGTTTTTTCATTTGCACTTGATTGTTGTTTCTGAGGATTCACCAGCTGCTGAAGAAGAAAGGATTGTACTAATAGTCACTCTATAAATAATGTAAGAAAAAAAAAGAAGAGCCACTACACAGCAAGGGTAAATGAGGACAACACAGGAACTTCATGCTATAAGGGACTGTGAGGCCTCTCACTTGGCTTTCCAAGTGCAGAATATTCATTGCATTTTATTAGCTGATTAACGAGATAAGTGGCAAATCATTTGGAGCTACTAAGGTACTTTGATCCACCCTTCTTGCATGAGCTGCCCCTAACAGACAAAAGAAGTTCTTTGCAGCTAAAATCCCCATGTCCGGCAGGAGGATGCTGCTGGGGGCAAGGCTGGAGATCAGCAGCACAGTTTCCCCATGCCAAAGGGAGAGGTCCAGCTGTCTTGTCCATCCCACAGAACCAACTACTCACCCTCCCAAGGGTCCTGAGGGTCCATCCCCCACCTGCTGAGCTGGACTCGGGGGACACCATTCCTGCCAAAGTACATATAACCTGGAACTATGTTTTCTCCATTCCATCCCATGTCTCTGAGAGGCTCTGACAGGTCTCACCACTCCATGACTCAATGGCACAGGCAGCTGTTGCTTGAGTGTTCCCGGACATGTATGCTCACTTTGGGGAAGCCCTCAACCTGCAAAAGCCCTATTACCCTTGCACACACAAGTATCAATAACCTCGATATAAGCAATTCAAAGCTTTTTTTTTCCAGGGAAATCATGGCCTCAGACCTACATATGGTTTGTAGTGTCCAAACCTAAAGATTTCAAATACTTAAAACTCTTCACTTTGCTCTTGGGCACTGAACAAAACCCTCTCCATCCTGTGCCATAAGGCAGACATACGCAGAGCCCACTGGACCAACCATCTGTTCAATTTCCAGCAGTGGTGGGAATCTAGACCAAACAACCCAAGGATCCCTCTAAACTATATGCTACAAAGGCCAAAGTTAAGCCGTTACCATACCTGATATGGTAGGGTACACCATCCTGGCTGTGAGGAGCTGAGAGGGAGTGTCTTGCTGCTGAATTTGCAGCTTTAGAATGATACAAAGCAGCACAAACTAAAGCAGACACTCCTGAAAGCAGAGAATTGCCTCACAAAAGAGGCAATTTTTTGTAGGCGTTGTCTCTTCCGCCATTTCCACTTTAGACCAAAACCCAGAAGCTGTCCTTATCTTGTGGATTTCTTCCTGGAAGTCAGTTCCACACAGCACAAAACAACCAATATGAATCCAGGGGGAGCAGGGAAGGAAAGAGGCAGGAAAAGCAGTGCTATAAGAAGCAGGAGAGAGCAGCTTTCATCTTGAACAAGATGAAAGTACTAGTGTCCCTGGAGAGCAGTTGGGATCTCCATCTATACCAAAGAATGGAGACATGATAGTTTCACAAAGGTCTCCGAGATGGGATGAGGCAGTCCTCTACGCCAGCTGAGCCTCAGAGCAACCGCTGAGGAGCTTTACACTCAAATATCATCCAGAACTGAATTCTGTTTTTCTGTGCAGTGAGTGTGCTTCTGCTTTTTTAATCAAGAACCTAAATTTTCTAGAATAATCTTATCTTACTTTAATCTTCTTCCTGCCTAGTAGCAAATTGATCTCAAAGCAATCAGAGGCACTGAAACACTCAGTTCATCGTTTTGGGAGGCAGCCAGGTGCCTAAGTATAATCATTTAGTGCCACTTCAAATGCACTTTAAGATAGTCAAGACTTCCCTGGGAGCAACCAGAATGACATGGGCCCTATGCTGGCCTGTCAACAGGTGGGATAGCCAAAGTCATCTTAAGTGGTTCCAAACAGCTATGAAACCCAAATGCCCCTCTCAGTGACAGGGTCACCCAAGAAATAAATCTGAATTCCCAGAAGATGAGTATCAATTTTTCTCTACCAAACTGTAAAGGGCATTCTAAAAATAGAAATCTAATGATGGCAGCTCTAAACCTGCACCATTTTAGCAAACAGCACCTGGTGGAGAAACACCTTATGAGTTCAGGGTTATACAGAAGCGTCACTGTGAAGCTGTTCAGTAAGATGGAAGCAAAAAAAGGGCTCTCCAGTGACATCCTGAAGGACAGGGGGCTTCCAGGAGCTAGGACTGCAGCTGCTCCTGGCTCATCTGGAAAGTGGTACTCACCACAGCTTGCTGTGACAGTGAGCTTTTGAGTCTATTAACTGAAACCTGATGCTGCTGTTAACAATTAAACTCAAAGCTAAGACTTATGGATACTTAGCTTTAATAAAGTTTCCCACTTCCAGTACCACTGTGCACAGCACTAACCAGCCTATCATGCTTACTACAGGAATCATTTTAAGTGCAAGCTGTCCACAGATCTTAACGATGCAGACTTTAATGGTAACTTCCTATTAAGAAGTCCAACGTGCAGAGTAGAACAATAAAGGCACTGCAGTGTTAAAGATTTACACACAAAAAAGCAAATGCATTAGTTGAATTTTCTAAGAAAGTCATCCTATGCTGTGTTTTCTAATAGTAAGTGATGAGGGATAAAATGAAACCAACAGAAAACAATGCTAACAGCCAGTTTCAAACAAAAAGTTAATTTACTCAGTCCTGGCCTGTGTCAGATTAAATTCTTTTCTCAAATAATATTCAAAATTACCTTTTCCAGAGCTTTAAGACACCGAAGTATCTGAAGAACAGGATTAAATATCAAATAAGTGAAGATGGGAGATGTAGATTAAATGGAGTAGTTCCTCCACACTGATGTTTCCAGACTGAAGCGCTGATCGTTCGTACTGGCGTTTGCTTTCTCTGGTTTTATGTCTTCCCTGGGTGGTGAAGGATGGGAAGAGGTGAAGGCCATGCTGTGCTTCCAGGGAGACACTGACGCTGCTGTCTTTTTGAGCTGGTGGAGTATTTCCTGTAATTCCCATCATCACTTCCCTGAGACACAATGTGACATTTCCCTTAGAAAACCTCCTTTGCATCAAACAGACACATCTAATGCTGAAGTCAGTTAATCAATATTCCCTTGGAACAAGCAAAGCAAGGTACAGAGCAGCATGAAGCAAGACCTACTAATCTGTTTGCAGGAAACCAAAAACCATCTCTAACTCTCATCTGGGATCCACGCTGCTCATCAAAGTCACAGGTAGCAAAGCCTCACTCTCCATTAGGTGGTGTTCTTGCGGGAGGCTCAAAGCAGCTCTGTGCCATCACCAGTGACCAAACACCCTTTTTTAGCCAAGGTCTCCGCACCAGGAACATTGGGCGCAACTTCAGAAGAGAGTTCTTCAGCTGCTGATATGGGATTCATGACCGTTTTAGATTCAGGGTACTTACCTACCTACCTACCCCTGCCATCCTGTGACTGCCACCTCAGACAACACCTCCTGAGGCAGCAGCTGTTCACCCAGGGGTCTGTGAGGATGGACTTTCAAACTGGTGCAGTCAGATTTGGGTACAACAAGATGAAACTGCTCCCTCGAGACTTTCCAGTGCATGTCACACATGCACAAATGCAGTCACGGAATCAAAATGTTTTGCCTGTCCATTTTTGTACTGCTAAAAAGCTTGTATCAGTGCACGAGCAGTTCCAAAACAACTGATGTTCTCCAAAATTTTCAAAATGAAATGATGTGCTTCTTCAAATCAGTGGTTTAGTTTCAAAATGCTACTTGCATAAAGGGCAAGAAAGGCAAAAACCCCATCAAAACCTTTGAAATTAATCTTCTCATTCAGCATGAAATAAATGTGTTTGTTAATTATCACCCAGGATTCACTGAAATAATTTTAAGGATTTGATCCCAAAGGAATTTATGCGTTTCTGGACATGACAACAGACCAGTAACACCCCAGGCTCGCATTCAACACTATCAATTTTCATGACTGCCAGTGGTGAGCTAGAGATGTTAGGATGTTAAAAACAGCGCAGCTACACTTACAAGCATTCCCAACAGTGCTTACAAAAAAGCACTACCAGAAACAATTGGCGTTACTAAATATAATCAGTAAAACTCGCAAAGCATGCAAAAGCCAGCCTTGCAATGGTAAACGCCTGCTTAGTAACTGGATCTACCCTGAGATTGTCCTGGATGTCACTTGACTTACAGGAAAATGACATCACTTACTGAGGACCATCAGTGGAGAGGTAGGAAGATGGGGAGGTGAGGAGAAATGCCTTTTCATTCTATAATTATAACTTAATTTTGAGATTAAACGGATTGTTTAATGACTCTCCCCAGTTTGAAAACGGGATCCAGGAAGAGACGTGGCCAAACAGAGGCAACTGTCATCTCCTGTCTCTGATAAACTCCCAGCTGGTAAAGGCAGCACCTGCCTGGTGGGAACTCCCTGTGCCCCTCCCTGGTGGGCTGAGCTCCTCTCATCCTTCATGCCTCTCGCTGCTGGCCGGGACACCAGACCTGGGCATCTTCCAGCCATGGTGCATTTGGGGTGTCTCTCTCAGTGGGCACTGTGCTGTCAAACCAAAACACTCCAAAACATGACTTAGGACCTCAAAAACTTGACAGGGAGCAAAGAGGTCCATGAGGAATGCCAACTGCCTTCTAAGCTGCACTAGGAGCCGGTCTCATGGCAACGCTCATCCCTCATCCATGATGCTCTTCTACCTGAGCCTGATTTCTACAAAACTGGTCGGAACTTCTCACTGTCTCCCAAGTCTTGCACAAAATCAGCCATTATTCATGGGGGACAGCTCAACTGTACGAGACTCACTCGCAGAGCAAAACAACCTAAAAATATTTTGAAACTACCATGACATGGTTTCCATTTGTCCTCACCTTTCAAGACACTTTCTGCAAGCCCAAATACACTGTTTTTTAATTTTAGATGATGGCTGCACTCCACACATGCGTACATCCCCCAGTGAGCATAAGCTTAACAAGTGCAAGGAAAAGGGTTATATGTGACTATACAACAGGGGGCAATGGGCTGGGTGAGATACCACACCATGGAAGGGTCTTTTCCAGAAGCAGAGGTCCTGGCAAAGAGTGTGTCGGCAAGGTCATGAGAGAAGCAGGGGGAAGACCACCAGCACTGCTGAAACTAGGCTGATGTGGCCAGCTGAAGGGACACCTGCACTGCATAGCTCCAGATCCAAACGTGTGTGAGTGGCTGGGATGTACAAACATCTTCAACTGAAAAAAACCCAGAGAAGCACCTGCATGGAATTTTGGAAGCATCAGCCCCCAAAAGGGGAAAAAAATAAATGAAGAAATAGTTGAAAAGGCAAGGGGAGAAAACCTGATGCTGAATCCAACATATTGCACGATAAATGCATTTGCAGCCAAAGCCAGATGGACTCTCCCCTCCTCAGTGAAAATCAGGAGAGCTTCTAATACTTTCAGAAGAATCCACCTGTGGTAAAGGGCATCCAGCCTGAAGTTTTGCAATTCTTTATTTGCTGTTTGTAGATGATTCGTGATTTATTTCCCCATCAAGGAGAAGACAGGCTAATCTAAAAATAAGTTGTGTGAGCAAAGCCACAGAATTACATTCAGATCTTTGGCACTTGACAATTTTTAGGCTGCAGTTCCAAACCATTTCATTTTCTTTCAGCACAAAGAAGCAGCAAAATATTTTGCTGAAGTGAGGCCACATAATAGATTTGTTTGATAGATGAACATGAATACATCCTTTTTGCCCCCACCACTGGGTATGTTGAAAACACTATGTTTAGAATAACATTGTGATGTCTCATTTTCAAGCATGAAAATCCAAAACGGTTAACATGGCAAAACATACTATACATGACCCAGAGTCTTCTTTTCCATGTCTGCCCCCTCCCTAAATCAGGCAAATATGGTTACTTTAAGTTTCCTTCAGAGGTTGTGCCAAGAATTTAAACGTATTAGGAAAAGAAATCTTTCTCTGTAGATTTTCATTGAAACAGTATACTTTCAAGCACAATGGCATGCTATTATTTTTAAATAATTCAGAAAAGAAAGTGCTATTGTTATGCTATAATAAAACTTCACAAGAAACCTGGGTCTCTGTGCAGCAGTGACATGGACTGTATAAGTCAGTATGTGCTTCCAGGTCTTTCCTCCTAAAGAAACTTCATTTAACTTATTGGATTGACTATTTTAAATGTTTTAATTGGACAAAATCACAAAAATTTTTAAACTCTCATGCCTCTGATTATAGGTTTGCCTTTAAAATCACCTTACAAAGAGCAAATTTTGCCTGCTATTCATACGCCCCCCATGAGCATTGCGACCAACATCACTGTGACAACAAGCCCCAAATGCTTCTACACTTTTCACACCACAGAGTTCTTGGCCCTGCAGCATTTACAGCTTCAGTTAGGGCAGGCTCCACACCGGAAAAGGGGACTTCAATACAGGTTCTTGCATTTTAAGGCCAGTTTTCTAAAGGAACAAGGCTAATGCCCTTTTTCCTGTCCATCTGTCACTCTTCCCACAGCAGCTGCACAAGCCATGTTCTCCAGGAGAAGAGAGGTCTGACAGAGGATGTGTTCCATTCCCGCAGACTCTGCAACTTCCCTGGCTGACGAGCAGAAGCCCAGAGGGTTTCCCAGAGGGAAAAATCACGAAGCAAGTGCAGCACAAGTCCATTCGACCCGCTGGGCTGCCCGTCACTGCACGTGTGGATCAAATGGGGACCTGTGGGGTGCACTGCCTGTCTGCCCCTTGCCAAGGACTATACCATGACACAGCAATACAGCACTTGCATGGGGGAGGACAGGAGAAGAACTACCTGAAACTTCAGGGGACCAAGTCAAGCAGCTGAGGAGAAGCACAAGACTTAGGAAGGAACATATTTCATTAGTTCCTTTCCTCATAGGACAGCCTGTTATTTTGTGTTATATATATAAATATATATATATACACACACACATAAAATAGAGCAAAGCTCTGCTCTTTTAGTTTTTGGCCCCACAGCTCAGCATGCTGTGAATAGTCAATTAAGAAACAAAATCACAGCTATTAAAAGCATGTGGGTGTGGCCACATGTATGAAGCCCCAAGGAGTATGGTGCTGGCACCAGCAGTGTTCAGTCTCCCCAGAAGTGTTGCAGTAAAAGAGTGTGTGTCTGTATGCCGTGAGCCAGGGAGACAGAGTGTTCAATGGGCTGGATTCACTCACTACAGCATTTGCTGACTCCTCCACACCGGCAGTGCCACAAGCTCCCCCCTCAAGCTGCCAAACCCTGTCTCCTATCAGCAGACACTGTTCCCCTGCGATGTTAGTTTATTAAGCACCACTTTAGAAAGTGTTATTTTTCCTACAAACCAAAAGCCTCCCAGGTATCTGCTTCACAGGGCAGCAACAGATTCCCTCTCATGACCCAAAGCCTCCATTCCTCTTCACTGTGTTCACTGCATTTCAGGAGTTTTAATGGTAGCTGTTCCCAAACAGCCCCCAGTGTATTTCTACATTGATGGGACGTCAGTCTCACTCTGGAGGGTTTACAAATGAGCCCCTATATTCACAGCAGCCAAATGTTTCATTCTAGGTATTTTATCTATGTAAACCAAACAGATAACAAGGAGAGCAAAGACCTTTAAAATATTTACAAATCAATTAAAAGTCCTAAAGCTTTCTACTGCACAGTAATAAGGAGTGAATTCTTACATAGGACGCCATGGCATGTGGAGCGACTGATTTTATCCAAGCTCAAAAACTGTAGATTTGCATACAGAGAAAGGAAGCAAAAATTATTTATATACAGATTTAAAGATAGCTACTATATACCAAGAAAGCAATATGCAATAAATTAATGTGACAGAGTATATAAACTAAAACAATATGAAAGTTTTATAAGCCAAACCTAGAAACTACAGACTGATTTAGTGTTTGAATGCTTTCTGATTGATGTACTATTTTCTCAACCATTCAATACTATGTTATTTTATGACAGCAGGCAAAAGTTGTACACAAATACAGGTAACACATAACAGCACTTTCTAGTTCAATGTGGAGAAAAATTATTCTCATTATTCCTGAGTTGCAAAGATGTTTATTTTTCTCATAAACATCGTGTTCAGGGAAGCCTGAATGTGAAAATAAATGGCTTCATTTTGTTGCTTTGGTGCACTTAGTTTCACAAAAAGCAAGCATGACTTAGTGTGAAGGTCACTGTTCATTATGCACAACGGCAGAAAAATGAACAGAGTGCACCACACCAACAGAAATGTGGACTTGAAATAGGTTTGAAAAATAACCCAGTGCAGTTAAGATCACAGCAATAATAAAATACCCTATAGGTCTGGATGGTGCCGTCTCTCCAAATTTGTCATCATCTGAAGACAAGAAAGGAGGAAGGGGCAAACAAAGGCAGTGCCACAGTTCCATAATGTCAATCACCTGTTCAGTACTTTCTCCCTGAATCAAACTGTGTTTTTCTAACTTGCCTCCTTCATAGTGGTTTTTAAAATTTTAAAGCTGAAATTAAAGCAATCTGGGCTGAGGAAAAAGCAACTAAATAAATGCACCAGAAAATAAACTGGTCTCCACACACTGTAACTGCAGGAGCAGGTGCTGCTGGCACCCACATACATCTCCCCAGGTTATTCTGGTGCATCTGTCACTGTGGTATGCAGGCAACATTTAGTCTGTCAGACAAATTCACAAGGGCATTGCAGGCACTTTGCACAGTCCACGCACACATCCAAGTCCTAAACTTAACTCTTTCACTTAGCTGGGAAGTAACTAAAATGTTGTATCCCTTATGTGTAACAGTCTTTGAACAGTGTCAGAGAAATGGGGAAAGCAGGAATAGCACGATAAAGGAACGACACCTTCCAGTTTAGCTATTTTTTGCCTACATTTTGCTAACCCCACACGTAGGAACGAAAAAAAGGCACCACAAAAACCAAACAGCAAAACCCCACTACCATCGTTGCTGAAAACTGCTTGGGCAAAATGTTTTCCCTTTGGAACAGGACAGTTCTTTGAGCATGAAACATTTCACCAGATATTGTCAAACCCGTATCCTTTCAGAAGAAATCAGCCTGTTTTCCCAAGTCCCTCTTATCTTCTTGACAGTTCCTAGTCTGGCAGGCCCATCGGAGACCAAAAATCAAGCTCTCAGATCTCATAACAGCCTAAGAAGCCCCACTGATTTCTATTTAAAACTTCATATATGCCACCTCTGTAATTATTTAAAACTGATCCTGTGGGAGCACTGACTCCAAAATTTCAAACACACTTTAGAAAATATTTTTCTGCATCCTTCTTTCAGTGTGATTTATGGCCATTTAGAATGTCATTACAAAAAAGCACATCTGGAGACTGAGGATCACAGTGTGAGGGCGTCTGCACTCAACCACAGTCCTTAATTTCAAGGCAGTCAAATCTTAGGGAAGAACAATACAAATCCAGGCTGGTAATGTTACATCACTTTTCATCACATGGGACTGCCTAGCAATGAGGACACGGGCAGCACACGTGCATCTGGGCAAGCAAGGAGCGGTGCAGAGACAGTCCCAAATCCTGCAAAGACTTAGCTGAAAAGCATCAGGTTTTTAATGTGCCACTGGTTAAAGTGAAACTAGTTGGTTCAAGATGTTATTCAGCATGCAAGACCAATCAATGCATGCTTTTCTACTGAGAAAGCTAGGCAAATTTTGGAAGCCTGCAATGCATTGCTGCCTTGACGGTCGCAGAGCCTGACCCTGCCTGTCCTGGTTCCTCTTTGGAAGCAGAGCTCAGGGAGGCACATGAAGAGCATTCTCTGAACTGTGCTCTTCCAGACAATTTTGTTTGGGTCTGGAAAAAGTCACGTCCTCAAATGGCAATTTATAAACCATCACAGCTTGTAGAATCAGATCACATGGCCCCCAACTGAATGTTTTACCATTTATGTGAAGAACAACTTCAGAGATTTAAATACTTCACAGCAAAAGGTGCAAGAGGAGAGATATTTATGAAAATGTTTTGCTCTAAAGTAGGTCATAAATGTCCCACTGGGAGGGGAAGCCCTTGGACGACAGCAAAGGACCTGCTGGTGCTAACCATGTGCTGGAGAGACCTGGGGGTCATGTTTTACATTCACACAGGGAGCCTGCCGCCCACATTAACATCTCCCAGCCACGACACCCGTGCTGTACCCATACATTAACTGCTGTTACAGCCTGTTACAGCCCCATAAACAGCACAGTGAGAAATGAACCCATGTGCCAGTAGCAGCTGGGGCGCCTGTGGAGGCAGAAAGGGCTGCTCCATTGGCAGTGGCACCTTGTAGACCTGCTTCTGCTGTCACCCTCTCCCCAGCCCTTCTCCTCCAACACACAGGGCAGAAGGATCAGACTGCTTGGCCCTATTCTCCCTGTTTTCTCTCTGGGTGGTTTACTTACTCATCTCATTATTCAGAGTCTCACTAAAATTAATTTCTCTCCTGGAGATGGTGATGGTGGAAACAGATGAGACATAAAGGAAGTTGCTTTTGTACAGAGAAGAAAACAGTCGCTGTAAATAGAGCATGATATTAACCGGCTGATGCCTGACACTAAGCAAAAATAAAGTATTCTCCAAGAAATTTAATTTGCCAGATATGTGAGGATCTTTGATCTTCACAATTATTCACCCATGAAGCCTCTTGATCTACATGGCCAACACATTTCCTTTTGGGACAGCAATGGCAACTTGTCTTTCAAAGGGGATTATCATGTGTCAAACATGTTTAAGGGAAGAAATGACATTAATAAGTGAAGTAGGCACAAAAATAGAACATAATCAGTGGCAAAGTAGAAAATTAACATGTAAAATAATAAGAGTGGGAGTTTAGAATATGGAAGTAATGAGTGCCAAGCAGACTATGCTACACTCCTTTTCTGTCAGCATGCTGGCTCCTCAGGAGAAACACAGCTGGCAGTTCTGTTTCTTAAGTAGCCTCCCTTGTACTGGGTGAAGAAGTGGTCTCACTCACTTTATACCATCCTATCAATGATAAACTGAATGCAACAAGAAATCAGCATTGCCAAAATATCTGGGTAACCGGTTTTAGAAAATCTTGCTTTAAATTCTACAAAACTCAGTCAAAATGCAGCAGTAAGCAGCACATGATGCAGACTCCCCCAAGTCTGCACCCTGGCCAGTAGGAAGGGGAATGAGTGGGGATTTCAGCCCCTTCATACACCAGCATTTGCAGGGGCAGGAGTCACTTCACCTCTGCCTTGCCCAAAGCACCACAGAGGCTGTAACAGGAGGGCATTAGCTCCACCAAAAGGGGCAAATGGCGAACTGGCAGCATGTACTGGTTCCTAGGAAATATGAAAAAGAACTAGAAAAGGCATGGGAGTGAAGATTCACCTTTAAACACATCTGAAAGATATATACCTGCGACGGTTTGAAGGTGGATAGGTAGAGGGAACCCCAGGCCAGAGGCTTTCCCTTTACCTCTAGCTCTGGGGGGGAGAGTGCCCTCCCCCTGGCCCCCCACCCCATGGCAAGCTCATGGTCCCCACAGAGAGCACAGGCGCCGTCAACCAGGCAGGAGAGACACAGGCAGAGAGGGATTTATTGTTCTGTTAACAGCTTAAGTAGGTTTTGGGGGGATCACAAGTTAACCAGTGAGAGCA
>JAYRBT010000001.1:98382217-98396619 GCA_036023395.1 Myiotriccus ornatus
ACAAACACCATCTTGGAAGCATGGTTACTTTAACAAGTTCAACATACCTTTATATACCACAAGTATATTGCAACATATAACCACTCAAGACCTGGACTGAGACAAACCAGATGAGTTCTTGGGACCACAGTATAACAATGCACAGAGTAAAACAACCAACCGAGCATCCTAAGTCTTTGCTCCTTCCAACCAAAAGCAGCACTGCCCCAGCTGCAGGTGGGCATGAGGCACCAGCGCAGTCACAGTGTGCAGAGGCAGGCAGCCTGGCATGGAATGGATGGAAACGGCACTGGCTCACCACATCACCCAGCGATGCACCCTGGGGAGTAAAACAGCTGAGAAGCAGCTGTGTTGGCTTGCCCCAAGGATTCTCTTGTGAACTTCTCATTTCAGAGAGCAGCACAAATTCTGCTGGTGCTGCAGCCCATGGCTGCTGACATACAGCTCAGTCCCCCACTCTGCAGGACTGTCACTGGAGTTTTATAGGGGGAACAATTAGTCAGCAATTTAAGGCTGAAAAACAAAGCACTCCATTATATGGAAATGTTAAAGTGAGAACAGTATTCCCTTTCTCACTTGCAGTTGGAGTCTCTGGGTGGACTTTGAACAAGCCCACAGTGTCTCAATTACTTGAAGTATCAGAGTAACACCTTTTCTAGCCTACCTCAATAGTCATCATCATTAACTTCAACATCATGTTCAATATTTTGCAAGGTTAAGTATGTTATATATATATGTATATTTATTTATGTATTTATTTATATAAGGTATGCTGATTTATTATAGTAAGATTAGAGTTGTGTTTCCTGATCCTTAAAAGAAATTATCATTTCAACACTACATGTTAAAGTTAACAGAAAATTAACCTGGGTACATTTTGAAGGCAATGAGATTTAAAACAGAAATTACTGTTTGCTATCTGAATTTCCCCCTCCAAAATGTGAATCATATGATCTAGTAATTTTACCAGTACATAAACAGTTTGTTTTCTTTCTCCAGTACAAGCTATGAATACACTCCTTTTCTATTTCTGTCCTGTGTAAACACATTTTTCCCAGGACTTCCACATTTCAGTACATGGAGGGAATCCTGCAAATAGCACATCCATAAAACCACACTGATTGCATAAAACCATTTACATGCAGAGCATATAAACGAATGAAGTCTCAAAACATTTTATGTGTACAGTAAAACTACTACACCTGGACTACATCCAAACAGGACTTCAAATCCCAGATCATTCACAGCTGACTTTATGTATTTATGCTACAATTCCCATCTAAAATGAGACCATAAGAGGCCATAATAATAAAATCCTATAAAACTACAAAATATTGTCAAATTGAAATATCTTTTAACACCTATGTACTTATCCAACTTTAACACCTATGTACTTATCCAACTAAATGTACTTTAACACCTATGTACTTATCCAACTTCCAAACATTTGTTTCCATAATTATCTCAGTATCAGTTGTAACATTATATTTAAACTTGCAACAGCGTTTATCAAGACAAAACAATCTGATGAGACTCTTCAGTTGTCAGGGATCACAGGCAGAAACAGCGATGCAAACATCTGTACTGGGTCTGGCTGAGCTGGAGTTCATTTCCCCACAGCAGCCCTCACAGTGCTGTGCTTTGCAGTGGCAGCCAGAAGGGTGTTGATAACACACCGGTGTTTTGGCTCCTGCCGAGCACAGCACCAGCACTGTAACATTCCTTCCTCAGTGAAGGGCAGGACTTTGGGAGGGGACCCAAGCAGGCCAGCTGACCCAAACTGACCAAAGAGATATTCCAGGCCATACGACATCAGCTCAGATATAAAAGCTAAGGCAAGGAGCAGGAAGGCAGGCATTGTCTCCCATGGGTGCCTGCTGAGAAACCATCACGTGTACTGCAGCCCTGCCTCTCAGAAGTGACTGGTCATTGCTGCTGATGGGAAATAGAGAATAAACCATGTTATCTTTTCCTTTGCTTTTCCTTTAATAAACTGCCTTATCCCAACCCACAAATTATTTTCCATCTTACTCTCTCCCCTGTCCGGCTGGGAAGGGGAATGACAGAGTGGCTGGGCGGGTACCTGTCATCCACCCAAGATCAACCCACCACGACATCTCAACACTGAGATGCCCCACCTGGAGTGCTGCATCCAGCTCTGGGGTCCTCAGCACAGGAAAAACATGGACCTGCTGGAGCAAGTCCAGAGAAGGACCACAAACATGATCAGAGGGTTGGAGCACTTCTCCTGTGAGGACAAGGCTGAGAGAGCTGGGGTTGTTTAGTCTTGAGAAGATTCCAGGAAGACCTTAGAGCAAGAAAGATGAAGACAGACTTTTTTGTAGGGCCTGTTGTGTTAGGACAAGGGGTAATGCTTTTAAACTCCAAGAGGGTAGATTTATACTAGATATAAGGAAGAAACTATTTACTGTGAGGGTGGTGAGGCACTGGACCAGGTTGCCCAGAGAGGTGGCAGGTGCCCCATCCTTGGGAACATTCAAAACCAGGCTGGACAGGGCTCTGAGCAACCTGGTCCAGTGGAAGGTGTCCCTGTCCACAGCAGAGGTGTTGGAACTAGATGCTCTTTAAGGTCCCTTCCAACTGAAACCATTCTGTGATTCTACACATTGAACAGTTTCTTTTTATGTATGTATCATTTTTACACATATATACTTAAAGTGATAAAAGCAACATGATTCTGATACCCCTCGGCATTGAGATATATAACATGTATTGTTATGTCATAAACTGATTTTTCTGAACCAATGTGAAAACTGAAAAAATGAAGAAAATACTTTCTTGTACAGAAACCACTTCTCTTTTCTTCCTGAAATGACTGCCCATCATCAATATCACTATAGATTTAAAAAAAACCAGTTCAACTCATTCTTTTCAATTCCTTCTTCTAGGAAGTTAGGGGCTACTTTATACTCTCTTTTAAATAAACTGGTTTTATATTCAGTGTTGAGTGCTATTTCACAACATAAAAAAGGAAACGTTTCATTTCTAAGATGACAAATGCTTTGATTTTTCAGTAATGTGTGTCATTGTTTTTCCAGCTGGAATTATTCACTGAAGGTGCTTTTATTCCATGTTCAACCAAACTCTCTAACACAAATTTATTACTTCTTAATTAACTGTTTATTTTATTTAATATAATAAGTCATACAAAAATTCTCAGTATGGGCCCATAGAAGAATGAGAATAGAGAAAGAAATGTTCAGAACTCATCCACGGCCTATATCTAGAATTATTAGCTCACATATGGGTCTCATCTGCTTCAAGCTGAGTTTAGAAAGAGTATAAATAACTTAACATCATCTTTGAAAGCTAAGGAGGGCAATAATAAAACATGAAATCTTGGAAAAGACCGATTTCTGACTATAAACTCTAAATATATGGAAACAATTATGATAAAGGACTTGAAGGATGTCTGCTCTAGAACCTCTTTCAGGAATAGCCTTAACAGGGAATCAGAGATTTTTAGGATGCCTGATGAAACACAACTCACCTTTTTCATACATTTCTTTGGCTAGAGTGACATTCTTCAGAGGAAAAAGTATTGCTTCCCTATGAAGAAAAAAAAGCTACATATATAGGGAAAAGATCTACCAGCTCTTCATGCCAAATATAATCATATTTATCATACCAACCTGTTTAGAAAATATAATATTGTTAAACCAGTTGATGTGGTTGATTAATCCCAGACCTTCTTTCTAAAAACAAATGGCACATGCAAGAATAACAGAACACATTCTGAAGGGTATTTGATGAGAAAGTTCATTATCTTTCATTAGTTTCCTAGTTATACAGAGCAATAAAGCTGGATTACAAATAATTACAAAATATAAACCAAATGGAAGGCTGAAAACAGAGACCAGTCAATTATGTGTAGGAACAAGTATTTTTATGGATTTTGAGCAGATCTGAGCTCAGTATTCTCCTGGTTCTCACACTAAAAAAAAAAACAAAAACCTTTTTGAAACGTCATCTGTAAATGTATTTATGAAGAGAGGTAGCATTTTTCATTTTCCTGAGTTCCTATAGTGATCCTGTTTGACTGCACTGAACTAATGTCCACTTATCAAGCCTTTTGTGATGGCCTGATTGACTCATTGCATATCCTTTGTCTAACTTGGGTGGTGTGTTAAATGAGGGCTTGGAAAATGTTCTATTAGTAGTAATGCTGCCTCAGTGTCCCATAAAATAAAATGCCTGAAATGAAAGAAAAGCCACAGGAGAAGGGAAGTTACAAACTCTGTTGCCTGGTCTGAAACCCACACCTTCATGGACGGCAAAGAGAGCAGCTGAGCTGCACAAGGGAGGCAACAGCAAAATATATTGTCACCATTTTAAAAACAAAATTACGCATCTGAAAAGCAGAATGTCAGAGCTGAAGCCTACCGGGCGACTGTGGCTGATTTTTACATACAAGGGACTGGAAGGAGGAAGAACCAGAGACAGGCAGCACAGACCATAAGTCAGTAGCTCCACAATCCACATCCATGACTGTGCAGCCTGTCCCTCTGGAAGCTGCCACAGCGGTGACCATGTCCAGCCCAGCTGGAACACGCCCAGAGCACCACATACATCCCAGTAGCAAATATGTGCCAGCAGCATGGGGCATCAGTTTCCCCAGGGGGCCAAGGCATCATGCTCCACTGCAGCAACCCAGCACCAGCCCAATATCCCTCATCCAGAAATCTGCTGGTGTGAATACCATTGCCCTCACATTCCTGATACAAAACCACATCAGCATGGTTCAGCTATAGGCACTCTGCCAATATTTCCCACTGCAACAGGGAACATGACCCTGCTACTGGGGCAGGGAATACTGTTGGAAAGATGGGCAGAAATCAGTGTCCACCACACAGGCAGACAAGACTTGCTACATTGAGCAAAACCACAGCACTGCTCCAAGCCCCCTTCTCACTCAGGAAGTGAACACTGGAAATAATTGCTAAACTTCATCTCACTTCAGTCTGGATCAACTGTACAGCCTTTCAGCAACTATGAGAGCTCTTATGCCTTCTGCACAGCACTTTCAACACTTCCAGCTAGGAACCAATAAAATAACTAGACCAATTTCTTGGGAAGTCCCAGAATCATCATGCGATTTCTTAGTGAAGAAATTTACATTTCCTCTTCATAATAAGCATTCAAGACCTCACAAGGAGGAAAAAACAACATCTGGGGTTGATTCCTCTCTGAGATCATGTATCAGGTCACAACCTCAATATCCTTCAGCTTTCAAAAGGGGAAGAGTTTACAATTTAGCCCTTCTCTTATTAAGTCCTTTTAGTTGCCTTCCTGTGACCCTTCTCTCTGAGATACATATTTTAAAAAATTGAACTGCATGGGTTTCTCGGCCTTACCTGAGGCAGGCATCTCCCTCTGCCTCCATCCTCCCTGTACTCCTGCCTCCTGATTTGGCCAGCTCCCAAGAACACCAGGGGACAACCCCGCTGCTTTCCTTCTCAAAAGAGCCAAAAAAGGAAACTTTGTGTGAAATGGGATGCTGTGTCCAAAACAGATGTTCCCAATGGACTTCTACCATTTTAAGATGGATTAAACACTTTGCTTTCCCTGTACCCTGCAGCCTGATGGAGGTGAAAGCTCTCCATATTCCCAGAAATATTTTTCCACAGCAAACAAGACACAAGAGCACTTGGGCTATAAAGAGTCCATTTATGACAGCCTTCAGTCAGAAGCAAAACCTGATGTGAAAAGAGCCAAAAGGAATTTTCTGGGGGAAATAAACGTTGTAGTAAAAAATGAAACAAGTGTGCACAAGACTTATGCAAGAAACTGCAACAATGGAGTCACATGCAAAGGCTACACAGAGTATGCAATTGGTTTCTCTCAGAAGTGTGCTTTAAATCTCTATTTAACAGGAACTGTAGCTTTGCCTTTGATTTACTGTGATAAAAATATAATTGCATTATTATGAAAAGTAACAAATTTGCATTTACAAGACATCCACAAGAATTATCTTCTCCAGCTAACCCTGATGGTAAATTTGGGCATGGAATATTTTCATACTCTTACTACCTGTTTCCTGCATTAGCATCACCTGCAAATCCAAATGTACTCTCCTTGGGATAACAGTGCAATTCATGCTCCTCGGGGGAGAGCTGAAGGAGCATCTGCACCTCCTTGAGAGCAGCCAACACCTCGGCCTCCATCAGGAGCTGCAAAGGGAACAGGGTTATAGTTTCTAATTAAGTCTGGAGCTAAAGACCAGCAGCAGAGCTCAGACAAGTAACAAACCATTGGGTTGGATGAGGTCATGGGAAGGGTCTCCACCAGGCAGGGAATGACAGCAGTGCCTTCTGCTATATCCTGAAGCACACACAAAGGAAATTCACATGTAAAATGAATGGATGAGTTCTTCTCAAGGCAAGGACTTGCATTATTTATGGATTTAGCTGGTACACTGACTCTCAAGGTTTAGGCAGCAACAACTGGATAAGGGGAGGTTCCGACATCCTGGAAGTGACAAAAGGAACTACACCAACCTGTCTGGCTTTCCCAGCCCTTACATCCATAAGCCAGTGGCCTTAATTCCTCGCAAACTTCTCACCAAGCAGCAGAGTACATCCAAATCTCTTTAACAAGCAGCAAAAGGCAACTCTCACCACATCTGGCCCCTGGCTAGTGCAGAAGCCAGCCCAGCCCAGCCCAGCCTGCCTGGAAAGCACAGAACCGAGCTGGCTGGCACAGCCCCTTGGCCAGTCCCAGTGGCCAGGAGGCATCACCAAAGCCCAAACTTCTGAACAAAGCTCCACCAGCGGGAAGGCTTCTTTTAAAAACAAACAGAGTGCAACACTTCAGAAGAAAACATTTTTACATTTACAGAATTCCGTTAAACCCGCTGGCAAACTCCCGCCAATTGCAGCAGGATACCAGGATTTTACCCTTGATATTTTAAGCAACAATACCCAAACAATACACACAAATAAGATGAAAAAAAACCAACAACATACTGAGAGGTTCTTTGGGGATCTTCACATAGGGGTTATCAGACACCCACATACCATTTCAAAGTCTTCGCTAGGACCAAGTGCTGTGTTCCGCTTTTCTTCTTCAGCCACACAAACTCCAGAGATAGGAAACTACCTCTTTTCCCCAGGGATCATGCAGACATCTGATTAAAAATGGTGCTTTTTCCTGCAAGTCTTCACATGGAGGCATGAGATGCTGCTGAATGGACTGAGCGGAGCTGCCTATCACCCAGCCCTAGTGAGCAGGCTACAGTGCTAGAGACAGCAACGGAAGAGCCAGTTCCTGGAGATTTTTTTCTGACTACAAGTCTAGACAGGAAGCTTGAAAGAAAAAGAATTGCTTTATAGGGGTTCAGATTTAATTTTTTCCTTTAAAAGGATATTACTTTTATATGATATCATATATAGGATAGATGACACAGAGTGACTCAGGCACAGATATATATATATATATGACACAATAAAAGCTATTCATATTTTTAAATTGCCTAGACCTGAACAATTCCTGGAAAATGACACAGTAAATTTACCATCTAAATGGTATGTTAAACTAGAATTAAGATTAGTTTAAAATAATAATTAAGATCATTTACTGATTATAAGTAAATTACAAATAGAAATGTAAGTGGCACATATTCCTTTCCTCTGAAACACCATAAAAAATCAAATTCAAGTGTAAACTGGAAATTAAAGTGTCAAGCATTGCTGCAGAAATGTACAGAAATGTACACCAAATTAATAACTATGGACTTAAACCTCTTCAGGTTATAAATGGTTCATATGGCTCCAGACAGCCCTAGAACAGATGTTCAAAGCCACTGGATACAGTTTTGGTTATTTACTCCCCATTCATGGACAAAAAGTGTCTTCTAAATCAAGATTGCTTCACTGCCTTCCATCACCATCCTGAGACAACAGATACCCCCGGTTTGTTTGGAGCAAAGACAGCCTTGAGGGGGAGGCTGGGATACACAGTGCATTCCAGCTCAGAAATAAGTCTTATGTTGAAGGAAAAGGCGAAGACACACACCACATAATCACACAGCTCCACGCCCATGAGCTGTTGTTTACAAGGGGATCTGAGCCCCTTATCTCCTTATGGTGTGATTATCTCTCCTTCTCCTCAGATAAGAGATCTCTAGGACCATATCCAGGTCTGATGAAATGTTATAAAGAGGAAACAAATTAGAATTGAGCAAAATGGTAGTGACAATGATTATCTTTCCCACTATTTCAGTCACTAGTAAGCAGGAAAGAAGCTAAAAATGACATTTGGAAAAAACCTACTTCATATACCAGTTTTTTGAGGAGTAGGAATGGCTAGATCACAGTTTGAAGAAGCAATAGACAAATTTCAATTTGTGAGATTCTCCAGATGCAACCAAAGTGCAGGCTGCAAAGCTGCAATGGGGAACAGGAACCAAATATCAGAAACCAAAGGGCGAAAGGACAACATCACATGACACTACCAGGGCCTTTAAATGCCACCACAGATCCACCTTATTCATGCACTGAAGCAGGTTAACAGTGTAGTCCCCAGACATGTGATTCAACTTTGACTTCAGTAGTGCTACCTAATGTCCTTGCCCATGGCTGGGGGGTTGGACAAGATGATTTTTTAAGGTCCTTTCCAACTCAAACTTTTCTATGACTCTATGTTCCTCTCCTCAGGCTGATCTACTCGCTTTAAAAAAATACCATTGTAGTTAGCGTGCATCCCAGTAACCTGCAAGGCCACCCCAAAAACTGAGAGAGGTGTAGCTCTACGTGGGGCACAGGTAGCTGAGAAGACTTTTCCACAGCAATAGCCCACACACAAAGAGCACAGTGCTGACCCAGTGTTAAAACCCACTCTAATTTTACATGCACAACAGATGAAAGCTGAAGTGCTGTCTGGAAAGTTCTGGTGTTTTCTTAAGGCACTGATATTATGTAGATAAGAAATGGAAAAGTATGTTGTTTACTATAAGCTCTGCTTCAAGGACACTTTTTTTAGTCATGTCTTACTACCTAATTAATAAACATATTGAAGTTGCTGTGCTGAATCAAGGGCAAGGTACAAGGCAAGCAGCTGTAACAGATCTGTGAAACTGGAAGCTAAGATCTTTTATCAAGATTGGCAGCAAAAGTTTGTATTTCTTATTTTGTAGTACTAGAAGAGCAAGAGCAACACTGGAAAGAGCAAAACAGATTAAGAAAAAAAATTCTGGCATTAGAAAATCTAGTTCACTATTTGTCTGGGATGTTACAAAATATCAAGAAGAAAACCTGCTTCCATGGCCTTAAATATATTTTTATCATTGTCACAAAGAGATATAAAGCTTCAAGAATCAGTATTCAGTGCTGTTATTTTGTGGGGCAAGAAAAATACCACTCAAAACTTGCTGTTTATAAAAGTTACAATGGTAAAATATTTCTCCATTGTAAATTATCTTCAGTTACTAAGTAATGTATAGGAACACTGTAATAAGATTTACACAATTTGACTTACATGCAGCTGAAAGTTTCATAAAGCAGCATTACTGAAAGCTAAGTGAAAAACAATTCCATTATAAAAATTCATTTGAATATAACAAAAAAGTGTTCCTGTAAGGAAGTCATTACAGTGCAGATAGTGACCTGCTTGTAAAATCTGTGATAAGCTAAGGCAAAATTTAGAATAACACTGCTTGCTTCTTTCCTTTGAAAGAAAATTATGGGCTTTAAAGGACTTTGATAAAAGAGGCTGAAGTAGATCAATACCACTGTGGTAAAACGAATTCTTTAACAAGATTATGATGCATGAACTCTTGGTCCAAGGAAACCGGTCATTCTTAGGGTGGACAGAGTAGATTGAGGCCAATTTACAAGCAGATCCTAAGGCAGGCTGTCAAGCATCCTACATGGCATTTCAAGCCAAGACAAAGCATGTCCATGTCTACCTGTACATGTCTAACTGGCACCTGGCAAAATCCATGCCTGCAGCTTTATGCTGCATCACATCCCACCTCACAGCACCTTCCCTGGGACAAAGGGGTCCCTCCTGCTCAGCCCCACACAAGCTTTATTCAGAAGAGGGTTCTGTCCGTGGGATGATGACCACAAGCACAATCACAAGTTCCTTGGTCATGCAGAGTCTGCAAGCACCGTTAAGATCACTTGCTGATGGAGATGCTGGGCTTTGCTCCGTGAGGGTGCCTCTGCTTCCTGCTAGACAGGACAAGCACTGGTCCTCAGTGTGGAAAGAGGGGAAGGATGGAACAGGTACTGTGACTTTTTTGGTAGAGAGATTTTCTTCTCTGACATTCACAGTTTCCCTTACCTGTTTTTATCTTCTTTTTATTGCTAGTGCTGCCTGTCATCACATACGATTTCCTTATTGAGTATTTTGCCATGGGGTTTAGTCAAAATAGATGCAATCAGCCATTACTCAGTTTAGCCTCACATAAATGCTTAAGGAAGCTCACAGCTCACTGCTGGGCCACATACATGTTGCATTTTATACAATCTGTAATATAAACCCAGCTAAAAGGGAGAAACGATAAAAAGATAAGAAAATTAATAGGAAAAGCAGACCTAACAAGACAAGTTGGTTCACTTTGATCTCATTGTTTGTGCTACTCTGAAGGTTTTTTGATCTGTCTTGCTGTTCCAACTACCATTTAACTGGTCAGTGTGAATGAGCCACTCAGCACTTCTCCCTCTGCTAGAGGATGGAGTCCTCCTGTTCCCCATACCATCTCTGCAGCCTGTCAGCTTCCACCACAGCAGGTGTGTCATGCTGTGTGAGTTTACACAAACATCAAGGGCTTGAGAGACTGAGAGTCTCCTGAGTCATTCCAGATTTGCTGGGGTAACTCTGACTACGTTGAGAGATGAGAATTTGATCCTCTGTCCTTAAAGAGATTAGTTTTATGAAGCAGTTAGGCAATTCAAAAAAATGAAAGCTATGGTCCCACATTCTTCTTCTCCAGTTTTACTGTATTTAGCCAGCCTGTCACACCCCTGTTATATGTGATAAACAACTGAAATGTTCAAGTCTACCAAGGGCATTTTATAGTAGGCCTGCATGGGCAATTGCTGCTTCCATATATGATGCAGTGTTTTCAAACTCTGTGACACCAGTGCCAAAAGTCAACTTGCTGACAAGAAACGCACTAGAACTTAAATTAATTAAAATGTTCTGTATTGCAAAAATCCCATCAATCTCAAAATTTAAGGCTGCCTTCACAGCTCTTTGTGCTTGATGAATTCTCACAATCTCTTGAATAGGTCGTCTCTACATATCTTTGCATGACAGTCAGGGCATTAAGCTTCTATCATTCCAGTGACACCAAGATTTTTCCTTCAGTCTTTTCAACAATGGATGATGTATGTTTCCTGCATATCATCACCATCTTTCTGAGCCTTACAGAAGTATGCTGCATAATCCTAGAGTTATCTTCCTGCAAATATATTTTTGTTTCACTAATCTGTTAAAAAAAAAAAGGAGAAAAAGGAGGAAAGAAACTCTACTAGAGCTCACCTCTGCCTTTCTTTTCCCTCAGAAAGGATTTTTCCCCTTTGCTTACAAGAGGTGAGACCTCCTTCAACTGCAAATGGATGGGATTCTTGGTGAATCCCATGACATCACAGAAAGACAAAACATAGCTGCAATATGTCACTTCCTGAAATTTAATACCTTTGAGCCACCTTTCATCATCCAGAAGACATAAATATGCAGGAAGACATACACAAAGGAGACTCAGAGACCCTGTAGAGTGGGGATGGTGCTGAAAACAAGTAGCTAGCAGGGGCTATCAGGTACCTGGGACCTGGCAGCAGAGCAGGACAGGAGATTGGTGTCTCCTTCCTCCCTTCTTTGCAGCCCTTCGGTTCCCCATCGCAGCCCTGACCTCCCTGCTGGCAACCTCGAGGGCTTCTCTTCAGGGAGAGGCCGTCCCTCTCCGTGAATCCAGAACACACAACTCACAGATATGCAGTCCCAGCTCCTTGCTGGAGTCCTGCCACAAGTGACCTGATGGTAATGAAGTGAGGACTTGCAACAAAATGGAAATGGAAACAATGAAGTTTTATGCCCTGGAACAAGTTATTAATTGTAGTCAACCGATGTTGTAAGCATAGTAACTTGAGACAAGATAGACATTATTACTAATCATCTGATCCAATGCTGTGCCCTGAATCTGAGGCTAATCATGAAAATATTTCTCTCACACCCACTCACTACAACAACAAATGCTGCCAAGTGTAATAACTTTCCCCTTTTTGTTGATCTGCCTATGTCCAGAGTTTGCTGCTTTTCCGTTAAGATCATTCCAACAAGAACAGCGTAAATCCTTCCCTAGCTGCCACATTATCAGTAATTGCATGTCTTGAGAATTATTTTGCCTGGTTTTACCACCCAAGAAGCTAATAATAGATAAATAGAAACGGTGAAAAGAAAAAAAAACAGTATGTTAAAAATTGGGCACAACCAGGTCTTTTAAATAAGCATATACACTTCAGCCTCCTGCTGGTAATATAGAATTTCTGGAAAGGTTATATACTAACTTGAAAGTGTCAGTCTTACTGTGTGCCAACTTGAAGAGGCCAACATAACTCCTCTGCTCCACAATGGTCCCAGGCCCCAGCCCACTCTCCAAGCTAACAGTGTAGTTGTGTCTGATCTTCTGCCTCTGTCTCCTAATTTGGACTGTTCTGACCATACTGTAACTCATCCATGGGCATTCACACGTGCTTTGGCACAAGGCAATTCTGTCAGTCAGTATTATGAAGCTTAGGATCTCCAAACTCACAATGCTTTACTTACAAGTGTTCTCCTGTCCTACTCCAAAATGGTCCAGCCACTAATAGTTTTCTCCTCTCAAAACCAGTCCTTGGCTATTTTCGTGGCCACCTTTCCTCTTGAGAAGATTGGGTTTTGACTGTAACAGTTCAATAAATTCACCAAAGGTCTTCAAAAGCATTTGTCAGAGCTCCCCCCAAGCCTGGATGAACATGGTTTCACAGGTCACATTTCCAGAGCTTTTCTCCCCGAACTTAATGCTTAAAGCAATCTTCTATCTACACATTTTGGATGATACAGGTGTTCAAGTAACAACAAAGGAATTAGTGTGCTAATATGCTACACTGAGAAACACTTGAGGGTATGAAATGCATTATGAAGGTTAATCATCTACCGCCTAGCACAAGCAGGTCTGTTACAGACAGTTAAACTGTCTGTACTAACACAAAATGCAGTGCTGGAATGCAGCAAATGCACCAAAATACCACAAAAAAACATTTTCATTTCCACAAATACATATTTTCCATCCCAAATTAAACTATTCCTTCCTTGAAAGAAACAGATGTTACGGCAAAGCTGGTTTCTCTTTTAGGACTGATTGTTTTTGTCAGTTTAAACTTTTTTAGCTGGTACACAATGATATGATTTTGATCTGTCACTGCTTTACCAAGAAAATGGAAACATAATGAAGAATGAAATCCTACTGAGATGCTGAATCTTAATCACAGCAGGGGAAAGGAATATTTTGCACTACTTCTGTAGAAGCAGTAACAAAGGTATGAAGAAAATAAACCGAGGTAGACTGGCAGCTCAACTACACAGCACAACCGAAAGCAAAAATGTTAAGGTTTAAAATACAACACTGCTCAGTACTCTACTTTGGGCTAAACTGATACAGCAAGACAAATAATTTAAAAACTCTTAATGCTCTCATTTTATTGTATTTCCCTTTTGAAATTCTTAACTAACACCATTCATGACAGGGAAGTAACACAGTGGTCAGGAAGCATGCCTGAAATATTATGAAAACAGTATTACTTTTCCATTTGTCATTTGCAATAAAGTGAGATGATACACTAAGATCATCATTATTTTCTCTTAAGTTCTGTTTGTGGTAGCTGAAAATATCTGTCAAACACAGAAGTGCAGCACACAGTCAGCTCACATGGCAAGAAACGTCAACTCTTTCTAGACCGAGCAGACACAGAGGGGTGTATCGTCGCAGTCTTAGAGGTGCAGTGTTGCCTCCTTGACCCTGCACAGTAAGTACTCAGAAAACTGTGAATTACATTGGTTTTAACAGATATATTCTGAAATTTGCTACTCATGATCTGCATTTCCCTATGGACCCTTTCGTTCTTAATCTAATCATGGCAAAGACTATGAAAATACAGCTAGGAAGATCCTTTGATCATGGGTGGTTCCATTCTCCATGACATCCATTCTGCACACTGCTGGATCAGCCAGCAATAGAAATTTGATCCAGGCCAGGCACAGACAAAAAATTACCTTTTTGTTGAATAAGCCAAATCCTTATACTTCTATGCATGCTACAAAACCGTTGTACTGTCTACTCTTTTATATGGTTCTGAATCCTGGGTCATTTACCGGCACCACTTGCGTCTCTTAGAACG
>JAYRBT010000001.1:98396719-98444668 GCA_036023395.1 Myiotriccus ornatus
TTGTAGCAAGCGTGGGTAGAGCCCAAGCGTGGGTAGAGCCCTCCTAGAATCTTCGTTCGCGAAGCCTAGCCATGATGCATGCTGCAGAAAGCCAGAACAATACCTAACACAGAAAATCTTGCTGGCATAAGGTTAAACACCAAATATTGAAAGAGCAGAAATCAACACTGGATGAGTGCTTTGCTCCACATGGCCACAACATTTCTGATCTGACAATCAGAAACAAAAAGTTAGATGGATCTGTGACAGGCCTTGAATTTAGTATGAGGAGAACAAATCTTGCAACAGCGACTCATTTTGAAAGAAAAAAACTGTTTAACCAAGGAGTGATCGTGCCTTTGGAAAAGTTATTATGGTGTTCACTACACTGTCTGTGTTTGCCCTAACTAGTCCAGACTAAATTTGATAAAAACCTTGGGAGATTAGAACTGCTCAGTCAGAAAAGAAACAGAAACTGGAATTTCAGAAATACGCAGAATCAAGGAAAAGAAGATCTAACCAATTTGGAGTGGGAGGAACGGGGAGGACCTGCCATAACCATTCATCGTCCTTGTGTGCTCACTCAGGTCTGTGGGAGGCAAAGCAGTGTCTTCCATCTTTGCTGTAACGCAAATTGTTTCAAAATGATCTCGCTTTTCAGCAAAAGTCAGAGTGGAGCCTAATGCTCTTTAACACAACTATTAACATGTTACTAAGTGTTCAAACAGGATATTTCTAAGGACTTCTCGGGTAGGAATTACCATTCCCTGGAGCAGCCTAAGATCATTGTTAATGTTCAGTTCTTGTCAGTCATCCTCCATACACCAACACTAACAGAGCTAAAAATAGCAGCAAAGTTTTGGAGAAGGATATTCTCCAATAAAAACCTTTTATAAATTAAGGGGATTTTTTTAGATTGGATACGTATCATCAGCAGAGCCAGTTAAGTGTGGTACAAAGCAAAGTGTCCATGAAAACAAGGAAGAACTTTCCACATTTTCTCAGCCTGCTAAAAAGGGAGAAAAATGACTGAAATCATTCTTTTTCCTGCCTCTGCTTAAAGTGTCATTGGACTGAATTCTGGATAATGTCCAGGAATCTGAAGACCTCTCTTTGATTAAATGTATATTTTCTAGAATGGAGCTGGAATTAGCCCACAGCTGCAGGTTTCAGATACCCTGCCTTTATGTTACAAGTAACATATTACAAAATACTCCAAAATTATTCCTCCCCTGCTAAAAAAAAAAAAAAAGATAAAAAATAGCAGCCTGTAGTAACAGTAACTAATAGTTGAAATGGATAGAACACATACACAGATTTTTATTTGCAGTATGATCAGTCCAAACTACAAATCCGATGACTTGTCTTCTAGTAAACACCCCACCTTGGCATAACTTCCCTAGGGGCATATCCATGTTACTTCTAAGACACAGTCAGAACAGCATGCGGTAAAACAGAAGAAACATATGGTTTGTGGTTCCTGCCTATGCCTTATTCAACAGTTGCAGATTTAACAAAAGCTGGTTGGCTTAGGTTAAATTACTGGTGCAAAACCAATTAGACATACTTGGCCACGTGTACATGTCCACATGGGCAGGGATCCCAAGGCATGGGGTGTGCGTAGGAGATGTCTGTGTGTGGTATATGTGAACCCTCTCTTTTCTCGCTGACGCTAAAGGAAAGATCCAAGATAAAAGATGACAGTCATTGAACCATAGGGAGAAACAAGGCTGGGCAAAGGAAAAGATAATGAAGAAAAAAAAAGAATGGAAATTGGAATACAGAAAAAAGGGAGGAAATTAAAAACTGACAGTACGCATAGCAGAAGGATAAATCTGTGGCTAACGTACAGGACAAAGAGTCCTTGCCAAGCACCATGTGTAACCACAGTCACATCTTCCCTTATTATTTCAGTTAACAGATCTGCCAAGCGAGGGAAATACTGAGCTAATGCAGGTAGGAAAGACTGCATGAAGGCCTGAGAGTAACGCTGCTCACTTGCTGTTAGCACAAGATAAACTAATGGTATCTCAACCTTTTTGGTTCAAAAGCCAAATAAGGCCCTTGTTCTTATTTTGAAGAGGTCAGAGATGTAATGAACATTAGCGTACAAGGCTTCTGCCCTGTTTCACTCTACATCCCAAAGTCCCCTGGGAGGGTCTAGATGTGAGGAGGCAGGGGTTCACTGCTGCTTGGGAGGGACCTTGGGTGACAGGGGCTGGTGGGACAAGTGAAAGCAGTCCCCTCCATCCATTCTCAAAGGGACCAGCAGCTATTCCTAGCTGCTCACACTCAGCTTCTCCTTTCCTTCTCCTGCCACAAACGACTCAGGGTGGCATAACACAAGGCAAGCACCTGCAAAAGGCTTTCCTGGTCAAGAACAGCTCCCTTTGGCTCTTTAGGCTACTTCCATAGAGATGCAAGAGCTGGAGGAGGCCAAAACCCCTTCTCCCTTGGTTCCATCCAGTACCATCCAGTATAGTAGGGCAACAGGCAAGCTGGGCAGGGGCAGGTGCTGCCAGTCCCCCAGCTCACACCGTGGCTACAGCTGTAAGTCCAGCAGCAGCTCTGCAAGTGCCAACACACTGCTTTGTCCTTTCCCATGAGGGACTCTCCCAACGCAGTTCAGGAACAGCACTTTTGTACACAATGAAATGCCATTTTTTCTCCTAAACAAAGTTGTCCAAAAGTGCCAAAAGTGAAAACCACCCAGCCCTAAGTAAAGGAAGCCCCAGGCAACCCAATAATATTTGCTCACTTCCACTGCAGTCTCAGAAATAGCTGTTGCTCCAGAAACTACTTCAGGTTTCTTCAGAGCAGCTGGCAGATCTGAAACCTGTCTTTTACATTTCCACAGTATCTCTGCTGACCTAGCCAGCAACCCTGCCTCCTAATTTGGTAGCAATCCTCTGGCTTCTCCTGCTGTGGGCTGTGTGTTTGCTTGCAGACTGAGGAAACTGCAGCCAGGCAAGGATCTGTCCCAGCACAGCAAAGGGCAGTGCAGATGGATGGAATAGGATGATGGAACCTGCACTCAAGCTGTCTTGGACCCACATGCAGCAAGGGTAAGCAAACATGAGAAGAGAATGAGTGTATGGTATGGCTCAAGCCACAAACAAGACCCTTAGTAAAACAAAATGCAGCACTGTTTTGCCTCACAGTGTGACTAAACATAGTTCTTTAACATTCTGGGGACAGACACATCCTCCTCCATCTCTCCCATTCACCCCTTGGTTCAGGGAAGCTCCTGTCACTCAGGAACACATGCTAGCCAGCAGGCTATGGGGCTGCATCTCAGCTGGCCTAATAAAAGGCTGCAATGGAGAACACTCCAAATTTACCGCCAGGTTGTCACAGCACTGAACTGGGTAGAGCAGGAACCTCAACCTGGCTCCCTTATACCCAGGTGATGGGGTAGGGTGAGGTCCATCACTAGTAATTCATAGGGGTTTTTTGCTTTAAAATCTGGTTTTGCTAGCAGGAATCCTATCTTAGACCCATGCAACATCCTTGCTGAATCTCCATTTCAAAAAATACACAATATAGAAAGTTTCTGCTTCTATAATTACGATTTTCTGATATCAAATATCTTTTAAAAAATTTGTAGCTATCTCTACGAAAGTTTCTGCTTTTGTACTCACAGTCCCAGCATGTGCTCTGTAACTGCGCAACAGCTTCAGGGTGAGAGTAAATCTTAGTGTGCTTCTCCTATAAAAAGCACATACAAACACAAAGGCAGAAAGGAATTCTCCCTATATTTCAGCTGCAAGGATCCTCTACACAAGTGCTGAGAAGTAACTGCACAGAGTCCTGTTTCCCCCATGGGATGGAAACATAAATTCCAAATAATTCAAGGTGAGCCAAAGAGAAAAACCATCCAGGCAGGATAAAAAATTCCAGCTGCGTGCTGACCGCAACAGAAATCAAGACAACTGTTCAAAGAGCTGTGCCAGGCATCCAGATGCTGCTGCTGGCATAAGAAGAAGATCTTCCAGTCTGATAGCAGCTGGTTCCAGGGACAGCAGCCAAAGTCTGAACTTAAAGTAGAGAAGAAAGAAGAGAGAAGTGACAGCTCACCACCCGATCAGCATCCTTCCTTCTTTACAGGCATATGCATGTTAGTTACTAATCATTGATGTTCATCTGGAAGTTGAACACTTTTACATAGCAAAAACCCAGGTGAGTGTATCAGGCCCTATGACCCTGAGATGAATAGGACTGACACCTGTAAAAACCTCATTGCTCGTGTAGGCAGGGCCACTGCAGGGTATCTGGATGAGAAAAAAAACCTTCTTGAGAGCATGGAGCCAGAGCTCCCTCAAGTTTTTCACTATTTCTGCACTGTGTTCTCTTTTAAAATGTTCACTTCTTCAGTTACTGGAACAATCAGGACTTGTCAAACCTTCTGTATCTGTACCTATCCCCTTTCATTTCAAACTGCTGCTGACACCCTCCACCCTCCTTCAGCCTCCTGATACATGGTTTGGGCACTGCACAAGAAAGTGCCTCAAACTGAATGGCATTAAGATAATGGAGGCAACTTGAAATGCTCCTATTATTAACTGTCCCCAGGGATTGCTTCCCAGGCACTTTCAGGCATGTCTGTGGCTCAAAAAACGTAAATTGTGTATACTCCCTTCCATCCAGGATACTTGAGACTGACATAACTCACCATAGGGTATGAACATACTCTGCTCTGATGAGATCCCACCAGGAATACTGTGTCCAGCTCTGGAATCTCAGCACACGACAGACACGGTCCTGTCGGAGCGAGTCTAGAAGGCTGGAGCACCTCTCCTATGAGGACAGGCTGAGAGAGCTGGGGTTGCTCAGCCTGGAGAAGGGAAGGCTCCAGAGACACCTCACAACACCTTCCAGTACAAGAGAACTGGAGAGGGCCTTTTCCCATGGACATGTAGTGAACAGGACAAGGAGCAAGTGTTTTAAAAGGAAAGCAGGAAAGTTGAGATTGGACGTAAAGGAGAAGGTTTTTATGATGACTGTGATGAGACATTGAAAGAAGCTGCACTGCTGTGGATGCCCCATCCCTGGGAGTGTCCAAACCCAGGCTGATTGGAGATTTGAGCAACCTGATCTAGTGGCACTTCTAACCCAAACCATTCTTTAGTTCTGTAGTACATGGAGCTGGCAGAGAGAAGTAGGGACTGACAGACAGTAACTCGAAGGATCTGAGTTAGGTGTCTGCTCCTGGACACATTTCAAGTAGTTAGAGGTCAGCTATTGTTATGACATGTGGTAGAAAAAAACTATTGTGGTTTACATGCAGATGGTGGCAATTAGCTATGACACTATATTCAAGCTATATAGTACAGAATTAATTAAGACAAAGCATTACCAGGAGGCATAAAACATCCTTTGATGTGAAAAGGTTACACAGAGAAAATTTTAAGGGTAAATAGAGCTGGAGTGCAACTCAGTCAGGGGATCCCATTCCCAGGCCTTTGCTAACAGCAGCAATAAATCTACTTCTCAGGAGAGAGATAAGCTTGTTCTTAATAAGGGATGTGGACTGTATTAGCTACAGGATACATTTTCCTCTTTTTTACATGGAGAAAGGGATGGAACAAATATATTGGTCCTGGTAATGTCCTTAGTTATCAAAGGACCCAAAAAGAAAAACAATATGGACATTATTATTTTGGAACAGATAAGACTGAATGTTCCTTTCCACATTCAAAACATTAAGTGTGCTTCTGAAGTGCATCTTCTGGGTGAGTTTCACCTAAAGCAATTTCAGCTTGTGGGCCCTGAGAATACTCCCGGGCAAACAAAAGCAGAGGAGGCAAGGAGGATCAGGCAACTGCTTCAAAAACTGTTTCTGGTTGCTCTTTATTCCTTCTCTGTAACTACTAATTTTTTTTTTTTTTCATTTTTGACAGCTACTAAACTATGTTTACAAAATTATCTGCTGTAAACCCAAGATCTTACTCCTAAGGCACAGTAGATTGCTTAGACACACTATCAGCAGTGAAAAATTAGACATTAGAAATCCGAACCCTGACCAGCTTTTTCTTTTTTTTATATTCTCTTAAGGAGCAGATCACAATTACAGTCAAATATATCCCATCCCCAAAACCACAATTAATCCCTCCATCCGATTTTCTCTCAACACTCCTGATCACCAGTGAGCTTCAAATGAGCTACTTATTTTTGTATCTCAGAGGAAGATGTTATATCTTCCAGTTCCCAAAACAAAAATGTTATGGTTGGAGGCACTGGGCAAACCAGTCTCAGTGTGGTGAAAAGCAGGAAGAGTAGCTGCTCTCTTACAAACAAGTTTCATCACCAAAGTAAGTCTGGCTGCTGGCATCTCTGCAGGACTGAAAGGTAGTCCTTTATGCCACTGGAGAAGTTTCTCAAGCTCCAACTGCACTATTCTAAATAATCTAGTCTTGGAAAAAAGTGGGTCCTCAACTCAGAGGCAACATGTATGGTTAATCACAGCTCCATGGGGACTGGAGCAAAGGGGCACTGTATGTCAGTGATCCCAGTTGAAAAACATAGAAAAGGCCCTGCTAAAGATGACAAAAATCATGTCTCACCAACCCTCTGTGGCTCTTGCCTGCATGCTTCAAGTGCATTTGTTTTCTTTCCTGACCAAACTAGACTCTCAAGAAAGTCATTATAAATCAACCCTGACCTAGAATATTGTTTTGTTAAAAATACACAAGCTCTTTGGTTCCTCTTGTGCCTGCTCAGCAAAATAAAACACTGCTACTACAGATGCAATGACACTGTGCATAATCAGCTTGCACTAAGGGTGCTAGGTCAAAGGTAGGGAATGAAAGGGTAGGTGAGAAAGGGTACAGAAATTCCTGACTTCAGAAGAGACAAACTGCACTGGAGACGGAGATGGGGTCCTCAAGGGAGTTGGCCAACAATTCCATCTAGTCAAGCATCTCCCAGAGCCTGTCATCCTTTGGTAAGACTTCATCACATCTAAACTGCTCTCAATACCACCAGCTTGTTCAATCAATAGGATTGTTCTAATAAACTTTCATTTATATTTTTAATTCATTCTAGTCATAACAAGAAATTAAAATACTTGAAAGTATTCCTCTGCCTATGTACAGTGACTTATGTGAGTTCTTACAATAGTCTCCCCTTCATTTATCATGTCCTGAATAACTTATTTGTGGCCTTTGCCAGAAATAACAAAACGATTCCCATGCTGGTGCTGATAAAGCTTTCCTTCATATCATCCCAGATTTTATTCTCTATTTGACATTATATACACAACAAAGAAACATGGACAGATACATTAAAATGTACTAAATTAGGGAATTAGAAGGAAACAGGAAATAGGTCTCCTGCAACTTTATAAAATGAAAACAAAATGTGGTCACATCAAGGCAAAATCCAGAGCAAGAAGTCAGTCAATTCAGCATGAAACTAAACAAATATGCAAGGAAGAAAGTCTACATGAAGGTCCAGATTTCATCCAAGGATTCAAGTTCAAAGGGGAGGCAAGATCACAGCTCAGGGTCCACAAACCTTCTTGCATCCACAGAGAGTAGTAACTGGTTGTCAAGAGATGTAATAAAAAGCACTGAGCAATATCCTACAGAACAAACTGGCTATTGGTAGTAGTTTGCTTAAGCAGGACAAAAGCATTTAGGGACTGCAAGAGGTTAATACCTCTACCTCTGATCTGAAGGCTGCAGTAATTCGTGAAGATCATTTTTATCATAAACTGATGAGGACTTTGATTTTCATTTTGCTGTCTCACCTTTGAGTTGGGATCTAAAAGGATGTAAAGACTAAAAATGGGAAAACGTCAATCTGCTCAATTTCCCTTTTCAGTAAATCCATCCTGTAAGATTAACTGCAACCCAGTTTCAATATAAGAGATCAAAGGATTGTGCAGAAAAGGCTGAGGGGAGTAACTGGGAAAGAAATAATCCAATAATTGGATTGAAACACTGGACCCAGCTCTCAAATCTAATGCCAGACCCAAAAAAAAAAAAAAAACCACCCCAACAAAAAAACCCAAACAAAACCCAGCAAAGCAAGGGCAACAAGGAAAACCAACATCATATATTGCCTGAATATTCTAGGCCTAGGCCTGGTTCTTTATGAATATACAAAGTTTTGACTAGATTCCAAACTACCATATAAAAATGATGATGATGATAACTCCAATGAGAACTTTGTTCACTGTACTACAAATGCCAAACAAAGGTACAATATTCTACGTGTATTTTTCTATTCTTTTGTTAGGATTTTATTTTAAAATGGAACAGTCAAAACAAAAGGCTGCCAAGAATCTCTTCCAGTACGTGAGCAATCTGCTTCTAATATTTACCAGGTTGTGGGTTTGCCTTCAGAGAAAAGCAAAAAAGAAAATAGTCTTGTGTTTGAATACAAGAAGTTGCATGTAAAATGCTAAGTGTTTCCTCTTGCTGCATCATTCCCTATACTATACAGGTAAATTCTTCTCCCATTAGAAACATCTGCATCCCATTCAGAGGACAAGAGACCAGCCTGATATTTCTGCCAGACAGCAATGGCACTCATCCCAGGACAAGCAGGTGATTTTTTTCAGTCTGTAGCGTTTCTAGTGGCACTGTTCCCTACCACCGCTTATCTGCCAGCTGCAAGCGATAGCATTTCAAAGTTCGAACCAAATAAATCAGAATTAAGATATTACCTGATCCCAGATATTTTTAGAACTAGGCCAATAGTTATTTTATTTCTGGAGCCAAGGAAGTTTGAGCAAGATGAACTTCATCAATCAGTACAAAATGTATTCATTACTTTTTCATGTGTATTGGTTCAGATGTCTAGTCCTGCTTCACCATTTTAGTACAAAAATTAAATACATTACGCTGAAGCAGATAACCTTATTAGATTTTGACCTTCACTATTAATCCCATCTAGTTAATTTGTTGCATCAGAAATGTAAATTACATAGGTGCTCACTGGTGTGTATATAGTGCATATTAGCATTTATGCATTTCTGACCCATAAAACCAAAATTCTGCTTTTGGGTGTTACTTGTGTCAGCAAAAAAAAATTACAATGGAGTTGTATATTTGTCTGATAAAGCCCAACTCCCTTACAAAAAGCATGCAACATTTTCTCCCCTTATATACAACACAATCAAAGAAAAGACAGCTTCTTTGGTAACAGTTCTCAGTCCTATCCTGTCAACACTTAGCCTTAACAACAGTATTTTCTCCACCAATCTTGTTCCTAGCACTTATTCTGATTTTGTCCTGGTTTCCTAATGCTTCTTCCTTTATCACTCGTGTTTTCAACATACCACCTTCCCATCACAGGAACTGTTATCAGATGACAGGGGATACTTCTTCTGCCTCAAAGTTAAACCTTTGTGTAAGCCAAAGGACAGAATTTGGGGGACAAAACATTTAGTAAGGTTTCATCCAGTCCACGATAACACACCTTCTACTCAGCATAAAAAAGCAAAGGGGGGAAAAAAAGGAATCAAATTTTCAAGCAGGTTATGTACCTGACATCTGGAGCCAATGTATCTAACAAAAATTAGAGTAAGTGTTCATTTGCTTTTCATACATGTAATTTTGTACTTATGAAAAAAAAAATAAAGTCACAAGTTGATTTGTATCAGCCACAAGATGCTGGGATAGATACATGAATGGTTAGCCTCAACCAAGGTCAACCCGGATCATCATGTTCTGTTCTTGCCCTAAGGTCTAATATATTATTCTGGATACAGCAGAAATTAATCTGAAGAACCTGCAGGGAAAGTTTCTTTATGTATCTGCATTTGAAGAAAAGAAAAATGCTAAAGCAGGAATATATACTGTTGTCTGTTGCCAGTCTATTTCTAAACACACGTTTTAAACTTCAAAAGTCTCACTGTAGAAAGGTCCCAGATAGGATGGGAATTGGCATAAATAACTCTTCTAATTTGTAAAGCAGTTTATTTAACATTTAAGGATTTGACGTCTCCTCTGTGATTTTTCTGTTATGTTCACATGCAATATTGCCCTTTCATAAAAATAACTTTATTTATTTTTAAAATATAAACTGTGTAGGATGAACAAAAATAACAGCTGGATTTCATGCCACCCCAATTCCAATGCTGAAAGATGTGGCACAGCAAATCCTTAACAATTGGATATGTGCTCAGATTTTGCAAACATGGTGAGAGAAGGGTGGCACTGGAGACTGCATTTCAACTTAGCTGCTCTCATCTAACATAAACATAAAAAATTTCCCCTGGCATCCATCATGCAATAATCACTACAGGTTTTCCCATCATGCATTCAATTAACCAAAGAAATGTCAAATTCCATTAAATTCATCCTGAATTGCAGAAGGCCAAAACTGCTTTCTAGGTGATGCAGTTACAGAGCTTGTAGTCCAGGGAGGACATCTCTGGCTCCTGGACAGCCCTTTATATGCAACCTTCCTCTTCCTAATCTGCGAACAATACTCTAGGAGGCAGTGCAGTAGGAAACTGGATCTCTTCTGCTTCACTATATGTACCATGAAATGTCGGTAAAGAATAGCTACTACTCAAGGGTTTTTAGAAAATAAGAGCAAAGACTGAGCACTGTGAAAATAAAGGTGAACTACAAAAACCTCAGTTCACCATTAATAAATTAAACTCCCTGTTTTAAATCAGCTGATTCTGCAGCACTTCATTTGATAGAACAGGTCAGCAGATACTACTGGGAACAGATGCACCAGGAATAAGGGAAAGAGATGCTCTGTCATTTTTGGAACTACTTTATACAAATCTACAATCATAAGCAAATAAGAACCACAGTTAAGGAGGAAAATCAACTTGCAAGTATCACATTTGTAGATTTTTGAAGTTCAATTATTTACTATAAATTGCTGAAACTTGTACTGCATGATTATTTGCCTGAAGCACTATAGAAGAGCCTTAAGCATCTTCTACTACAAATGAAACTACTGCACCTCAGGGAAAAAAGAGAAAAAGTAAAAGAGAGATACTCCTAACATAAAATTCTGTCTGGAAGCTGGCAAAATTCAAAGCCTTATCAGACCATGGTAAGCCTCCCGTTACAACCTGGCATATTTGGGGCTCCATTAGGAGACTGCTCAATTTAGCAGGTCAGACTGAATTTCACAAGACACCTTCTGTAGACATTCAACCTGGGGGTGTGGGAGTTGTCTTTTAAAGCTGGCAATGTGCTCCATAGGCTATTGATTTTCACAATTATTTTGGACTAAGCATATGTCAGTAACAGACACAAAGCTGCTTCCAACTATTACAAAAAGTGATTAAACAGCAAGGCAGCGGAGATCCATTCTCTTGGTTCCCTTATTGACTTTGAGTTAGGAGACAGAGAAATAAATCCTGCTGTATTTTAAGACAAATGGCATCTTAACATCAGCTGTGTCTGGGTGTATTTAGTACTCAGAAATGTGATGAATCCCCAGTAGATATATTAATTACTGCAGGCATTCAGATGAATCCCTGCATAAGTGTCCTTCAGCAGTGTCACTCTCTGTCCTTTCTTTGCAGCCTGTTGAGGCTGCAAGCACTTGAGGCACAGAAAGTAAAATACATCCCAATGCCTTCTGATCTGGAAGGATATGAAGCAGACACCTGTACAGGTTCAGACAGCTGCCAGGTCCTCTGTCTCACAAAGTCTCAGGAAACTGACAGTACATTCAGAAATTCATACATACATATATATATCTATGAATACATACATATATCTACATATATATGTATCTATGTATGTACGGGTATGCTTAGAGGAGATAGCAGGAGACTAAAAATATTTACATTAGTTTTCATATTTAATTTTCTCTACTGAAGTATCTACATTAGTTAGAAACCAAGACCATTTACACACACATAATCCAGCTGTTGTGTTTGGAAAGCCATTTCTAAAGCACCATAATGTTAGTATGAACACAATCTGACAGAAGACATTCCTTACCTCCCCTAGAGTTTAGTTTTAAAAGTCATCATAGGAAAAGCCATTGCTGTTTTTTTTAAAGTAACAACTGGTATACTCTTTAAAACTCCTTATTTATTTATAAAACATTTGTGTACATTTGTTAGTTGTCTTGGTGGTGCTTTGTTTTGATCCCGTTCTTTGTAACACTATGAGATGCTCACCATCCAGGCCAAAGCTACTGAAGCTGAGAGGTGGAGTAGTATGTGAGCAGTTACTTTCTGCAGAGCTCTGAAAACTGGACATTTTAACATCTGGTCAGACTTCACAGAAAGAGTTAATCAAATGTTTTACTACATGTGCAAAAACAGTAGAAATCATAGCTAGAGAGTCAGGTCACATAAGGACTATTGCTGGGCTAGACTGAATATTTGAGGCTGAACTTCTACAGGAATGTGGAAGATGAACACTTATTTAATTTTGACTTTACAGCACACTGCAATACAGTAATGATTTCTAAAAATGCTCTGGAGGTGTTACTGCCTTTAAGACACCTGCTAGAGATCGGACAAACCCATACAAAACAACAGTACTTACACAACACACACACTGCCATTATGATCTAAAGACTTCAAACAGAATAGTCCAACATTGTGTCATTGCTCATGAGTTGCAAAATCACACCGCAACAATGTTGTTTATCTTAAGTGAAAGTCAGCAAAAGCCTTCCACAAAACTAGGCTGTCAAGTGTGCTCTGTAAGTCATACCATTAGGGGAAGGTTTGTATTTAATCTCTGAAGTCAGATCTCCAGCCAGGAGAATATCCAACCTGCGGTGGGCAGCAGCAAGGCAAAGGACTACACATACCCAGGGGCTCGTCCACGTTCTTGACACAATGCTTATCTGACTGGTAATGCTGAAAAGTACATGCAAGGGACGACTGTGTTGGTCTTGCAGGAGCCATCTCAGCTTGAGACACAACAGCACCAGCCCTTTTGTACTGACAATATCCTGGTTCCTTGTTGCCATAACGGAGGTAAGGGGGACAATGCACTGGACTGCCTTTTCTGTCCACTTGCCTGTGAGGCTGCACTTCTTCATTCACAAAACCTAGCTTTAATGTAGAGAATAGATGGTTGTAACTGTAAATTCCACCTCTGTAATATTTACCCTTCTATTTATCTCTTCAGTATCTGTTTGATTTTCTTCTATTTTGACCAATACAATAATGGTGTGAAAGGCCTCCTCTCAGGATACATTATGTCTATAAACACGTTGTACAATTCCTTTGGGAATAGGGAAGTGCTTGTTTTCTAGTATTGTGAGCCTTTCTTTTATTGTCCTATTAATTCACAAGTTACCAGGCCATAAATCTGCCATTAGTCTAATACTGTATTTTGGCTGTTCTGTCCCTCAAGCTACTGTATCATTTTCAACCTTGTAAGACAATGAAACTTCACATTTTGAAGAAGAAAACATTTACAGACAACAGTAAGGAGGATGTTTCAGACAACAAGCAAAACAGAAAAAACAGCCATCTGACAAACATGTATTTTACCTTTAACTGCAAGCCATACAGTATTCTCGCTGAACCCTTATGCATACTTGGCCAATGAACTTAGAAACAATAACTTAGCAAAATTAGTAGGACAGTTCTCATTAACTGATCATGTTGATTGGTTTGACAGTATGTGGTTTTTTAACTGTATGAAGAAAAGTATTCTCCTTTCCTTACACTTGCCTTTCCAATGAACAGACTGTTTATATCTGATTGCAGCAAAAGTAAATTAAATTTAAATAGTTAGAATATACAGGAGACTTTCAAGCTTTTGAGATATTCAAACTTCATTCAAATAAATATTATGGAAAGCTTCAAATAACTGAAAAGAGACTTACTACAAGTCAAATTACTCCTCCACAACTACAGGGACTTGTACTTAATGTAGTCACTCCAAAGTTCAGCAGCCTTCATCCTCACTGAGGGAAAAGGCAAGACTGGAAAAGACGTTACAAAAGGGCCGTTAACATACTGCAACTTCACAAAAATTGGAAGAACTTTGTTTCCTGTGATGCTTTACAGTTCCAAACACAAGGGGGTTTTGGTGACATTATGCTTCCTCAAACTTTTTTTAACCCTAAATTACAGAAGGACTGGACAAAAAAAAATTTAAAAAAATGCAGGAGCAAATTCTGTGTGTCTGTCCCATGAAGCCTGGGCTGTCTAGTTGGAATGCCCTTAGAGACTTTATTCCAGCATAAAACGTTAAAGCTGTTGAATCCACTTTTATGTATGGATAAGCTGGCTGGAAATCATGCAGTCATGACCAGATCCAAACAAAGCCTCCGGTCCCTCTTCCCATGAGGGTGATAACACTAAATCAGCCCTCAGAAAGCTGGTATCACACAAACCATTCCTCTTTAGGAGAGACAGACAGCCTCAAGAGCAAACACCAAAGAACCGAGTTGAGAAAGAACAGATCTGAGCCATGAGCTGGGAGTTTTTCTGTAGCACTATGCCAAATATGACATCATGCTTGAACTACAAACAAAAGCTAATAATAGTTTCTGATCTTAATTTACTAAACAGAGTTTTTACACATTTTTGGAGTCTCACCAGATTTGAAAGATCCGTAGAGCCTAATCATTGCCCAGGAGAACATTCATATTCTCTCCAGCCACTTGAAACAATTAAGTGCTCTGCATTCACTGTAGCATCCCACAAACATTCAAAAAGTCGAAACTATTGATTACCAACTGCCAAAGCCCATTTATCAATAGGGGGGAAAAAAATCAATATTTGGTTCTGAAATAAATCTAAATTTCTGGGTTTTTTTCAATCCACTGTTATCTTTGGTAAAAAATAAACACATCCTTACAGGATGCTATCAACACAGTAGTCACAGGAAAACCTCCTTGCATTTTAAAAGAAAAACTGAGCAGCCTGACTGTCCCACCAAGAACGTCAGAGCTTTCAGAAGTTCAGCAGAGGATCATATAGACAGTTCTCAAAGCTAAGGAAAAAAATTGTTGTGAAAAAGTCAACGAAATAAGCATTGAAGCCCTGACAAAAAATTTTGCTGTTTCTAACTGCGATTATTTTGGTGCCAATGCATTGCCTCCAGCTGACACCTGCAGCAAGAGCCACCAGGTGGAACAAACTACTTGAATTATTTTACTGACATGAAGAAAGACTGTGTCCATCAGCAGCTATCATGACTCAAGCACCCTTCAGTACTTAAAATCACAGACTCAGACATTTAGGCTGCACGAGTTACTTGGCAGGTCAAAACTGAGGACTACAGTTAATGTTGGTGCAGCATATGGTGGGCATCTCACATATCTATCTGGAGGCAACCCCACACATAGGTAATGACTGGTTCACTGTTTCAGGCTAAATGTTGGTATTTGAAATACAGTTCAAGAGCTCACAATTTGGGATAATCACGACAACTCAGGACAAGCATGAATCACTACATCCTTCTTGTGATGTTATCCCCACAATTCTGGCCCAGAGCTGTTTCATCCTGCAGGACAACCAACCAGTGCAATGAACTGAAAAGATCACCTTGGATGAACTAATTTCACTCCATTTTGGACAGAAGTTCTTTCTAATTTCCCCCTAAATGCAAAAGAATCATGTTTTTTTAATATCTGAAGGTCAATCTACCTTCTGTCCTTTCCTTCACGTTCAGTCACAGATTCAATCTTGGGGCCTGTGCTTTAATTTCAACCAAGTGTTGAATACTTCAAGTTCCAAAACCAGATCTGAAATTCAAAATTTTTAATGAGCTTACTTCCTTTTCTTTAGGCTTTCCCTCTTCAGTATTTTCATTACATCAAAGACCACTTCCAGTGCAGCAAAATAAAACCAGTGTAGTAAGAAACCAGACTCTGGCAGGATCCTTGGAGATGTTACCCTTAATCTATTAGACAGTAACAGATTGCAGTGCCTAGGTGCTCTGTTCCTCTTTCCATGTGTTTACAGATCTTGGGCAGCTTCTCTGCAAAGTGCATAGCAAGTTCTATCAATATCGGGGAAAAAAAGTCTACTGCTGTTATTTCTTATTAAATAAAACTTTCAAGTCACATGCTGAGTTAAATATGAAAAAATGACAAAAGCAGTTTAATGTCTACTTAAAACACTGCTATGAGGAAATGCTCATCAAGCCATGGTGGTGAGGTGGTGGGTGTGAGTGCCTTTGGCCCACCACAGGGACCAGGGTCAGGAACACAGGAAAGAGGCAGGAGCTTGTTCCCTCCTGTGCCAGCAACAGAGTAGATTACCCAAAGCAGCTTTCTCTGAGAATCAAAGACAGATCCCCATTATTCATCACATAATTATAACTACTTCGCAGAGCAGGCTGCAGTAGAGCTAAGAAACCTCACAAACTACCTAAACTTGTTGAAGCAGGAAAGAAAAATTTTTTAAGAGTGTACCCTTAGCAATATGTTTTTGTGATTTTAACTTTTTTAGTGACTTCATTCCATTCCTGTAAATCTGTATTTTGAGTAAACATGCTTTTATCATTAAATCTCCTCAGTGATAAAGCTGACTCAGAGTAATATGACACACACCAAGACCTCCTTCTTTCCAGGGTACCGAGTCATCTTTCCAGGGTGAACCCATCACTCTCTTTGTTTCCCACTGAATAGCTCAAAGCCTTCCCGAAAGCCTCCCAGTGATCTATCTGTCTGTGCAGCTGCCCCTTTCTCAGCAGTGTGAAGTCAGTGGGAGAAAATCCCAGAACTCAAGCATCAAAAGAAATATTTACACTCAGCTTTCCAGGAGGAAAAAATAATATACACAATGCTGTAACAAATATTCAACAGGGTTCTTATGGAAACGAGTATAATTCATAAACTCTAGGTACCACCTCACCTCAGGGTTTCTGCCTGTCCCCCCAGTTTGTAAAGAAACAGAAGAAGAACATCTCAGTTGATACATAGATCCTTAGCCTCTGAGAAAAGCCCTTAACTCAGCAGTTCTGAGCACAGAGCCTCTTCATTATGGTGGCTAATTAACAGCTGATTACCACAGACATAAGAGAGATCCACTCATCACTCCCCGTGCTGTGACAGGATGGGCCTATCCCTGTGGGCAGCCTATTCTGCCCGAATGTGTGTGTACAGGGCTCTGAATGCAGCAGCTTGGGCAGAGATGTCCCTGTTGCTGGGGCACCAGCAACCGCAGCAGGGCTACGCCTCGGGGGCTTGAATGCCCAGGTGCCACCAGCTGGGAAGACTGGGATCCAGGGGCAGCTACAGGCTAGACTGAGAACATGTAGGTACATAGATATGCCGTATATTTGTTTATATAGGTGTACTACATAGATGTCTTTATTTGACTTTGATCTTAAACAGCTGGAGAGGAGAAACAGGATCAGGCCATCTATGCCCCTCCTGTCTGTGAGACTGCCGTGTATCTGCTGCCTGTGCTGATCTGTGTGTCTGTATTACCATGTACATACATAGACAAACACAAATATATATAGTGTGCACATGTGCTTACTGGGGATACACACGGGACCTGGGGACACAGAGCTGCAGCAGCCTCACCTCTATCTAGCTATGAGATTCTGCACCTCCTCACACTGCACACTCTCTTGAAATGCTACCAGATCTTCAGAATTCATGTTAGAAATGATTAGTATAGCTTAAAATGTAAAGTGCTGTTGGAAAGCATCAAACGGTTCTTATGAAGACTGCATCACCAGGTATCAGCCTTAATCATAAAATGCTTTTTTTCAGCTCTGCATGATATCCCTGGATCCATCTGAAGAATCCTAATGGCTACAGGAGGCTTCAAATGTCTTTATGTAACAATCTGCAATATGAAAAGGCACTGGCTTACTTTATACTGCTAAAACACTTACAGTGCCCTCTTTTAGCATTTCAGAAAGTGATCAAAGAATCACCCTTCTTTCAATGCTTCTTTCAATTGTAAAAAACAGTTTCACCACCCTGATCATGTGTATATGAATGTTGTTAAAGAGTAACATAGATAAAACAAGGAATTGGACTAATTCCATTTTTTAAAGAAATCTATATATAGGTAACTAGGAAAAGTTCAAAATTCTATACTTATTAAGAAAATACTAGAAATACACATTTGGGAAAACTGTTTCCTGCTCTCTGAGAAATTATTTCAGCTGTGGAGTACAATGAGAACATATCACAGGCAAGAAAACACATGCACAATTTATCCACTGCTCAAAGGGATTGGAAAAGTCTAGGAAAAATGAAAATGAGGAATCAGTCTCCACTCCCTTGATCCTGAGAGTGAACTGCAGTCAGAAATCAGAGGTTAACTATTAAGTACTAGGTACTGTTTTTCACTGGAGTATAAAAATAGAAACACTCAGAAGGAAGAACAAATTCTCCTCTTTAAGGTTCAGCTTGAAAAAGTAATAGGCTGTGGTTTCTCAGTGTTTTTCATGGATAAAAAAAACTATACTACAGGAGCTGGAGTCAGTTGCAAACATGGAGAGTTTTGAGATTATTCTAATTTCTCACGGGAATGGGGGTTTTTTGGTGTGGCTCCAGCTCCTGAGAAAGGGTCTGACACAAAGTTCACTGAAGTCTATCTCTGACTACAGATAGCTTTACATCAGGTCCAGAGGACCATGAAATGTGACCTTCATCCACAGAGCAAGAACATCAGGACCTGATGGGATACAGCTGATGAGAGCAGTCTCCAACACAAGCAAGATCCTGAAGGTAGCAAAGGCTAAGGACAGAAAAGCCAAACTGCACATTGTATTCAACACTAGTCACAAGTTTCTTCAGAGTTCACTAATTAAAACTCTTGGGTAAGAGATACAGACTGATTTGGGACATCAAAAATATCATGGATTACTACTGTACGAAGCACCGTAAACAGGTACATACATTTCCTGCTTTAAGGTGTAGATATTCAGGTATTATGAAATAAAGTCTAATCCTGAGCTTAAAAATACAAGGTAAGTAAACACAGTCAGCAAAAGAATTGACAGTGGCTGAGTTCACATGACTTAAGAGGTACACCTGCAACCCAGGTCTGTAACCACATCCCATCCAGGGCAGAAGAACAATGGTGCGTGTTCAGTGAGTCCTGCTTAGCAAAGGGATTGCCTGAGATGGGCACGTCTCCCTTGGGGTGGCGGAACAGTGCTTCCCAGAGTGAACGAGCAAGGAAGAGACTGCTACTGAGCTTAGCTTAGTTTGCACCTTATATTTTAGCTCCATCAATTTGAATATAAACAGATTTTTATTTTACTTCAATTTGAGTAACGGAACAATTTAATTTGTGCTAGGAAACACATACATAGCATAAAATGGTTACACTGTGTTTTAATAACACCCCCATTACAGAGGAAAAAACTTTATGTTTCCTATTAAAATAATGATGTGCATTCGTGAGTTTCCAGCACCAACTTTCGGTAGTCTACTTTAGGAGATTAAAATTGAAAAGTAAGCTTTTCACCATTTATGGCTTGTGTTTTCTTGTTTACATTGCACTCTGCCTTCAGAGAGACAAGGCCAGTCAATTAGAATTTCATTTCTTCAACATTGGGGCTGTGCTGTTGTGCATGAGTTTCCAAGACTAACAAAATTACTTGTATCCAAAATAAAACCGTTAAATGAAATTAGGAAAAATATTTCACGTTCATAGGAGCAACACAGCTGAAATGCTCTGTTTCACATTTTGAAAAATTATTTTGCAAACCAAACTGCATAATCCTGTCTCTTTAAGAAAACTGGCATTTGCCATACTAAATGGCACAAATAAGCATTAAATATAAATCGCATCTATTGCACTTATCTGGTTATTTTTAATCCTAACAATGCAAAATTAAATTGTTTGAGGACAAACTGACCTTGCTGACTGCTGATAAAACAGCTGTATATGGGTTTCATTAGGCCATATAAGCTGTGGCACAGGATGGGGGCACACTGGGGACACACAGGCACAGGCAGGTCACTCTGCAGAATGCTCTCGTGTGCCCCATCACAGCAAAATGCTAAGCACTACTGTTTTAGCCTGTTCTGCATACATCTGTTAATCAGAAGCTCAACAGCAAGAGAGAAACAAACCTCACATTTCCTAAAAAAAGCTACGAATAAACCCCCAGATTCTGTGTTCTGCCCCATAGGAAAGTTCATAAGAAGTCCCCAAATGTGCCTCATGTCTTTATACAACAGGAAATCTAGTTAGATACAAATGCTGACACTCTTGTGTGCTCTATCCAAGATGTTTCAGGTCATGAAACAGACATCACTCAACTAAATACTACACTTATGTTCACAGGACAAACCGCAGCAATACTTTCAAACCACAGCTAATCCTATCCAAATGGGAATGTAATCTGTTTGAATAAATAAGAGGCAAAAAAAAAGAGTGAAGTCAAAGAATAATGAGCGTTTCTCAGGGCTGTGTGTCATGGCTGAGTATTTGAAAACAGGGTTGCATCATTTGTACTGTATATGCTGAAGAAGACAAACTGTGCCCTGTAAGGCAACACGGACAAATGTCCTGGGACAGAAGACTCCATGCGTTAAACTGTGATTTTCTGCCCGCTGGAGAGTGCTCTTTGAAGTTACTGTGTATGAATTCCTTCTGTAACTGTATTCACACAGGTGCACACGCAGTATGAATTTTTCATCTGCTTCTACAGCACTGAGCATTAGGCACAGCCAGTGCCAGAATGACCAATTCTGCACCGTAAGGTCTGACTAGTACAGAGCTCCTTGAGGAGCATGCACTAACTTACAGGGATGTCCAAATACTGCATTTCATAATACTTTTTGCCATAACCATTCAATATGTTTCAAATGGCTGCAGTGAAGCCTACAGTCATACTGCAGCTACTGGTACTGCATAGTGATTTTTATATCCAATGCAGAAGAGACGGATATTGCAAAACTGAGCTGCTACAGTATGAGTTCCATCTCCAGGACAAAAACTGCTCAGTGCATAAATTAAAGATAACATATGTGGTATGTATAATGAGAAATAAAAGCACGGTGGGTATTAAATGCCTTCCCAAGAAGAGGTATTTGGCTGGGTGTCACTCTGCAAAGCCAGCTGTGCTGACTGCAGAGGTTACAGGCCCTGGCCTGACCCGGCTGTCTGTCATCTCCCCTTCACTGGAGATTAACGCCTGCCCCAGACTGCCGGCTGCTCCCAAGAGTATTCCAGCACCTTTTCAGCAGAAATAGACATGGTAAGAGATCTCAGTACTGGAAGCTAGCCTGGACAACTGAGACTTAATACAATGTGGGTCCCCGAAGTGGCTCTGCTGGACACCTGGAACAGAGCTGTGCAGTTAGGAGCAGCCTGGAGACTTCTCCATCCCAGCAAGCTGGAAAGGCAACGTGATCACAAGTGGGCCACACTTTGTCTGACATTTCAAAGTGTCCTGGGTTTACACCCACAGACACTGCACCTCACGGACTTACAGACAAGCACCAAACCTGCTCTGATCATTTATCTTTGAAAGTCCCTAAGAGACTGAAGTACTGAACACTGCAGGTCTGGCAAATCTCTTTCATTTATGTACAGTTTTTAAGGAAAAAATCTCTTAATGTGTATAAAAGGTGGAATGACTGTTCCTTATATTTCCTACAATAAATCTCCCCTGGAAACATGAAAAATCCATCTCCTTCCTTCCAGATGACCCCATCCTTCCACACCAGGATCTCTTCAGAGGCTGGGTTTAGAAGGAAGCTATCCTAACCCCGTCCCTCCCACACTCTACTTCAGTTTTCTATTGTTTCTATTTCGCCTTCCCTGTGAAAATTCGTGAACTAGCTTTTATAACTATTCCTGTCATCCCAGAAGAAATTTAAGTGGAAACACGTGATTTTTGCCATTTTCCTTTCTGTCACAAAGACTGAAATAGCCACAGGGAAACTGCCTGCACTGTTATCAGAATCACTTGTCTGTAGTTTGGCAAAGTTTAAGCACTGGCAAGTCCTGGAGTTGTCTAAGGGCAGAATCTGGAAAACAGCTTTTAGCTCAGCACATTTGGGAGAGAACTCCTCCTGAAACCAAAAGAACTACAGATGTTTTTATCCAAACTTAAATTTTACTGGAACTCGTAATGTACACGTCTTACTCCCTCAGCTATAAAATGTAGCCTCACTTTTTTTCTGAAATGTTAACCTTGTGTAACTTCACTCAGAATCTGCCCAAATAATAAGATCTAAAAGCCACCAGAATACCTCATTAGTTATGTAATTATGTGAACAGAACAGAACCTCCTTTTTTGCTCAGTGGCAATAAAGATACTCAAAGATAATACAAGGACATTAGCGATCTATATAGGACTTCAAATATGCCTGTAACCAAAACCCCTTTAAAGTACAGCCCGGATTAAATAAACAAAGACTGATCATGACTCCTGCGAGCAGCCCTGCTCAGCTGAGTTCAGCCACTGCATACCCAAAGGTCTTGCTGGATGAATATTCAAACAATGCATTCAGCCTCATGACCTTGGACTCTGCTAAACAAAATTCCAGGAGACCTTCGAGGTCCGATTCTCCACGACCTCCCTGGGAAAAGAATGTAGAGATTAAGGACCTGAAAGTGTAATGCTACAATCTAGAAGAAAATACAAACCATACTGAACTAGAATTGTGAAAAAGGTAAATAACTGCAAACAGCCACAGCCACTTTGACAGATATCAAAACCACAGTAGGGGCAGGGGAGAAGGGGAAAGGAAGAATATAGCATTGCTGTATCAAATAACAGCACATAATATACCTAAGAAAAACTTTGCTGAGAATGGACATAAAATTCTGTCCACATACTGTGAAATTTTGCTGCTGTAGCCAAACTGGGGACCAAACTACATGAGAAAATGAGCCAAGAGTTGACACTACTCCCTAGTCCGAAGGCCTGTGATGCTTAACACATTGTTCAAATACCCTCATTATCTAGAAGAATGAAATACTAAAAGGTGTACTCCTTCCTTTGTAGACATAAGCATAGACTTTGCAAAGATCTCACTTTTAAGAAGAAAAGTACTCTTTTATTTTTCAGTATCAGTGCTTACCTTGGACGTAGACAGTCCAAAAACAATGAGGGAAATTTTTCCTCCACTTTCAGTTGTTGCATGTGCAGACAACTGCAACGCTGTGCTAGGTGAGCACAAGAACAAGGAGTTCACTGACTTGCATCTCACTAGGCACACAGTCTGTGGTCTCATGGGATATCTGTACAAAAGTTGTACCTACCCTGCCTGCTTGTGCTGGGGCTCCAGGTTGGGGCTCACACTCTGCTACGCATGGTACTAAGTCAAGAACCCAAAACAGAGCTCCTCCTTTCTCCCTGCAGTCCCCACCAGCCCACAGGGCCAATTTCAGAAATGCACTAAGGGCAGACCAGCGAGCCACAGCCACAGAAACAACGCTTCATGCTTCCCAGCACCCAGCTGCACTGTTGCTTTGCTTTATTTTTCCCAGCCCGATGCCAGCCACCTCAAAAGCACTTGGGGGACACAGACAACTCCAAACATACAGGACACTCACACTCACACAACTGGTCACCAGGAGGCAGCAGAGCATGTTTTTCTTCCCACCCATCCCTGACACTTCTGGGCTTACTTCAAGGTGGACCCAAGTACAAGCACAGCAGAGGTTAATTTGCACCAAGATCATATCTTACAAACACAGAATCAAAGACTGGTTTGGGTTGGAAAGGACCTTAAAGATCACGTACTTCCAATACCCTGCCACAGGCAGGTACACCTGTCACCAGACCAAGCCACACTCAGAGCCCCATTCAACACTTCCAGGGATGGGACATCCAGATTCTCTGCACAAACTGTTCTAGTCCCTCACCACCCTTACAGAGAAAAATTTCTTCCTAAGATCTAATCCAAACCTATCTTCTTTCAATATAAAGCCATTCCTCCTTGTCCTTTCACTACATGCCCTTGTAAAAAGTCCCTCTCCAGCTCTCTTTAAGGTTCCCTTTAGGTACTGGAAAGTATTATAAGATCTCCCTGGAGTCTTCTCTTCTCCAGGATAAACAATCCCAACTCTCTCCGGCTGTTCTCACAGGAGAGGTGCTCCAGCCCTCCGATCATCTTCATGGTCCTCCTCTGTACCCACTCCAACAGGTCCACATACTTCTTATTTTGGGGACCCCAGAGCTAGAGGCAGTACTCCTGGTGGGGTCTCACAAGAGTGGAGCAGAGGGGGAGAAGCACCTCCCTTGACCTGTTCCTAGCAATGTGCTGTAAAAAACACTTTGAAATAAAAGTAAGCAAAACAGGTACAAGAATGGATGACAAGAAGATGAAAATGCACAAGAGCTTTGCATATTTCGCATTTCATCTTTGTAGTGGAAGAACGCTAATAAAGTAACACCCACACTTACTCTTTCTGAAATATACTGTTGACAGACGAAGATGAGAAAGAGCAGAAATAATGAGGGCCAGGTATGATTTGCATCCAAGGCTTCGAGACACAAGCAATATCAGTGACTGACAAAATAGATAACTGGTTTTTATTTATTTCTGCAGAGATCTCTCTCTTTAGACAGCAGACAAGTCATTACACCTCAGCTACAGTGTATGACATCCTTAACACCAAGAATATATCTCCAAAAGAATAAAAAACAAACTTCCAGTGTCAGAATTTAATTTACTATCAACTTATGTTTTCTCACTGTATTGAAGAATTTATATTAAATTCAAATAGTACATATCTGCTGATGAAGTTTACAAGGAAGTAAACCACTCAACTGGAGAACAAACTGCCTAACGACCTGTAGGATGCATCGAAGTGATAAACCAGCAAAGTGGTCTCCTCTGTCACAAACTATTTTGTTGATAATAAAGAGCATTTCTTTAGTTTGGCCCAGGTCTAGAACAGGTTTGCTTGAAGTTTGAAGAACTGATTGGAAGTAAGGATTTTTTTCCCTCCTAAATCTATACATGCTTGACAGAACAGGCTCATATAGCTCTAAAGTCTCAAAGCAACGGAAACCAAGAACAGTCTGTTCAGACACCTACACAGTCCTACCTACTGATGCTGTCCAGGAATCCTAACAAGTTAGTAATTCCCTTAGCTGTAGAGGCAAAGCACAGCTTGCTTTTTCAAACATCCTGAGCACGTGGTGTCGGCTAAACATGCATTAGTGCATTTTGCAGTGTAGTTTCATGTAAAAGCAGTCCATCCACATGCTCCAAGGCTGCTCCAGGATGTGAACTCAACTAAGGTCAACAAGTGCAGGTAATCAACAGAGTGGCTTCAAAATGCACACACCTGATCCAAATTAAAGTTATCATTTTAATGTACACCCAGTGTTGTTTAACAGTCTGATAATTCCCTCAGTTTGAACAGCAAAGCATGATTTTACACACTTTCCAGAGCTTCTCATATATGTAACTCGGTATTATTTAACCAATTTTATAACACTGATTTTCTGCCTCATAAACTGAATTCCAAGAACACGTTACTACAAGTAAAACATGACCACATGCTACATACATTATTCACCATCTCTAACAAAGAGTATGTATGCAGTTTGACAGTCTGAATAACAAAAGAAGTACCAAACTAACAAAAAGATTATATTGCCATTGACACTCAACACATGAAGCAGCTATCGATCAATACAAATCAATCTTGCAAGAAAAGTAACTGTGAAATACAATCAAAAAAGTTTTAAATCAAATCCCTGTTATTAAGCATACATTTTAAATCAGTGATCAAAATAAACTGCAAACCCAAAGATGTTTTAAAGGACTACTAATAAAAACATAACTGAAGACCCAGTCAAGAAGCAGATAGTGTTCTAACTCATATATAGACAGCATATGACATCCTTAGCACCTGTGAAGTTCTCATAAAAGATTAAATAACAAACTCTGAGAATGCCAAAAGCATCTGAGGACAAAAGACAACTGAATACTTTTTTTTTCCTAGTTTACTGTAATTTTAATGAAATTACAGATCTGAATGACATTCCAGAAAAATTTTGCAGGTTTGGTGATATTCTCAGTGACCTCTTTCCTTCTCCTTGATTAAAGGAAATTTTGCTTCTCTAGATACCCACAGCATATGTCTGCAGATATATTTATTTTAGCAATGGGATGAGGCAAAGTTTGGATGTTTACCAACTCACAACAGACAAGAAAGCTTTGACAAAGCTCTTTGCTCAGAACCCCCAAATCACTTCCAATTAGCCACATTTTCTCTGGGAGTCTGTTCATTATTCCTGAAGTCTGTTTGCAACCCAGAGTTATATCATCCTAAAGAAATTAACCCCACTTTAAAGAGTTAAAAGTGAATGCATTTTCACAAAAATAGCCAATCTTCAATTCAACTGAGCTCTGAAAGCCAGTGGGGGACCTCAGGGAAACTGAAGACAGGGAATACGAGAGGACACCTCACCTACCCCTGTCATTACCCAGTGAAATTCAAAAAGCATTTTAATCATCTTAATGGAGTAGATCCCAACAAACCCCAATAAACCAGAACAGAGTGGAAATAAGATAATGAAGACACTGAATGAGGACTGAACATTTTTCAGATTAGAACTAAGAGCTCTGGCCTTCTGCAGGCCCTTGTTTATACAGATTGTGCTGAAGTGGGTGGAATTTTAATCATTTCACTGGCAGCTCACCATTAACAAAGCCAAACAAAACAACAGAAAAAAAAATCAACTGCAACAACTCCACATTTCCACACATATATAGACTCTAACAAAATGACTGTTATTTTTTTAATATTCCCAGAATTCTCATCTGGATAGACCGACTTAAAAAAAAACAAACAAAAAAACAAAAACAAACAACAAAAAAAAAACCAACCAGCCAAACAAACAAAAAAGACAAAAACCCCATCCTTCTCTTTCAGACTTAGTATGTTGGCAGTCAGTAAGTACAATCCCATATGAGAGGCCACCTCATGAGAACATGAAGTGTTCAAACCTAGAAACTTTTGATGGTAAAACTGCTTGTATAACTTTGACTCTAAACTCAAGTGGGAAGCAGTCATTAATTACACAGTCACCCAAAGCCTGATGCTCTACACATTTTTTTTATAACTCTAAACACAATAACATTGTCGTTGGAAAAAGCAGTGGATACACAGTCACATGCAAAAAGGAAAAGCACCTGTGAAAGTCACATAATAAAAGTCACCAGTTACACAATGCACTCCTCCTAAAACACAGAAAAGCCCTAAGAATGTAAAGAGACAGCCAATCTAAACTTTCAGCTAAATTAGCTCCGTGGAGTACTCCTTCACTGACAGATCCAGGAGTTCCTCTGCACTCTTTGCTCCAGCTGGCTCTTTTCCCTACCCAGGGGCAGGACTAGGGCTCACACTAGACCTTCTTGTCCCACTCCCTCGGCTCTTCACTTCTACATGAAGGAAAAACAGTTACATACAAGGGAAGCAAGATTCAACCTATCCATGTGGCTCCTTTGTGTCCGCAGATGGGGATCAGCTCCCTGGCACATCCCTGTCCTAAAGTGACACTTCAGAAGATGCCCCAGGTTCATGTCTTAGTTTTCTGGTCAGTACCTGACTAGCCAAAGCTCCTCCTCCTATGCTAAACTAGTATTGGATAGGAAGATCTGAAGCTAATTTACTAAACACAAGCTTAAAGAGGACTTTGGAGGAAAATATTATACTCTAGAGCTTCCTCAGTTGTGAGGCCAATAACAAATCTTTATTTTGTCCAGTTTTCACACATCCAATTCAGCCTGCCAGAGCCAAATGTGGGGAACATTCAGTCCTTCATTTGTACACAAATTACTCATGCACGAAACTATACAGGAACATACACATGTAGAAGGAATATATTTCTAATTATATTGTTCTTTTAAAATCTTATCTTTTCATCTGCATATTTGTTTCTGTCTGATCTCAGCACGTATAGGTGAAATTATATTTATATTGAAACATCAAAATGAGTGATGTCCTTCAATTTAAGAGATACAGAACATAATATTGCTTGTATATATAAAGACAAAATAATTAATATCCTGTTGAATGGTACTTCTAACATGAACAAGATGTCAACTGACTGTCTCCCAAGTGTGGTAAGACATTTAAGCAAAGCTGTGTAATATCCCATACAAAAATGACTAGAAGTATTTTGTCACAAATACTATCTTATAAATGACTTGTGTTAATTCATCAGTTGCAAACAGCATAATGGATAACTCAATGATCATCCACATTTGGTATCTCTTTCCCATTCAGTATATTGGAGCAAGTCATAGAAGTAACACACTTTCTAGACAGATGTTGCTTACTTCTCTCTACTTCACAGATAAAGTCTCTCTATGAAGATCTGTCTAAGCCATGACATACTGCGTCATTTACAGAACAAAGAAGAACAGCGAAGTGAGAGAAGTCTCAAAATTAAATAAGACTGTGGATGTAGGAAGTCTGGAAAGAGACAGACCTCATCTTAAATAAAAGATTATCAAGAGACTCAAGCAGGGCTGTACTGGAGTCAGACACAGCATTGCTTCTGGAACTGAAACGCAGCAGTGATTGACGGGACAGCTTAAAGAAATATGCACACCAACCCAAAATTTCCAAAATGCTTTTTAAAGAAATATGGTAAATATGAAACAGTGTCAAGTAAAACCAAATCAAGTCTTATCTCACCGCTGCAGCTGACATTGTATTACAGCTTCCCAGCAGGTGTTCATGCAAGATTTGGCATGCTAAAATCTAATAAATACAGTCCTCCCTATTACGGGAAGGCAAATTAACTGTAAAAACAAACCCCCATCACAGACAGAAATAAATACCATCAAGTGAAGACCATAACAGCATTCTGACTGACATCAATCAGTGTGATCAGTGTGATCTACAGCTTTTTTGACTTAATATAAATTTTCATTATATTAAAATAAGCACATGTATTAAAAATGGACCATTTGTTGTGATCCCTGACAAAAAAATTATATTGCTTCAGTCCAAAAAAGGAACCAGGATACCCTCTATTTTTCCAGTATAAAGGGCTTTATTTCCTTCATGAGCATTACATGACCATCCCTTATTTTAAAGCTGACTTATTTTTAACCTTTTCCTGTTAGGAAGGGCAGGGTGTTTACACATCTGTTGAAACACCACACTATTTGCAAAGTCACATCTAATTGATTCCACAAGATGTTAAGACATGTTTTAAATAAGACCACTAATAAAGAAATCATGCCAATTAATATCAGCATGCTGCTTGATAAAGCTTCATGTTTGTTGGCTATACCAATCTCCCTAATTTTTTTAATTTTTTTTAAAGGTAGAACTTGCTACAAAAGCCTCTGATTTTCTGGTTAGAAATATTTTTCCTACAGACTAGTGCCTAGCATTTTTGCAAAACAATCAAAGCATGGCCCTTTGAAGTCTGGTACATTCTAGCAGGATAAATGCACCATAAATATTAATTAATGTGAGTTGCTTCATGTGAGCAACTCTCTCCTACTATATCTGTGAGCACACTTGGAGCCAGTATCAGAAATCAAACAAAAGTTGATATACATGCCTTTAAGGAGACACAACTGTATTCTTTTCAAATTTAAAATCTTATTTTTTCAAACAGTTTAAAGAGATTCATCAGCTGAGATGAAATACATATTTTAGCTAATTCTAAGATTCACCTTCGTAATTGCCATTTAAAAGATTTGAACAGAAAAATATGTAAAATCTTACACATTAAATATTCACTCAAGAGTATAATTTTTCCTGTCCTGTTAATGGTATTCCATGTATTTAATAGCAGGGGAGTGAAAAGTGCTTTTGCATGATTTAATGCTTAAAGCATATTGCCATTTCCCTAATTTCAAACCTACCGTTTTCTGTACGTTCAGAACTCCATTCCTTCTACTCTTTTAGCAAAATAAGCTATTTTAAGCAAAGTTGCCTCCTCCTGATTTTAACACCACGCAAAGCCCACCGTTACAACTCAAGTGGGGAGAAAGGTGCAGGAGCAGCGTACCAGGTACCTTTATACCTGCCCGCGGTGAAGGGACATCCAAGACAGGTCTCGTCAGTGAGGGAGCACAGGCAGTGCATTGCAGGCCCTTTGGGGAGCCCCTGGGTCACAGGGCATCCCACAGGGCAGGGGGACACCTACTCAACGACAGCCAGGCATGTTCAGCTGTCTCACCAGTGCCACCACTGCTGCACATCAACCCTGTAGTGGCCAATTACCATCCTGGGCGGGCAGAGCTGCCCCATGAGTCACAACTGCACAGGGAAAGCTTTCTGTGCATCTGCCTCCAAAACAACAAATTTAGAGCTGGCAGAGAGGCTTCACTGCATCTGCCACTGGATCCTTTGTGCTGTTCTTTTAGGAGATGTTTGTTCAGAAAAGGGTAAATCATTAGATTACTCTTGGTAATGTCTAACTACCAGGGCAAGGACTTCTGCAAAAGCCATCAGTGCCCTAACAAGGCTGAAATATTAAACCCCAGATAAGGAGTTGCCTGTTCCATTCTCACCTTCTCATACAAGGCACTGTATCTTAAAGGATGAAAAGTAAAAATTAATTCTTCTCAAGTGACAAGGTCACCAATAATTCATGTCATGTTCCTGAATTTGCATTTCCAAGGAAGATATTTGGCCTCTGAGATGGAGAACGGGGTCTTCAGGTTGTGGTGGTTTTGTGGCATCTTTTCTCATTTTTTCCCCAGTACTAAGAAAGCGGCCACTGGAAAACTAATTTTCACTAAAATATGTTTCCTTCTCATCAAAGCAAGTTCTCACAGGAGTAATCCCTGGTCTGGGGAGGATGACACACTTCTGAACGGCACCAGGATCAGGACCAGGAACTGCAGTATGCAACCTTCGCTATAATACCCACCAACTTCCTTCTGAGATGTATTAACCAATTTCCAAGGTGGAAGCTTGACAGTCTGTCTCCAAAAAGGTACTGAATGGAGAACATGAAGACACCCGTCAAAATGAAAGGCAGTAAGATGCTTTGGCATGCACCCCTCCTTGTCAGGGGGCTGAGGTGCTGAAGAAGATAAATGCTGTGCCTGGCTCTGTGCCCTGCAGGCTGCTGTGGTCCAGCACTGGGTATGGGCAAGAATGGAGCTCCAGACAATGAAGCACTCCAGACTACTGTGTCTGGTTGAAGGTTGGTGTGCCCTTCTCATACAGAAATAATAAAGAAGGTATTTAGAGAAGAGGTTTACCATTACTGCTGCTGACAGAGTAACAGTTCAGAAGTAGTTAAGTGGTCATAAAAAACAGGAAAGAAACCCTGAATTTCATAGTTAGCAACACTGGAGGAGGCTCAGCACAACTGTTACGTATAAACCACCAGTAGCCGCTTTCTCCTACATCATCTGTACCTTTATTAAAGCACAGGCTCGAAAACTCAGTGTTTTCATACAGAATTACAGAGCTAAGTTTCAAGGCAAACATATGTAAACACCCATTAAGTAACTGTTAATAATTCACAGAAAGATGCCAGGTCTCCATTAAGACATTTAATCTGAAAAGAAAACATTCCAGAAGGTCCTTGGAATAAACTGGGTAAGTTTCAAACAAAAGGAATTACTTAGTGTATTTGTATCGTTCACCAAGCCTTTCTTTTGCTGCTCTTAAAAATTTATTTTAAAAAAAGTGTTTATGCCTAGAGTGTAAATTTGTGTACTCAAAATCACACACATAACCTTTTCCCTTTCTGACAGTGATGCTTCTGTCTTTTCCAGCCAAAAAGGGCAGCATCAGGCTGCATCAGGCGTCAACCAGACATCAGGATTCAGTAGCCCACCACAGGGGATGGTACCCAACAACTACCACAGCAGTTGGGTAACTGCTCCAAGGTGCACTGTCCCCACACGCTCGGCAGACCAATGGGGTAAAACCAACATTGCTCACAGGGATCAAGAACGAAGATTGTAAGACACTCTTTGGGAAGAAGAGTAAAACTGCCCCAGGCAAGGGGCTGTCAGAGAGCCAGACGGGTTCCAGCTGGGACAGGAGACAAGTGGGTTGGTGAGGTATCACTACATGGGCAATTGCTGAACTTGGTTTTATGATTCAGTTCTGGGTAATCTCACACCAAAACCGTGTCAAACTCCTTTCACAGTACAAGCACGACCCATTACCACCCAAGTAAGGTATAACGTGCTAGTCAAAGCAGACTTAAGTACTGTAGACTGATACTTAAATTCATTTACTTTTAATGAATTATTATTGTGATTTACAAGACTATTACATTTTAATAGATTTCTTAGCTTAGTCACCGTGGGACCACAACACTACTTTGGGACTTCAACAGACATATGCCACAGCCATCTACCACATCAGCTTCCCAGTTTAGACCAGAGATCTTTACACCATGCTGCACTGTGCATCTACACATACTCTCCAGGACATGGGGAAAATCTCATGCCTGTGGAAAGGGAGGCAGGAAGGTAACAAAGATCAGTATGTGCAGTATTCCTCCTATCATTTACCTCCATCAAGGAACTAAAAGAAGTTATATTTATACATAAATTGTCAATACACAGCCTTTTCAACACAAAACCCAATAGAAATTCTGTGCAGACTGCTATCTTCTCAGTGGCTCTGGTATTCTCTTTCCTCACCTTTCCAAAACAGTGCGGTTCTGCTTATGTGCATCCATAATACTCTGCAAAGACATCTTGGCTTTGATGATGTCACCTTTTTCTATGCAGCATTCCACTATAACTCAGCCTGTTATTACACCAATCAATAAACATATCCCTTCCTAACTAGTCCCATCCCCTCCATCATCCTCATCTACTGCCTATGTCCATCCCACCCTCTCAGGTCTCTGTTACTGAGTTTTGTGCACTGGGAACTTAACTCCTCCCCTCATTCTTGGAGAAATTACCACTAAATAATGTTTTATTGTATTGTATTATACTATTATCTCCATGGTTCAAGACTCTCTAAAACTTATCAAGGGCAAAACATTTTGCTTGCTGAGGCCACTAAATATCATAAAACAGTCTCTGTGCAATTCGTGGTTCAACTATATCTATCTGTTGTCTCTTATGTAAAATTTTTGGAAATAAAGTCTCTCTTGTTTATACACCTTGTAATGCGATGTTCTAACCCACAAATTCGGTGCCAAAACACTATGGTAATGTAAAAATCACCTCTGCAATGCAAGGGGACCTGTGATGCAGGGATGCCCACACAAATCCTCTGGATTCTGTATGGATTTGCACACTGTTGGATGCCCATTTCTGTTCCTCAACCCCCTAATGCAAGGGAAGAAACAACAGATATTCTTATCAGTGAGCTTTACTGTCTCGTCCCAAATTTGGGCATAATCCCAGTTTAAACCAGTTATCTAACAGCTAAATATAATTTCTCCAGGCTGGATATTCCAGAAATAGTATTTCCAGAAATAACTAATGCTGCATCGTCTTCACCCCATCAGGGAAACACCCGGCAACAACTGTCAAACCCCACCCAAACCCACTGCCCTACTCAGGAGGGCCATGCAGCACAGAGACCTAGCCCTCACAGCAGACACTTCCCACACTCCTGCACAGATTAGCCATCAAATCCATGGACTCACCTGCAGCTCTGATTTTTCAAGCCTTTTCCCTTTCTAGTGCTTCAATGAGCTACCCCAGGCAGCTCCTAAGGACTAAGTGATCGCCCGTCCACTGTTTCTGTCCCACTGTCCAGGAGGAAGTCAAAAGACACTCTAAGAACCATCTGAGCTGTGCATACTGTAAATAAAATAAATATTCTTACAGAGTGGATGTAGACCTAATTCATAGTATCAGGGGAGGAAGAAGGAAAGGGCAAAAACCTTCTTAGCCCCTGCAGCAAAATCTACAGTTGATCCATTTCCAAGCTGGGCAAATTAATTTCTCTCTCAGTGGTCTTGAACACTGTCTGATCCCTTTTAATTCAAATATTTCCTAAAAAGCTGTAAAGAACAAAAGCAAAACCAGAAACAAAGTATTTCCAGAGCTACCCTAATACAAAGCATGGAAAAAGAAATTCTTCCTTTCTTCCAAATTCAGTACGTTAGATCCTTTTCTACACATTGATGTTGCGCCGGTTGAGCATAAACCACTCTAAAATAGATGCAAAACCCTCCAGTTCTCTCTGGAGGCAACTGACCTCCAGCTATTTGACCTCTCAACCACTCACTTGCCTCCTTGTTCTGGAAGCTCCTCCATAAAAAGCATCTGGAGGAGTTTGGTAGGGACACCTCATGTCATCTGAATCGAGCATGGTGGTCCCTGGTGTGGTGGCACACACAGAACTGTGGAGCTGCTGTACTGGAATGCAAAGCAGTATCCCACTGACTCACCACACTAAACATTCAAAGACGTGTCTGAGGAGCCCCAGCTCTACCCACTACAAACTTGTCCCACCCTGCTTTGCGGTGTCTCATGTCCAGGAAACCACATCTCATAACTGGGATGATGTTTCCTGACAAAATGAAAGAGATGGACAACAAAACCTTGACTTACATTATTAAGAAATGGTACATTTTACATTATTTTTCTTTTCCTTGACATCATATGTTGCAATGCTCTATAAGTAACAGCTTTTTAGTAACCTGGACTCCAGATGTACTTAGTTTATTGTGAAATAGTTAAACTAACATTTTTGCATGTGGCAATCATTCACAGAAGAGAAAGATCCAGACACAAAGAATATTTTCGATGAAGAAATAAAACATAGCAAAAATAATTTGCAGGTTTAGAAAGAAAGAAACAATATATTTATTAAATATAAATATATTTTACAGGCAAAACATCTTGTCACAAAGTTAAATTATTCCCCTGCAGTTCCTAATTCCAACCATCCCAAAGCACCTCCAGTTTCCTTTTCTCTTATTGTAGTCCTAAACTTTTCCCCTTCTTCTCATCATACACTTGTAGCCCAGCTGTCCTGGGCAACTACCTCTCACACATGGTGTGATAATGTAGAGATGCAATTCCCAATTTCCCTCCTTAGGGGTTAAATTGCAGGCTTCACTAAGGTTTGCCAAACAAATTAGAGCACTTCACCACTGCACAAAATAATCACTACTAAGACAAGCCTCAGCAACTCAATCTCTTATCCCAAAATTCATATATGGTACCTCCAGTGCATCAACACAACAGCTATCCCAGTTGCATCTCCTGCTGCGCTCACTGATCTCCAGATCTCTGTTCAGTCATCCCAGTTTTTCCCAAATTTACCCTACCTTTCTCAGCAGAGATTCTCAGTCTCTCTGCTTGAAAAGGCTGGGTTATAAAATAACCAAAATAGCAGGAAAAAAAAAACACCTTTGGACTAGATGGAGGGTCCCATTACACTCTCCACATGCTGCTTGTTCTGTGTCCTCGACAGCTCAGCAGCTGCTTCTGCTGCACCCACACATCCCCAGCCGTCAAACCTGGAAGCAGACCCCTTCCTTTGCTCCTCTGGCCCTTTATTACTGACTCCAAGGAACATGCCAAGTAAACTCAACTTTGCTTTTCGGTGTTCAGCTTCCTCTAGCCTTGGATTTTCTTTCAACAGGGGTCATCAAGCAAGCCCCTGTGTAGCTCTCCCTATGTAAATTCTATAGAAATCTTCCACATTCTCCTTGGGAACATCCTAACAAATTTTTCCATTCCAGCTTTGCTTAGATTTGTCCCAGATGTTGCCCACTGTATTTCTCCTTTCCTCTTGGCTTGCACTCCATCTGTCAGAGTTAGATCCAGCACAAGAAGAGCTCCTGCTTTCCTACAAATGCTCTGGTCCTATCTTAATTAAGGGGCCAGTCACCCTCTAGCACAGCACTATGGTTATTAAATGCCTTTATCTAACTAAGGGAGCATATTTCAAAAAACCTGTAAGGAAGCCAGGACTAAATAATTCACTGCAGAAAACTCATTCTTTTCAACTGTAATTCAAGTTACATCTTCAGCCTGCTATCTTCAGCTCAAAAAAGTTCTATGGTTAAATCTCATGCTGAATGCTAAGCCCAAACAGCTGGACTTGGTCTAGGAGAAGGGTGTCGAAGAGCTCAAACCATTTAGGGATGGTGTCCTGCCACCTGAGACCACAGCTACCACAACTGCAGAATGGCCACAAAGATGAGATTATTGCTCCTCACAATGTTTCTATTTCCAAGATGCAAAAGCTCTTTGACTTGTCAAGTGGTGAGTGCTCTCTCTGTTCCCAATCCCTGTCATCAGGGTTAAGTAGCTTTGGTGGAAAAGTCTGTGACTGTGGAGCACAGGAAATACGGATGATGCCCTATCATCTCTACCAACTCCTCCTGCAGTGGCACCTCACTGTCTCTGCTGCGTCATAGCCTTCGGCAGCCTTCAGGATATGAGAACAATTTCCTCTGTAGAAAGAAGATGATATCCAGCTTCCAGACAGTTTGACAGAGAGATTCCCAAACAACCAAACTTCGAACACCAGAGAGCTTTGCTTTAAAAAGACTCCCAGAGAGGAAGCTCTGACAAGTACAGCACTGCAGCATAGCTCCCTCCCTGAGAGTGCCCTCCAGGCCAGCTATCACAGAACATACAGAGTTACCAAAGAACAGCAGACATTCTCTTTTCAATTCTGACACTTACGCCAGATCTCACACTCTACAGCAATCAGAATTTCCATTTACCATCTGACTCTATAAGCTGGATGCTATCAGTTTAAAGAACTAAAGTGCATACATTTGGACTTTATAATGCACTGATACAGCCTCAATACATTTTTCTAAAAAACAAGCAGATACGCTGTCACAAGCTGAAAACAAGTGATAGTAGAAGGCAAATATAGCAAGCTGTGCTAAAGCACATAGTTATTATCACCATAAAACAAGCACAAACAAAGCATTAATGACATTTGAAACAGCAACAGCTGAAAGTGCTACTAAAATAAGAAAACGCACAAGAAGGTGTATGAACAAGGCCTAAGACCCCTTTACTGCTAAAAAGCGGTATTCAGTTTGTGGAAGACCTCAGCGTTACAATCCTCCCTCTCTGGGAAGGAAGAAGAAAGTAAGAAGGCTCTAATTACAACAACAAAAAGTAACAATACAAAAGATCAAGAATAATATTTCAAAACTACATAAATAATCTAGGAACTCAAGGTTCGTCTTCAAAAGTGAGGCAGTGGCTTCAGAAAATCTCATCACAAGAGACAATGCTGAGAATTACTCAGGGAGCACCAGTAGGGACCACACACCACTGGGTCCAACACCAACCTTTCATCTTACTGAACCACACGAGAGGCTGGAGCTTCTTGGAGGGTCAGGTGGCACAGGAGGCAGAGCCTCGAAGCACAGAGCCACCCCAGCACGGTACCTTGGGCTCAGCACTCCCAGGAGGAAACCAGGACATCACACTATGAGCAAGACAGGGCAGGGACACCCAAGCAGGAGTCAAAGCTCTCCTCTTCCCAGCAGTGGTGGTATGTCAGCAGTAATCTTGTTTTCCAGCATTGCTGATGCTTTACTCACATATTAATTTCTTACACTGTTTTGTCTTTTCTCCTTCCTTATCTTCTTTTATATACAAATAAACCCACCTTTTCCTCTTCTTATGTTTTGGTCCATCAAGAAGTACTTATAGAGACTGCAAAAGGCTGTAAGTCCCAGACATCAAAGCTTTGTTTTACTGTGGGCAATATCCTCCTGTCAGCCAGATTTCATATTCGATGCCAGAGGCTGCACCTGCTTGACAAAACATCCGCCAGCTAAATGCAGACTTGTCAAATCATTTCTTGAGAGCAAAGACATGAGACACAGGAGATCTGATGCTAATCAACATGCTCCAGAAGCTCAAAAAAGTCCACTGCTGCATCATAAACAGCAGCAAATTATGACCTGTGCTCCTTTTAAGTAGCAGCATGGAAGCATTTATTTCAGCAAGCCAAGTTGGTACCAGCTTTTTCCAGGCTGTGTGGCCCCATCTCCCTATTCCAGTTTAATTTAGCTTTGACTGATCCCAGTTACATAACTGTACCTTTAAGCTCATAAACTGTAAGGTCAATATCAGGTTAAACTGTTGCTGTGTAAGACAATCCAGGCAAATCCTGAACTGTCCTACTGCCACACCTATTGTTCTGTGTATCTGATGCAATTCCACACTCAAAGATCGGCAGGAGATTTCCTTTTCTTCTTGCATACCTTCTCAATTTTTTTCCTTCTTCCATTCCTCTCCCAGATTATTTTTACTTTTACAATACAAGATGATAAAAATGAAAGTCAGAAATGCTAAATTGACAGGAATGCTTCTGTACCACCTTTTGATTACAGGCACTGAAGTGTTTTAGGCCTGTCATGAGCACACGGTAGGAAAATATGATAGTGTTTTGTCAAATGTTCAGTATTTTTAAACCTAAAGTCAAACAACCCACAAAAGAGGATGGAGCTCAATGTCAGAACAAGGCCATCCCAATAACACACTGTCCTGAAGGTGGGTACCTTGTAAGCCTGGGGCTCCCTAATGCTGGAATAAGCAGGCCAGCTTGGTTAAATGTAAGCTGACAGGAAACCTATCTGGCAAGTAGTTACTGAAACTTCCCCGCCAAATCCCTGCTGAAGATCTGCTAGAGCCCCATCAAGTTGCCTCTGCAAAACACTTGAATTTGAGAAGGGCTTGGTTGGGTTTTTGTTTTAAATTCTACTTTTTTAAAGAACACCCCAGCTTTCTTTGCATTTGTGAGACACCAGCAGTGGAGCTGCAGTGTCAGAGTAGGGTAAACCTCACAGAATAGAAGCACACCAACAACTTTGGAGAATGATGCAATGAAAGAAATCACTCTTCTTACAAGCCTGCTTCAAATGTTGGTGCTGGAGAGCATCCATCATAATTTCTGCAATTCAGCAACTTTTGTTCCATCAAAGGTATGTTGTAGCACAAGGAAGGATGGCAGTTTTCATTCTGCTGTGGAAAGAAATGATACTTTGAGTCACAGAATCACAGAAAAAAATTAGGTTCAAAGGGACCTCTGAAGGTCATCTGGTCCAGTCTTCTACTCAAAGCTGGGTCATCTTCAAAATTTGATTTGAATCCTTGGGGCCTTGCACTGTCAAAGGTTGAAAACTTCCAAGGACAGAGATTCCACGGCCTCTCCGGGCAATCCATTTCAGTACTTAACCACTCCTGTTGTGAATGTTTTTTTTCCTTAGATCTACTCCAAATTCCTCTTGCTGCAACTTGTGACTGTCATTGTGCAACTCCGACAACACCCAGCTCCATCTTGTCCTTAGTCCCCATGCAGGTAGTAAAAGAGGAATTACATTCCTCCTCCCCCTGGTGGTCTAGTGGTTAAGACGCGGCTCTGTCACTGCCGAGACCCGGGTTCGATTCCTGGTCAGGGCCTCTCCCCGGGCAGATGGAGCTCGTTAGCCCTATACAGCAATCCATGAACATCCTGAGGACCTCACTGCCACCGTCCGGCAGATGAACCTCAGGATTAAAGGGTGGGCTCAGTTCCGCGCACACTGTAACTCACCTAAAAAAAATCCAATGCGCAGGCTGGAAGGTGTAAAGACCCTCCCCGGTTCTTCGTTCGCGAAGTCTGGCCATTATTATTATTACATTCCTCCTTATTCTTCTCCAGGCCTTTGCTTGTGCATTAAGCACCCTTATACCGTAACTGTTCTAATGGCCCTCCACTCCACTTGCTTCAGTACCTCAACATCTCCCTGGTACGAAGGAGCCTGGATGTGGATTCACCAGGGTGAAGCCAGTTCCCTTGACCCGCCAGTCACCTCTTAGCTCATACTGCCCAGCACGCAGGAATCATGTTCTCCACACGGCACACCTTCCGCTGCTCACCAACACAGCTAACTCATTTTCCTCTGATCCACGTGGGGTGGTACAATTTACCTGCACTTGGGCTAAAAAACAGGTGGGAAGCTCTGTTACACAGTTTACTCCCAAGTTTACATTCACTCTGCCTCTGCTCAGGAGAGGTTTATGAAGCAGAAAAAAGGCAGAGAAAAGCTTCGAGAAGCATTCTGGACAGTGTGTCAGAGACTTTTAAAATATGCAAATTTACCAATGTAAATCTTACTAATCATTCTACTAAAAAGTTGCTTTAAAACCCTCAGCACACGTTGACTGCCAATTACATCTCATTCCTTTAGTGAACATAGAATTAAGGCACTTTCTCTCTGAAATAAGTAAAACTTCTAATTGCGCTTATTTAAGTAATTTGGCTGCCTAACTCTCCCACTGGGCTGTGGTTTGGTACTCACTCCCTGGCACAGCCCACTTTGTATCATTTCCAAATACGCTGCCCCCTTCTAAAGACCTAAAAGACGTGTCGCCATGGTGTGGTGCTATAAGAGCTGTCACTGGGTGCAGAGACACAAACATACACTTGAGAAACAGTAGTGAAGCAACGAGCAAGAGGCACATCATATTTTGTCAGCAGGAATGTTATGAAATAGCCACAAGAAAACTCAACCATATTGTTCTAATTTGTGATAGAGTAGATAGGGTCTTATTTTGGAGAATGAAAACGTAATCTATCCCAGTCTGTCTTTCCCCACCACCCCTTTCAAATAGCAGTTTGCACTGCTATCAAATTAAATTAACAGCTACAACCAGATTTCCAACCAGGATTTAGTCCTCCTATACACACATACACTTAAAAAAAATTGTAGTGATGGGATGCAGATCAAAATATTGCCCAGAATCCTTTTAACACAGAGGACAGGGAAAAGAGAAAAGGCATTTCTTTATGGATTAAGAAGAGTAAGTGTGAAATATGAACAATCAAAATAACGGTATTTGAGAAGTGACAGCAGATGTGTCAATCCATGTTTTTTAGGTTCAAATTCTCCCATTTCACTTAAGTGTCATCTTACCCCAGAGTCTGACAGCACTGTATAAAGAAACAATTGCACATCTTCTAAAAACAGAAGATGGTGAGATCTCTTAAACAGCTTGCCCAAAGATCCTATTGTGCCTAAACTCTTTATGGGTTTATTCAATAAATTAAAAGAAATACCTCCTATGGGAAGCAAAAGACATTAACAGAATGAAAAACATTTCCTGTAGGAGGAATATTTTTAGACTTTTAGAGAGAAAAGCAAAAGAAAACTGAACACAGCACTGCCAAATGGTTTCTCACCACATTACTCTCAGTAGGGTGCAACTCAACTGAAATTACCCTTTGGAGAAAAAACTAAAAAGTTAGTGCTCAGAAACCATCTTGCCATATTACAACAGTGGCAGAAAACAAAGGGATAAAGTAAATAAAACCTGAAAATAGAAATGGAAAATTTGTATTAGTCTTCCTCTTGCAACATCAGTTATAGATGTCCAGCAGAGGTACAGTTCCACCACCAAAAAGCCAATCTAGGAAGCCAGTCCTTTCGAGAAGCCTAACTCCAAAACAGTGCAAAAGTAACCTTAATTGCACTGAAAAACCCCAAAAGGAATCAGCCTGTAACATGCTTTGCACTTCCCTGAAAACCAGTCCGTCCATTTATAAGAACAAAAGTACTCATTAAAATTTAACTTGGCCAATCCAAATAATAGGCTACAGCTACAGTAAAGCGGCTGTTTTTTCATATGATTTTGGGTGATGAAAGCAAGAAGACAAATATCTTCCTTTTTAACATCTGGCATGGATGATAACTGAAGATATACAAAACAAGGAGAACTAGAAATGGATAAAAGACAAGCCCAAACTAAAAGAGTTCAAGTGTGTGGAACAGGACTTAGAAATTAACAGGGGAGAGAAAAGAAAAGCAAGTTCTCAGCAGCCACCAGGAGAGTTTCTGTATTGGACTGAGTGATCACATGCATCCTCACTAAGTGCAGTGCTCAAAAATCTCTTTTCGATCTTACACAGAGTCCTCACGGATAAACACCATAAGTCAGAAGGTCTTTTCTTTGAGAGGACACAAAAAAGATGAAATAGGAAGATCCAGAAAAGACAGTTCTGGTTTCACAACTTGGGATGCTGATGCAAGCTGTTCCCATAGCCAAGACTGTGAGGATGATGACCCAGGGATGACAGCTTTAGGGTGAGAAACTAATGTTTGTTTTTACGAGCCAGAGACACAGTACCTAACCTACTTAGGTCCAAAAACACGGACATGGGGTACCCAACATCTGGTTCCAGCACAACGATGTGGTGTCAAGCACTGGAAGCTCATCAAATCCTTCAAAAACACACTCAACTCTCCCAGGGATTTAATAATTCTTAGCTGACAACTGGAGTGGAAAAAACATGTAGCTTGAAATAGCCAGTCTGTACACATCTCGGAAAAACTAAAACTCAACCAAAAAGCCTCAACATACATTTCCATTGATATGTATTATTGATACAGGGTAAGAACAGATTAAAAAAATAATGGAAATTATTTTGAACAAGCATAACTTAAAAATCTGTAAAAAATAATAGAAAAGTTTTAAAGAGAAGTGAAGAATGTAAAATTCCTAGGGCTAAACAGTGACTCAAGGCTTTGCTTCCTTATCGATACTCTGGTTTGATTAGTAGTCTCCACCAGCCAAAAGGAAAGCACACATTTGAGTACTCTGTTGAAGTCTGAAAGCTCAGTACCTTACAAAATTGGATGAGTTGTAATGTCAAATTCCAGTGAAGTCTGAACCTTGCACTCACCTCCTTATTGCTCCCATTCCAGCTTCCATAAGCTGAATGGAATATTTGGCCTCTTCTCCCACAGTCCAGACACCTGGTTCAGTTAACAACCAGTGTAACACAGAATGCACAAAAGCTATATTTTAAAACATTAGCTTAATTTCAGTGACCCTTATGCTCTCAAACACTATGACACATAGCCAGAGAATCAAATATGAACAGCATTATATCATGTTTAAAGAGACTAAGATAGGATTGCCATTTTTACTTTCATTTTTAGGATGTTTTTACATTAAGATTTGAAGTCTGCAACTCTGACACTGATACTAGTTACTACTGTGTCAGGAGTGTTCAGCCATACTTGCACAGAACTCCTCGCTGGTTTCAATTATAATATTTACATCTAGAAGCAAAAAAAAAAAAATTACCCCAAAACAGGCTTAATATGTACACCCTTATACAGCCACAGCACCACCGAAGAGTGAAAAGAGACTTCTGAAATGTTCTCCACCTGCAAACGGTCACAGCTGCAGTTCTTGCCACACAAGAGAGTCTGCAAAACTAAATGTGCTGCAACTTCATCATGAAGTCAATACAGCAGTCTGGGTTGTGGATATATTAGAGGCTCCTCAAAATTACTTTTCAGTCTCATTTCTATTATTTTCACACATTCCTTTCCCATTACTTAAGCAATGCACACTTGGGGAATTCTGTCTGTCCTAGCTGTCAACCCTCATATTTTCATCCAGTGTCTTCAGACATAATTTAGTTGGGAATGGGGAGAGTGCATTTGCCAAGATCAGAAATGTTGAATATATTTAGTTACTTTTAATGGCATTCCTCCCATAAAAGACCCATAACGTTTCTGCCCACCAGATTCTGCAGTTATACAACTCTTACAGCACTGAATGAGACGGACTTAGGCTGAAACGAATTGTGTGTCAATTCAGTGGTAAATACCAACACACACAGTTTTTACTTCAAAAAAAATACAAAAATCTTCCAAAATACAGTTCTCACACATCTCGTTAAAAAGCCCCCCTGAAAGTGAAAAATGGAAATTAGCAATATTAGGGATAGGGGAGCATCCAGTTTTTTTAATGCCTGGAGGAAGACAAAGGTGACAAAAAGCCATTTAAACATGCTACATCTTCATTTTTCTTCCAAGATAGTTAATCAGACCTCTACAAGGGAATATGTTCTAACCTCTCTTCTATTCATATAGCAAAATCTCTGAGTTAGGTATCAAGGTGCTTAAGGATAACAGACGTTGTGCTCACACTTAATGTCCAACGTGAACCTCCACGAATGTAGCTTGAGGCTGCTTCCTCTTGCCCTGTCACAAGCTGCCTGGCAGAAGAGGCTGACCCCCACCCTGCTACAAGGAAAGAGAGACTCAGACATCACGTTCCAAATGGATTTAAACTCTTAAAGTATCAAGCAAGTGAATTTATCAAAACTGCCCTCCCTCACTTATCCACTGAAAGCCGTGTTGTGACCTTCACTAATTTGGATGACCATACCGTAAAATAATTTGGTTAAACTAATGTTGTTCTGATAGTGCAGATTAGCAACTTCAACAGCCTTGCAGCTAGTCACAGCTTGGCCAGCAGTGCAAGAGACACCTGGACAACTCCTGTCTTCTCCCCCAGCACCTGGTGAGGAAGCAGGGCAACCTTCCCTCCCACAGCACAGAGAATTTGCCCTGCTGTGCTCAACAGAAGGCTGTCCTGGGTGAGTGAGCAGGTCAGTTGCAGGCTGAGTCAGGAGGAGGAAGAGGTGAGGAAGGGCTGAGCAAATCACACACAGCAACCCAATTTCACTGGGAAGCAAACCGCAAACTAAGGATGCTGCCTCCTGCTTCCCAGGGGCCAGGCACACAGGTGGAAAGGCTGCAGATATTATGCTACATGTAGTGAGAGGCACATCTGTCACATGTTGCTTCGCATTCAAAAATCTGTGGATCCAAGAATACAAGCCTAATACATTTAGGTGTGACCTGCTGCTGAAAATGGAAATCCCCTGTGCACTCTGGCATTCCATTAAAAATTATTTATGAATGATGGCACAAACTGAGCGACAACCTTCCTCTCCCTAGGCCAGTAGATAGGCTTGTGTTATAAAATGCTTAAGTCAAAGAACTACAAATAAAAAAAAGGTAAAATAAACAATCCATTATTCTCCTGGCCTCATATCAAAGCTATTACAAACATTTTGGCCTCATATACAGAAACTGCAGATCAGTAGGACAGACACCCTTTAAAACCTGACTAGAGCTGTGCCAGGTGCCCCTACCCCTGCAGCCCCAAGGCACTGGCTGTCCCAGGGCAGGATTCACAGGGCACAGGCTGTAAACCCCATTTTCACCTCATCCCTCTAGATGCCACTACACGGATCCAGCTTGGGACAGGAGCAGGAGGTCCTGCCCACAGGTTATAATTTTGAAGGGGTTCTGAAGAGGAAATCACCATGGCATTTTTACTTCTCTTTACTGGTTTAGAGATTCAGGTATTGTGGAAGAAAATAATTCCCACATATATCTCCTAGACATAAACCTGTTGCTTGCACAGGGGCTCTAGAGAAATATTTTCTAAAAAGTGCAATTATATTGAGGGTGTTGGAACGAAGGTAAAGAAAACAGATTTTGCAATGAGCATTCTTTTATTCCCAGCTAATCGGATGGGAATTTTTAAGTACACCAACCAAAATCTTCTATGTACTTTTTAATTTGGCAGTCATCTATTCTGTTGTCTTTTGCAGCCAAGTAAAATTACCATTGCAAATGTATTTCATTTTCTAAGTTGAAAAAAAATGGAACTATATATTTCCTACTGAGAATGAAATAATTTGAATAATGGGACCTTTTAAACTTAAAATATTATAAATAGTTATTTCCTTTTCACGCAGTAAAATGTGTTTTTTTCACCTCCTCAAGCATACTTGATTTGCCACGGCCAGGGTAAAGCTCCAGAGACTAAAAAATTCTTCACTTCCTAAAAACTGAACAAGAGCTTTTCCAGTAAAGACTAAATGGGAAGGAAAAAATAAATATTTATAAATAAATAAAGGAATATTAATGATGCTATTTTTTGTAAGACCAAACTGAATGACCATTAGAATGCACACCTGAAAGAAGAAGGGAATGGGATCAAAATTATGTATGTGCAGTTACCCTAAAACATAGATTAAATAATTTATACATGTCTTGGCTGAATAACTAAGCTAATATTTGTATAATGTCTCGACGATAGGAACTCTGAAACTAGCAGGTATCTGGTTATATGACAACTGACACAGAGTGACACCAATTCACAGTGACGAAATCAACCCACTGGGGGAGCCAGGATTCAGGTGCAGCACACCCTGCTCCTACCTGGCAACCCCACCACTGTGACTGCTGGGACAGTGACAGCGATGACACTTGTGCCCAACTGAAGGCTCATGGAAAGGGGTGGCCCAGTCACCTGCCCCACTTGGACACGGGGACACAACAGAGATGTGGATACTCGCTTGTCCTGACAGCAGTGAGCTCAAACCTTGCCAGAAATGTTCTCTCACAAAAAAATCACCTGCTGAGGTTATTTTTTTTCTAATGTAAAGATGATTTCTTTTTAAACAACACCCATACATACGTCCCAGTTACTCGAAAAATCAGGCCACACCCATAGCAAAAATGCCTTCAAAATACAAACCCACACTTTGTTAAACACCCATTCTTAATTGTATGAAAGATACTTAGGTTCAAATGCCACAGAAACAATAATTTGTTAGAGAACATTAACATCATGTGACACTGTACTGGATCAAATGTAACTATAAATTATATCACTATACTGCATTAGAGTTATTAGTAATATAATACATCCCTCCCAAAAGAGGTTTGGCTATTTAAAAATGCTAAATTCACGCCAAATTAAGAAAAAAACCAATACTTTTAAATTTGCCATCGAAGATGTGCTGTGCTGTGTGGTGTTAGGACATACATATCTGATAAAAATGCCCCAAGTGTCCACCAGCTTCACATAGATTCAGTGAAAGCAGGGAGACCCACTTAGATTTACAGATCAGAGACCATGCTGTGAGTCTTGGACTCAGTCAGGAAACCCTGCCCAGGACATCTTAAGTATCTTATACTTTTTGATGTACCTTATCAAATCACACGTGGATAAGCAGCAAACTTACCCTTCATTAGTGTGACCACTTACTGTCTTACTGTCTACTCGAGGTTTTTTGCCCCTGATGCTGCAATTCCCACAAAGTTCTTTGAAATAATGAATTTTTAACTATCTTAAAATTCAGGCATCAAGATGAAATACCGTTTAGAGTAACTCCTAATCACAAGACTTAATCATCCATTTTTTTAAAACGGCAAAAAATCTTCACCACCTCTTTAAACATCAGCCAGCATCTTGCCTGAAGTCACCACCCACAGGTTGACACTCCATCCCAACTCGCAGATATTGACAACTTTTATACTCCAAGCAAACAGGAAGATACAGGAGCTCATGCAGGGTGAGAAGCAGGATTTGCCCTTAAAAACTACATTTGGTGCCATCATGGTGCCTACTTTGATCTCAGATCACTGTGCAAGGTAACAATTTTTCAAGAGTTTCCGCATCCCACTGGAACAATGGGGCTGTCTTATTGCTGGTTATTACTGGTTATTTATAATACATACATCTTTGGAAATGGAGAAAAAAAGGAGAAGGCTGCCTTCTGATCCCAGTGCTCCAGGAGGCACAACTAAACAGCTAAGTGGGAAACCTCATCACCACGGACAGGATGGAGAATTTCTTAGAACAAAACAAAATTATTCTTCTACTGCTACAAAAGGCTCTGCATAACCAACTCACTGAGCAATTGCTACCAAGAAACAATGCCACATTCTTTGAATACATTCATCCACATGGTATGGTATCTGCAGCCCAACATCGATGACATCCAAGTTAAACGAATAAATATTTGCGTTGCAGAGTTGGATTTGTCTTGGAATACAACCGCTCCTCATGTGGTTTTGACACATGTGCGTTGTCAAATAAATCACAGCTCACTGGGTGCGCACATTAGAAATAATTTGTCTATCTTGTTAGAAACCATCACATACTTCAGTTTAAGAGGCGTGAAACTGGGAGGGGAAGGTTTTACAGGCCTGGGACAACTACGCGTGGAGCCCGTCGAGGGAACCTCAAACACCTGACCCTTCACGGCCGCGGATGCCGGCTCCCGGCACTAAGACCCACGGCAGCCTCGACGGCCCCACCGCGCCGTGTTCCCATCCCCGGGCGGGCGCTGGGGGCTCCCCCCGGGCGGCCCACCGGGACAGGCGGGCGGCGGGGCCGAGGGCGGCGCGGCGGGTGCCCGTCCCCGGGGGCGGGCGTGCCTACCTCGGACTTCCACACGACGTAGGCGGCGGGGCGAGGCTCGGGCGGCGAGGGCTGCCCCTTCCTCTGCTGCAGCCAGCGCCGGGGCGAGGAGAAGATGCTGTTGGCGGGGCCGCTCAGCGCCAGGGCCGAGGGGGTGCGCGCCAGGAAGGGCAGCTCGCAGCCCGGGCTCCGCTTCCCCCG
>JAYRBT010000001.1:98450723-98515462 GCA_036023395.1 Myiotriccus ornatus
GGCGGCGGCGGCAGGGCAGGGCGAGGCGGCAGCGGAGGCGCCGGCCACCCCCTACGTGGGGCTGCGGCGGCCGCTGGGCTACAAGCTGGCCAAGGCCACAAAGGAGCGGATCTGGCGGGGGGAGTTCATTGACCTCTTTTCCTTGCTCCACACAGAGCTGGCCCCCGAGCACGGCCCGCGCCCGGGGGACACGCTGGACCAGTGGGTCTCGGCCTTCCTGGTGTACGCCAGCGTGCTGTGCGAGAAGCACCCGGCGCGCTGCGGAGCCATGTTCAAGTACCTGGACACCATCCGCAAGCTGCACGCCACCTACGGGGGCACCTCCTGGATGAACTACGACGAGGACTTTCGGCGGCGGGCGGCCAAGAACCCCTCTCTGCCCTGGGGCGACGTCGACCTGGACCTGTGGATGAAGTGGATGGCTCCGCTCAAGTCGCTTATCCCCAGGCACTCGCGGGCTGAGGGCGAGACACGGCACTCGCGGGCTGAGGGCGAGACACAGCCCTCGCCGGCCCCACCGCCCCCGCCGGCGCAGAGCCCCAAGCAGGAGGAGAAAAGCCAGGTGTGATGAGCCGATGGCCGCGTGTTTCCCCGCTCCGCTGGCTGGGCATGGTGCCCCCTCGGAGGGGAAGAGGAGGAAGGGGAAGTTGGGGTGCCCGTGCCTTGGTCGGCGGCTCCAGTCTCACGGCGCTGACCCTTTGCTCGTGCTGACCATAGGGACGCGGTATCACGGGTGCCCACCTGGCCACCGGCAGAGATGCGGTTGTTTATGGACGCTCTGAGTAAATAATTAGCCTTTATTGCCCTGGCCACCAGAAAACAAGAACTCCATTAGTTTCCTCCTCTGATGCATAATTTCATTTTCCTGAAGACATTAGAAAAAAAGATGTGTTTTTTTTTCCTCTGAGTTGTCTTTAAAATATAACTTTCTCATCAATGCAGTTATCTGTATGTAAGACAAAGAGTACAGACTCTCCTGTTACTATGGGAGCATGTGGGTAGTTGCAGGCTGTGTGGGAGGGCAGCAAAATTGATGTGAATAAAGATAAAATTCAGTATGAATGGCCACAGCTTGCAAATGCACTGTGATTTGAAGATCAAACCTGGTTTGGGACTCAGTAGGTGTAATCCACAAGTTATCGCCTGTTTTGTGGGAAAAGATAGTGAGTGTGATTAGGGAAAGTAAGGGAGGATTTAGTGTACTTTTTTTTGCTTTCAGTAGAGGCGTCACTGAGTTGCTATAACGCATGGTGTACACAGGCAGGTCTACCCTTCCTGCCGCCTGAGGCATGACGCCGAGCTCCGCAGCTACAAAGAGCTTCCTGCCTATATTAGGGGTTGTGCTGCTTCTCTTACTCTGGTGGCTGTTGTCTGCCAAATCCCCCTCACAGAAAATGCTGAATGTTTAGTTTCATGCCAGCTGAATGGTGGTGCAGAGATTCTGTGATACTGGCTATATTTATTTCTAATCAGGTTTTTTTTAGGACTGTAGGAAGAACCTTTCAATTCCTGTAGAATTTTTGCTAGCTTATCAGATGCTCTGCCTCCTGGGTATTGCCAGCACAGAGTGGCTGTGTTGTTTGACTCTGTTAGCCTTATCTGGGGAGGGAGGATCCTTTTTTAAGGCATCTGGACGTGTTTGGTGTGTCACACCAAGTCCTGACTTTAATACCTATTAAAAGTGACTTCACTAAGCCAACTTCTGACAAAGAAAGGGAGTAAACACCACACAGTAATGTAGATAAACCCAGGCCTATTGGCCTTGGGCCTTGTGTGGTTGATGCTCTATGTTCCTGCAACACTTTCTGATATCTTGTTTATCCATTCTCAAGAACAACGGCTTAGTTCTTGTTCTCCTGCAGATCTCAGTTCAGCACCAGATGGGCAATGGCTTATAGCTTTCATCTCATCTGAGACTGGACCTTCAGCTTGTCATGTTACCTGCTCTTGTAACTTCTGCAGCAGCAGCTGGTCTGTCAGTGCAGACCTCTGATCTGCTGAGGTACCAGAGGTCTTGATCCCCTTTGATTTCATGGAAACTTCCCAACTGATTTTTAGCAGAGGCATTGATACTTTTCCCCCCAAAAAGTGTGTAAATGAAAAATGCTCAACTAACTTACAAAATGCCGAAAGTTTAATCTTTGTAAAAAGAGTAGTGCTTTAGCAGCACAATGAGAAAGTAAAAGTTTTGCAATTGTTCAGTGTGGTTTCAACCACTTTTCTATTGTTAGAGTAGTTTTTAATTGGTAGCGCATAGTCTCTTATAACTGCTTAAAAATGTCCTTAACTGAAATAAGGGTTTGAGCAGCTGTTAAATGTAAATAAGGCCTAGGATACAGCACGAGTTTATCATTGGCAAGGCAGCAGTAAGGAGATATTTTCTTGGAGATGACTTCTGTGTTTCCCCCACACCTCCCCAGTGCCTTGCAAGCTCTAACTATGTTATGTAAAACTAATTCAGTAAAATGTGACGTCACACATATAGCTGATATTCATTCCTCCGAAAGAACTGGAGAATTAAAATGGGAGAGAGTAGCCTTTTATGGGCTTACAACTTTGGCCAGAACCTAAGCTTTTCCACATTCACGCTGTCAAGAGGAAGAGGTGTTCTACAAAAACCTTTTCCAGATTGTTGGTTTGAACTGGTTTTGGTTCTGTAATTTCAACAGATAGCATTAGGCACCATGACTGAATTTCACTTCCCCTCTCAGTCAAAGACTGGAATTTGGGCATCATTCAGTTTAGTGACTGTATCTCTGTTTCTGCGTTTCCACAGATGGTTAAACAGTAAAAACAAAGTCAGTGTAAGCAAAATGTCTGTCTTCTGAAGCTATCTGTCCTTTCTAAGGCACTGGTGAAGAGCTGTAACTTTGCTTTACGTGCAAAGAACAAAGTGAGAAACCCTAGGTTTAGTTTGAGTGTGGTAGCTGTAATGTATGTAGGGTAGCTGATACTCATTCCTGCAAATTTATGTCTGTATGTATAACTTCAGACAATTCTCTTTTTTCCCCAGACTCCATGAAAACAGAACGCCAGTTGGGATGGCAGTCAGACTAAGTGGGTGAGTTTATTTATAAAACTGACTAACTTTGGATTTTAAATATTTGCAGATTTGTTAAATACAGAATTTTTTATTGGTGCCAACAGCCTGACTCCGTTGGTGTTTAAGTGGAGCTCTGGTATTCTAGTGCATTCTTTTACCTCTGCTTCTGTTGCGTTGCAAGCTGTGCTAGAGAAGACGTAGGAAATTCATTTTACCCAATCAGCAATTATAACAATGGACTACAAACCTGCAGAGCAAGCCGGTTTGCTGGAAAACAGGAATTCCTGCAGCGCAGCACTTGTCACAGACTATCCAAAGAGGGCAAAGATTCAGGAAGGTGAATAAATTGAACATTGGTTGAATGAGGTCAGGAACAGTCTCCTGGAGGAGAACCCTGCCCTAAAATACTACTTTGAAAGTAAAAGCCAATTTAATGTGCAGATTAAACCTTCTCATTTGACCAAACTGTGTGCAATCCTGGATCTTTGCAGATCACAACCGGACACTTCAAAACCTTATGTATTATATTTGTTTCAAAAAAAAATAAATCATAACTTGTCTTGTTACAGCTGTTACTTTTGCCATTTCATTGAGAATATTTGCAACATAAATGTGTATTTGACTCAAAACAGTATCATACACTTGCTATAATAACTCAGGTTGTCAGCAGAATTATTCTGTGAGGCTCAGTATCACCTCTCCATTGTTCTTTAAAAAATGCGTTAACCATTGCTGTCATTGCCAGATAGCCCAACTGTGCATTACAAAATTCTTGAACTATAGTAATTGATCTAAATTACAATTCTGTTTTTATCCTTGTTAGAATACTTAAGATCCTGAGCATCAGACTACACCTTTGTAGTCTGGTGTTCATGAAAATTATGTTCACTGGTTCACGGTTTAATTGTTCTGCATCTCAGTGTTTTGTTTTTCTTTTCCTTTTTCCTTGCATACTAGGGGGTATGATCAAGGTAATACTATGATCCAGTAACGCACATGATGGTAAGGGTTTGCCTTTAGTTGTTTCAGGAAAAAGTTGCCATTATCTCTTCTCCTTTACCTTTCTTGATAGTTCCAATAATATGCCTAACATGGAGTGTTTGTAAATGGATATCAAACTGTTTGTGACTTCACCTAAATAAATTTTTATATTCAAATGCTGTTCTTAATCTTAGTGGGTTTTTTCCTCCTTTGTTCTTAATACTGCCACTTCCCTTTTGTAATCACTTTTTTCCATCACCTGACCTTTTTACAAAATTTTTGGTTTTCAGTTTGTAAAGCACAACCAAATTGTAACTATGAAGAGAAAACAGCCTTTGAAATTTGCTTCCAATATTTTGCATAAAGGCTTCATAATGTGACTGTAGTTGCTGTAGCTTATTCATCTGCCACTTGTTTAGACAGTGATGGGTATCAGAGCTTGATCTGTCTGAAAATGAAATAGCTGCTGTGCTAAAATACCAGTATTTTAATGACCTCCAAACTCAAACTGATCCAGTGAATGCTGAGATTCCTGCATTCAGTGCCATAGAATATAAAGCATTTTTACAGATGGAATTACAAGTTTCAAAATTAATTTTCATTTTCAAAAAGAGGCTGAAGCTCAATCATCAGATCATTCATGTAATTTTCCCCTTGTTGTCTTAAGAAATCAGAACTTGGTTACTCACTGGTCTGTGCTGCACTTGTTACCATCATTGCTACATAAACTACATGCCTGTTCCATCACTGCAGGCATCTCCTCCTGAGGAAGTGCTCTAATAGTGGCAGGATTTGGGGAGAGATGTGGGAGAGGGGGAGTGGGGAGGGATGAGCAAGTACTGGTCTCTTCAGTCTCCCTCATGAACTGTACAAGTGTGGGTCTTAGCCCACTGACTCAGAGCAGCAAAGCAGGAACAGTTTTGGGTTTTGTGTCTTATTTGGGAGCAGCATACCCAGCTGGAGTCTGAAACACTTCCTATTGTTCTTTAATGAGTCCTTCTGCCAAGAATTTTTTGGGTTTTTTTGTTACTCTCTCCAGCCTTCATACAGTCTGGTGCTCTTCCTGGCACTCTGTCACCTCTCAGTTTCCTGGTTGCTATTGGTGCTGGGTTGGACCACCCTGTCTTCTGTGTCTGCTGTAGAGAATTGCCAGAGCTCTGTCTTGCTCTGTAGTGTCAGTGTCTGCTTAAAACTTTCTTTCTGCTTTCACAAAGAAATTTGAATTTCACATTATTGGCAGTGCTCTTTTTATAACACGTGGGACCTCCCACTTTTCCCCTTGTTTTTTTCCTTCTTCATCACTCTCTTGGAGCCACACAGTAATTTCACTGTGGTACTTGTGCATCCTTGCTTTGGGGTTTATTATTGCACGTGTGCTTTCCCCCTTATTGGTGTGCTGTAAGCTTTTGCATGAAACTTCCTTGTACACTAGTTTCTTGTTAAAAGTGTTGGACTTAAATGGGTTTCTTCAAATTTTAACAGTTCGTTACTGCACGGGTTTGCCTATGCCCTTGACACTGAGTGAACCTTTTCTTTACACCTCCTTGTATCCTGTCCTTGTTGAGTCAGGGTGATGGCTATTGAAAGGGTGATGCCAAATTGTACCTATTCTGTTCACCTCTGATTTATGAGTAGATTTTTTGGTGATTAGAAGCTAAACTTGCTGTCCTTTACATGATATGGCAGGCAGCATGAAGAATTTGAAGATTTTTACAAAGGTGCTGTAAAGCTTTTCACCAAGACATGGAATTTCCAGTTGGGAGTACTTGTAAAATGCGTGGGAATTGATTTGTTTGGGAGGACCAGCATCTTACGGAAAAAAGAGTTTTCTCTCAGCTGACTAGAATTAAGGAGCATGTACTTTTAGGGAGTAATTTCAGATGAGTTTATTTTTAGGGGTTTCTAGCAGGATAGGATTCTTTTTCACAGATGTGCTTTTTTGTGTGCTGGATTGATACACATTGCAAAGGACAAATTAAAACCAGTGCAGTGTGACTCTGAGAGCACAGAATGTATTGCAATGTAGGATTGAGACTAAAATACATAAGTCTCTATCAGGCTGACATGCCTAGGGAGTTCAGAGTTGAGCTTCAGCAAAAGTAGACTCAGATTTCTAAATTTCTAATTTCTAAATTTCCCAAATTTCTAAATTTCTACTCAAAAGTAGACTCAAGTTTCTAACTTCTGCCTGTTGCAGCAGTTCAGTTTGAGGTACTTGAAGCATCTTGAAGCCTCAAGGCTGTTACTACTTTTGGTCATAATGATGTGTCTTTAAAGGTAAAATGACAGCAGAATATTTTGCATGTGGGGTAGCCTATCTCATCTGCAATTGAGCAAAATCATTACTTCTGATCTTAGATGAGATTCTGCCAGTTATTCAATGTGACATCCAATTTAAGCTTAAAACATCGCTTTCTCATCTTCTGCTGTCTCCCATCATCTTACCGACTTGGTAATCTTTATACAAATCTGATGAGCACAGCAAACACGTTCTGAGGGCCAGCTGTGGGATCAGGCAGCACTTGACCAGCCTGTCTGCATGTACAGAGCGTTTCACCTCCATATTGGTAGTTCTGTGATGCTCGTGGTCTCACGTTGAGGAAATCAGTGTCTAAGTGTGGCTGGATGGAGTGCACACAGGAGACTCCTCAGCTATCTGCAAGGCTTGTGTGTTTTTGAGAAGCCAGTAGCATTGGCAACAGGTTTTCTTGTCCACTCCTCTGCTAAAACCAAAAGGCTGTTGTAAACTTTGAGGGGAGGGATGTGACTCAGTTCTAACAGCCTAGGTGTTGGTGGAAATGACTTCTTTTTAGGTCCTATGCTTAAATTATGCTGCAACAACTGATAGTGTCTGTGGAGTACTTTTGGTAGTTCTTTCTGCAAAGAGATAGTCTCTAAAAGCTCGGCTGGAGAAATCACAAAGCTAGATGTTACTTTTCTCCTCTTGGTTTGGCACTCAGGTTTGTCTTTTTGCCTCTCACGAAGTTCAGCATGCATCAGCCCAGTCCAATAAAGGACATAACATTTTTATCCATAAAATCTTCTGGGTCCAGCAGGTTTTTTTTTCTTCCCCTGGGAACTCTCATCAAAACCAGTTGGCATCTTTGCAGTTTAGCAGTTTACTGGGCAATCAGCTAAACAGCAGCAGAGATTTAAAAAGCAGGAACATGTTTATGGTATCTTACATTTTTGTAAACTTGAAATAATTCAATAAGTACTTTTACCTTTTTTGGTGGTTGTTGCTCTTTCTTTACTTTAAAGAATACTTTCTTTTTCATAATGTTTCAGTGCAGTGTTGCTGTGTCATTATTTCCAAGGCAGCAGGGGAATGTTTACCTCCAAACAAAATCTGTTTTCTTTGAATTTTTTTTATTGCAAACATTTGTGTCCATAACATCCTTTCCATAAAACTTTTTTTTTTTCATTCTGTGCAAAGTTAAACTTGGATCACAGTTTTCAGATTTGTTTATTTTGTGAACCATGTAATACGAGCATTGTATGTGAACCTACATCAGCAGGTGTAGAAGATGCCACTTCTAATGGCAGTTCTAATGATCAGAAGTCAAGAGTGGTTGTTTAGAAACAGCTACATTGCTTACACTGGCTTCAGATGTTATAAGCACCATTTGCATCGCTGATGTTCAAAGTGTACATAAATATTACCCCCCAGGTTGAGGTTTCATGAAGGCAGGAGGCAGTTAAAGAGTTACACGAAGGTAGTAGGCAGTAAAGTGTGTTGGTGTAGGTTGGTGGGACTGCTTTGCTGATAAGCTGCAAAATAACATGGTGGCAGAGGACCTGGGTTGTGTGATTCCTGTAGATGTCCCTGACATAAACAAAGGCAAGACACATCCTTGAAATGTGTAACATGGGCCAAGAGTTTGTTTTCATACCTCTCCTGCCTAAACTTCCCACCTTCCACTTGGGTGTCCTGGCATGTGTCTTCCACTATACCTCCCTTGTTTCTGCTGTTGGGTTTTTTCACTTTGTAACAGTGAAATGTCATTCATGCCAGTGTTTGGAATGAAGAAAAACCCCTGGGACATGCAGATGGTTCCCTACTGTATATATCTCTCCTATGGATGATCTCTGCAGTGCTAAGGCAAAAGATTTCTTTCTCCAATTTTTAGCTGGAGAATTACATTTAAACAAGTACTTAACAGAGGTGCTGGGATTCCAGATGTTAGCAGCTCTGGATTCTGGAGAAGAAAATAAGACCAGTTGGAGGTGGGGAAATTTCTGAGGGTGTCCTTTCTCAGGGCATGCAGGCGTGTATCTTGCTGCACTTGGTGTTACTGGGGGTAATGGACTTGAAGCAATAGGCTTCTTGAAGTGCTGTGGGATTGGGAGAAGCATTTAATTTTCCTGTTGTCTGTTATTTTCCTTTCTCCCTCACCAACAGTCTTTCAAGCAAGATATGCAACTTTGTTGTCAACTGCTGGATAATAGGGGAAATCTTACTGCCGTTACGTTGGGTTGCTGGGAGAAACGAGTGTTTCTGTAAGATCATGGGGTTTTTCCAGAAGCAGCACAATAAATTTGGCGGTATTGAAAGAAAAAAGAGTGACTTTGAGGGTACCCAGTCTGTCCTTTGCTTTCCCATTGAGGAAGAGAAGATTTAGCTATTTGGCTTAATGTGATATTGGCCAGTGGAAAAGCCTTGGGCAGAGTATCTCAGTAAGATTTGGTACCAGAAAAGAAATTATATGTGCACTGTTGCTGCTGCAGGTACTCTGTAGGCCAATGTATGAGCAGAAAAAGGAGCCCTGGCCAGCAGGTGAAGTTGGCCAGGCTGCCTGTGATGCTGACCCACTAAGTCTGAGGGTGTTTCATGGAACTGGTTACAGAACCATGCAGCCCAGGAGGAAACTTATGAGAGCACTCTTCTTGTGCCTTAGCATGCTTTAAAAAATGCCCAAAAACCAAAACTCAAAAAGTACTTTCATTGTATAACTGGAACATGCAACAAATAAGAACACATAAGATATAGTTGCAAATGCTTTCTGAGAGGAGAAGAGGTGCTATCTATTATGCACCATTGCCTACACCCTGCATTTTCTATTTTAAATATTATGTTGCATGCAAATGAAATGGAGTAAAACTGAATCTTTCCGTACAAATAAGGTAGAGAATAATACCATTTACCAGTGTGTTAAGACAAATAAATATGTTTTGTAGTTCTATTAGCAAGCTTTTAAAAACATATTTGGTTTATTTGGGACTTTTTTGTCAGTGCTCCAAGCATTGAAAACAAATCTTTAGTGTGTTACAACATTGTTGCAATGTTGAAAGCAGCACAAGTTGTTCATGGCCCTGTGTTGCACAGATATGTAAGTAATCTCAGTTGCTGCCCATCAGACGGGAGAGGAATGGAAAAGCACATCCTTTAGTTGCCTCTTTTATGAGGAAGCTGTTAATTTGCAGTGCTTCCCCAAGTGGACAAGCTGCGAACTAGACCTTCGGTCACCTGGTTCCCCACTGGTTCACATCATCTGAACTGCTGGGCTTGGACATAGGCAGTACCTTTTTGCTTCACTTGATCTCTCCAACGCACAGTTGCTGAATGAGCAGTTCCTGCAGAGCATGGAAACAAAGAAACTCTTCTTTTTTCTGGTGTTCCTGCAGCTTCAATCTTGATACCTTGTTCTGTGAAGCTGCTGCAAGAGAGAATCGCTGAAACTGAGAAACAAGCAAGGAGGGCTGGCTGAGGTGTTTCCTCACGAGTCTAAGAAAAGTGCAATGAGTGCTACTCAGCTTTCCTAACTCTGGGAAATGTTTGTTATAGCCTGGTTCATAGCTCACAGTGGTAGAGGACCAAAAAGATAAACCTGGTGGTTGCTATAGCTTATGTTGCCTAGCAGTGCATTACAGCACGTTCTGTGTATTGAGTGGCTTGAGCATGGGAAGATTTTGCTGTAGTACGAGGTGAAAATTACTTGACAGACATGTCCTGGTAAGATGGCTGACAGTGTGGTTTAACCTGGCAAGCCACAGGAAAGTAAAACATGTCTTAATTCTCCTTCAAAATGCAGAAGTGACTTTCTTGAGATGGGCGTGTTGCCTTGAGCATGTGTGCCTGTTTGATGTAGAGTGATTAAAAATAGTGATGCAAATGACAGGCCTGGTCAAGCAAGAACCCAAAAGCTTTGAAATGTTAGCTCTAGATAGCTTCACCGGTGACTTTGTTCTTCTCAAAACTACTGGCAATTAAATTAACTGCTGTATTCCTGTTTCAATGCCTGTGAAGTTGCACCACAGGTTTACAGTGGCATTACTGATTAATTACTTCATGTCCAACAAAGGACCTATTCTTCTGTTGTGTCATCTCTTTCCTCCCCTTCCCCATCTATGGGAGAAATGCCGCTGTGAAAAGGAGAGCAATTTCAGGCATCGTGGTGAAGGCTGGAGTTCCTTAGGAAGCTTCAGAGAGCCTTTTACCTGACCTTACCCTCTCTGTTGCTGCACACCTTGAAAACAGGCAGGTAGGCCCAAAGAATCAGCAGTACCTGGGTGGGTCAGTGAAGAGGAGTGAGCCCTTTGAGATAGCTAAGGATGGAAGAGTTGTCAATATTTAATGACTTTCACCTATGATGTCCATTTTAAGGATTTGGGGGAAGTAGGAAATGCACCCACACACTAGTACTTACTTACACAGGGCTCCAGAAAAGGGGTGAAGTCTGGGGCTGGCTTTGATTCCCTCTTTCCCTCCTTGCCTCTCTGCCGTGCCTGCTGTGAAGGCTTTGGCAGGAGGAAAGAGTCAGTTCATCACCTGTGTTCCCTGTGACCCCTTGGCTGTGGAGATCAAAGTGGTGCTAGAACAGTTGGTGCTGCCGGGAGAGAGGTGGGGTGAACTGCAGCTCAGGGCTGGTGGGAACAGTAGTGAAAACTGTGTTGTGCCAGGGCTCCACCACAATTGCCTGAGCTCATCTTACTCCAGGAACTGATGGTAGAAGCAGGAATTTAGTTTAAGTCTAGAAAAGCTGAGTTTTTCAAATTTGTAAGCATTAGAAATTGTAACTACAGAGCCACAGGAGGCTGGAGAAAACAGCAGTAAACTATGGGAAATACTCTTTACTTGGAAGCCTTTTTCAAGCAGTAAGGAAATAGCAAAGTCTGTCAGACTGTTGTGTGTCATGCTGTTTGCCCTGAATAGAAATTGTGTAGAGCCCTCCAAGATACACTCGTGGTTTATCTTCCATGTATGCTCCTTTGCTTTCATCTATGCTGGATTTTACCTCCTGTTCTGTGTCGTTCAGTGGTTTGCCAGGGCCCTTGGCAATTTCTCAGCATTTCCTTGAAAAATGATTATTCAACCTGCATAATTTCCAAATATCACAGTATTCCTTTCAATTTCTTCTGAGTGGAGGTGCTTTCAACATCTCTAAATACCTCTGCTTGGTAGTGGGTAAGAGAAGCTCAACTTCAGTGTCCTCATGTTTATTTTGTCCCTGTCATGCCTCTTGTCCTCTGAGACACTGTGCTGTTCTTTATAGTTCAAGTTTCTATATCTTATGTTTCTAAAACAAAACCTTATCACCTGACCTTGGACACAGCATTATGCCCCAAAAAATCTCTCAACCCATTTTGTTCAAAGTGAAGCTGCTCCTACGCCAACTATATAAAAATTATTCCAATTTTTCTCAACAGATGTGTCTCTTACTTTCAACATCACACCTTGTACATTTATTTATAAAAGTATTTCTGATTAAGCGTTTTCATTGTTGAAGATGTTATTTTAAGAAACTTCACCATCAGAAAGTTGTTTCTTCCAGAAAACAGCAACTTCTGTAAAACAGAAAAGGTCCTGAAAACACATCTCAATTATTCTAAGATGTTTTGCTCCTTTTTACTCTATGAAAGGAAAATTGATTAATCTAGGAATTTGCACAGAAATTTCTCTCACTCCTGCAAAGCCCTGGAAGGTCATTAGAATTGTCATGTCATGCAACTTGTTACTGTATAAAGGTGTGTGTGCTAACAAATGAGTCTTGGCTTTTACATTAATGATGGCCTGCATCACAAGTGGGATGTTTCAAAACATTTTAAATCAGAAATTTTCAATAATTTATCTTTTATCTTACTTAAAGGATAACCAAATTGATATGAACCAGTTTCTGGAACTATATTTGTAGCTCTTATCTTTAGTTTCTATTTTGGTGTCCAGCTTGGAGCCAAACTTTTTTCTGTTAACTTGGATTTTTTTCTGATACAGTGCAAAACTGGCTCTGTTTTATTATTCCAAACATTTTGCAAAATCTCCATTCAGAGTAGACTTTTCTAAATTAACCAATGCTTGTGCAGTTATTTTCTACTTCTTACAAAACCACAGCTGAAAGGAGCAATTAAAACACTTGATTGCTGCTTTAAGCTTGGAATTTAATCTGTATTTAACACAAGTAAACTCTCATTTCAGGATTTGATGCAGCCAATGTTAATCATACTTTTGTGTGTGTGCTGACTGTAGGATCTGGTGCTTAGGGATTTAGAAATCACGGGCTCTCACGTAAGTGATTCCAGATGGGTGGATTTTTCCCTCGGACACTTCTGGCTCTTCCCAAGACATAACTTGTACCAACCAGTTCACACTTGCAACATGATGCCTCTCAAGAGGCATTTGGTGTAGCAAGGCTGTATCATGCCTCTATAATGCTGCACCGAATTTCTCTCATCCAGACTTGCAAGCAGAATAATTCTAAGCCTTACCAATACAAAAAGAAACACCTGAAAAATCCCTGGGGGTGACTCCCTGCAGTTTCACTGTCATTACAGGAGCAGGGAGGTGCTCAGGGAAGAGACAGCTGAGCTGGTCCTGGTGTCAGGTACCGCAGAGCTGTGGCAGCATCCTGGTGATGTAGGTCTGGCAAGTCCAAGTCCTTGCTTGCTATAAACAGTGTCCCCAGCAAGACAAAACCATGAAGGAGGTGAACTGGTGCTCATCTGTCGCTTTCAGACAAGACTCTGTAAGGTGAGCTACAGAGCCAGGATTTACTCCCAAAGCAGTTAAAGCATAGGAGAGCACTGGGTCCAAGTTACACCAGTCCCAACCACCGCAATGATTAAATCTGCATCTCATTAAGTTTAGCACTGTCAGTTACTGTACAGGAGGCCAAAGCATTGTGCTTGCCTAACTCTACTCCCTTTGTCCCTAAAATATAAAGCTAAGTCTACATAAATACGTAAAATACACATATATAAATATAACGCTGATTTCATTCACAAATCTTAAATAAATGTCAGTGGTCTAAACATAAATAAATAAATGGCTGTATGTGTCTGTTTTATTCAAAGCCACTTTTGCAATTCAGAAATGTTTCTTGGAGCCATCAGACTTTTCCCAGCTCTCAAGCAGAGAGAGAATCTACTTCAGGGAAACTGCCTCAGGTGCTGCACTACTCATGAATGTGTTGCATCTACTAACTGCAACAGCAGTCCCTGTCTGAAATTTGGGGCAGTGAAGGGCTCAACTGCAATCTCACTGGGGCATCACAAAGCTTGTCACGTATAATCAGATACTTGCAGTTGGACTAACTTAGGTAAGCAACATGAGGACAGAAAACCAGATCACAAACAGTTGTAAGACACAGTGTTGTTTGATTGCTCTCTTGCTGCGCATCATTCCTGTGTCCCAGGAAAAGTCCTCACCATCAAAAAAAAAAATTGTCTTGTTTTAAAACAGGATGCAACATCACATGCCCAGGGTTGGTATCCACTAAGTTTCAATACAGACTTTTCTTTCCTGAGAAATAAAAGTTCTCATTATCCTTCTGAGACATTGATTTCATTCTAGTTTTCCCAGCAGACTACAAAGCAAATAACAAATGACTACTTTGATTTTTACCAACTTTTAGTAGTTGGCAAGTTTTCATAACACATAAATTATTACACAGATTGTCCTTTTGGCTGAAGAAATGAGTTCTAACACATTGCAAAGCTTTAAGGGGGAGAGTTTCTTCTGAGGACAACCATGTGTCCTGGGAAAAACATGAGAAAAGATAAACAAAATAAATTAACATTTGGAGTGGAAATGGTGAGTTAATATCTGGTTTAGTGGAAAGCAGAATTCAAGTGTATTTCTTCACATGCATGTGCAGTAGTTTGGTATCTTGAATCAAGAGAAAGAACATGCAGAATCTGCCCATTCTTTCCATTAACTGCCTGCATGCTCACATCCAGCTAACATCTGCATTTTCAGTGTGAGCAGCAATACTGTAACAAGTCCTAGCCAACCAACAGATAATATATTGAAATGGTTAATTTAATGTATTGTTATTTCTAATCTTTTTTTGTTCCCATTACATTTAGATGCTTGTTTTGCTTTCTGTTTGAAAACTTGGAGAAGTTTGAGCTCTGCTGTTTGATTTTAGCTATATAGACCCGTCCTGCAGTGTATCACTGATGGATAAGACTTTATTATCATAAAAACTGGACTGAGGAGTGCTGAATTACAGCATTAGGGATGGATCCATCTTCCTTTGCGTTGATCACAGGTCAGCTGAGGATTTCACTGGTGTGGGACGACAAATGGCTGATGTGCTGAAATTCAGCAGTGCTGAAATATGCCTGTTGTGGCCATAAGCAGCAAAATTCAGTGTAGTCCTCAGGATCAGGCTGACAGCAGCTTGTGTGTGAAGGCACTTTGTCATGCTCTTCAGGATGTGTTGAAGCAATGGAAATAAGGCCAAGCAATGGAAATAAGGCACATCTCCAAGTCATGTCAGTGAGGTTACGGTGCAGTGCTGGTCAGTAACTCTGTGTGTGCTCCTATTCTGTCTTGTTTTTAGTCTGCCCTGAAGAAGGAGGAACTTTTGCAGCTTGTGAAGTACCTGTGGCTGTTCCAGCTAAGCTTCAGACTGATTTTTCAGCTCCTTAAGCAAACCAAAATATTACAAGAAGAAGCTCTCTCAGTCTCTTTGAGCTGACTTTTTGTTCTTCTGAAAAAAATATATTTTTTTGAACAAAAAAATTTTAGAGATAGTTGTACGGGATTAACAGACCTAGTCCTCCCTATTGCTTACTGCCAATGAAGAGACATAATTTGAGGAAGTGCCCTTCAAGGGCACCATTTGCTCCTTGTCAATACAGGCCTACAATACAGATTTAATTATTAAATTAACTATTCCTTGTCTAAATTTTCTTCTGGGTGTTCTATTTACACACAGTCCCTATGCTGTTTGTTTCTTTCTGCTTCTGTTGTCAATCTCTTCCTTAATTTTTAACTTTTTTTTTTTTTTACTGTGAGTTTGATTAAAAACACCCCGGTGAATTTTTTTTCCCTTGCCTTATTGCAGGGGTCTTCACCACGCACCCAGTTTCACACGAGTGTCTGCTCATGTTGTATGCCAGAGCCTCTCCACGCCCCATCTCCCCATAGCACCATGCTCCACTTCCTTCCTTTTGCCCAAGGCTCTGCATCTCCTCCCACCTGCTCTTTCTTCACCGCGCTTTTGAGTGCCATGAATGTGCCTCTCCGTTGGTCCTCATGCTCACCCACATTGTGGTCCTTCCCCAGGTCCCCCTCTGGCATCCCTGCTCTGCTCCAGAGCCCCTCTCCCAGCTCAGCCCTCAAACTAGGAGACTCTCCTGCTCCTGCTGATGTTTCATTTTCCTTCCCACCCCCTGACACTCCTAACTTGGCAGCTTGGCGCCTGGTTAAAAACATGGTGTTGTTTTTGCAATTAATAAATAAATAAATCTTTAAGGCTCTCCATGGCTCTACTCAGCAAAGAAAAGGTGAAAATACTCTTGTTCTAGTAGAAATCTCAAAGGTAAATTGGTACCCTATAGGAGTAAGGAGGATAGATGAAGCAAATCACAGAATCACAGAATGGATAAGATTGGAAGGGACTACAGTGGGTCATCTGGTCCAACCTCCCTTCTCAAGCAGGGTCATCCCAGAGCACATGGCACAGAATTGCATCCAGACAGTTCTTGAGTATCTCCACTGAGGGAGACTCCACAACCTCTCTGGGCCATCTGTTCCACTGAGCAGTCACACGCATAATAAAGAAGTTCTTCCTCGTATTCAGGTGGAACTTCCTGTGCATCAGTTTCTGCCCATTGCCTGTTGTCCTATTGCTTGGCATCGCCAAGAATAGCCTGGCTCCATCCTCTTGGCACCCTCCCTTCAGACACTGATGGACATTGATGAGATCCCCTCTCAGTTATCTCTTCTTGAGGCTGAACAGACCCAGATCCCTCAGCCTTTTCTCATAAGAGACATGTTCCAGTTCCTTAATCATCTTTTTTGCCCTCCACTGGACCCACTCTGGGAGCTCCATGTCTCTCTTGAACTGAGGAGCCCAGAACTGGGCACAGCATTCCAGATGCACCTCACCAGGGCTGAGCAGAGGGGCAGAATCACCTACCTTGACCTGCTGGCAATGGTCTTCCTAATTCACCCCCGGATATCATTGGCCTTCTTGGCCACAAAGGCACGTTGCTTGCTCATGGACAATTTGCTGTCCACCAGGACCCCCAGGTCCTTCTCCACAGAGCTTCTTTCCACCAGGTCACCCCCAGCCTGCACTGGTGCAGGGGGTTATATTAAATTTTGCGCTTTTTTTTGTTAATCTGTACTGCCATCATTCAATAATCTCCTTTTTCAGTTTGTTCCACATGCCCATAATGCTACCTAAACTGCCCTAATTTTTCCCCCTCCACTTCCCAGCCTTCAAATCAATGGCTCCTGAGTCCCAGAGAAGCAGAGGGTGCAGGAACACATAGGAAATGCTAGAAACACCTGCTGACTGGGTTTTTTTAATGCTGACTATTCCCACAACAACCTGCAGCCTTTTTTTGTGACTTCAGCATGTCTCACACTGTGAGTCTGTAGCCAGAATCATGTGTAATAAGCAGGTGAATGATTATCTGGAGAGATGAGGCAATGTGGTTTCACCTGCGATATGAAACCTCCTGGCCTTCGTGACCTCCTTGATAAGGCTGGTCCCACATAGTGTGTCAGGTGCACATATTTTGGAAGACAAAGTGGTGAAACATTATCTCGGGAATCAAACTACAGGTCTGAAAAGGTCTGTGAAAAGCTTTGTGAGCTGCTTTTACTTTTTCCTCCAGTCACAAACCTTATCATGGGTAGGACTTTGGGAATGGGGTTGTGGTCCAGAGAATTAGGAGTGCATTCAGGTTTGCCACTGGGAAAAGAAACCAGCAGCAGCCTATGCTGAGAGAGCATTGTAGTTAAGCCAGGTGAAAAATAAACCCACGTTGAAACTCTCAAGTCTTTGAAATCCCAAACTACACCTAATTTTTGAAGCTTAAGCAGATACTACTGTTAGATGCCTTAGCTATCTGCCTTAGGCTGAGGTCACCTTTGAGCCAGAGGTGATCTCATGACCAGTATCACATCACAGGTTCCTTTCCTGTTCTCCCCAGCACTAATTCATGAACAAGTCAATAACTACACTGAAGATTTCTTTCAAATAAATACCATAGATATATGAGTTTAAAAAGTTAGTTAAGATGTTCCACTGTTAATATAAAATGTACTGCTCCTTATTTGTGGTAAAGTCACTTTGACAGTGTTTTACTGAATGAGACTGTGTCACAGCCATTCTCTTAAAAAATGAAACACACTTTCAAAACTAATTAAGGTCCCCAGTCTGTTTCAACCTGGAGGGAGTAAGACAAACGAGAGAGACATTTGATCCAAAACCCCCTGGCTTCAGAGGGAGTTTTGCTGATCTTGGGATTAGGTTCTCCTGTAAAAAGTAACACAAGTCATGGTAATGGATACAGAAGCTGTACTACTGGATCACCTGGCAGCACAAATCTGATGATATCAGATGTGATCTCTGCATTATGCTGAATCAGAGTGAAAAATATGTTATGTATGTCGATTTTATGCCAGCCACGGGAGGACAAACAATACCTCAGCCAAAAGAAGGTTGTTATAATACTTTATGTAATACCTTACACATAGCTTATGTAATAAGAATTCAGACAGACTACGTAAGTCTCTAGCACAAGACATACCTCCTACCTACATTTTTTTGAACCAGTATGAACCAGCAGAGTGAGTTTGTCCGGCACTTTGCAATTTGTGTCTGTTAGATATGGTATGAAACATCCTAAATCAGCTTGTCAAACCACAGCCTAAGCAAAAAATAAACTAAGATATTTCATACAAAGTTTCAATCTTACAAGCACAGTTATACAGCTGAAGTCCCCTCCAAAAACACATACGTGCTCAGGGGAACCTCTCATGTGCTCAGAATTAAGTAATTAGCTGAGAAGTTGCACAAAAGGGGCATTAATCCATGATTTCCACATTTCAGTTTGGCCAGAAATCATTCCAGGCTGGAAGGATATCTTTCCACCCTCAGCTGGAAATATTAAACAAGATGAAGTTTTCTGTGTGGTGGGATCCAAACACTGCTGCTATAACATGTTTGCGCAATCTCTGCAGCTGGATTTCTCAGGAATTTCATGTACCAGAAGTCCAGAGGTTCTCAGCAGTACCAAAGGCATGCTTTGCACCTGACAATATGAAAAGGTCACATCCTTGAACAGTGTTCTCTTGTCGTTAAAACACAAAGTGCTGTTCATTCCCTTACCTGACTCTTTATTAGAAGCAGCCAAATATAAGGAAGAATGTTTGCATATGCCTCCTCAAGAATTGGCTTTGCAAATCATTTGCACCAGAAATCATCTGTTTGAAGTATGCTGTCCTGTAACATCAGCTGTGAAGAGACAATCAGAGGTCCTGGAAATATAACAGCTTAATGACACCTCAAGCAACACAGAACCATGCTGGGCTGAGGCTAAATATTTGGGAAGCTATATTTTTGGCTCTATTCAGCCCTGTTAATTAATATAACTAATCACTGTGTTACTGAAAGTTTTATTATCTTCCCAAATTCATTTGAGATCACTACTAAAGTAAATATAGCAGTGATTTAACCACAGCAGGTCTCTCAAAAGATCAGATACTTAACCTTGCTTAGGCAGAAAAGGCATCCTGAGGAAGAGGGGAGATTTATTTTCATAACAGGGTGGAAAACATAATCATCTGTCTCCAGAGAGGCCGTAAGCTGTTGGCAGTAAATATTTAACAAATAAAACGTAATCTGGTAATCAGTTTAGTGCTGTGCCTTTACCCTGAAATTGTCTGTATGAACTTAGAGCAGAACATCACTTAACTCCTGGCACCCAAGCTATGGCGAGGCAATGCCAAGCTGAGGACATTTTCGTACACGTTACCCCATCCACGTCAACAGTACAGAGAGCCTTCCTGTAACGAGGAAAACTAACTACCAAATGAGAGGAAAAACCAATGCTCCAGAGAAGTCCCAGAAAAGTCAGGTGAAAGCTGTAGATACCCATCAGGTCGTGTTTCCCTGCATGAGGAGGGAGCTTGGCAGCGGCCACTTGCTGGGAGGGCTGGGTAGGGCCCACAGTCAGTAACAGCATCCCCAGCAGGGTCCCGAGACCACAGAACCCTCAGCTGCCCTGTTAAGAGACGAAAGGACTTCAGTGCTTTTCTGGAACTAAACTATAATAATTCATAGTCTCTTTTAAATTGGAAATAGGCTGTATATTCTTTTTTTCTTGCCCATATTTAGATTTCACTTCACTGTATCATTAAAATGTGGGAGATGAATGTGAAACAATCAGATGGAGCATTTCCTTATCTCAGACTGTGTTTAGGATTGGAATGACATTGTATTACTGTGGAGTAAGGACTGCATTTGTTTACTTACTGAAATACAGTCAAAATCTAATAGTATTTGAGTTCATTTTTCAGCCTTTCAATAAGCATGTCTTTTCATATCTGTTAGTTTTTCTGGAACTTGATCAGTAAAATGTCTTTCAGTCTCCATTTTTACAATAATGCTCTATAGATAGACTGCATGGTTTCTTAACATATTATGTTCTGTCTATATGATGCTCTATACTCATAAATCAGTTTTACTGTGTTTTCTTTTCAAAAGATGCCTTTAAACTTTCTCAGAAACTTTATTTTACTTCTTAGTATTCTCAGATATGTACAAAATATAAATCTATGCCACTTTCAGTAGCCAAAGCTATTCTGCTTAACAGCTTAGTATACATGATCCAAAGAAGTTTGGACATTGCATGAGTTGTCTGATACAAACAATTGCCTTCAATAAATAAATTAAGTAGAAATATAAAAACCAACAGTGTAATGGAAAGTGATTTAGCTTACAGAGAAATCTAAGTGCAAAATGTCATACTTTGGATGCCAAAAACTGTATTAATATGGGATAAAAATGAGCCACTTACTCCAAATAGCTTCTCTATAACTCCACATCCTGTCTTTCCAATACCAGTACTGGAAAGAACAATCTTCTAGGCTGTTGGAATGATCCACTTCAGAGCTAATTCAGCCTTTCTCAGCTCTGCTCCTATGTTACACACAATCTGAGAAGACCCCAAGACTCATCTCAGCCCCCACTGCCCACCAAGAAGATTCAGCCAACACCAGCTCCCCTGGATTTGCAGGTTTTGGCACAAGCTCCCAAGGCAGCCAGCCCTTGTCTGATGCTCGATGACGATGAATTCTACAGCCCTCCCCATGGCCCCTGAGCACTGAGATGCTGGGCATCGCAAGAGCAAAGCTGGACCAGGGGTTGGGACCTCTGCTCCTCTGGACACTTGAAGGCCTCTGCTTTGCCAGCCATCTTCAGTCATTCATGAATGGCACGTGCAAGGAAAATAAGCATAACACATCTTATACCGTTGACAGCTGACTCCAAGATAATCTCATCTATTTCTTTTCCTACTAGGCTGTCAACATTATCATCATCATCAAAAATTTTCACATTTTCCTCAGACTTCGGTGCACTGGTTTTGGTAAGTTTCATCCTGGCTTTGGGCTCGCAAAGCAGCTACTGACTGTATACTGACTGTATTTCTCCTTTCACCCCTTGATAGTAAGGCGTCTACTAAATACAGCTTTATTGAAGGGGTAAAGTCCTTTTGATTGACTTAATTAGGACATTACCTTGTCCTCTAATTCCTGGGGACTTCTTTTACTCTAAGCAGTGAAATCATATCTAACTCAAGCCAGACCAATATGCTCTGACCCTGTTCAAGCTCAAGGCATCCCTGAGTACCTGAACTTCTGGACAGGAGAAAGCAACCTATACAGATAACCTGAATATTTTCAGTTTGTTTTTACAACCCTTAGTACATTATGTACGGATCAAAGAAGGACTGATAAAGACTTGCCAGAGAGAACAAATAGGCCCTTCCTCTTTTCACTTTTCCATAGAAAATTGTTTTTGGAATAAGAAATTTAAAAAAAAACAAAAGCAGACCTAGCTACCTAATCAACAAAAAACCCACAGTGGTTCCTGGTTTTCTTAAAATTGCTGCCATATGAGGTGTGTGATGAATTGCTGAGGGTGCCAGGACATAGCAGGCACAATAGAGCAGGAGAGGGAGATGCAGATTTGCATGCCTATGCCTGGACTACACAGAAGTGTGAGGGACTGAATCCCACAGGTGGGCTGAGCACAAGATGTATCAGGCAACATTACACTTCCTCATGGCAAATCACACAAGATCTAGCACAAAAAAAAACCCCAAACCACTACCACCACCAAAACCCAAAGCAAACGACCCACCAAGCTGTTTTCTGAGCCTGTTAGCACAGCTCTTTGTTCTGACCTTGGGTGCCTGGAGATGCCTGTAGCTGAAAGTAGCATAATACCAAGAGCTCCCATATCTGTGGGATCTCATACCAAAAGCATCCCACACTGTCCTATTTCCTGCAGTCTGGGCATCACCCTCATGTCTGTTCTTCTGCCCTGAAGAGCTCCAGAGGTTCCCTGGAGAAACCATGCTGAAGATAAACAGGGATGATGTTCCCCTCTTGACTTTGGATGTGACAAAGCAGGAACCTTCAGTGTGGTCACAACAGTGATCCCTGGATTTCCATTATTTTCCTCAGCTTTTGTTTTGGCCCCCTTTGAACGCCAGGTCCCTTTACTCCTACAGCACCCACAGTGATGCATGCTGTCAGTGGAAGATGCTGCTGGAACTGGCTGTTTGCCACACAGAAGGGCATCACCTGGGGGCTGGTGTGAAGATCTCTGTGCTCAGTGCTTATGGAAAAGAACCAAGGGAAAAGATCTTGCTTTTGCTGAAGGTGGCTCTTGTCACCATCCATCCAGGTAGTAGTAGTACAACTCCAGGCAGTCATTTCTTGAGTAACTTTACCGTATCTTATCAGTTTACCTTCAAACAGATTGCAAACTATTTTTTGTGTTTGTGTGTTTAGGTATCTGCACCACTTTAAAGTCAAAATTTCTCCAAATTATGCACATAGAATGGCAAGAAGGACAGCTAAGAAGTGTTCTCTTATTAAAAAAAAAAGATTTAGGCATAGTTTATGACTCTGAAGTAGGTAATTATATTTCAGTGTGTGCTGAGTTTAGCTTGTGATTCATTTCCAGCAAAACAGGGAATGTCAAACATGGGGTAATCATGTGTTTTGCTGAATTTTCAGCCTCCAGCAAAATAACCAAAGAACACAGGTGGGCCCACCATCTGAGAAGCTTTCCTGTTTTCTCTTTTCAGGGTGCATTACCTCTTTTTATTTGTATTTGCAAATGGTAAAAGAAACAAATTGCACTGTATGGTTTTTAGCTTAACCATTCTTCCCTGGGAAAGGCTGGTTAGTCCAGAGCACACCAACTAATACCAGAAGGCAGAATAGACAAGAAAGAACAAAGACACTTAGCACAAACTAAATATGTTGAGAAAAGAATTACTCAAGGCTTGAAAGAATATGAAAGCACGTTTTTAATTCTCTACGTACCAGTGACAGCAGCCTGAGTAATCAAAAAGAGGAAGTAATTGCTTTAAATTAGCATAAACTATCCCCCCAATTTTACTAATAAGACACAGTGGGAACATTAATATTATTAGATTTTCAACAATAAATCTTTTATCTAAAGCCAAGCAGAAGAAAAGAAAGTAACAAAACAAAACAAAACAAACATTAACTGGGAAAACAGTTTAAATATTAGGTATTGGATAGGTTTGACTATGGAAAAAAACCTACAGAACTATCAGAGGGAAAGAGTTGTTACTTTCAGTTCACTGAAGAGAACTATCTTGAGGTGATGCAGACCAGAGCTATGACAGCTTGTCTACCTTAGATACCTAAATCCATCTCTCCCCCTATCTGAGGAATTGCTGTGGTCTCCAGGTGCTGCACTAGGCTAGACTGACAGTTTTTCCTCTTGGCATTTTTCAGTCTCTGTGAATAAGTAAATATTGACTGGAGCAGGGGTAGGTCCAGGTCCTTCTTCCTGGGAGAAGGACCTAGGCACTGGCCTGCACAGTCAGTCTTCATGACTCAGGCTTTTTTTCACAATAGTATGTACACACAGTGAAACAATATTAAGAGAAGCCTGGAGGAAGCTCATTGCGGACAACTTTGACAATTGAATGTTGGGTGGTATTCTAAGAAATGGGAGAAAATCTCTGGCAATGGGAGAGTGGGGAAAACAAAAGCTTTATTTTTCCATTTCCATTTTCAGACTGGTTTGCGTAGCCTTCCTTATAAATTAATTAGGATGGATTGGGTGGGTAGAAGGGAGGGAGAACTTCTATGCTATTTCTGAATTGATTTCCAAATCACTCAGAGCCTGAAAGCAAAGGAAGGACTGAGAGGATGGGATTTCATGCCACAAATGCATAATTCACAGAGATCAATTTGGCTCCACAAATTCTTTCCCACACCATCTGCTGCTTACCACTCTTAGTCCGTGACTCATAAGCCCACCTCTGACCTCCACCTCATGCCAAATATCCTTAATTTTATAATTGTAGACAGGGCTATTGTCTGACTACAGTAATTTGTCTCAGCTTGGGAAGAGAGGAAGAAAATGAGAGAAGACACACAACTGTTCCAGAACTGCACCCCTTCCTATACTTATTTTCCCAAAAGCTATCAGTCAGACACTCACCCTGAGGACAGCAAAGGCCATTCATGGTTATTTACCGTGAAGCCTGGACTGCCATTCTAAACTAAAGGACTCGATTGCAAATACATGTTCTGCAGGGAAGAGCACGGAGGACTTCACTATTTCAGAGAGAATTTTCTTTCTGAGCACTCAAAAAAATGACATTTTGTTCCAAAGTAATGGCATGCCAAGTTTCAATCTAAAGTAATTTTGGAATTATCCAAGCAAGAAAGAAAATAAAGACATATCCCAAAAATGTTTTAAGTATGGAAATTTATGCTCAAGGTCTAAATAACTCAGGAGATGCCTAAAAAACTTTTGTGAATTACATAAAGAAAAAAATCACTTAAAAGCACAGGGGCCCAATAAAGCATGAAAATTACCAAACTACTGGACAGATTATAAGCACATGAAAATGTAAATTTAAAACTTTAAAACTGGCCTTATCTCCACCATTAATGAAAAGAGTAAAAGTAGATTAAGAAACAAGCTCCCTCATATGGATTTTGCTATGTAAGTTCATTTAGAAATAATTCAGAAGTGCTCTTGTAATGTCAGATGAGGAACTTTCAAGAATGCTCCAAGGAAATATATCTTCATTATAGCAGGCCTTGTTATTTGTATCTTCCATGGGTTACCTTGGTAACTTTTTACACTGATCTTCCACAAGTTGTATAATCCACATCCTGTTGCACTAGAGACTGCTAACCCTTTCAAGAATGCTAAATCATATTTCAATGACAGTCTATACTTTGACTTCTTAAACTTTGCTTTGTCAGGCTCATTCAATTGACAGGTATAGAAGCAAATGGAGGAACAGAAGCTGTTGACTGAGTGACCTTACAGAATAAAAGACCACATTGTATCTTGTTATCTCAGGTATTTATTTTTAAAAGTCTCTCCCCTTCTTTATACTTTGGAATAAGATGACTATGAAAAATAGAGCTTAGCAAAAGAATGGACATATGAAAAGAAAGACTTTACTGTACCAGCACTTCAGCTGAAGATACGCAGTATGTTTGGCAGCATGAGGACATGCCTTTCTTTGCAAAAGGTAATTGCGTAGATAAAGAGGAGAAGGTGCAATTCGCTTACTTGCACTTAACATTAACTTTCCTGACTCTTTGAGTAAGAGCACAGGGTCAGGTTTTTGTATCAACCACCATCTACTTTCATTAATTGCCAGTTTATACTCTTGTATCTACATAAGGAAAATTCTTGACCTTGCACATGTACTCACCCTTCCCTTTCCAAGTCATGCAAAACCCCTACATCCAAAGAATATTAATGGGAATGTGAACTCCATCCAAGTGAGCAGGAGGTGTGGGGAGCTGAAGGCTACAAGAGGAGACGAGAAGCTGGGGCATGGGCAGGGTGGAAGTTTCTTTTGTCGGGAGTTTTTCCTGAGCACTACTAGAAAGCTTCAGGGAAGTTCTCTCAAGCTTCCTGCTTAGAAAATTGAACAGGAATGAAAGAAAGGCTTAGGTGAGAAAGCAGATGCAAATTTTGTCACAGATTTTCCATGCCAGGTAGAGCTATCATCCCATTTCTTTATAAAACAAAGTGTTAGTTCATCTCTCCCCGCCCCACAAAAATGGGAGGTGGGTGAGCAAAAAAACTGAGAGAAACCACATGATTGTAGGAGACAACAAATGATACAACGAAAGAGGGAAAAAGAGTAAAAAATGTTGAAACAGGAAATGCATGTGGAAAAGACCAGGACTGCTGGGGTTACAGAGGTTACATTAAAGAAGAAAACAAGAGCCATGTGTGCATCCCAAGGTCTCCCCCAAAAGTAAAGGATTTCACCTCACCCTGTGCAGCTGCCTGAACTCAAGGAGTTTTCTGCAGACCACATCAAGGAACTGCCTGCAACAAGAAGGGGCTTTAGTGCAATACAAGCATCAAAACCCGGGGAGAGGCTTTCCAAAGAAGAAGAAACCAAAAAACACCGTTCTGTGTTGTGGGCACTGCAGGATGGAAAAGGCTGACTCCCAAGGCTGTGTTCCTCACACCACTGGCAATCCTCTCCAACAGCCAAGAGATGGTCTGGTGCACAGCCTGGCCATGCTGCACATCCCGAGAAAATGCCTTCCTCTGCCTTCAGACTGGGGGCATGGGGGTGCCCTCTGCTCTCTCTGGCACTGGCTGCTTCGGCTCAGCCTCAAAACACTCATCCACCCAGCTCTCCTGCAGTGGCCCCAGTTCCCTCTCCACTGGAATTGCACAGGCCCTGTTACACACCCTGCCTTGCTCTGCACTCCTTCAGGCACCAACGCAGCCATAGAGGTTGTATTTGCTTTTTCCTTTCCAAACTCCTGACTCTGGGTGAATAACTTACTGCATTATTTACGATGTTGCAGTGCGAAGGCCAGGAATAAGGGAGGTTTGCATTCCAAGAGAGCTATTTCTTTCCCAAGAAAACTATGCACAGCCCTAATGCCCAGAGTATGTTTTCTACTCCAGACAATTAATTTCCATGATATGTGGTATGTATAAATACCTTATTTCTACTTTTCCCCTTACAACTTTTGCCCTCTATAGCAACATAAAATGATGACAGACCCTGTAGGAAACCAGCAAAATTTTGTCTATTTTTTTTTATATTTATTCAATGTGTATGGGGTTGAGCATTTGTAAAGCCTCAATGAACACCCTTTTAATTACTTGTGATTACGAATATTTAACCCTTTTTTTTCTCCCTCAAATACTTCTGCAGCTTCACTGATCCCGCTCTGGTACCATAGTCAAGCCTCTCTCAAAGTAAGTGTATTCAGAGTCTCCAAAGAGTCTCCAAAGAGTCTCGGGCCACCAAAGGGCAAATCTGAAGATAAAACTGCAAATACAACTGAAGGCTCAAGGACTGTACAGCTTGCTGCCTGGATGCCTGCAGGCTTCATGCCTTGATGCCAGCACCACTTCACACTCCATGATTACTACACGGTTCATTTAAACCAGAAAGGTGTGAAAGTTTTAGCTTTAGTTCCCTGCTGTCTTGAAGTATTATTGTTACTTCACAAGACAGGAACCAAGGCAAAACCACTGAAGTCAAATGTAACTTGTATTTTGTAAAAACTACACCTGGAGTTATTTAAGTCTTGATTATTTTTTAAGAATATTTGTTACTATATGTTATTCGTTCTTTTTGCTACAACTGTAAAGACTCAACCCATATTCAAATCAGGCTCCTTGCTGTGCACACAGCCATGCCAGGACAGCTGGCAGTGGTGGGAGAGAAAACAGCCAGCAGCAGAAACTTCTTGAGCTTCTTCAAGGAACCCTGGCCTGAGACCTTCTAAAATTAAAGACATCTCTACTGGTCAGATGAAGTATAATGTTTTTTGACTGAAGTACTCTAAAGCTATGACTACAGCATTAGAAAAAACAGGGCCTGGAAATGAGCTTAAGCTGCTAATTGCCCATTATGCTTAACTGCAAGCGTGTGTCCTGGAAAAGGTTTGGCTCATGTCAGCTGGCACTGTCCCAGACAGAGTCCAGACCAGGAGGTGGTGCGTGTGCAGCCCATTCTGCAGGCAGCACACACAAGGCAAATGCCACATCAGCCTCTCTGTTTTCCCCTTCTCATGCCCAGCATCACCTTTTTCTGACTGCCCTCAGATCCTCCAAGGCATAGCATACATATTCTCAGTTTCATACTATGAAAACATCAGTCCAATAAGGCTCTTCTTTTTTTTTTTTTTTTTTTTTCTGGGACAAGAAGAAGCCAACAAAAAAAAAAGCATAAACATAATAATGGTTGTCTTAGGTCTGTGGAAGGGAAGCAATTGCTTTGTAAAGTGGATTGGGCCAAGTCTTGGCACTTGGGCAAAAAGCAGTCCTTGACTTGTTTTATTTGGTGTTAAAAATGTAGCCCATTTGCAAGAAGCTGGTTTTACCTTCACAGGGATGGCAGAAGGCACACCTGTGACACTAAGGCCACCAGCCTGCTGAAATCCTTGAGGGTCTTAGAACATGCAAAGATTATTTTGATTTTTTTTACTTGTGCAGAACAAATGTTAGTTTTGTCCCTAGTAACAAAATTGCTTTGGCTAAAAGCTCTGAGTTTGAAACAGATACCCAAACAAGAACATCAGGAGGAATGTTCTTTATAGGCAATGATAATCTCCCCATCTGTAGCCATTTTTTATCCCAGAGATCTCTGTAGCTTTACAGTAAATTGGTGTGGGTTTTTTTTCTTCTCTTTGTTTTTATTTTTAAGATCGCACAATTTAATTATGTTGAAGCAGGAAGCATGCTTTATTTAAGTGATGTCAGGATTTTCTTGAACTGTTTCATGGGAAACATTCTTACTTCTTTTTTCTGTTTATACTGAAGGTTTATGAAGCCAATGTAAACAGCAGAAATGAGTGTAAACACCAGGGACTAACTTTAGGAGATTTGAAATGAACACGGTATGCCTTAATAAAATTAAGCAAATAGTTTAGTATTTCTATGTAACTCTACATATAGTTTAGAGATATTGAAGAAGTATGTTCTCCTTATTAAAGGAGCTTTGAGCTCTTTGAGGATCACCTCAAAAAATCAAGGATAGCATTATGTTGGTTTTCAAGCTATTTTTTATTAACTTCAGAAAGAGAACAACTGGGTTATTGCCTTATTAAATGTGCAGCCACACACACGGAAGTTGTGTTCTCTGTGCTGCAATCCAGCAGGATTGTTATGCAGTACAATATTCTTTCAACAATTATTGTCTCTTTCTCATGAGCTGTGCTTGGATTCTAACTGCCTCCTCCTCCGCTCACTGTAGATGTCCTCTGCTTCCTCTGAGTGTCCCATAGTATTAATGGGAAAATTTCCATGATCCTAATACTAAAACTACTAGTTATAATTACTTGTGAAAAATGAGTGGGCAAAAAAGAAGAATGTCACTCTGCCCGAAATAGTGTATCATCTTGCCCTGATCAATGCCAAAACAAATAATTTTTTTTCCTAACAAACAAAACATACATGAGAACGTTCAGACGATGGGTCTTGAATAAAAGTTTAGGAAGCAAGTTATACAGTTTTAAGGGATTCCAATCTGGGCAATGTGATGAGAGCCTCTTAACACCAAAATACCCTAAGAATGCTGAAAAGTTTCTGCTCCTTTTCCATCCTGAAAGAATGAAGGAGGGATTTTAGAGAAAAACTAATTGCAGAGATAAAAAAAAAAGATTTATGGATTATTTAAGTATAACTTAAAGTCTCTCAAGCGTAAGTTGAAGTTTCACCAGGATTTAGAAGTATAATAACACTGGAGTCCCTAGAAGAAGCACTTGTCTCTGCTGCCCTCAGCTGACGTGCCTTCCCCCGCAGCGTGTGCGGGCCGAGCACCGGACCAGCTCAGGTGAGCCAGGTAAATACACACCTGCCACCCCAACACCGACCCCAGCCAAAATCATGGAAATCGGGACGGGGGCAAACAACGGCAACCAACCCAGTACGCATGTTACATCCTGCCGGACTAACTGCTTACGTCTTTAGGGTGCTGTCACCTTTCTTTTTGGGCTGCTGGTGTATAACTAGACGCCTGGGAACAGCAGACAGGGTAAAACTGGGGTTACACGCACCGGGACAGTGAAAGCTCTGGACAGAACACACGGTGGGCAGGCACTGGGCGGGCACCCCTCTTACCCGGACAGCCTAATCCTCGGTGTTCCCCAGAGCGCTGCGCGGAAAAGGATGAGGCAGGAAATCCTCTTTGGGACATCCTGATCCCCCTTCCCTGGAGCGAGGGAGCGGCCCCGGCCCCCCGCCGGACTACAGCTCCCAGCGGGCCTTGCGCGCCGCCGCCATGTCGCTGCCCGTCAGCGAACGGCGGGGTTTGCGTTGTGGGAAATAAAACCCGTTCGTGAATAAAACTCTCCCAGAGTGTGCTTTGAGCCTGCAGTGAGGCGGGCAGCCGAAATAGTTCATCACTGAGCCGAATTAGCCCTCATGATCTCATTGGGTGCCCTTTGCCAGATGGTGCTCGGCAGCAGGCCAGGGGTCTCCTCTCCCAAGCCACTGTCTCCCAGAGGAGCTGTAAAAGCGCTTTTATTTCCTGGAGGCAATGTAGTGTCCTGGGAATGTCCTCAAAATACATGGTGGGTCAGCTCATCTCCTGGTTCAGCAGTATTCAACAAGCCCCGCCGCTGGTACATCTCACCACTCACCCCCCTTTCCTTTGGCACTTGGGACATTTGTCCCAAACACTGCGCCCAATACTGCTCCACTGTCTGGAGCAGCGTGACTTCCCCTTGGAGCACACTTGCTGCATACGACTGAGGACCTGTAGTTCAAGCTTTGCTAAATCTCATACATCTGCTACTGGACTTTTGTTTATGTGCTATACGTGGCAGGTACAACTCATCACGGGCATTGCATGGGCAGTATGTACATGCACACACACGAACACCACTTTCCTCTTTTCCTTTTTTTTTTTTTTTTAAGTTTTGCACAGCCATTTGGCAGCCCTCACTATGAAAAACTCAGTACCTTTGAAAAATCCACATTCTGAATTTTATCTAGAAGTAGGCATTGCTTGGGTAGCACTATCCCAGGGCAAGTTTTTCATAAACACACCAGCAGTTTCTCCTCTCTGGGTGGATCTTATTTAAGCACAGCCCACATACAGGTTTTTAAAAGTCCTGCTAGAGGAGGAGCTTTGTTGGGAGATCTGGCAAGGCAAGGGCTCTGCTGGCAAGGATCATCTACAGCCAGGTGGCTCAGGGAGATAAGGACAGAAGAACATGTGCACCTATCTGAGTGTGGGAACAGGGAGAGGGTAGGCAGGGAACAACTGGATCTCAAATACTGTGGCAGAGAGCTGTATATAAGTGTTAGGAAACTCAAGAAATTTAAGTCAAAAGGCTTGAGGAGTAGCTTGGGTGTCAGTCACGAAAGTGGGCTGGGGTGAAGTAGGAGAGGCTGAGATGAGACAAATGAGAAGCAGAGTCTGCAAGTGGAGATGAGTGGAGAGGAAGAAAAGGGGAATCTAGGAGGCAGTGTGGAAATATGTAAGGCTATTTGTGCAGAAGTGGTGTGAGGCTCCTCTTGTGTGAGTTCTCTTAAGACCAGACTGGAGGCAGGGACACAAGCACAAGTTGGTGGTTCTCCTTCCCTTGTTCTGTTGTTGTTTTCCCACATTTTTTAAAGCATGGTAGTCCCTTCAAAGCAGTATCCAACAACATTTGCCGTATCTTAAAAAAAAAGAAAGATAATTTCAGTGACACTTTCTGTAATTGACATTGAATCCATGCATTTTTGGAGCCTGTTTGTTAACCTTAGCAGCAGTGGGCTCTGAACAATTTCAGGAACACTTTCTTAATTTTCTCTCACTCTTTTCCATCAATTGGCTTCTCTCACTCCACTCTGTCTTAGCAGCAAGTTTGCAGGTTTTTCCCACTACTCCCACTATAAAAAACATATAAGTTTTGAATAAAAAGAAATTGAGTACTTGGTCCACCCTATCCCAGAGAGTATTCACCCTCTCAGAGTCTTGTTTTCTGGGCACTCCCTATCACTTTTTACCTTCAGAAACTTTCTGGTAATACCCTAGCAGCTCCCTGTTCTTTCCCAAGGCATTCCTGCCAGTTTCCAGTTTTGTTATCAGTTTCAGTGATTGGAAAAAAAAAAAAAAAAAGATGATTTAAACTTCTCTTCCCCTTAGCACTGGACTAGTGTATGCTCAATTGCATGCTTGCCTTTCTCTGTTTAGAGTAATTCACCTCCTGATCACCACCTTTTACAGAAAGGCAACTTCAAAAAATGCTAAATAATAACAAATTAACTGGTCTTTCTACCAGGCTGGCTAAGCCCAGGCCTCTCAGCTCTGTCACACGGTCTTGTGTGAATCAGAAACGCAGAACTGGCACCAAAACTGTAACAGCCTGAGCGAGCATCTCGTAACTAACATCCTGTGGAAAACGGCTGAGTCCCTTCCAAGCATCAGTGCACTGGCAAGAGAGCTGCATATTGCTTTTATTTCCACTATTTGCATGCTCGTGGAATCTGAAACTGAACATCAGAAAGATAAATTCTAAGGCAACGTTCTATTTACTTCTAGCTTATTTTCTTGAAAGAACAATGAAAGAACAACGGAGAGGAAAACAAACCTTGGAGGAGGTTACAACATACACATAGGCCACTTGCGAGTAGGGGCTGTTCTTTGCTGAGCAGAGAACACGGTAAACAGGGTAAGGACTGGGAATGTCTGGTGAGGGGCAGCAGTGGCAGGGAGGACAGCCGTTCTTCTCGGGGTGCACCCGGCCCCGCAGGGGGGCACAGGCCCAGCGCTAGGCCCTGCTCCCGGGGTACCGCCAGCACGGCCGGCAAAGCCGCGCCCCGGCGCTCTCGACTCCCCCTGCCCGGGCTCTCCCGGCCAGGGCAGGCGGCCGCCCTCTCGCCCGGAGGGACCCGTCCCCCGCCGCCGCCCCTCCCGCGGCCGGCCCCGGCTGCCCGTGCCGCGCACCTCGCGGAACCAGCGGCGTGGGCACGGGCGGGCAGCCCGTCCTCGCTGCGGCCGGGACAGACCACGAAACCACCGCGGAGGGCAGGGGGAGCAGGGGCTGTCCCCCGAGGCTCTCCCGCCCGCCGGAGGAACCGGGGGCGGGGGCGGGGCCACGGCGGCCCCGGCACCTCCCCGCGGGAGCGGGCGGGGCTCTTCTCCTTTGCGCCATGATGAACAAATGACCTCGCGGGGAATGAAATTTAAGTTCCACCGGGGAGAGAGAGTTCTCTGCTTCGAGCCCGACCCCACCAAAGCCAAAGTGCTCTATGATGCCAAGGTGACCGGCCGCGCGTGCCCCTGTCCCCCTCCCGCCCGTCCCCCCCGTCCCCGGGCGCGCGGGGCGGGGCCGGCGCGCGGCCCGCCCGCTCCCCTCAGCGCTCCCGCTCTCCCGTTACCGCTCCCGCCGGGCGCTGCGCGCGCTCCCGCCTGGGAGGCGGCGCGGGAGGGAAGCGGCTGCGGGCCCGGCCGGGCATTCGGAGCCGGGAGGCGGCTCCGCCAGCAGCAGCACTTGTTGCGGGAAACGGGCGCTGGCCGGGGGAGGGGGGAGAAGGCGGAGAGGCCGCGGGGCGCGGGCCGCCCCTCTGCACGGGGCGGAGAGGCGAAGCGAGGCGGTGCCGCCGCCGGGCCTCTCCTTCCCTCGTCATCGCTCCCTGCGGGCGGCTCAGGCCGGTCCCCTGGCGAGACTCGGCTCTGTCCCTCCGCACTCGGAGCCCCGAGGGTGAGGGGAGCGTGTAGCAGCCGTGTAGGAGCCTCCGGGCCTTTCCCAGAGCGCTGGGGAGCAGAGGCGGGTGACAGGCGATGGGGCCCGGGCCCTCGGGGCCTGGCTGTCGCGGCAGGTAGAGAGCGGAGCCGCCCAGGGTTTCTGGGAGCGTCGGAAGCGCTTCCCCCCTCCTGTTCTCGGCTGAACACCTGCAAAGTAATTCTGAAATCTTGTTTTCATCCCCGCAGTTTCGTAGTGTAGCTAGATTTATTCCCTCTCCCGCTTTCCCACGCTTGCTGCCCTTCTACCTTTCAGAAGGGTTTAAGTGGCACCGCTGGTGCAGCGAGTATACGGAAATAAGATAGCAAGCGGTGCGCGGTGGATCCTAAGTGCTGGAGAAGGAGGTGACTGATTCAGTAAGACCTAACCTTAAGAGTAGTGATAGTAATTATAGAGCTTTATGTATAAACAGGATTATTTTGCAGTCCTAAATCATCTGTGCCCAACTTGCAAACAGAGGTTTTTGTTTTGGCTTTTTGTTTGTTGGGTTGGGCTTTGTTTGTTTTGTTTGTTAAACGGATGAAAAGGGAAGTACTGCAACTGAATTCTTGACCAAATCAATAGTTTTTGATGGAAGTTTACTAGTTGTGTAGTTCTGTGTTTCTCAAACATCTTTGATTAGAAACACCACCATCCTGTAATATTTTGGGCTGCCCTTTTGTTTGTACACATATTCCTATGTTCTGACAACCCCAGCAGCTTTAGTTGTTACTCACAGAGGTATCCTGAGTGCAAAACTGTGTAGTGCCTTTTATTCTTTACTTTCAAATGCCCTAAATAGCATAACTGTTCTTGAATCCATCAATAGTTCTTAAATTCTGGACTCCCAAAGTAAACAACACGCATGATTTTAAATTAAAACCTCATTGTAGCCTAACTGCTGATATGTGATCTATTGAGAGCCACTCAAGTGCGGGCAGCATGATTCCTTTGTTATTACTATTACCAATGCTTTTGTTAATGATCCACCTGATCCATCTTTTCCTTCTGAGGTGCAGGTTCTTTCAGACTGGCCCATTTCACATTTGTGAAACAGAAAGAAAACAAAGGCTCAGATATTCACAAAACCTTTTAATGTTTTGTGGCTGAGATTCTGTGATGTTCAACAGGACAGCATTTCTGTGGTTTATATATAGAGAAGTGTTTTCTCCTGCTTTGGGGGATTGAGATACCACACAGGAGAAAACATTAGTAGCCCAAATCTTCATATCCATATTGTGCTACTGCATTGTTTGACATCGCTCTTTCTCTGTCTTGAAAGCATGGGATGTTTGAGGACAGGACAAAGATGATGAGCAGCCCCCAACATTAAAAGTACTCAAGAAAAAAGCTAATTTTTCTGACAATTTAGTATAATCCATATCTTCTGCTTGTGTCAGTGTTAACTGGCAAAATAAATCTGTCTAATTTAATTTTCTTTTTTTGTGCATAAACTCTCTAAAATAGGAAGGCTTACTTTTCTCATACACTTTTTAATACATACTATTCAATATTTGTTTCAGATTGTTGATATTGTTGTTGGAAAAGATGAGAAAGGCAGAAAGATTCCAGAATATCTGATCCATTTTAATGGTTGGAACAGAAGGTAGGAAACTGTATGTCTTGTTTCAGTGTTTCCATTTCTTCTGTTTTATTCTGTGAAGTCAGAATATCAAAGGACTGATGTTTTCAGGAGTATTTTTGGTTTTGTAAATGCCTTTAGTATACTTGCTCATGTTGACATATTGATCTGTATCCATAAATTTCAGTGAATCAGTTTGATAGCCATGAGTTTAAACTTCATGGGATATCTGTCTGCGACATATACTTGTGGCTCCTAGGTTTCCATTAATAAAAGTTTATGCTTTGTTAAATCTAGACCTGGATTTGGTTATCAAGGCCAATACATGAGTGCAGTGTCTGACTGTGATCTGTGTTACAAATGCTCTTGCATGTGAAGTCAAAGCTTGAGAGGTTTTAGACAGCAACATGAGAGTTGAAGCCATGTGAATGCAGAAGAATGCAAACCTTGTGATACAGATGTTGCTTCTAAATGACATTAAAAGAGTGCTTTGTAGATTTAAGGTATATTAATTAATTAATAATCACGAGTAACATATATTCATAGTAATTGCTAATTTTCTTTTGACTTATCCTTAGCTGGGATAGATGGGCAGCTGAAGATCATGTCCTTCGTGACACAGACGAAAACCGCAGATTACAGCGTAAACTGGCTCGGAAGGCTGTGGCTCGCATGTAAGAAATCCTTTTGGCCTCAGAATGAATGAGACATTCATTTTCAGATTCAAACAGATACAAGTCTACAAGTGACCTTGGCCTTAGGTCATGCTGCAGATGGTAGACATGTTCTTAGTACGGTCAGAGTGTTCTAGAGAGCTACTCTTCTCATATTGAGGTAGATACCTACGTATTGTTCTTAAGCACCACTCTAAAAGACTAACACTAATAACTATGTTATTCTTAACTATTGTGCAAAATGCTTCTGTATTGGATCTACATCTTCCCCAAGCAATGTACTTGCAAAATAACTTAGGAAAACATGAAGTTTTTTTTAGCCAAAAGCAATAATCTAATATTGGTTGGCCATGGCTTGAGGATCTGCTTGAAAACATGAGTATGAGGTACTGTGCAGATATTAAGGTGTCCACTCTCAAAAAAGCATTACCCAAATTTTTTCAGCATTAATTAATAAAAATAACTGAAACATACATTTCCTGTGCATTTGCATGTAGTTGAATTAGCTAGGGTAAACAAATTGAATATTAGCCAAATTTCAGTGAACCATTTTATGTTCTGTAGGAGAAGAAAGGGAAGAAAGAAGAGACGTTGCAGGTTGCCTGGTGTTGATTCTGTGTTAAAAAGCCTTCCTGCTGAAGAAAATGATGAGAGCAGTGAAAACTGTGAGCTTGTTTTCATCCTTTAGTAACTGGTGGGACGCCTTTAACTTCTTGACCTGGGGGAGCAGTGCATGCTGTAACTTGCTATTAGGATGATGTGAGAGTATCATAGTGCTATCTGAAATACATAGAGGCAGTTATATGAAGAAGAGGGCAATAAGATTATTTTTTTCCTAGTCTACCTCGCACAAAGGTCTGTTTCTCATCAGCTGACTGGCTGATTTTCACTTTCAGGACAGATCTTTAATTTCCTGTAGTTTTCTTTGTAACTAGAAAACCAGCAGGAACATTGTCTGGCACTTAACTGACGTTCTGGAAACTGTCACTGCACAGATCCAGACCTTTTGATTGAATGTTTAGTATGTTAATCCCCTGTTCAGAATTAAAGTCTAATGAAAATTGAAGAGGTACCTGGGTGTTCAGAAATCTAGGGAGGTTTTATAAGTGAGTGTTCTTAGAGAGGATACAAGAATACTTCCTATAAACTCATCTTACATAGTTAAGACATTTATAGCATGCTGTAAATAATACTTGTGTGCTTAATTCAATTAGAATTATTCATCCTCATTAAATATAACAAGCTAGTTGTGGTTTTTTGGTGGCTTGGTGTTTTGTTTTTTTTTTTTCTCTTGCATTGAGGCCTGAAATTGTTTGGTCATAACCTCTGCAATGTAACCATGTGAGATAAATATGTGAAATCTCTTTTATGCAGCTATAAGTAGTTCTTCTTCTGATGACAGTGATGAAGGAACAGATGAAGAAATAAAAAGTGAAGAAAGTGACATAGACGAGAGGACAGACATGGTATATTCATAAGCTTCCTAAGTTAATAGAATTTAAACATCTGTACTTGAAAATCTGGAAAAATTGAAGTAGATGAAATATGGGCCACAGCTGGTAATTTAGTTGAAATTAAAACAATAATTTTCTTACTCTTGGTCTCTACTGTTGAGATTTTGAAAATTATACAGTATGTCATATTCTTGTAGAATTATTTGATATTAATCTAAAAATACAAATTCTTTTCTCCTCTTCGTACGCATAAGTCTTATATGGAGAAAATGTAGCAGACTGGATTTTCCAGTTCTGTGGGTGCTGTAAAAATTTACTGATCTGTGCAGGTTGGACAATTCCTAATAGCAGCAAGATCTTTGTTGTGTATTCTACTGTGACACAGGCATGTCAGCCCTGGTCTTAAATTAAGATGTATAGGACTGACTTAAAAAAACCCCACATTTATTTTTCTACAGTTGTTTTGAAGGTGTGTGGAATATAACTAGTACAGTGAGGGTGATCTGAAGCAGCAAAACCTAACAAGTTTCTGGTTTGGTTTCTTTTTGGGATTTTTTTGGTGGGGATTTTTGGTTTTGTTTTTTTATTTGTTTGTTTGTTGGTTAAATACTTAAGAGAATGCTAAATTTAAAAAAAAACGTTTTAGGAAATGAATTTGCAAATGCTTTCAAAACCAGTATTGTTAAATAGCTTACAGTAAGGCTATTATCCACTTAAATATTTATTCCATAAATAATACAATTTTATCTTTGTATGAGAAAAATTGATTGTTATATTGCATCCTGACTACTGAAGTTCTTTTTTCGCTAATATTCATAAGCATGAACAATATATTGTTTCTTGAACTGGTCTGTTGTAGAAAGAAGAACAAGACACTCATACAAAAAGGGACATGGAGGAAAGAGCAATAAGCATAGAAATTCCTGAAGTCTTGAAAAAGAAGCTTGAGGAAGACTGTTATTATATTAATAGAAGAAAAAGGGTATGAAATAAAAGTTGTGAAATGAATGTGCATGGGAGGGTGAGGAAGATATCAAAAGTAGTTTTTGTGTATACAAGTTCTGGGCTTTTTTGTATCATGGTAAAGGTGAGCTTAGACAGTATAAGGAAGAATACCAAGAATGTAGCAGACTTCCCTATAGCTAAAACAGTGACTTGTCACATTTAAGTGTAGTGTTTCAGTACCCAACTGTATTTTAGAATGCAGATTGTTTTTAGAGCTGGAAATGCAGCAAGCTTGTTAACCTGACCATGTTTTTTGTTTCTCCAGATGTTTATAAAGCGTTGATCAAAAATGCGCTTTAAGGGTTGAAATTAATCAGTCCTGAAATAGCTTCATGCACTAGACATTTACTAAATTAGCTGGTACATTACAAGCTCCTGTTTTAATTTGGTATGCTTACTAACTGTTTTTGTAAGACATTAATTTATTGTTTCTTTTTAGCTAGTGAAGCTTCCTTGTCAGACAAATATAATAACCATCCTGGAGTCATATGTGAAACATTTCGCTATTAATGCCGCTTTTTCAGCCAATGAAAGGTCTCGGCACCATCAGATGACTCCACATGCTAATATGAATCTTCATTATGTGCCACCAGAGAAGAAGTAAGTAATATTTAGTCCAGTGCTATTGCGGCAAGAAGAACGAGCTTGCATTCTGTGTTCTCTTGCTGTTCGCTTCTGTGAGCCTATGATGTATGTCTATTTACAAGGCTTAAGATATTTGACAGATACCTGTAGTACAGTGACACTGACTGTTTATCAGTGAGAGTCCCTATATTCTGAAAAGTCATTATGCAAAAGTACCAATATCCTGTTTTATCATGTAAGTTTTTGTAAATACTGGGACTCGTTTGGAAGAATGTGTTGCTGTTGTCAGTGTGAAAAATTTCGTGTCTGATACGAGAATATCCTGCTTAAATAAAACTGAACAGGTTCAAGTTTTATAAAGGATAAAAAATTAATACAAGCACTTCTAAAGAAGTCCAAGTGCAGGTTGAGGGGTTTTTTTTCAGTTGACATATGATCTTAAATCCTAGAGTCAATATGCAGGGAAACTGTGTGTAGTAACACCAATCTGGTTTGTTAAAATTGTGTCTTAGTTTCTGTTTTCTCAGCTGAGCTCTATATTCTTTTACCATGCTACATGAATTAACCCTCCATGATTGCAGTGTGGTGTTTTTTGTTTGGTTGTTTTTTTCTCTCATGTTAAAGATTCTTGGTATTAGATGAGACTGCTTCTTTATGTAAGTCTGCAGTCTTGTATTTTATGTAAGAGTGATCTTACCTTGTGTTAAAATGTTCTATCTCAATGGTGTGTAATTACACTATTCCTTGAAATATTTTGGTCTATATGAGTGTCTGTGTTTATCTTGATGTCATTCATTCTTTGATAGATTAATGATACTTTTCCTTTGTAGTATAATCTCCCAAACAAAAAAGTTAGATGAAATATCAGAAATATGAACAGAAGGTTGTACACATCATAATTTTTAAAGCTGTATGTTTAAGTAACTTCTCCAAATGTGTATGGTTTCAGTGATCCATTTAGAAGGAGAGGTTCAGCTGACAATTTTATTATATTGCCCTTACTGCTCTAACACTGAAGATTATTGACCTTCTTGGATCTAATAGAATTTCTGCACATGATAGTCCCCCAACCCCGTTTAAATGTAGTGTTAAAAAAACAAAGGCAGTAGTTTTAGCAGGTGGTATGAAATGGTAATAGGTTTGGAATTTCTGACATGGGTCATTTTGACAGAATCAAATTTCCATTACCCTACACATATATGCACTTGAAACATGAGAGGGGAATACCTTCAGAGAGGTGAGAGGTGTTGCAGGTGGGCTGCACTTGGTGTTCTTTGTTCTGCTGTAACAGCACAAGTACTCACCACCTAACGTTGTGAGTCTTTTACACAAGCCAAAAACTGAAATTCCTGGTAGCCTCTAAATGTAGTGCTTTGATTACTGGATCAGACCATTGGATGCTGACGTCCAATGGAAGTTTACCTGGTTTTGTTGGTTCACTGGATATCTCTTAAGCACAGCCTTAACTGCATCTTAGCAGCTATAGGTCAAATTCTTTGTATTCATTTTAGACTGAGATTCAGTCTGTTGAGTACTTCCTTTTTCTGTGCCTCTTTTTTTCAGCCTAGTAAACTTGGAAAAACAAAATAATGCTACACGGAAAACATCTGACTATTTACTCAACAGTAGATTTCATTAATCCAGTAATACTACAGAAAAATTTTGTGTTTTTTTTGAGGTTATGAAGCAGACTTTAAAAATTTGTAACGCTAAGTTAATGAGAGCAATCACTGTCTTTTTAGATATGCTTATTAAAGAGCAGTTTTGTACAACTACGCTGAAAAATTTTGACAGGCAACTTTGAGATTTATGTTCTTTTTCCCCTCTAGTGTTGAGTTATGTAAAGAGATGGTGGATGGGCTGAGGATAACCTTTGACTTCACACTTCCATTAATTTTGCTCTATCCTTATGAACAAGCTCAATTTAAGAAGGTGACCTCATCAAAGTTCTTTCTCCCTATCAAAGAAAACTCAACAAATACTAACAGGTAGGTTGGATAATAAGGAGTTTAATACTGCTTATCTCCTCAGTAAAATGTGGGAGAATGTCATATTTGTGGGTTTTAACTTCTATTTGAAAACAAGTATCCTTCTGGAAAATAGTATTTAATAGAAGGCCTCATCACTTTAACAGTTATTGGGAGGAGACTATCTTATCTGAATAAGTGTTTAATAAGATGTGTGAAAGTGGAAGAATTTCTTTTGTGGGGGGAACACTGATCTCTTCAACTCTGTAAAGCTGCCTTAATTTCCTAGAAGTCAGGAGGAACTTTCTCCAAGTCCTCCTCTGCTGAATCCGCCCACACCTCAGTCAACCGACAGCCAGCCCACCACAGGGGAGCCGGCCACGCCGAAGAGGCGGAAAGCTGAGCCTGAAATCCTGCAGTCGCTGAGACGTTCCACTCGCCACAGCTCCAACTGCGACAGACTATCAGAGAGCAGCGCTTCCCCACAGCCCAAGAGACGGCATCTTGAGACCCCGGCTTCTATGCCAAAGCTCTTCTTGCACCTGGAAAAAAGTAGATTTTGCTCTTCAAATTGTTGGTCTAAAGAAAGTGTAAAGTTCTGTTCCTTTTTTAATGCTGTGTGGACTGTGAGTTGTGTGATTGAAGTGGGAATTCATTATTTTTTGTATCAATTATTTATCTCTAAAGGCCTTATTACCAAAGAGAGAAATATAAAGCAATATTCTCAGTACTTTGGGACTGTATTTTTCCACAGAATTCAATGAGTTGCATTTCTGAGAGCCTATTTTTGATAGCCTTTATTGAATTTCAGTGTTTAAGACTTCAAACATTTTAGCAGCAGGCCTTAGTTGAGTTTAATGGCTTATAGTTTCATGAAACAAGTAATAAAATTTATTTCTGATTTAATTTGTTTTTTTTTTTCTTTCTTTTTGAAGAAACCCCTGTCCATAGCGGGTCATCTTCACCAATAACTTTGACTCCTAGCAAAGAAGGGAGTACGGTTTTTACTGGCTTTGAAGGTAGAAGAAACAATGAACTGAATGAGGTAACAGATTTTAATGTTACTACCCTAGATTGCATAATTAAGGGTTTTGTGGACCTCAGAGTAGGGCTATGAAAAAAAAGATTTTGTTGGTATTACTTTGCATTTGAAGGTCTGTACAGACTAAATTATTTATGATGCTATAAAGATTTAATAACCGATGTTTTCATGTTTTATGTTTAGGTTTTGTCCTGGAAATTGATGCCAGAAAATTATCCACCAAGTGATCAACCTCCACCTCCTTCATATATCTATGGATCTCAGCATTTGCTGCGGATGTTTGGTAAACTTATGACAAATTCTCTGCTCCATCAAAGTTGCTTTATTTTTTTTTTCTAGTGCTCATACCTGTGTGACTTTTCTGTTTGGTTCATCACATTTAGTTTTATTCTTGGCTAAATGTACATTTTAATCTGTTCAGAACTCTTGGGCTATTCATAGATTTGGTTATCTTTTACTGGCTCTGTAAGCCTTCATTTAAGAAAAGCAAAGCAGCGTTACTTCCAGTACACTATCAAACATAATTAAACCAAGAAGCATTCACTTTCTCAGCATGTTCCTATTTAGTAAGGCTTTGAAAGATCACTGAGTAGCTTGCAAGGAAAAGGGGAGTCTGTGGGAAGAAGAAATTTTTATATTCTTTTCTTTATACTGGATAAAAGTAATTAAAAGTTGCTTTTAAAAGAACAGATGTAAACATTATTTCTTTTATTTACAGTAAAGCTACCAGAAATATTGGGGAAGATGTGCTTTCCTGACAAAAACCTAAAGGCTTTAGTAAAACACTTCGAAATGTTTCTGAGGTAATGTGACACAATGTACTACAGCAGCCTTTCTGTTGTTACATAGGTCGAAATGTCCTGGAATGACAAAGGGGGTTTAAAATAAGATGTTAATTTTCCATTGCTACAAGAATATGATAAAATTAATATAAAATTTTAACAATGACTACTTGAGTAAAGATTAATATAAGATTTTTCCATTCTGTAACTCAAATTGAAGGGAGCCTGAATTTCCTACTTAGAGTTTTGAGAAATACAGTGACAGAGAACTGAAGTTGGAAAGTTTGTTACTATGTCTAGAATGACAAGTCTTGCTCAAGAACCATGTTTATGAAGGAATTCAAAGTCTACATTGTTATTTTTTGAGAGCATAATCTGGAGAGTTTTGACTCTCATTGACATAAGCCGGGGGAGAAAACTTGTGCTTTAAAACATGTTTTTAATTATGGTTTATTTTTTAAAAAGAAATGTCTGTCTGAATTGAGCTTCGAACATCAAGGTTTCTCTATGATATAGTGCAGTGGTTTTTAGAGGTACCCAAACTCTATCTGAACACATGAGCTCCACAGCTGGAGTCAGTAAGCTCATACCTGCACCATGATCAGCTTTACTTTTACCAGGTGCTGTACTTAGTGTCCGTGCATGACAGTGAGGTGATAGATACCTAGTGTGGCACTGTGCTGTGCAGCATCAATACAGTGGAAAATAAAATTGCCAAGAAAGTTTTGCAAATGGTAAACATTTGGAACAAATGTGGAAACTGTAACTTAATTTTCAGTCAATGACTTTAGTAGCCACACATGGAAAAGTAACATAACATTACTGTAGCGTAAATAAAAGTCCTGTTAGAAATCAGGGAGATGAAAGCTTTAATATGCTTTTATTTAAATTGTTTATCGAAAATAACATGTCTCAAATGTCAGAGTTTCTACAATACAAAATTTTTCTCTGGAAGCATTTAGCTGTTAAGTTTTGCATCTCTCTTTTGTCAGATCCTTGTTGGCATTCAAAGTACCTTAAAGTCAAGCAGGACAAAAGTAGGCCCCGTTGTTGGAAACCTGTTTTTCCTTGGAGTGAATATTTCTTAGGGAACTTAACTCACTGTGGATCAGATCGGTTTTTGTCAGACCTTTGCCTGTTCCGATTCTTCTGTGTTGACCAGAGCAGGTCTCTGTTTTTTAGCATCCTTAATTCAGTGTTTTCATACCCATTCTATGGGTGAGCTGTACTGGAATAGAATAGAGGAAAGGAGAAACATGTCCCCTACTCCCTATACAAGTAGGGAAGTGGCTAAACTGAAAGTTCTAGTTGTAGTATCCATATCTGTCTTTTTTTTCTGTCTTACTATCTCATATTCATCTCTTAATAGAAATAAATCACGTTGGCATTTTTAGGTGAGATAGAACTGTGCTTTTGAAGCAAATCTCTTGGTAGTTCCCACTTACTGGGCTTTGTGTTGCGGTGTGGAGTGCTCTGAGTACACAAGCTGTATTCCTTGCAGAAAACACTTAACAGAAGTGTGCTTCAGTCCCCCAGACCAGGCTACAACTAAACCAAAATGAGCCCCTCAAGGCAAGCATATCTGCTACAACAAAATATTTGAGGGCTCTTTGTTTTTTCAAGTGCTTTCTTTTTTGACAGTGCCAGAAAAGCTTCCAAGTTACAGTTACTTCTTTAGGCAGCATTTGGTCTTACGTAGCTTTGTCATAAATACTCTTCTTAGTCTAGTTTCCTTATCAGTTATGCTGTGTATTCAAATAGGTAGCACAGAAACCATGCAGATTATTAGATTTTATTTTTCCTCAACACATATTCATGGTGTTTTAACACATCTTTCATTTGGATATATATTTCTTTGTCCCATGTGTCGTTGAAAGTGGTCAAACAACTACATTTTCTAGAAACTTGTTCATGCTTGATTTTTTTCACAGAAATAATTCTGCATTATCTGTTTCTAGTTACAAGAGAAAAGTTGAGGTTGAGGTGACATATTAGTTCCTCAGTTTTCAGATTCTGTCTTTTCCTTTTTGGGAATGAAAGAATGAACGGATGTTTATTATAAATACTTTATATCAGTTCATTCTGGCTTACTTTTTGAAGGGTAAGAACTGCCCTACAAGATCTGTGTGCGTTAGATGATAGCAGCTAGTTTACTTAATTCTTTTTTAGTGAATTGCTCTTGAGTGACAAGCTGAAGTACTCTCTATTTCTTTATTTTTCTAATAGCAGACAAAGGATCAATGTGTCTGTTTGCATTAATAAAACTACTTCTGAATCTTCTTTGAAGTCTAGGTAGAGTAGTGCAAGCAAAAGCAGTTTATATATTTTTAAATAAAACTTCCATGTAGTAGAAGACTGATTAAATTCTTGCATTGATACTGATTTAATTTCGAAATATGATTTTATGGCTAAAATTTACAGTTTCATTTAACATTTACCTATTTAACATTTATACTATTAATCTCATGTGGGCTGAGAAACTGAGGCTTATTTAATATAATACTTTGTCAGGAAGCTTGTTTTATTGACTTTACCCAGTACTTGATAGATGCATTAAATTTTCTTTGAGATGCTACATGGATAATATTTTCCAGTCATGCCCTCAGACTGCTGCTAGACAAGATTGTTCTTTGTTTCCCAGACAACCTATATTTTTGAGGAATGTATGAAATGCATCTTTTTGACTTTCTTGTTAAGTAGAAGCTGTACTCTTTGTGCTTACTGCAGCTTTCTACAAGTGTGCATAATGAAAATTTCTTCATGGAGAACATGAAAGTTGATTTCTCAATTATAGAATTTGCAGAAGAAAATCAGTTTCTGAAGTACAAAACTCAGAGTCTTAAAAGATTTAGTTTGGAAATAATTTGTAGTACTTGCAGTCTGAAATAGACTTTAATGACAAAGTCACCAGTTGGTTTCACTGAATTTCATGTATAGCTTGAGTTCAGTCTTCAGGAGCAAGCAGTGAAAGGTCACACAGTAACTGGTACTTGCTTACTGGAATTCCAATAGTGAAGGACTCCTGATTAAATCTTCCTGCTTGTTAATATTTTTTGAGTAGAGAAGGTAATATCTTTTAACCAGTTCCATTATTTTAGCCATTTTTTAAATAAAATGGTCTATGTGCTGTATTTTATGACTTCTCTGTACTGTGTGGTCCCTGGCATGGCACCAGACGCTGCTTCAGTGATGAGAAATGATAGGCAAGAAGGTACCAGTTTCTGGCTTGCTGTTTCCATTGATTTGAACACAGCCTTGACTTGGAAAACTGTTTTGGAATCAGAGAGGGCACTTCTCAGAACTGTTGACCAACAGGAGCTACTTAATTAGGAGTACAGAACATGTTAGTTTTTACAATAGCAAGACCCATCTTCACTGAGCTAATTTCAGGATTGTATTGTAGGAAAAAAGGCAAACTTAAGTGTACAGCACTTCAGAAAGACATAGGTATTTTGACTTTCCTGAAAGGGAAAAGAATAAGTGATGAAATATTTCTAAAATATTGCTTCTAATACATATTTTTTAGATGAGGCCAACATGTATTCTTTCAGATTATGGAGAACTAGTTTCTTGATGGTCTTTAGCTTTGTTAAAGCCCCGCAGGTATTTCAAACTCAGTATTTCCTGTAAGCTTAGATCTCTTTTCTTTTTCCCTGATGCTTTATAATCTGCTTGTATCTATTTTGCCACTCTGCTCCACGGGTAGAAAAGTATTTTGATACTGTTCAACACTTTCTGAGAAGGAAGCCAGATCAGAATGTGAGCGAATTAGAGAACTGTAATAATAAAATGTATTACAGATAATAAAAACTGTAATAGTAAAATGTATAGAAAGATGAGAAGTTGTTTCAAGTAACCTTAAGAAATAGAACTCTGGTTTTACTCATAGAATCATAAAATCAGACGGGTTGGTTGATGATCTTTTGGATCTGAGCTCATCACGTTCAACCCTTGATCCACTACTACCACACCAAGTTCCGTGTCCAGTCTCTTCTTAAAATAGCTCCAGGGATGGAGAATCCACCACCTCCCTGGGCAGCCCATTCCAATGCTGCACCCATTTTGAGTGTAGTAATTGTATAAGTGCAGTGGTGAATTATCACCACTAGTCTGTGCTAATGTACAATTAATGAGAGGTTATTAGTGTCTGAGAATGAGAAAATGAAGCATTGCAGCTGGGGAATAGAATAGAAAACATCTTTAGTTAGGTCAAGTTGCTTTGTGACAGAATTCCTGCTCATTGTGATTCATTGTGGCTTAATAAAGTTGCAAGATGATAACTAACTAATTATACAAGTATTTCCTATATTGATTATTAATTGATTCATATTATTGAACATAATGGGGTTTTTTTGGCCTCAACTTTTGGGATTAACCAGTTACTTGGAAGAAAGTATCTGTGCAGCATAACAGTTATGATATACTAGAAAATTTTATGAAATTGCACCTTACATGTGAGAAAATCAAGTTTTTGAGTATAAACTGAGGTGTTGGTTTAGAAGGCACAAATATATAAAGGAACATTTTTCAAAAAGTTTTGAGACACTTTGAAGTAATTCTGTTTGAGTGCCTTTTTTTAGGGCATTACTACCATTTATTTGGGCTTTGCTGTATTCATTGAATGGGTAGAAAGGTAATTGCCATTTTGGGTCCTCTCAAACTTTTGGCACCTTGATGTTGAATGCTTTTTAGTCATTGAGTACCTGGTATGATACAGGTTCTTATTTTCAGAGGGCTTTTATTTGCTTTGTCTGCAGAATATGCTCATCTGTGCTTATTGTTCTTGACTAAAGTTTGGTTGCTTTGCCAAAAATACTTGCTAAAACTCACCATGTGGATTGCTTCTCCTCCTTCTGCTTATCAAATCATGAGTGTTTGGGTACTTGAATGAGCATATTGCTGGTCAGTGGCTGAGGTTTGGATCATGTGTCTAAATGGAGAGGTTGCCCAAAATACTTTAAATGTGTTACAGCAGCTTTTTTAGAAAGCAGCTCTGGGGATCTGTGCTGGCCTGACCACAAGTGGGTCTTCATCCTCAAGACAAACCAAGGACTGCTGTCTTGAGCTCTTGTAGGGCTGTTTTCCCAAAAGTGGTACTAGAAGTTACCACTTTTCATGACCACTCATCCTGATTACTGGCAATGCTGTGTTGGCAGCTTGGCATCTTCAGAGTTCTCTGTGCTCTCCCTTATAAGGCCAAGGGCAATGGGGTTATGACGGAGTTTGTGTTGGTGATCTTTTGCTCTGAACAGCCTTCCAGATGGAGATGGGCCTATAAATCGGGGAGATAACTTTTCTTAATCTGTAAATGACATTTCTTTTGATGAGGTGACTCACAGAGTTAGGATCCGTAATCCTCTCTTAGCAAATTCCTTTAGATAGATCATTATGGTTGCTTTTCAAACAGCATCTATCTCAGGCCATTGATCTCTTCAAAGCATCTGCTTACCTTCTCGAACTCTGTAGCAGAAGTGTTTAAGATGTCACCTTCCTGGGAGCATTTCCTTTGAACTCTGTATTATACCTTAATGGCTGAGGTTGTCTTTCTAAAAATTAAGGTTTTCTTTTCTTTGTCATTTTCATGCTTTTTGGGCTGTCCCTGAAGTTTATTCATGTGATGGTAGCTGATGTTAAGTAGAAATTTTTTTCTTCATGCAGAGACTGTTTTGGTGGTAAGTTGTGTTGACGCTGTCAACACAAGGCCCTTTTTGTTACCAGATGAGGCTCTTAAAGCTCGTATTAATTCAGTGACTCTTGTTCCTGACATGTGTCAAATGGCCTTCTAATGTGGATAGTGATAATTCTGTGCCTCTTTTTGGTAGATCTGCCTGTATAACTCAAAGTCAGGTGGTAGTATATTTGTGAGGCTATTGCTTGGAGTCACCTGAGTTAAGCTTGCTTACGGACTGCCACGCTTGAAGATCAGAACATAGGAATTCTCCAAGCTAAGTTGCCCACATACCTGTTTCCCTTGTCTCCATCCCCTCTAGTCCTTTGAGAAGTGTTACCTCTACCTGTGATAGGGAGGGAAATAGCTGCATTGTACCATATTACGCCTGTGTTCTAAGCGTGAATGTAAAGCGTGAGTTTTCTTTTTGAGGACGCTCATGATGAAAAGGTGTGCAGTCTTGCATCAGTGTGGACTCTGCATCTCAGAACTTGGTTACTCAAAGCAGTTTCATACATAAACTGTGTAGATGTATGCATATGAGCTCTATAAAAGGTATAAAAATGAAAAAGGCAATAATGCAACAGGTGACTGAATTGATCAGCTTTGTGAGTTAAAAGTAACGAAACAGTTTCTGAGTAACTCAGTAGCAATGTGCTTTCTGGTCTATATCTGAACATGGGTTCTGCCTGCTAAGTACAGCTCCCTGTGTCTTTCAATCTTGACTCATGGCTTAGAGGTACCAGTGTAGTTGATCTTGGAACTATTTTAGTTTGTCCAAGAGCAGAGCATTAGTGAAATACCCCCTAGACAAGAGTCTTAGGAGACTCCTAATATTTCTGTGCCAGCTTTCTGCACTGTGATGTAGTTTGAATAGAAAACAGCTTCAGAAGGACCCTGCTCTTTGTGTACAGATATACAACGGATTGGGACAGAAGCTGACCATGTGTGTGTTTCAGCAGTTTTCTCCCACTTCTCTGCAGAAAATAATTTGTTTGCTAGCTCTGGGCTATTTTGATTTTCACAACTGTTCCATGGAGAACAGGGAGATGTACACTTGACTGCGTGCATTCTGCCTTTTTTTTTTTTTTTTTTTGAGCTGTGACTGTGGCACAGCATCTCCAGTTAACATTTCTCGTCTCTACCAGCTGTCACTTCAGTATGCACCAAACTGGAATGTATGACTGATCTTAAGCAAAAGTCAGGAAATTTGTAAGAGAAAATGAGCCTGTTTCCCATTACTTGCCGTTAGAATTCTTGGACCTGTCAGCTAACCAATGCCCCCTCTGAAGGTTCCTTTGTTTTAGTGTTCTTTTAAAACATGTTCCCTAGTATGATCCAGCTCTTAGTACTCTGTTTTATTGAATGTTATCCAAAGACACTAAGATTTTCATCAGCCCCTGTAATCAATTGGAGTCATCAACATGTGTTAATGAAGAATTATTAATTATATTCCACTTGTAGGTCATCTTAATCTTGTGTCTAAGCATGTTAGATGCAACTCTGTTAAGTTTTAGGCCTTACCATACTCACTTCACACCAACCCCTCGTATCGCAGAAAATTATTGGTAGCTTAAGTCAGAGGTCATAGCAGCTGATGATTCAGGTATTTTATTAGCTTCTAAATTGTTTTCATTTCAGTACTCTTTTCTAGTGGTTTGAAACATTTTACATCAGAAACCATTCTAGGCCCCCCTGTATACTGTTAATTACAGAGCTCCTATGAAACAAGCAGGTGTGGAGAAAGTTGACAACATGCCGTCTGAGTTAATGATGACATGCTGAAGGATTGATTTCTTCTAAAAAAGTTTGTATTTCTCTCAGCTTTTTCTAGAATTAGTAGGATGTAACTAGTTATTCCTTCAGTTTAGCACTTGTTTGATATCCATGTTTAAGTACAAGGATTTGGGGGTGTGTAGGGAAAAATCAAGCGTTTTTTGCTTTTTCTGTCACCATTTTCTGTGAGCTCTGAGCAATTAATATACTCCTTATAAAATTTAAATTGGTTTATATAGAGAATCTTGCCTATATTCTTTGATGCTTTTACTTTGTTAAGATCAAAGAATATGCCTAATTCAGGCAGTGTAGCAGTGAGTGAGGCGGGAGAAACACTGTAGGTTTTATGGCATTCATATATACACTTTTTTTGATTTGGACTTTCTGTGTCCAGGGTATTGATTCTGCAAAACTGATATTTCTAGCTTCCAATAGTGAAGTCATCACCCTAGCCACTGTTTCTTGAGAAAACACAGATCCTGCAAATGACATTGTTTCCTGTTGTTTCTGTTACTTCCTAGTCTTAACTCAGAGAACCTGAAGCTAACAGTTTGCCATGTTTATTGATGCTGATCTTTAATATCCAGGTATTTTTGAAGGTCTGTGGTTTTTTTTCTGAAGCGCAGCTTCACTGTAGTCTTGAGTTTAAGAACTGTTTTGCCATTTTGCCCCCACTTATATACCCAGTGTCTTTGATTACAAAGGGAAGAGCAGAAAGCTTATAGTCATTTTAGCTGTTTGTTATTGGTATCAGTAGCAACACTGGTTGTTCTCATTTTCAGTCCTAAACAAGGAAATAGTTGCGTATTAGAAGAGCAGGAAGACATCATAAAGTGTCAAGTGCTTGGCTGTTTGAATAATATTTTAAGACCATCTTGCAGAAATATGACATTAAGAAACTGGATTTGCAAAGGATGTGTTTTGTCTTTGAGAGCCATATTTAAATCAGATAGTCATGAAAGATGGAGACCCTAAGTGCACCAGCACGTGAAACATATGAAATCGTAGCTTTACTTACCTTAAAAGATACAGTTTGACTTAATGGTTCCTGGCCATTTGTATAAGATACTGACATGATAACTGAAAATACTGGTTTAGACACAAATAAAAATAGTATGCTGAGCAGGTAATTTACAGCAGTTGCAGAAAGATCTCTTTTTTTCCTTCTGGGCTAGTTCTTGGGATTCTTTTTCTGAGTGTAGTTTCAGCTTTTGGATTTTTTTTAATTGAGCTGGAGCAATTTTTTTTAATGCTATTTGGATTTCAGAGTGATAGGGGAAGGCTGTTTATCACTGTGTAAAACTTGTAAAAAATAGGGCAAGTCTTTTTTATGCCAAATTTCAAAGTGTAATAGTTCTTAATTCCCTGGCTGTGGTTTTGCTGAGCTTAAAAATTAATTTGGAAATAGCGTTTCTCTTAAATGTTTCATGTTCTGTTTTTTTTTTTTTTCGGTGTGCTTTCTTCTCAGGTTTTTAGCAGAATACCATGATGATTTCTTCCCAGAATCTGCTTATGTAGCTGCATGTGAAGCCTACTACAGTACTAAAAATCCTCGGGCAATCTACTGAAGTTATTAATAAGGATTAAATCCTACTATACATAGACCATGACAATGCTGTTCTGCTACGTGGCTACAAAATGAAGATGAAAAAGGAATTATAACAACTTCTGGAGTTGAAGAAATTGGAAAATATCTTTCATGATGGTTGGATTACTTAGGAATGGAGAACTACTTTTCAGAAGTGTGTGTAGACAGCATTGTGAGTCACTTAGACGATTGGATATAAATCTGAATCCAGATGAATGAAGAAGCCTTGTTCTGACTTCCAAAGCATAGGACTTCACAGGACTAATAAAGAGGAAAGGAGGCAAAAGCAGAGACATTAGCAACAGGACATTTTCATGAAGATAGATCATCGTGCTGTGTTTCATTTTAGCTCAGCCTCTCTCGCCTGAGAAATAAGACTTGACTATACATTTACATGAAGAGAACATTGAACTGGTGTCTTATGAATTGTTTTTCTTGCAAATTACACTTCATATTGTGGAACTGTCATGTTAGAAAGGATTGCTTAATGTAAAGGTGGCTTTGCTATTTGGCTAGCATAACATCTGCCTCAAGAATGACTTTGTTGCTTGAATGAAAGATGTGTTGCTTACTTTGCATTTTGCAAGGGTGAATGTAGCCCTTTCATGGTAAGACTGCCAGAGTTCCAAGCAGACCATACGTTGCCGGGAATTCATCATTTACCTGGCAGTAAATGATTTCCAGAGCCATTACGAAAGAACTGTTTTTCTACAAGTAAGTGGAGAAGTCAATAAAGTCATCGCAGTTTAACTGGCAAACACTTCTTTTCTTAATAAAGTTCACAGTGGCTGCTGTGTAAATGTGTGATTTTGACTGTCTAAAACATCTTGTTTTTGCTTAATTAGTATTTTTGAGGGTGCTAAGTGTGCGGATAATGAGAAGTGGGAGCACTGACAACATATGGAGAGAAGCCTTTTCTGTATCATTGGGTGTTCTTCTGCAGACTTGAAGGCTGTCTCTTTAGACAATTTTAGACACTTTGGCTCTGGAAATAGCAATTCAGTGAGAACTGAGTTCCTAGAAATCTGACAACACATTCAGTAGAAATTAATTGAAACATAATTCTTGTCATCAAAAGCTCATCCACAACTTAGAATGCTGGCCTTCAGAACACTCTGCCATGTCAAGATAGACACAGATTTTAAAAGCACAGGGAGAAAATAGGACTCTGTCTTAAAGACTACTGCATTTATCACTCTGTAATCCTTCTTGGTTCAGAAAGCTTCTATTAGGATGCTACCTATAATGCAGAACTCAAGTTTCCTCACAGATTTGCAGAAACCAATAATATGGAGAAATCATCTTTTGAATGTAAATGACAAATTTAGTCTAAGACCAAAGAAAATATGAAATCTGCTGACATTCATTGTTGCTTTTCAGAGTGCACTGATGTGCTCAAGCTTTTGAAAAGAGATGAATTAGCTTGGTTTTAGCAGTTAAGGTTCTCCTTTTTAGAGAAACTTCTTGGAAGAGTCTGTTAAACTCAATGGTTGTTAAACCAGTGTTTGGCATGGATGCATGCAAATTTGGTGATTGTTAATTCTAAAGATTACTGTTTAGCAGTACTACTCTTTTTTAAATGCATTTCTGTTGTACCAAAAAAACCCACATTTGTAAGCTTTCCTCAAGTGAGAAGTTTTGAATCTCTAGCAGAATCCATGTACGCCAAAATCCACTTTGCCAACATGTTTCATTCTAGGTTTAAACCCTGTTTCTCTAAAACGACAATTCAGCAGAACACTAATGACTACCTAACATGAGATTAGTCTAGGAATGCTGCCTGAAACGTCATCCTTTTATCCTTTCTATTGCAGGAATGTTAGTGTATAATATGGCAGATCTGGTTTTATTCCATTGTAGGTACCTGTGCGTACAAGGCAAGTTATGAAGAGTGTTTAAACCTTATTGTATGACTGTGTTTAACCATTAAAATGGCAATTTCTGCATGTGGGTATTAGGAATACTGTTGATATTGATTTGCTGATACTTTGGGGTGATGCTCAAAAGATGTGAGGGGGGAAAATATCCTGAAGGTCCAGTTAGCGAAGTCTTCATGTAAACAAACTTTTTCAGGAAATTCTCCTGGAGCTGCTGTTGGATATAATGTTACAAACTATCTTGCTCTCATTACAACCAAAAACTTTTCTTAAAAGTTGCACCTTTTTTGTGTTCTTGACACTTCGAATTGATACAACTTTCCCAGACACTATAAAGTTGAATTAAAAAAGTTTAGGCTTATATATTCAATTATAGAATGTACATCTTTGACATCCCCCTCCCCTACTGTCACTCTTCCTTTACTGCATTTGTGGTTTATACCTGATTTATTTATTCTTAAGCTGCAGCAGTGGGAGCGACTTTTAGAAACTTGAGCCAGATTGTGTTAGAGGGGTAGTTCTTGCTAGTCTTGAAATACATAGAGACTTACCCTATTGTGGGCCCCAAAATTCACTTGAAATTTAATGTTCAAGGGTTCTCGTGGCTGGAGGAACCTTAGTAGTGTAGTTAAACTGCTGGTGCGAATCTGTAACTCTGAATGTCCTTGACTGATCAGGTATTTGATGGGATTCATATCCTTCTGAGATGATAAAAGATGCACTTAACTGTTTGTTATTCCCTGATTGCTCTTTGCAGAGCTACTTGTTTTCTAACCTGATTCAGTCAAAATGGCTTGGGTTAGCTGAAGGAATGTGAAAACCTGACTGAAACAGGCTAGGGAGCCTTCAGGGAACAAGTCTGCTGGCAGACTTCAGAGACAGTCTCCTGCAGAGGAGGAGCTGAGCTGAGAAAGCAGGTTAACGGGCAGTGATAGTTTACACCAACATCTCTGTTTGTAGAAGGTACATGTGCTCTGCTTCCAAAGGAAGAGGGATTTGTTCGTGTATTTAAGGGAAGTAACCCAGTGTGATTACAGTGCACACTTATACTGGTAAGTCTTGATGCTGAAGGCAAATCTTTGCACTTGCCTTCGAGAGTGGGGTGCTCCCGCAGTGGGTGTGGTGTCAGGTTTTGGATATGACTATTCTCGGGAAAAGGCAGAGGGGAGCAATTGCAGCGTAAGTTTAAAAGCAGGTGATGCAGCTGTGGTGGTGTGGGAAGACTGCTGCTGTTGTGTACCTGAGATGCTTGGTCTGTGCTCACACCACTAATTTCAGTACCTGCTCTGACTTTGTCAGCATGAAGCTGCCTGAGTAACTTGACAGTGGGACATAGGGCTGTGAAACTGGCCTTGGGTAAAGTGCTTTACATAGACAGTGAAGACTGCCAAAGAAGAATAAATGAACACAATATAACTTTAATATTCTTCTTCTTTATTCCTGATTTTAGGCTTCATTTTGTAGGTATCATGCTTAAAAAAAAAAAAAAAAGATACTGTTCTTTCAAGTGCACTAACGAGAGTTGCCATGTTGCCTTTTGTTTCACTACTGTGTTTTTCAAGCTCCTGTTCCAGAGCTCAGGCTTTCATGTAGGGTCCTTTTCTGCTGAGATGACCAATGCAGAAGTGACTAAGTGCTAATTTAAAGTTCCATGTCCATTTCTAAAAGCAAGCTTATGCAGGTATTAGGGTTTCCCTTGGCACTTGATGTGGGCTTACATCATGTGTTGTCAGCTGTTATGTTGGGAATGTTTGATGGGAACTTGTAAAACAGTAGTGTAGGATGACCTTGATCTGAATTATGCCAAGAGGAATATTTGTAGTCAAAGAGGAAATAAAAAGCTGATTGGAAACAAAAAGCCGTTACTGCTTTTCATGTTTGTATCATAAAAACTGTTATCAAGACATTTGGGAAATACACTGGAGAGATTGTTATTGGAGTTAAAATGTATATGTATATATTAAATCCTTCATTTCTTGAAAATGATAGATTTTCCCTGCTGGAGTCATAAGCATGTCTCCCGAAAATACGTATACTGGGGTGGAAATAAGCTTTTCAAGGCAGGGGGAAGGAAGAAACATGTATTATTCTTAACCAAGCCAAGTTTCAAGTCAAGCCTTTATTGTGGTAGTTAGCTGTAAAAAAGCACAATGCTGATAACTTGGACAGAGAGTCTTGTTTTGACTTCTGGCCTGGTGCATGTTTGATTGTTTTTAACTTCTTGACCTACGAACAGAGCTGGAAAGCAAGTTTGCACTTAAGAGTACACAAAGTCTACTCTCTAAATTCAAGGATAAAATGCCAAATAGCGGCAACAGAAGCATACTTAGGGCAAATGCATAAAATATATATATATTTGTCCTGTGTACTGTAGGATCTTAATGGCATGAGGTCATGGCATTCAGCTGCATGAACAAGTCAAGTTACCTATTTAGTTTTCTATGTAAATACATTCCAGTGTCATGAGGTTCCCAGGAAAAACAGTTCTAAATGGTGTGTTAAATTCGTAGTGCATTTGACTGTAATCGGTACAACCTTGATGTGTTTACATAGTCAGTTTTTTCACTTGCTTATGAAACAATGAGTTTGGGGGGATTTTCGGCCTTTTGTACCATTGCATTGTTTTTCTGTTTGAAATTAGTGACTATAGGTACTACATTTCTACAATCAGATATAGAAACACAGTGCAGTGTTTCTGTCTCAATTTTTAGTGGCTTTTACTTCAATGACAACACCCCTCACACCCAGCAACTTCCAAACCAAAGTTTGGAGTATATATTGCCTCGGGAAAATGTTATCAGCAATGACTGAGTAGCAGATGTAGATGCTTACTGAGATCTAACTTAATGCATCCTCCCTGTTGCATGCATTATGTATTTCCCCCTCTAACTCATATAGCAGATGACTTTTTTGCATTAAGGCTAAAGATTATAGCAAGCTGAATAAAATCAGTGAATTGTAAACTCGTGCTCAAAGATGAAAAGGCGAAGTCTGTTTGAAAAAAGCGTGAAGGGCAAATGAAGTACACATTGTTCCTTCTGTCTGTCAGTTGAGGGTCGTTGCTCCTATCATGTGAGCTGGGCAACATCTTGAAGAGAATGAACAAATCTCAGATGCAAATTGATAAATCCCAGCACTAATACAGACCTTTAAAAATGCCTTCTAAGGAATGGAGTAATTTCTCTGCCATTTTGTTGCTGGAAATGGCAGAAAGTTTTGATTGAGAATTGCTTTTTCTCTTATCGATACAAGATATTGGATGTACTTCTGGGGAGAGCAACCCAGGTATTAAAGCATTGAATCATACAATATGTTCATGGGGATATTTCAGTGTGATGCCAGAAAACAAAGTATGTTTATATAGCAAGAAATGTAGAGATAAATGGGTTTAGATCCTGGGAAATGAACAGCAGATGCCTCCATCACAGCAGTAGCGTGCAGGTTGTGCTTCTAATATCTAATGTCGAGCAGATGTTCAGTTTATTAAATTTTTTCTACTCTATAATTATAAGCTATTAATAATTACTAATATGATAATTAAACTATTAAAGTCCTTGAAACAAAAATATGTCTGAAGTATTTTCATTCTTTACTTCCTTCTTTCCTAGCTTATATATTTCTAGTAGTCTAGAAAATTGCAAAACTATGCTGATGAGGTTCATGGAGAGGGAGAGAATGATTCTGACTTAGACTAAGCAAGTTGCACATCGTTTTCCTAAATGTTTAGATGTCTCTGATTCCTTCTGAGGTACAATCATCACATCTGTGTTACATATAATTAGGTTTTTATTTGTAGACTTGAAAGTAGAGCTGAAATGAAAGAGGTGAATTGAATGGTGTAAATACCTAGTTGAGTTAATGGATAACTTAAATATGCCTGAAATTAGTTCTACTGTATGTATTTATGGGGACGGGGGGTGGTTAGTTTTGAATGTGGCTTTCTGATTTGTCTCTGTTACTTCATGCCGAGCATTGTAAATGAGGGCCTTTCTCTAAAGTGTGAAATTGATTAAATGTCAGCACGAGTAATCAAAACATCAGATTTTGCCATCAATCTTAATTCAAATGGAGAAATGCTACCATCCCATGTGTTGTGGTCACCCATGTTATAAGCAAAGAGCCATTCTGCCCTTCTTTTTGCAGAAGCTTCTTAGAAATACAGTGTGTGACAAATCTCCTGCCACGTGGCTGGCCTCGTGAAGGTGGTGTTCTTGGTGCCGGGACGAAGGAAACCTGCAGCTCTCCTCTAAGTACCTTCAGCCCATGCAGAAGGTGCCCATGGTCTTCCACTGGTGGGCTGGGGGCACTGGTAAGCACACAATGAGAGAATCCTTAGATGGAATAAACCTTCACAAGTTGCCTCTTACGTTTGTATTTCAATGGCAGCAGTACAGTGAATGCTTGCATAGTTGATATTTAGTATAAGAGTTTTCATGACTTACAACCTCCTGTTTTGTAGGCTGCTGAGTTAAAAAATTTAAAGTAGTTATGATTAGGTTTCACATACATGATTGAGTACAAAGTAGATTTTACTAATTGTTTTTAATCAGATTAATGAGGAATTTATTTTCTGTTGCTAGGAGTGACTACTGCAATGATATAACTTCTTTGGCACCAGAGATTTGAACATTATTTAAAAAAATAATTTATTAGAAACAGGGTGAGTAGTAACTAATTGGACATGTCATAAAGATTTTGTTTACTAGCAGATGGATGGTATGACACATGTCATGTATATACAATATTGCCAACTGTAGGCACTAGAAATCATGAGTCAGACGCTTAAAAGTTTTGAGAATGATTAAGAAAATGTGATGATTAACTGCTGGGGTAACATGAGTCAAGCTTGCGACAAGGCTTGCTTGAGACTTTAGAAAGAAAAGCGGGATTTGGGCTAATCACATGTCCTTTAGAGTCGGGGCTGTAGAAAAAAAGAACAAAACCTTGCAAGACTGGCAATAAAATGATGACTGGCAATGCTCTAATAGAGCAGGATGTCATTAATCTGAAAATAATCAAGAGACTGAATTTATTTGTGAACATCTGTGCGAACATAACACAAGCCTTGGATAGCGAGGTTTTCTGGGTAGGAAGGTTATATTTGCTAATCTACAAAACAGTCTGCCTTTGCCAAAGGCATAAATCTAAATTTGTAGATTCAAATTTTTAATTGTTTGGAATGACTATTAATAAAGTGAGAGAGATAAATTGTTTACCATAGTAACAGAATTACCCTGTGCATGATGATGTTGATGAAATCATGCATCAGAAGAAAACAGGAAACAAGATGAGAACTCCACTGTTTCTATGCTGTTATGTGCAAGCCTCATGTATTGTTTATGTTGTTAGACCCACTCTGAATTATTTGTCTCTCTTGTGCTGTGACAAGACAACAAGTTGTCACTGTTGCCTTAGGCCTGGCTATGTCAAAAGTAGTAGGTGTCTAAAGAAAAATTCAAGCTGAGGTGAGATATGTGTAAGATAAAGGGAGCAATCCACAAATCTTTTCTTTTTCTAAATCTAGCACAGCAATCTATATGTAACTGCCTACGTTTTTTTCCAGTGAAGTTATTTAGACATGAAAAAGACAAATGGAGCTTTTAGCACCTGTGCCAGGTTTGTGAGGCCGTGTGGGATGTATGGATAGAGCACCACTCTTAGCATCTTGCCCACGGTGGTGCAACATGTGTTACAGCAAGAGCACCTGCTCTAACGGGAGGAGCAGGCTGGTAGTGTGGTGGCAAGTCCTTTTGATACACTGATTTAAAGGTTGATTAGAAAATGGAAGATCTAGGTTTGGTAGCTACTCCACATGAGGAGTTTTGCTATGCACTGTATCAACCCTTTTACACTACTCATAATGCTGCCTCACTGCACAGAAAGGGCAGTGAGAGCCATAGACCTGGAAAGAAGAATTTTATTTCTCATTGAACTGGACAGTAATATTTCCACTTGCTTATTCTGATTTCCCCATACAGCTCTTGGATTCCTTTTTTTTGCACACATTGAGGACAGCCTTGCCACCAGCCTGCTAGGAAATACTGAAGTAATTTTTTTAAGGAATACCAGGCCCCAGTTGAGAGCACTTTGAGTGTGCCAAAGTCCCACAAATCTGAAAATTTGGGTTCTTCTGGTAAAGACTCAAAAAAACCCCAAACCCACCCCCTCCTCCCCCCCGCCCCCAGCTTGTTCTTTCTGTTGCTGCTCAAGCATGTAGGGTAGGATTCAGCCCAACAAATAGGGATGATGGATTGAAATACCCTTGTCTGGACAACTTCTATAGTCCTTGGATAGAAGAAATACTTCCAGGGTGGTGTGGCTGATCTTGCCCTGAAGAAGGTGTAGAACATGGGATATTGAGCCACAACAACACTCTCTGCTTAGGGAGAGAATCTGGAGTCAAGAGCTTGACACAGATGCATTGGCATACATTTAGGGGAGGGGGTCCCTCACTGTACTGTCTGTATAAATGTAAGCTGATTTGGTGCATTGTGAGAGCTTTTACTTCATGGTTTTACTCTCCTTTACTTAGGGGATTTTTGTAAATATAAATCACTCTCTCTCCAAGCTTAGCAGAGGTTGGCTGTTATTCTACCTAGTTATTACTACAGGAGCATTCAGACACTTGCAGCACAAGAGCAAAGATAGAAGCTTGGAAAAACAGGTGTACAGAACATGTGAAGAGTAACTTAGCTGTGGAGGGAGAGAGATGGAAAATAACTGGTTAATGTGTACACAATGTGCAGTTGAGGGCAGGCAAACAGCAAGCACAGAGTAGGCATGATCCACATTACGGTTTTGCCCACCTCTGCTGCAACATTTAGCCCATGGTTGCTGGTGTCACGTAGGCAAGTTCCACCAGTCAGTGAACCCTGTGCTTTCTCAGAGCCTGGAGCAGAGGTCCTATGCAGCACATCACACACAGTTCCTAAAGCACAGTGAAATCTGCTGCTGCTTAGGGAGAAATAAACTGCAGCTCAAGCTCAAGTTTTTGTTGTAGGACTGTATTCTTCTCCAGTCCCATACCAATCACAATTTTTAGGTGTTCACATCAATCATTGTTTTTCTGTTCAGGAGCCTGTGGTGCAAAATCAGTAGAGGATGCAACCTGAGTTCATTTTTGCCACTTCCCTTGCCCAGCCTGTTGCATCAGTGTGAAAGCAGCCATGCTTTGTGTACATCATGGATCGAAGCCATGAAGAGTGATTTAAGTACTCAATGACACATTGGGGTTGCATAGCAACACAAACACTACTTGCTGTGAGGCTGTCCTTGCCTACATCTGCCTGGCCTGGAGGGAAAATTCCTATGGGTTGGTGGCTAGAAGAGAGTTCTTGTAAGGCTGTGTTTGGATTTGGGAGAACAGCTGGTGTATGAGGGGTGTGTGTGTGTGGAAAGAGTTTGAGGACAGGTAAGCTGTGGGCTGCCACATGGATTGAAGAGGCTGGATGCTGCACAGGGTTTCATGTGGCTTTGCTTAGGATTAGCAGTAGGTTTGTTTTCAGGCCATGCATAAAGCTCTGATAAAGATGACTGCAGGGCATCATGAAAGGGGTTATTTCTGAATATACATTTTTCTAAATATTTTATTTTCATCCTCAAATTTAAGGCCTCACAATTTCTAGCCTGTTTAACCCTGCATTTGTCATTTGCTTGGATGTTTGGGCTGAAAAACATAACATTACCTTTTGAAGTGGTGTTTAGATTTTCCCTGTTATTCTCTTTTTTTTTATGGCTAAACAATGCTGAAGCCATTTTATCCTAGGGCTATATTTAAAAAGCCCAACAAGACACAGCAACATTTGTATTTGGAATCAGTTGAAGCTATTGAGTGTCTGGAGTGAACTTAGCTCTTGATGTGCTGAGTTACCTTTAGAAATAGACCTGTGAGTAGTCATTAGAGGTAACAAATCTCTCAAGACCCCAGTGCTGTTTCCTGGAGTCCATCTGGGGCACCTGCGTACAGCGAATAGATGAAAGAAAACTGTAAGAAATTGGGCTTCCTTCACTGAAGAGGTTTGATGGAGACTTGCTTGTGGGACTAGGGCACTCAATGCCTTGGCAAATAACTGCTGAGGGTGGCATTGCAGGGGAGATGGTGGAAGTGAGTGTTATGGGCTGAGAAGGTACAGAAATGCAGAGGAACTGCCCAGAAATAGAATGAACAAGTGCATTTTGTGGACATGTAGTACATGCCTTCTAACATGTGATGATTTCATCTACAGATGAAATGATGAAAAATTCATAAGGACAAGAAGCTCATTTTCTGGGACAGTATAGATGCAATTAGATTAATATTCAGAAGATTGTAGTTCCCCACCTGGGATTTAAACTCTGGATTAGAAGATTAAAACTGAATCACCATATGCTGCTCAATCTCTGTGTGTAATTTGGTAGTTGTTCCTCTAAATAATTAATTAGATAATGCCTCAAGTCAAGTAATCGGTTTGGGGTTCACTTGAGGAGAATTAATATAGTCCATCAAACCAGAGAGGATTTTATTAGGAAAACCATGATTAAAGTTTCAAACTTTAAATGAGGACTTCTTAATTATGCTGTTCAAGTGCAGAGGGAGAAATATTTAGTGTATTGAAAGATTACAGAAGACACCTCCATTTTCTTTGATTTCATCTCACAGAAAAACAGGAAGAAAATTCACATCTTCCTCTTAGAAAAAATGAATTTGACAAGTCTTGTGGAGTTAGGAGTGGCTGACCTGAAAGCACAAGAGACAAATCAATCAAAATATTTTTTTAAAAAATTTCTCTCCCATAGTTTGAAAACACCATTTCCTCGAATGCAGGGTTATGTTAGGTATTTTTCCAGTCATCTTGTAACATTTATTGTGCTTCAGCTGAAATGAGATAGAGCAAAGTGAAGTCAGCACCTTTGCCTCTGATAAATAGCTTGAAAATTGTAAGTACATCTGCCTATAAAGACAGGGCAAATAGCTTGAAAATTGTAAGTACATCTGCCTATAAAGACAGGGCACATACTTTCCATCCCTGAAAACTGGGGTTAGCTGTGGCCATCAGCTAGTTAGAGTGGAGGGGTTTCTGTACTGTAATCTCATGGTGACACTGAACAAGACAAGGAAGGGTCCAGTTGACTTGGATATCAAACATTTTCTGTGCTCTCTGCTCCATGGTGGAAACTGTTGTTTTAACAGTATTTTTCTATCAGAGAAAGATGTGATCAGCATTAGACTTTTTTTTAAGGTGTTTAATTAATTAATGCTTAATGTTTGCCTGGAATTAATAAATAATATGTTTGGATTTTTTTCTAGAAGAATAGCAAGTTTCCCCTTGTATTTGAACTTTTATATCAAGAAAGCATTTATAAGGAGACATATAAATATTGAGCTTATTCTCTTTCCATTTTACCTGGAGGAAGAAGAGATAAGGAACAAGAATTTCAAATCTTCTTCCAGTAGTAAAAACCCATATCCTCAAATATGCAAGAGTGAACAGCTGTCATTATAACGAGTCTAAAGTAAAATTTATTATGCTGTGGACAAGTCCTATATATATCTCAACTTCCATGCAGTATGTATAGAAGTGTGCTGTGTGTAGAAATGTACAGTATGTATACTGCCTTTACAGTAAGGCAAGTATGAAACTCATGTAAGCAGTCATATATAACCAGATATGCTTCAGGCCATACGGGTTGAAGAGAAAAACAAACCAACAAACTGTTCCTTTTTTTTTTTCATTTGTACTTTTACTTGATAAAGGAAAAAAATTCTGCAAAAATCTGAGACTTTCCATGAAGAAAAGCCAATTTAAACACTTTCTTTAGAAGCCCACAGTGATAATTGCAGTTTTAATAAAAACAAATGGCTGAAAAATCAGAAACCAAAGCAATTACAGGTGGTAAAATAGCAAAGTGGAGCTCACTGAGGATTGATGTTGAGCCTAACACTCACTTCTGTATAAATGACCTAAAATAACAACAGAAGAAAACTTACACATCAATCAGATTCACAGATGGTATCAAGAGGCTGCAAAGAAAGCAGAGACAACAGAAAAAACACCAAATAATCTAAAGAGTTTAGAGAAAAAAGGAGCATTCAAGGATGAGATGCAACTTTGATACGTGTAAGGTTCTTTTGTGGATTAAGAGAAGGCTAAAAATACAAATGTGTTTGCAGAAGCACATGGACACCGATTTCACCAGGAGACACAGACAGTCTTATATAACTGGACCTCACATCCTGTAACCAGGGGTGATTATTTTAAATTCTTTTTTTAACAGCAGTTTTTGGTCTTGTGAGCTCTATGCCTGAGGTCTGCAGAGAGGTTTCAGGATTTTGTTTTCAGGCACTGCTGGAAAAAGAGCAAAACTTTTTGAATCTGTTTTTCCCGGTTTTGTTAGTGCCTATGTTTTAAAAGAATAAGGTTTGGCTGGCATTATATTTTGACAGTGGTGGGAGATTCCCTCTTTACCAAATGCTTAAACAAAATCAATGTGCCAGTGAAACTTGTTAACTTTGCATACACGGTTGATGTGGTGGGTCAATATGTGGCTAAATATATCTGCATCCACCTGTGTCTGATGTTTGCTTCCACAACACAACTTCCTTGTTTTGATTTGGCACACATAGGACTGGTCGGTAAAACTGTTGTATTTAGCACAGGGCTACAGAACTGTTTAGTTTGTTATCCTTGGGTAAAGGACAAGAAAATAATACTCTGCCAGACAAGCAAGTAGCCAAGATACAGATGAGCAAACTGATTTCTGGCTAGCAAAGGACATTGCCTGAAGAAGGGCACTAGTACTTATAAAATGAAAAAGACTATTTTACGAGCAGCCTTTCTTTGATTATCAGAAAAAAGACAGATGTAACTTGGCTGCAGAGACAAGAAGAAATGAAGCTTCGGGAAAACCCTGGAATTTCTGCAGACACCAAACAATGCAAAAAATTGGTGCTAAAACTGAGGCAGTGTTTCAGATGTTGCTATTTTTTATTTGATTTTCTATATATCTTTGTTTACTGCACTGGCTGAATAATGGGATTTTTTTCTTTTTGGACAAAAGTTGGCAAAATTTTGTATGCTTCTTTTTCGTGGATCCCTGAAAAATAGAATGATAAACCAATGCATCTGCAAAGGTAGATGCAGAGACTTAGAAAATATTTTAGTGGGAATACAGAGGAAATCAGGCTGTGAAATGAAGCTGCTCATGGTCTAAGATTATTGACATCCTACAAAGGCCTCACCAGGTAAGGGTGTGCACGTTACCACAAGATAATATCTTAGGCTGTGGCCACATGATGTTGGATAGTTATTTAAGAAGGGCTTATTTTTGTTGTAAGTGACAAATAGTCAAAGCAATGTTGTTGCAAGAATGAATATGCCTTTGCATATAAGATGGTTATCTGCAGGGCAGTGGTGTCGGCGGAGAGGGCACAGAGAAACTGCATGCAGATCAATATGATCAAAGGCAGAGTCTCCTTTATTAAGTGCTACAGTTTCCATTATATACTTTTCTTACACACACACATGTCTTTACACGATTGGTCGGGAATAGT
>JAYRBT010000001.1:98518501-98535752 GCA_036023395.1 Myiotriccus ornatus
TATAGGGCTAACGAGCTCCATCTGCCCGGGGAGTGGCCCTGACCAGGAATCGAACCCGGGTCTCGGCGGTGACAGCGTTAAGTACCTTTCAAAATGTGCACTAATATGTTTATGAGAGGTGTGCGGAAATAAGGTTCATTGTGCAGGAGCTCATGCTATGCAGACAAGCCACACTGAGAACATACACAGAGTCTGTGCTTACGACCTGCTAGCGCTGTGATTAACTGGAATTCTTACAGCAGCCATTTCCAGAAAACATACAAAAGGTTGACATTCATAGCCTCTGCCTCAAAAATGCAGGGTGGTGGCTGATGACAACGCTTTTCAGGCCACATCCATCCTACCAGCCCCCCTCCTCTGTGGCTGCTCTGCAGCCTGTGTTCCTTCCCAGCCATCAGGAGGCAGGAGAGCGTGCGCATGCATCCCACATGCAAAGCTCCAGGAACTAGTGGGCAAAACCACGACAACAGGGCACTCAGAAGACATGGAACAAGGCAAGGATTTTGAGGAAGAATATTAAAAAGAATTTACATCGGAAGAAATGGCATCTTGGAAATCGGGAAAGTGTCCATCCCATCCTCTTCATTTCCAGAGACAAAATTACTTCTCTTTCACTTATCTGATAATTTTTTATGTTATTTCAAAGAATGCTGTGGGAAAAATTTTGCCATAATGACAGAGTTCTACTTTCCAATAATGGTATTAAATGCAGAACAAAAAGAGAAATTCAACAAGTCATATCTGGAAGGGCTTTATCAGCACAAAATATTCACGGTAAGGAAATACTGATTTGAAAAACAGGAATTGATTGGTCTGTTCAGTGAAAAGTTTCAGACCAAGTGAAAACAACAACTCGTAGAGAAACAGAGAGCAGCTCTGGGTCAACTGTGCCTTTTCTTAACATATGGTTTGGGAGTGCCCTTCCTCCTGCTACAGTAATGCTTGGTGCTATACAAATATGGGTTTGTTGGGTTTGGGTTTGTGTTTTTTTGTTTTGTTTTTGGTGGGTTTTTTGTGAGGTGCTGCGGAGATGCCTAGGCAATGCTCCTGCCTTGAGATATCTGGGCTTATGCATTTGCAAGCCTGGAATATTGTCTTGGCGTCCTCACCGTTATGCAAAGTGAAAAGAAGCATTGACTCAAATGTAACTTAGCTGCAAGAAAGACAGTTGTATTTGTAAGTGAATAATAAGTTAATATAAGCAGTCTGACATGTCTCAAGGCAAGTGAAGCTCTTTGTTTTAGGCATATTTACTAACTTTCTGTGCCTTTTACATCTTGTTTTCATTCCACCTTGTATTTCTACATCTCCTGTATCTCAGAGAACATACAACTGGAAAACAGAAGCTAAAAAGCTTTAAATTTGCTTTAAAAAAAAACTTTAAAAATCTTCTATTTGCTAATTAAGTACATTTGGAAATAATTAAATGTGAAAGGCTGCCAGCAGTCAGCTCAGCTTTGTGACAATGATCATTTTATGACTCGCATCATGTCAGTTCTCCAGTAGATTCCCTCCTGCTCATAGAATAAGTGAATAGGTGATTTCTTACAGTTGTACAGGGTTGTGTACTAAAAATATGTTCAGTTTCCACATTCCTGGATCTAGTTTTAGCTTGCCTGCCTGGTATCAAAACTGTGAGATGAGTGACCCCTGTGTTCCTACTCCTTGTTTGCGTTTGAGAATGATACAGATTCAAGCCTGGGGCTGAAGCAGGTTGACATTACAGCTTCCATCTATCAAAAAGTAAGGACCATCTTCACAAGTCTTACAAGAGCAGAGTGAGGGGACAAGAGGTCTGAAAAGGTAAGGTTCCCACAAATGTTGACAGTGTTCCCACCACCCTAATGTGGGCAGGGACCTGTTAGAGTGGTAAAGAAACCAACCTTATTCACAAGGAAGGGGGGGAAGTGACAGGATGCAGTCATCACAATGAGAGGGTAAGGCAGACCCCAAATCCCTGAAGACCAAGAGGGAAACATACTTTCTGCTTGGGAAGACATTCAATATTTAGGGCCAGAAAAGTAGTAGAGAAAAGTTAATAATGTTTCATCTAGTAGAAATAAATAATTGCATCAATAAAAGACAAAACTTTTATTCAGTCTCTACAAATTGTCTGTAATAACATATTCTCTCATTTTTAGTGCTATTATTTCGTAACTTTTAAGTAAGTGTAGCTGCAGATGAGAGCAGTTGTTCCTTCTGCGACTGCATTTTTTTGTTTTGATCTTTTTTAGTTAAAAAAATAAAAAGTGAGTTGGTTTGACACTATAATACATCGCTACAGTAGCTCCATCATAGCAGTGCTGGGACCTGTAGAGTGCGCAGAAGTGAAAAGCTTCAATTTAGATAAATGAAGTACTTATGTGCAACAATGCCTGCAACAGTAATATTATCTGAGAACAATAGCTAACACTTATGGTGCAATTTTTATGAAATATATGAATCATCTGTCTTTTGGGGAACCCATTGTAACTTCCTTCTCCTGATTCTGTGTTAATATAGAAATTTAATTTCTATTTCTCACACATTTTTCTCACCAGAAAAATAGCAGCAAACACCAGCATTTAATAATCACAGCCTTCAGAATGCAACACATGGGCTACAAGACCATACAGATAGGTTGAGAACATGCAGAGTTATGGAGAAAAGAACAGCATTTTCCTCAAAATTTGCAAGCACCCGTTTGGAGGGATGCTGAGAAGCAGAACTGCTGTGGAGGTTGGCACCTTGCAATGACCCTGCCCACGTGCCAAGGCTCACTGTGGATTATTCTGGACCAATGGCTTCCCCAGCAGTAGATGCTATTGAGATTACCCACAGAGCTTTCATGCTCCATCCTTTGGAAAGATCCTTGGAATTTGTTCCAGCTATCAGGGGAGAGAAATTTTTGGGTGGGATGCTTGCCTGGTGTACAGCAATCTGGGCAGAATGGATACCTTAGGATTGCTACAGTTCGACTAGCAATTGATTTTATCTGGAGACAGAATTAGGGCTGCCAAGACAGTTTCTTGGCCCAGTTACTATTTCCACTGTGAGTTCTCCCTGGAAAACCATGCAGGCATAACTGGGGATATCTTCAGGTAGGGTAGGGTGCCACGTGGGTTGACTACATTGTTTGATCAGGTTTTGTGTGTGTGTTTCATTTTTTTATGCCTGCAAATAGACCATATGGTCACTTCCAGACTAAGAACCTTATTGAAAAGCTATAATTACTTGTTTTCAAAAAAACCTGTAAAAATGATGAATAATGCCTGTTACATTTTCTTTTTCAGAAGGATATTTACTAATGCTTTGTCCAGACTGAACAAAGAAAACCTACCCCTTCTTTTCCCATTCCGTATCTACTAAGATGGCAAAATCCAGGAATGCTTGGCATTAAAAAATCACAACAAGGTTGAAATCTCAACAATTTTTTCCCTTAAGAAAAATAGCATAAATTTAAAATTAAATGAAGCATACTGGAGCAAAGATTAAGTGTAGGTAGAAAGGAATTGATAGTGCTTACCGTGGTATAACATTTTCTAGGCTGAACAGATTCAGATTTCAGAAAATTCTGAATGTAATTTGGGCATTTATAATGTCAACCACAAAGCCTCTGGCATCAGTGCAGTCCTTCTGTTGTCCCAGTGGTCTCTGAATTAGGGACTCACAGGAGATCTGGATTAGCCTGGTTGCATGCAGAAAACATTCTTGCATGTTCAAATCCCATTTCACCTTTCTCATGTCTCGTTCTCCCCTAAACCCCGTTGCCTATTTAAGAATCATAATGACAAGAACTGCAAATAAGTGGTTTTTTTTTGTTTTGCTTAATTTTTGATGTGTGGAAAAGACAGGGGTGACTAAAAGGTTAGTGATTAAAGTGATTAAAGTCTCAGGCTGAATGTAACCAAGTTATTCTGTTCTCTGGTTGGACTAATAAGAGAAAGGAGTGATCCTCTTTGTTTGACACCTTTTATTGCATGACTTTAGTGATATCTCAAAGCATGCATTTGAGACAGTCTCTGCTGTGCCACTACTTCTTGAGATGAGAGATTTAATTTTGCTTTGGCAAGGAGATTCAGTGTGCCTAACATTAGTGCTCAAATCCCTTATGCTGTCAAAGAGTGAAAAATAATCCCTTCCCTATTCCTTCTGCCACATACACAGATGTACAAACACATCCTGGGGCAAAATCCTGAGCATGCTAAATCCAGCAGAGCCATTAAGGTGGGAATGGAATAGCATACACACACAAATATATATATGTATTTAATCTCCAGTGCAGGTAGGATTTATTATAGGAAGAGAGACAAAGTAAAAACACAGTTGGTAATTTGATGAATTTATATTGATGAATGAAAAATAGCATTAATTAGTTATCACCAAAGTTATCAATGTGATAAGCAGAGTGCTCTGATTATCACTTTGTTATATTTGATTTCCTCAAACCGAATTCATACTTATTTTATCATAAATAATACCTCAATTTTTATAAAATTTTTATAAAATTTTCTTCAAAGTGTCCAAGTGAGGTAAGATTCATTAGAGATGTCTAAGGATGTTGATCCTCACTCTGATCAGGACTTAAAATGGGTGGGTATGTTAACATTAAAGCTGATTCCTATTCCAACTGCTCCCCTATGGCAAAAGGGGCAGCAGTTCTTTTTCAAAATGTAGTACAGGAACACAATGAATCCAGACTGGGAGTGAGTTAATTTTTCGTTTGGACTGGAGTTAATTTTCTTCATATGAGCTGATGTGGGGTTGTGTTTTAGGTTTATGTTGTTGAGAACAGTGTCGGTAACATCTCGTTATTGCTGAGCAGCACTTACAAAGTCGAGGCCTTTTCTGCTCCTCACCTCACCCCACAAGCACAGTGGTTGGAGGTACACAGGGAGCTGGGAGGGGACACAGCTGGGGCAGCTGAACCCAGCTGACCACAGGAATATCCTACACCGTATGGCATCGTGCTCAGCACATGGAGTTGGTGGAAGAAGGAAGGGGGCAACGTTTGGAGTGATGGTGTTTGTCTTCCTGAGTTACTGTTCCATGTAGTGAAGCCCAGCTTTCCTGGAAGTGGCTGGACACCTGTCTGTCCATTATAAATGGTGAATAAACTCCTTATTTTCTTTGCTTTACCTTTTAAACTGTCTTTATCCCAACCCATGAGGTTTTGCACATTTACCCTTCTGATTCTCCTCCCCATGCCAGTGGTGGGGGACTGAGTGAGTGGCTGTGTGGGGCTGAGCTGCCTGCTGGTGTTATACCACGACAGAATCAATTTCTCAGTTTTTACAAGAATAGATGACATGAGGTTATTATCCCAAGCTTGCAAAATGAGTCAGTAATGGGTGCTGCTGTCTGTTGGGATCTCAACTAATCTATTTGGTTATCACAGCCATGGCTCTTTGCCTGAAGAGTTGGCAGAACTTTGTGACAGAAGATGACAGAAAAGGATATGGTCAACTTAAGGGAAATATCAGATTCTATCAGCTGAATCTTTTCACTAAGAAAAACTGGAATCCCAACTCCTGTCAGCAGCTTACTAAAAATCAGGCGTTCAGGGTTGCTTATTAAAATGCAATCACAAAGTGTTGCCTTCTCTTCTATGCCTCCACACTAACAAGCAAGATATTTAGTAAATCAACTGCTTCCAACAGACAAGAACCAGCTAATGAATACGAAACCTCTTTTGCAGCACTATAAAAGATTATGCAAACCAGCAAATGCATCTACAGAACAATAGAACATAGCTGTTTCTACTAGCATTTCATTTACACAGATGCAGTCGTTTAGAAATTATTTAGAAATTGTTGATGATTTAGAAATATTTGTAGTATAGTACGCTGAATATTGTAATTTTTAAAAAAGCGTATGACGTAATTTGAAATGTGCTCTATGGAGGAATTAATTGTTCGTAGTAAAGTTAATGCATTCTTCATAGATGTCTTCATAGGCATTGGTTGAACAAGAGTGGAAAGGAAATTATGAAACAAGCCTAATGAAACTGTGAGACTGTCTCAGTGGTGGTATCTGGTCTATGTGTCCATTTCCTTCATTTTATCATGTGAGATTTCAAATCTAAGGGCTGTCTTTATGATTTTCCTTTTTGCAGTACCTCGCAGAAGCAGATTCTGCTCCAGAACACCTGGTTGGTGGAGTACAGCCCAGAGAACAAGCACAAGGAGGGGTGCTCTTGGTTCTGCATTTCTTGTATCTGCCCTAGGACTGCTGTTGCCTGTCAGCTTTGCTCTAAACTTCAGACACCTCTTCTGCTTCTGCAGACCTTAATACTGGGTGTTTTCAATAGATACTGGTAATCAAGCTGGGACCCTCATGCAGCCAAGACTGTGTCAAGAAGCAAGAAAGTTTATCTCTTTGAGAGGGGAAGAGAGGACAGGGTCAGGAGATAGATGTGCCATGTGACTGGTTAAATAGAAAATAAAATGGCCCTTTTGCATGTGACAAATGGACACTTAGGCACTAACTTCAGTGGCACCATAGACATGTAGAGAGTCAGCTGCTAGGCACATGTTCAGCAGTACCACAGACTCCAGATCAAATCTGTCACCTAGAATAAGATGAATGCAGTAAAGCCAACCACTAGCCTGAGGTGGGGTCACATAAGCTCAGGGATGAGTGTCAGCATGTCAGGAAGCACTGTGCAGCTGCAAGGTCCATGGGCTTTCACATCCATGGCATGTGGTTGGCAGGCCCACTCCAGTCTCACACAGCAACCTGCCACAGGAAAGGGCAAAATCCGTATGGAGGAACATTCTGCCTGACCAGGCTTCTGATCACATGATACTGCTGCAAGGCTGCTGTACATATGACAGAGGACTCAGGCAAAGGGTTCTCTGCAAACATCAAGCAGGGGCCTGCTTGGGCCAGTGTCATAGGTTATGCAGGGACAAGCCTTCTCTGACCAAGTTCCAGGGCTTCCCAGGAGCTCCTGCCTGACTTGCAATTGAATTGGTTAAATACAGAAACTTCACACATTGTGAATGTCCACCCTTCAGTTTAAGTTATTGTGGGAGGCATTATGATGATGATGATGATGATGATGATTAGGATTAATAGCAATCCTTTTTCTTTTATCACTTTTTATGGGCAATGACTCTATACAATGGCTGCATTTGAGTTAATCACTTGGGGCACCAGTAGATGATGATGTATTTTAAAGTATGATTTATCTTCAGCATAAATTGGTGAGTCAGAGAAATGGATCAGATGCAGAGATTATTGGGTAAGCACCTCAGATTCACAAATGTACATTGTAAAACCTCAAGTTAGATAAAAGGGATGAAAGCAATTCTCTGTGTGCAGTGACCCCTGTTTACCTCATTATTTTCTAGTGTCCCTTTGCTGTGTACATACCTGCTGCTTGCTCTCTTCTTCCCATCTCTTTATGCCAATCACTTGTTTCTCTCTCCTGTACTTTGATTGTGTAATTCAAACAGCAGAGAAACTGATGCTCCAATTCTTGTGCTATGCCAAACACACTGGGATTCTGGCCTGTAAATGACTCCAGTACAAATTACTGTAATAAGCCTCATTAACAACATATTCCCATCAGGAGAGCACTTAAACACATTTATAAAACTAAGGGTGTGCTTATGTTCCACTGAAGACAATGTTCCCAAGGTGTACATTTAGAATTCAAGGCGTGTTTTTCTCACCCAGCCAGGGCTTGTAGCTCAGCCTGAAACAGTTGTTCTAAAACTCTGCATCAGCCCCAAGAAAGGGGGAGCCTAGATTACATGTTGTAATCAGGAAAATTACTGTTTGACTGCTATTGACATTTCCTTGGCACTTCATCACTGGGATGTGAGTGCTCACAATCATTCTTTGCCTTTCTATTGCATCTCATTCCAGTCAAAGAACTCAACACATTTTACAAATGGCACCAGATTTGGTGAGAAGTGGAGTGTCTTGGTAATTGATTGATTAGCTGTCTTCTTAATAACTTCTACCCTTTTTATAAAATCTGGGCTTTCACATTAAACCCTAGTTTGATTTGGCAGCAGATTTCAGATTTGTTCTCTTTATGCAGCTGACAGTAACTGTTGTTAAGTTTGGAAAACAGAGTTAAACTGTATTAAATCCTTATATTTCATGTATAATGCTCAGGTTTGCAGCCCTATGCATAAATGTGGTTCACATTTTTACTAGTTTTGGCATTGCTGAGATAAAAAATAAAAAGTCCACCCTATGCCTGCGGGTTCATGACGCAGGATGTAAAGCAGCAACAAGGACTTTAGCACGGTGATGGTTTAGATTGGTTTTGTCAACTGTTATTGTTTCTAAATTACTTCCATTTTTAAGCAACTGTAGGTAGGGCTTATTGATTGTGCTGTTTCTACAATGCAATGAGATCTTACAGTCCAATTAAACAGTGTTCCCCAGCAGCATCTCTCTGAATTTTTATGCAAACGGTTACTCTTACAATATGAGAACAAGCTGCACTATTGGTTTTTGCTCAAACTGTCAAAACATTTAGCAATCCTATCCAGGCTGGTGCTGCAATCTTGCCTGCTCACAGAAACAAAGCATCACACGTGCAGAGGGAACAGAAGTGTGAACAGTCTGTACCAGAGGTCAACTTCTTCTGCCCTGAGGCTATGAGCAGTGGAAGGGGAGAACTAGCATGTCTGGGCAAGTCTACTTTTTAAATTAAATGCTTTGTACAATTTATTCAGAGTAAAATATGGTTATATGCTTTTAATATTCCTTGCTGTGCTATAGGAAAGACAGGTGCATAAAGGATGAGAGAAATAGTTTGGGAAATTGTAGGTTAAAATGTTGTATTCCTTATCTATTAATTGTTAGTACTGTCAGAGGCAATATGTTTTGAGTGTCTTTCAAGGCTTCAGTAATAATTTGTCTGCTGTTCACACATGTAGATGTCACAAAAAGCTGCTTAATAATGTTCCTTACGTAAAGGTTTTTTTAAAAAAATCTGTTCTTATAAGGAAAGGTTAAAAACCAATGTGAATAAAAGGAAAAGTCCAACGATCATACAACTAGCCTTTGAAAAAATCTTATTAATCTCTCTCTTCTATTAGAGTATAAGGAAAGCAGAGCTTTTGATAGACTAATTAGAAGCTGAAATGTGTTTATTACCTTCTATTTCATATCTTCTCATTTTTTCTTAATCAGGCTGACTTGATCCATTCATCTCATCTTTGAGCTCATTTCATCATGAACTGATGAAGTGTTTGAAAGAATCTGAGATGTGTGATAAAACCATTTTTCTAAAACTTTGTTTAGGACTTCAGAAACTTTTTTTTGGCTTGGAAGAGGGGAGGGCTTAGAGAAGAGAGCTGTTTCCATGTACAAAATTCTGCCCCCATTCCTGCCTGACTTGACTTACCCATCCCCTGAGAAGAACAAAAGATTACTCTAAATGAACAAAGGTAGCCAAATCTGTCCTCCCTATGGATACTTTCATGAAAACAATAATGTTACTCATTAGGAATTCATCTCCTGTTCTCTCATTTTAAGTCAGCTTTGTATATGTGACAGAATTATTGTCTCAGGAGCAAAATAGAGTATTATGTGAAAAGTGACTGCCTGGTAAACAGTGGAACAATCAACTAGTCACAATGAAAATGTCATATTTATGACTGGTGTATAAGGGGTACATAAAATTCAGTGTGTTAAGGGGCATCACAGCGTAATCTCACCGATTGCTGTCTCATCACCATACAGGAAGCTCAAAGGGCTCTCTATTTTTCAAAGATATAACAGAGGCCAATCTAATTAGATAATAACTTTACAAGAGACCACTGGTTTACAAAATATGCAAGATCAGGTTTTCTAGCAATTCTTCAGAGCTAAAATGTGTTGGGCAGTTCTGAGAGGCATGGGTTGAGGCTCACTGCCATCCTCAATCCCACCACACGCCATGAGCTCTCTCAGGCCAGGCACTGGGCTGGTGGGAAGGCGTATATGCTGTCTTGTTGCAGGTCCTGCTTTTACTGTTTCCAGTTATTCTCCTTCCATCAGCTTTACTGGGGAGTCAGAATCATGTCACAGCTTCTGTGTGTTTTTTCTCTCTTTTGGGTTTGGAAAAGATGGGATTGCTCTGATCAGACCCTCCTCTCTCCCAGCACAGCCACATCACAAGTTTGGACAGAGCCACTTGGAGGATAGGTGTGCTTTGAAAGGAAGGGCAAAGCAACATTCTTGGTGCTGCTCTTTCCCCCAGCCTGTAACCTGTGAGAGAGATGGCCCACGTGGACTAACAAGAGCCAGAGCGGCCCAGAAATACAGCATGACATGTACGGCTGACCCTGGAGCCACCAATCCCAAGGGCAGCAATGCCATTTGCACTGTCACCTTTGGTGCACCAGTGCACACGTGTGCTGGCAGCGCTGAGGCTGAGTTCACACATGACACAGACAAGTCATTCCTGATGTGCCGTTCTTCTTTTACTGGCACTTGTTGGGTCTTAATGATAAAAGTCAGCTGCATTTTCTCTTTCTTACTCCCCAGCTAACAAGGCTCAAAATATGGAAAGGATTAAAAAGCAGTAATGAGACCTGATATAATTTTGCCCATATAGTTCAAGGAAAGAAATAAAAGCTCAGCTTCACTACAGCTACATGTAAAAATTGTGGGGAACTGAAGTGCAGCTCTGATAATAATAAAAGCAACAATGCCAATGATTTACTCCTTGATTCCTGGCTTTTTTGTATTAGATTTCTTTTACCAGAGATAATGAAGAACCCAGAAAGTGTTTCAAGTGAGAGAACTGCTTTGCTTTTATAGAGGTATCATTTGATGTTGGAAGTGAAATGCTATAAATGATAAAAAATTGAGGTATGTTTCTGATTAAAAGGTAAAATCCAATTCTCTCTATAGGATATTGACTTGCTCTTTGCTCTTGTGTCTTCAGGCAATTTATGTCTCTTTCAGTCTTGTTTCTCTTTCTGCCTCCCATCTTTCTAGATTGCAGTCTTTTGTGATTATCGACTAACTCTTACTGTTGTACAGTGCCCAGCTTAGAGCAGTCTCGATTCCAACATTGTGCTTCAAACTCTAAGAGAAAGAAAATTGAGTAAGCAGTGACCAATTTTCTCCCCTCTGACACTGACTGGGTTAAAAGGGTTAGGACTGTAAGCTTGTAGGAGCTCCAGGGAGACTTCTGAATCGGCAGTAGGATTTGCTACTGGGTGAAAACACTTTCCCGTAGTCAACAGGGTCCTCATTGAAAGGTGACACCCACAGGAGTCTGTCAGTACCTACAGGAGGCACTGTGTGTCCAAGAATCCCTCCCTACAGACACAGCACCCTGATGCTTTCAACCCCTGACTTGATCTGCATTCAACTTGCAAATTAGAGGTTCCCACAGGCACTTTGATGGTGCCTGTGGGAACACCACAGACTGATGTTGAGCACTGGGATGTGCCATCTTCAAAATAGGTTTTTTTCCATCTAATGTAATAAGAACAAAAAGCTACTGTGTCTTGCCTCTTTTAAAAAGCCAGACACGATACAAGTTCTTAAAGTTCTTCATGTCAATTAAAATGTATTTTTGAAGGCTACCTTTGAATGAAAAGCTCATTAAGTTCGTGGTGACCTTCTCGATCCGGAACAACCTCTGATAGCCTTGCAGTGCATGAAGGTAATTTCTTCAGAAATATTTCTCATTTGATTTATGTTCTAAAAACAAAAGTCCAAAACCAATTTGACTAACTACAAAGATATTTTCTTCTTTATCTGCGAGAAGAGATAAGGTTTCTTTCTATGTTTTTGATCTACCTTGTTACACAGAGTGAAAATGAACAAAGTTATTTTGATACACCTGATACACAACAACTTCTGTTTCCCTTTTTCATTCACAAACTTTGTTTCTACCCAAAAGATAATGGAAACATAGATGAGAAAGAAGATAGTGGTTATTCTGGGTCACATAATTTCTACTTTGTTTTTCTGAAGACTGAATGTGTGGGTATAAAGGATAATTTTCTTAAAATTAAAAGGAAATCACCATGCCATACAGGTTTACTTAGTAATTGTCATTTCTATAGCCTTATCTTCATGTTTGAATGTTTCCTGTGTCCAATATTTATCTTCTTGTTTGACTATTCTCCCAGACCACTCTCTCACCTGTCCTGTCTCTCCAGGTCTCTCATTTAAGGATGTCTTTAAGGTTCTGCCTGTGATTATTGGGTAATCTCAGGCCAATATTCCAGACTTTCAACAACGGGCAAGCCAGCCTCTCTCTTTTCCCTTTTACTTCCTTTCTTTAACTATCCTTTCTTAAACTGTCAGGTGGGTTTAAGGTGATGAGGTTATGTACAAACGTTGATGAGTGGCTGTGGAGCATGTGTGACTGCGTTGTACAGCACGCTCCTGCTTGCAAACCCCGCTGCAAAAGAGATTTCCAGAGAAAGAGCACTGATCAGCAAAGATGCAGATCTGTGAAGTCACTGGAGTATAGACCAATCCTTTGCCAAAAGCTTGTGTATCCTGCATTTCTGTTTATATGAGCAGTCCCATGTGTTTCCATGGAATTGCTCTTGGAAGTCAAATTACGTATATGAAAGCATCTCCCTGAGCAGTGTTTAACTTTCCTTAATTGTCACAACCAAGTTATGAAAATTACTCCAATGCAGTCATATACCTAAGCAAGGGGATATTTTCAGATGTCTAAGACGAAAAAAGGTAAATTTTCTTCCTTTGCTTTCTGGATACCTTTTCCTAAACTGTCTGAAAGAGATCTCTTACATTCCTGGGCAGTTATAGTGAGAGGAACCTCCATCTCTGTTAGAGTCCGTGGGGGACTGTAGCCGTGCCTGAAGTGGGCCAAAGGTCCCCAGAAGGGAACCTGTACAGGTAAGATATTTCCTCTAAATGTCAGTGACTGGCTTTCTGGCATAAAGACATCTATTATACCTCTAGACTGACATTTACTTTTATAAAATAAGTCTCAAAGGAGACAAACCATTTTGTATTTTCTTCACCACTGCTGCTGTCTTGCTTGCACTAAGTTGCTCAAAGCCACCTCTGGGAGTGAGTGGTGACTGTCCCAGCAAGACTCAAGGAGGCTGGAGTGTCTTCTTGCATTTGCTAACTTTGTAATAGATGCACAAGCAGATACATTGTCCTGACCCTCAGATTCATCCGTCATCTGCTAAAGACTCCAAATACTAATGCAGTGTGCATTTTATGCAATGAAGTGCTCCTAAATCTCCACTGACTGCTGATTTGGATACATGAAAAATGAAGCAGTAGTAACAAGTCTGGTGGAGTAGCTTAACAGTGAGTAGGGGTCCTGCACACTCAGGCTCAGAGAAGCCATCTGGTCTCTCACTGATCACCTACAAATTCATCTGTGCCCTAATGGGAAACAAGACATTTACATCAGTGCCATCCATGCCAGGATTTTGAGGCTAAAATTAAGCATGAGGTAAAATGCATTTAGAGGTTTCATTAATTGAAACAGGAGTGGGTTTTTTCAGTAGTAATTGCAAAGGATCTTGCAGACTGTATGATCTGCTCCAGGGAAGGTTTTCTCTCATCCCTGGCAGGATTACCAATGCACCCTCTGCTGCAGCAGTGAGTGGAGCGAACAGATCTCAGAGGGCGGGTGTGGAGCTCCATGACATGTTAGATATCTCAAAAATAGGCTCAAATGTTTTATTCTCTTTCTGCTCCTGTTTGATACTATTTATGTTAAGGCAAATCTGGATGTATAATACTGCTGTAAATAATTGAAGAGCCACGGTCCCTTAAAGTGTTTTCTGGATTGCACTCACAGCCATTTGGAATTTTAGTATGAGAATTGTGGAAACAGTTGCAGTGTCCTTATTTTAGATGTGGTAGGAAGAGAGAACTCCAAGCACAGTCCAGCTAGATAGGAAATAGAAATTCTGTCAGATTAAAATGATGCTGTCTGAGATCTTCTGCATTGTCAGAAATACCTTAAGTACCTCCCTAAAGTAACTTAGGAAAGGAGAACTAGTCAAAGGGAAGAAGTAAATCTATATCATGAATTCAAATCTATGTTTTGTGGATCAGAATAAGAACTGCTTCCAAGGTAGCTGGTAGCAGTGCAGGGGCTGCAGTGCAAGCATTCTATCATCCCCGAGCCTCTGGAACACCCCTGGTGCAGGGCAGCAGTGCCCCAGTCCAGACCCTGCTCATTCTTTTCATTGCTGTTTGCGTGGGGGTTTCACCTAGGAGCCTTGGCCACGTGTCATAGACTCACAGTACCACATGGTGATAAAACTAAAATAGAGAGTTCTATTTCCAGACTTGTAGTTTATATATACACCAAGAGACAGCCAGGAGGAGGTGGAGAGGCACAAGTGGGCAATGCCCAGCTGGACTAGCGTTGTAATTTCTGCCAGAGTTTGAGTGCAGTGGGAAGCTCTTCCTCCTGGGTATCTACTCATGAAGGCACTCCAGGGAGCTAGTTTGCCCTGAGAAAGCTGACAGTAATTTCCAGCTCAGCTGTCTTACAACATATGTGAGAGACATGGTCACCTTGCAGAAGCAGTAAGCAGGGCACTGAAGAACTCCTATCCTCAGCTTTGTTTCTCCAGACACCCCAAGGCTGTGGCCGAGAGATAGATGCCTTTTTCCTATCTGCATTGTCCCTCTCACTCTGCCTTTTCTACCGAGCATGCTGTGTAGTCCTCCCTCACTAATTCGTGTAGTGTACATGAATTATTTGTGATGGTCCAGGCACAAGATCTTGTTACAGTGTCACAGATTTGTCTAGCAGTGTTTTTGCCTGTGTGAGGGGGCTGGTGTGCAAGGATCCCCCACATTATCCCCTTTTGGACCAGAGTGTAACAGAGACCTGTGAGTCCCTCATGCCATGGAGTGGTCTTCAGCCCCAGGAGGTACTGGGCTCACTGCAGATTTTTAAAAGAACTTCCTCTGGCTTTTGGTGCCAAAAGTTTCCTACATTTTCTACCAAATTTGAAGCTGTTTGCTCAAAGAAAATCTTTAGCCTCTTTAAATTCAGTTTGTGCTAGAAGAGAGGTGTGAAAAATATTAAGCAGATGAAAGAAACTAAACCAGTGTAGGGAGAGAATGTTCAAGGGACTAAAGTTCTAACTATAAATTATTTAAAACACTGAATTTGAATTTACAATATCCCTTTAAATCATTCTCTGTATTCCATAATTGGAGGTAAGACTTCCAGAGACATTTAGCCTGCTGCCCTGTGCTCAGCATCTCTCTTTCTTTCCTTTTCTTGCTGGCTAAGTATCTGTCAGCTTTGTCTTCCTCTCTGATCATGCTGCATTTAAAATTCCTTTTAGGTGGACTTTAAATGCTTGAAATGTGAGTTCACAATATATTCTTCTAAGGAAAGATCTTCTGCTTGTTTCTACAGGCATTAAAAGGTTAGCCCCTTCCAGACAGAGATACACAAGGAAAGGTATGTGCTTTATTCACTGTGTTGTGTAAGACTCCCCTGCTAGCATCCTGGCTTGATTCAATACTGAGTAGAGGACTGCTGCTGTGCTCCTCATTTTTCACTTGAGAGGGGAATGTGGATACACACAGAGCCATATTCTCAGTATCATCTTCCTTATCTCTGTAGTAAATTGGCCTGGTTCAGAAAGAGAGGCTATTTTTCCTTATCGAATATGAGTGTTAGGATCCAAGGCTCTATTTGCTGCCTTGGAGAGGCTTTCAGTCTGCTACTGAAAGTGCTAAATCCTACACTTCTGCTAAATGGTTGGAGAAAACACCATCCCCCAACTGTGTGGGTTTTAAAACTGGTTTAATATAATTTTAAGTGCTTTAACACTTTCCCTTATTTGTGATGGGCAATTTCTAAGCCTGCACGTTGGACAAATTAAATCAATAAAAGCCTCTACTTCTGCTGAAAAGAAAACCTCATGCGGCTTCTTGTACAGCCATTGTATTTGTAAATCACTCAGGGCACGTGACCTCTTAAACGTATCTTGTTTCAAACTTGCAAAATGATGTAAGGTGATTGGGCTTCATATGCTCACCCCCACTCTCCCCCTTCTCTCCTCTATACGATTTTCCTTCCCTCGAGTTGCTCTGACAGAGTAAGCCCAGCTTGCACCAGCCTTTTCCAGCTGAGGGGCAGCAGGCGCAGAGCAGCTTCATGCGCTCCTTGCTCCCGCCAAGGGCAGGGTCGATGATACATTCCTGTCTCTGTCATGGAGAGGGACTTTGGCAGTGGGAAAAAGCAACCTCTTTGCGTTCCCTGGGACATCAGCAAAGTCATGGATGAAAGAGAAGAGGAGCAGTTTTGCCCGTGAGTAGTAACACTTAATTTGGTAGCTGCTTTCCATGTTGTCGAGAGGATTCACAGTGCTGAGAATTGTCCCTGAATTATGTGGGGACAGACTGAGGTCCGTGTGTCCCTCAGCGTGCCAGGGTGTGCACACAGCAGCTGGCCTCCAGCCCCTCAGAGGGTGACCTGGGTAGAGGACAGCCACAGGTTGGGGGGCCCTCCTTGTGCATGTGCAATGTCACAGGGGGCTATGAAGTTTTAGGGAGCAATTGAAAGAGGAAGAAAATTCAACCTACCGAAGACAACTCCAGGATAGCTCATATGCTATATGTTTAATTTTTTAAATGGCTGTAGGAAAGTCTGTTTCTTTCTTCTCTAAAGAGGTCAAAAGTCCCATCCGGAATGAAAGACCTGAGAGTGCATGTTTCTACCTATATACTGTGTCTTTTGCTGTTGATGACCTGAATATGCAACTGGAAAAACTGCAGCAAAGAGAATGGGTTTGGAGGGGTGAGAGAAGGGTTGGCATGAAAAAAAAGTTGACAGGATTTTAGGCTGATGTAGTGACAATGTCAAATTTTCCTTCAGTTTTAATCTTTGATAAAATGAACAATCCTGGCTGAATTTCAATACTAATGGAGGGTGTCTCTTTTGATCATTGTACACACACCAGACTTCAGCACAGTGTTTAGAATTGCTTAACAATACCCAAAGATATTCAGATGTCTTTGTGATCAATAATATGGGCATATAAACAAACAGATTTTTTAAGTGAAAAGAAAGTTTTTCTGATACAGAAACTGTCAGGTGAAAACCTGTGTCTCACAACACATACTGACCTTTAATTTCCTTCTGTCTGACCAAGCTTCCCTCATCCCTGGTGGGAGCTGTGTATGGGAGAAAGAGGGTTGCTCCACCTGTTCTTTGTTCCCTTGATCTTAGTAGATTAAAACAGATTTTATGGGGAGGTAGTTCTGGATCTGGGAAGGGAAGAGGGAGGACTTCTCTGCGTGCTTTCGAAAGGCTGTGTGTTGATTG
>JAYRBT010000001.1:98535852-98565674 GCA_036023395.1 Myiotriccus ornatus
TGGGGAGGTAGTTCTGGATCTGGGAAGGGAAGAGGGAGGACTTCTCTGCGTGCTTTCGAAAGGCTGTGTGTTGATTGGTGTGCTGCTGTACAGTCGGCCACAATCTTTGTCATTCAGCTGTGACTGTATTAACTGCACAACGTTACTGTTTCTTTTTTTTTTCACTGGGAATCAAGGCAATAGGGAGCATTGAATCCTTTTTTTCTTATCCAAGATATTCCTTTGAGTCAAGATCACATACTCAGGCTTGGCAGACGCACTTGGATACGTGCTCCTGCTTATTTGCTTGTAAGACATCCTACGCTTTTCTGGTTTGGGGAACAGCGAGTATATCGTTGTCCCCCAGGAGTAACAGAGACCATCCCAAGAGTCATAGACTACACCAGCAGTTTGTTAGGGGCTTACTATAAGCAGGTACCTCAGACATTGCAAGGGCACTGGTCATAACCTCCTTTACTGTCACAGTCCTGTAAATATATATTCCAACTTAGATCTAGGATAAATTACCCTCTGCCAAGGCTTGTGAGACCAGGAGGCTTGAGAGCTGCCCTGCAGCACCCACTAGAGCCAGGGCTTAGGCTTCCCTGTGGGCACAGGTGAGAGGTGCCACAGCAGCTGCCGTTCCCCTACACTGAGGATAATGTTTTGCTGATGGCCCTTTCACACAAAGAAAAAGAAGCTGCATTTGAGAAAAAAAAAAAAAAAGTTGTTACTGTACAGACTGTTCTTTCATTTACCTTAGTAATCAATGGAAAAGGAATCAGATTTTTGCAAGAATAATTACAATTTCCCTGCAATTATAAAGAACAAAATAAAAACTTGTAAAGGGTACCATATAAGGAAAGACAACAAATTAGGGAGGTGTGGATAGAAATATTTACAGTGAACAGTGTCCATTTCTTACCATAATAGTATCTCTATTATTGTTGGCTTAGTCTCAGCTAAAATAAATCTTGAAGTATCATTTATACTAGCACATGTGGCATACTTCCATCCTGCCTCCATAGCACAACATGCAGGATCCATTCAAATAGCTACTAGTGGTTGAAAATAGTTAACCCTGATGAGATACATAATAAACCACTGGTACAAATGTCACTTTCTTTTGCAATCATGTGGATATCCTACCAGAGGAGGTCAACTCCACTGTGGGGAACAGGTGTGGGAAGTAAAGGTACAGAGGATTCAGTAAGCTTTGCAAACTCTTTCCATAGCTCCTTTCATGAACATTTATATTACATGCTGAAATGCCATCAAATAGAGTTTCTTTTGACACCTGTTCTGCAGTGCCTACACCTTTCAGGATAAAACATCTCAAGATGCTGAAGTTACTTTCATCTTCCACTTCATTCATTTTGGGGCTTGTTTGTTTTTAAGCTGAAGATAAGTATTTTTATATTAATCAGTCTAACACTCTCTGACGTCACTGCTGGTAGGATGAACTTTGGCAATGATATGGCTTGTTCTTTCTCTTTTAGTTCTAGGGTAAGTATTATTAATTTTATATGTGAATAGAACCAGAGCAGCTGGATGACCTTCACATCAGGAGGTATATGATTGGTTAACTGCCTGTGAAACCTTTGACTCACTGAGACTCCTGCTCCACTTGCAGTGAAGCTTCTAGCAGATGGTTTTTATGGATTTCAGGGTGAATCTAGAAGTGGTTCAGTGAGCAGTGCAACCAGCCTTGTGCTTTGATTCCCTGAAGATTTATGTGTTTTGGTTGAGCCACCACGTGGACACTGGTTCATCTTGGGTGGCTCTCATTTCTCTAATTCGATTCCTCCTTTCATGAATCACGTTCAAACCAAATTCCCTTGATTTTTCTGCTACTCTATCAATCTCCTCGAAACTGGCCAGCAGCTTCACAAGCTATTAGGAGTGACAGGGAAACACATAGATAGCAATGTTTGGTAAGCATAGTAAAACATAGTAGGTATGTCCAGATGTCTATAAAGCAGATTACTTTCAGTTTCATCATTTTACTTTGAAGGGGAGGAGTATGATGTGTCCAGGCCAAGCCCTAAGAAGTGCTATGTCCCTTCCATTCCTGTTAAATTCCACATAAACTCAGCATTACTCTTCACTTTTCAGGCTCTGGCCAGGGGTTTGGATCTGGCTACGACTTCCTCCAGAACTGAGACAGGTACTCTAATAGGTATTATAAAGTAATCTGGAGGACAAAAACCAAGAACTCCCCTTGAGTAAAAGCCTCATGACTGTAGTGACCCCAGCTGTATTTCAAATGATGTGCAGACTTGCATTTGGCAGTGAGACTCTTCTGGAGCTCATTCAACCATTTCCCATCTCACTTTGGGGCAAATGTTGTAAAATGCCTAAAGCAAAAAGAGCGTCACCTTGCGATATTCTGTCATAATATGACATACTTGTGTTCACACTGGCAGGACGAGCACCATTTTATTTGAGGAGGTAGAATGTGCATTCACGAGCCCCTCCAATAATGGTCTGTCACCTCTTAGTAGTAATTAGCTACGTCACAGCTCATATGGAGCAGTGTTTCTCGGGTAATTGTGTTAGGCCCCTGAGTTTGGGGGCTGGTGCCCAGCCAGGGCTGATGGGCAATAGGAGGTCAGGAAACAGGATGGGACAGAGGGGGCTTATGGTGAGGTGTGCTTTCCCAAGGGGCTGTGGGGCTGTTTCTGTGGTGGTAGAAAGGGTGCCTGGGGCTCAGGCAAGGGCTCCTGGAGGAAAGTGAGAAATTTTGGGTTATCTGTGCCTGGGAATGGAGGGAAGAAGGCTGAGGGCAGCAAGCATGTTTTGATGTGCGGGATGTCGCTCTGCAACTTCTGCTCATCTAAAGCTGAAGGTCACCTTAGATTCAAGCGTGATTTAGATTTGGGTCAATACAGGAATTGTCTCATCTTTCCTTAGAGTGTTGGTGGTTACATTAACCAGCTGGGGTTTTTCCTGAGAGGCTGCATTTTGCTGCAAGCTCCAGCTTGTGCCGCAGAGATATTGAGCCCAGTTTGGAAGCTGCAGGAATGATGGTTATTCAGAAACTTGTGCCGTCTGGGTTCTGGTACCACAGTTAGTGTTCTGATGCCCACTTCAATCCCATGCAGTAACATCTTCCTTTTTTTTTTTTTCTTTTTGAAGAAGAGAGTGGTTGTCAGTTTGTGTGAGGCAGGCAGGATGCAGTGGGAAGATGGCAGAAACAGGACCTGCCAGCCTTTTCTATGGTCAAGTAGATGGTTATGATGTTTAGGACTAAAATTAAGTAGAGAAGGAGGGGAAACTTTAAGGCTGCAAAATTTTGTTGTTTAAAATCAGTTTAATAGCATAGACAGCTCTACACAAGTCCTGGTATTCATGACTTTTTATTTTTTACCAAGTTTGATATTACTAACTTTTCAGAAACTAAATGCCCCATATGCTTCTGGTTGCTTCAATTACAAATGTGTATGATCAAGAGAATATTTTGCTCATTTAGCTGGAGAAAAAATTCTACTTAATTTCACCTGTCAGTTAGCCAATTGTTAATTCAGAATCCACTGAGAAGCTTTTGATTAACTAAAAATTGTCCTTTTATTAAGCAAATTAGATCCATTCAAGCAGTACATGAGACATTTGTAAAGCCACTATTAGAAGTAACTTACTGATGATTCTACAATAAGAAGTCAAATTGCCAGGAAGAGGAAACCATTTTAGTTTCAGTGGGACTGGGCATAGTCAGAGGTGTCATATCACATCACAATGTACAATGAAGCTAAGCAGCTGTACTACTCAGGATGTTCATAATTATTTGTTTCCTGTATGAAAAATAGGCTTCTTGCACATTAACACTCAGAAAAGTTAAAATATGAGGTAAGAGTAAATAAGCTGAACTGCATTTAGTCACTGCCCCAGCACTCTCAATAAGAGTTGACCTTAACTCAATTAAGCAGAAATTATTTTCAAAGTGATATAAGCTAAGTGGTGCAGTAGAGGCAGCAGGCTTTTAGATTGCAAATTGTTATGTATGAGGGATCTGCAGTAATTGTCAATAGTTCTTAATATATAGTAAAAGTGAAGTCATTCAAGCTAGAGTGGTGCTGGGGCAGAGAGATACCACACACAGATGCTTATGTAGGAGCTGGCATGCAGTAACATGTTACTTCAAATCTTGTAGTCCAAGGACTAAATCACTCTAAGACCTTTTAAATTCTTTATGAGGGCATCTACAAGAGAATGTAATGAAGTTTACCTGCAGTACCTTAAGATTGGACTGGGATTAACTCTGCTGACTGCTGTGTATAAGCAGGCTATGGTATATGAATTGGGTCCTGCAAGCAGCCACAGAACAGCTGAAATCTCTTCTGCCATCTCTAGGGATGTGTGAGGTGCAAGGGATTCAGGTCCCCCTTGTGAAGGGAATTGCAGGCATAAGTGAGCAGGGCATGCCCTCTGAATGAAGAAATGGCATGAAGAAATGCCTCTACTGTTGAACTTGAGGGCGTGAGGGAGCTGGAGACTGCCAGCTGGTGTAAGCTGGCAGCTCATAACACCTGTCAGAGCCCAGACCCCCAAGACCACCTAAGTCAGGCTCCAGATGTCTTTACTCCACATCTCATTGCAGAGGTAGGTGCCACCATGTCCAGCTCCAGAACTAATCTGGCAGTGCAGCTTGAACTCATGTATTACACTTTCCGTGGGTAACGTAAAGGACCCAGAAAACTTGTCTGAATCTCCCACTATCTCCTTGGTACACTTCCCACTTTCCCAGGCTCATTTGGCATTTCTGTGCTCACTCGTAATGAACATTCACTAACAACAATAAAGAGGAAATTTGGTGAAGAATAAAGGTAAATTTATGAAGCCTAGCAAGTGGGGAGAAAGATGACGTGTACTGCATCTATAATTTTGCCAATAACACTGCGACAGAAATAGGAGTTTAGGGTTTGCATTCGGTTTATGCATCTGCATTTCTTCTCTGTTGGTTTGCAATCAGACTAACAGCCACTGCAGAGACCATCAGTGACAGCGATTACATTATGACCTTTTAAATCTTACTTTCAGAGTAAAGATTTCCATCCCATATTACCGATAATTGCTGAGTGAGTTTAATACAATCCTCCCAGTGCACTGAAACTGCAGGGTTTGTGATTTCCATGATTTAATAGATCAAATGTCCTGGCTGTGGGGGAGAAAAACTGTTGTAACAGGATCTTTGCTGTTTGGTGATTTCAAATTTCCTACCAAGAGGCTCTGTATTTGCTGTATGATGCTGCTGCCCCAGTCTTGCAAATGACATCACCCTGCTGTAGAGTACAGCCATGTAAGGGGTGTAGCCAAAGCCAAACCTCAAGGGTTTGTCAAAGCTTTGTGGTAGTGAGACTCCTGTTTAGTTTTATCTCCAACCAATCCATGAGAGCAGAGAGCAAAAGGTAGTACATTAATCCCATGCTTCAGCCCTCCATGGCATGTCCTTTCCTGTCAGCTGTATGATGCATGTGGCCCAGCAGATGTTTCATGTGACACCTGTAAAAGCCAAGACACAGTGATCTGTGTCTCTGTGTAAAAATGCTTCTGGGCCTACCTTGGTCATTTATGTACCTGACTTCAGTCACGTGTAGTGTGTTAGTCTGGACTTGTGACATATGTGTACACCAAACAAAACCTGCTGGGCACAAAATAAAACACAATCAGGTCACCAGCTCTGTATAAATCAAGCGATTCTAGCATAGCATTTTGGAATGGACACTGTCTAGAGGGACTGAATTCAGGTGTAGACTGTGTCTTATATATTTCCTGCTTTTTATTTTAGGGGACACTAGTATTGATACAGTCCTAATAAACAATTGCTTATGAACAGTTAAAAGATGCCATAGCAATAGCTGGACCATTTTCCCTGAGGAAATCCTGCCAACCTGAGAAACACTTGGTGAGGTAGGCCTTGTACAGTGCCTGGGATGTTTTGTGGCTACGGAACAAGAGCAATGGACACTTTGGCTCCTTCAGCAATGTCTTTCATCCAGGGGTGCAGCTTGTGTGTACACACATACCACTTTCCCTTTCCTCTGCTCCAGTCAGTTCTCCTTTTGGGACAGAGCAAAATTGGGGTGTGGTGGAATGGTCATTCCTGGTGCACGTGCCAGGGACATGCTGCCTTTGCTTTTGCTATGTACTAAACTTGAACAGGATAGGAATGCCCTCTAAAATCAGGGACATCCAAATCAGGTGCTGTGGTCATGCTAATACCATGAGGAACCAGGATGAGCTGGTTTGTGTGAATTACAAAACAGACCTTCAGTGAAGACTGAGAATGATCCAAACGATTTTAAAATTTAGGCAAAATTTGGAAAACTTGATTTTGTTAATTTAGGTTTTGCATCCCCTGAATGCAGGTAAAGATGGGCTGACTGGAAATGGCTGGTCAGCAAAGACAGTGCAGGGTGGCTTTGATGCTCAGTGCGGCAAAAGTTGCTCTGAACCCTCATCCTACTGTTTATCTTTTAGATAAAGCTGTTCATGCTTACCTTATGGCTGATGGCAATTTGTTGCCTCTGAGAAGCAATTACATACCAAAACTGTGCCAGAACTTTGAATTCTAGGAGCCTTGTGGAGATATGTTTTTTCACCTACTTGGTTCTTGGTATTGGTTGATGGGACAGCTTGATGCTTTGCCAAACATGTCAGTGGTTTACGGAATGAGAACATGTTCGCTGGGTTCTGGATGAGACTCCTGAGCTGAGTCATGGGTTCACTAATGGTAACGACTCCTCTTCACTGTAATACCTGCTCTTGGCATCAGGACAATGGCTCTGTATCAACAACCTGAAAGATAAAGCCTTTACAGCCTGTCCCTTATGGGTTTGCTGAACTAACCAGTTTTCCCAAATGATATTAATACCCCTACAGTGTAATTTCTTCATTAAACAGAGAACCAAACATTTTTCCACACCTCCACTTGATAGAATCCTGTATAAACAAGCTGAGAAGGCTCATCTCTTAAATTTTCTAATGCAAGACACTTCTATCATTTTCTGAAACACTGAAATTGAAATCTATTAGATATAATAATTTTAACATTTCCATGAAACTGTTCTGGCATCCATCATTTCCATGTATTGTCTAAAAGAGCATTAACTACACGCACAGGAATTATGAAACTAGTCAGCTAACATTCGAAGCAAACATTTTAGCAGCACGCCCCCACAGTTTTCAGAGGCTGAACTTTTGTTTCAGGTGTGATGTTATACAATCCTATTTCCATGGCAAACGTACAGATACACACTTGTCAAAATTCATGGTTTATTTAGCAAAACTGTCAAGGCACATATGTGCCATATGCATTCTCCCATTCTTTACAGATATGCTTTAAAAAACAGCAATTTTCTGCTGCAATTAAGTGCATCGCTCGGACTTCAGTAGATATGTGTGGCGTTGAAAGGGAATCTGGCTTGGATTCTTATCCCTAAAAAGAGCACTAGTCAAAAAAAACCAATGTGTATTTTTACTGTTCTACCTCCTGCATATTACAGTCTTTTAAACATCCTGTTTTACTTGATTTTCCCCCAAACCGGTACTTAAGCTGTATTCAGAAGCACTTCTTCCCTGAAGAAAACTGTACCTATTACTTGAACACACCTAATACCAGCAGATTGAGCACTGTCGACCCCATGAGTCTCAAAGATCTGTGGCTGTTATCTGTCCCGGCATATCCTTCATACAAACCAGGATAAACACATGGGCAGTCTGAGGACAAAGAAAAGGAGGTGTCTCCTTTTTCCAGCACAAAGGTGCTGCAGACAGAGGTGTCACCTCCTTTGAGCAATGGAAAATAGTAACAGGCAATGGAAATTGCATGCTCAGGCCTTTACTTTCAGTTGAGTAGAATGTGGGAATCTGGTAAAAACATACAAAACTTCATGGGACACTTTTTTTTTTTTAGTTTGAAAATTATTTCAATGTGGAAATAATTGCCCCTTCTGCCTTCATGTCCCTCCTGTTTTCTTTTCCTTATTCCCATCACCACTATCTCCTGGCTCTGTGGTTTGGTCCCAGTTTCTGCACCCAGCTAGGATGCATCACACCCCACCCCCAGTTCCCCTGTCCCAGTTCACTCACGTCTTTACTCCCAGTTAGGGGCCATACTGTTGTCTCCCTCACCACTGTGGTGCCATCCTTGTGCCTTGCTTTCTCCCATTCTGATGTCCCAGTTCCTAATCTAGTTCCAGCCACTCCTCCTCTCATCTTAGTACCTCTACCCCTCTTTCTCCCAGAGTCTTTACACTCTTCACTATTAATTATATTTGCAACCCTCCCTGGGCTCCAGGCTCTAATGTGTCTTGCTTGCTTTGCTCACGGTGCCCTGTGACAATAGAGTAGTTGCCTAAATATGGCAAATATAGGGAAAGTTCCCTGCTCCATGGATACAGTGCCTATATCACTGACACTGGGCAACACTATGCCATGAAGCCCCTTGAAGATGTCCTCCACACACATACTGGGGCTCTAACAAGACAAAGCACATCCTTGTAAAGGATGATGTAAGGCTGCCTGTCTGGGGGAGTATTATCAGACCTGTCTGTAACACAGAAACCCAAGCAACAAACTAGCAAATAGCAAGGCACAGAACTAAGGAGCTCCAGCTCTAATTTTCCTTTCTCTGATCTCTAAACTGACATAATCTCAGCTGATTATGGAAAATATCATTGAAAATGAGTGGGGTGCCCTTTCTCCCTTTGCTGATTACTCCTCCACCCCCAACATTAATGCAGTGAATGCTATCAAGCTATGACTTAACTCTGAGCCAGCTCAAAGCACAGCCACAACAGAGCCAAAACAAATTTCAGTGCTTGAAGAGAAGAAAACCCCGATCTCTGTCTTCATCATGGTGCAGGGAGGCAACTTTGCACAGTGACAGAGCTATTTCTATTGGGAAGGAAGGAAAGAGAAGACTAACTTGAGGAGGGGGTTGTGCTTTGCTCTGCAGGAAGGATCACTGGCCAGAGCTGGGGGAGGGCAAGTGGGAGCTTACAAGGGGATGCATATGTCAGTTTTGTTTTTTCCACACTAAATAGCCCTCCCCAGCACAGCCTTCCCCTTCTCCACTGTAGCTCATTCAGTTGCCTCTCACTGTCAAAGTGCCTTTCTTCACAAGAAGTCCTTCTCTCTACCACAAGCAGCACTCAGTGCTTCAGCTTCCCAGTTTTGCCATGAGAGGGATGCCTGGGATGGTATAGGGGAAAGAGAGGGGCTGGCAAGGAAACCCTGGCCAATGGGACTCAGGGTTTGGGTTTTTTTAAAAATAAAAATCATATCAACTAGTTATGGTAAGAGCGTGCTGAAGGCAATGGTAGGAGAGAAGCCCAAGAAGGAGAATTTGAGCCTTAGTAGTTCAGTCCATACCATTCAGTATAAACACCTCACTACATGTTGTGGTCATGTGTTACTTTTAGTACCATCAGACTGGCAGCTCAGAGTGCTGAAGTTAGACTCCTGGACTAAGAAGTGAGAGAGCAGATGCTTAATTTGCTGGACTGATATAGAGGAAAATAAAGACACCTACCTGAATTAGTTTGCAGCTTTTTGCTGTATCACAGGTATGATATAATTTAAAGTACTCTATTTTAGGGTCAGCAGGTCTCTCTTTAAACCTTCCATATGCCATTAGTAGTAATATGCATAGCAATCTTCAAGCAACCTTAGTTTTGCATCCTTTTCAAGGCTTTAAGGTTTTTTCCTACTTTGTTTCTCTTTGTTTTTGGAGAGAGGGGGGAGAAGGAAAGGGGCCAAATGTTAGTGAGATGATGTAAAAGAGAAAGAAATGTGCAATTGTGAGGGTTGCCTGTGGCAGAAAGGCTCCCTGAAAGGGCAAGCTGTTACAGCATTTCAGTAATTTGCCTGTTCTATGAGATTGTTAAATAACCAAATCCTTCAGCTGAAATTGCTCTGTCCCCACTCCTGTCTATACCACTGTACAAATAAATGTAACCATTGTGGTAGCAGGTAGTCGAAGTTTCTTATTTGACACAGATGGAGCTTGATGCACTTATTAATAACAAATACTGAAGGATAAGCAGAAGCTAATCTGGAAAAAAGCCAAGTGAAGTTCCTTAGTTTGTCCCAGAATAAATCAAGGGGCCTTCTGAGATAATTGTCAGAGGTTCAGTATAAGATACATCCTCCCAGTGAAATGAACACAATTGTTAAATAGATTTCCCCTTGTTTTAGAGGGAATGACAGCAACATCGAGGACACACAGTGAGTAACAACAATCCCAATATCCCATCACGGCTCTTAGGGGCTCTTAGGCACATTTGTTATTCCATTTCCATCTGCACCAGCACCCTCATACTTAATCTTTCTCCCTTCTTTCTGGAAGTGCTATGTGTCACCTATGGAAGCATACAGCTCAAGCAAGGTTTTGTCTCTCTGGCTGGCTTTTCTACATTGTCTGCCTACTTCTACACGTCCAGAAACTTAAAGCTACATTAACACATAACAAGGCTTAGTCAATTTGCTTGAATTATTCATACAAAATACTGTCTAATTACTTTTTGAATTGATTTAATGTATTCCTCCCCTTGCTAAATGTAGGAAAAATATATGTATTCTGCAACCACTATTATTAAGTAGCTCAGGCTATTCCCTCTGATTGTGATTGCCTGAACGTCAGTCTTTTTTCCTTGGGAATTAGTAATAGGTTACATGCTCTTGGCCTGAGTCTTCATTGCCCTGCCCTACACAAACTACAAAAAGCTACATGTAGAGATAATGGCCTTATTCCCTGTTGTTTTAAGTGCATGTGTGAATCCAGTCCCTGGAAGCATGCTCCCAATTTGTGAGCAATCTGTTCATCCGTTCTTTCAAATACAGTACTTTTCTTCCAATGCCAAAATTTGAAATAACAGAATTGTCTCCTCTGTCTTTTTTTTTAGTCTTTTGTGCTTGTAGCCACCTATGCAATTATTCATTAATAAAAACTGCTTTCCAGATAATGCGTTGTTCTTAATTACCTAAAAATTCATTGGAACTGCCACATGGAGAATAACTGGAAATACCTGCATAAAATTTAACCTGAAATATGTACATGGACAAGTTTTAATAGTTCTTTTTCATGTCCAAGTTGCTTTGAGTGACCAACCTCCTTTACTGCAGTGATTGGCAAATTTACAAGAGCTTTATGCCAGATTTTTAGGTTTTTTACCAAACGAGACTTTATACCTTACAGGTCAGCAATACACTTCATTAGTCATAAAAAAACTTCCCTCCCTAAAGTGTTTACCATTTACATACCTGAGACCGGGACAGAGAACTGTGGCACGGAAACAGCAATGGAGGAAATCTGAGAGGTGAAGCCAGATTTGTTGCATGACTAAATACATACCAAATAATAACTGAATACGTGCTGAAATGAAAGCAGTTAACCTGAAAGAGAAATCTTTACCTTATTCCTTTTCTTCCTTTTCTGTTTCCATTTTCAAAGCAGCCATTCATCCGTGTTACACAAGTTTGCAGGTAAAGTAACTAAAAAGAAAACCTGATGGAACTGTTGAAAATACATGTTGGCATTTATGGAACCATATAAGTAGAAGCACCAGGATTCTGAATCATATATAGATAACTCAGTTAATAGTTACTGACAGTTACCATGGGTATTTTTTTGATATATTTAACTAGCATATATCTAGCATAAATTACATCACTTTAAAAATAACAGGTTAAAGTAAATATTGCTATATAAGCAGAAGGTAACATCAGTGAGTCTTCTCCAGTAATGCTGCATGTGTAAACATATGTGGTGATCAGTTTAATATTGCCATACCCATGTATACCTGCAAACAACTAGCTTAAGATTTGTGGGTGTTTATTACATGAATTCAGCAGAAATGTTTGTTTGATGCTCTTTTGTTTTCATGCATAAACTGCATTTCTTTTGAGAGGTATTTTAGGTGGCTTTTTTCCTCTACAGCTTGAAATTTTTACCATAAAGTGTTTTAGAGAAGTGTTTAAAATGGGTTTCCTTTGGCTGCTATGGATACAAAAAATGCTTAAGTGCCTCTTAGGAATCTTTTATGTTCTTCAAGACAAGAAAGTAAGAGGAATGAGTTAAAAAACAGAAGTGCCATAAGCAGAAATAGATTTTACAGTCCTTCTACTGGAACACAGTATCATCCCAGTGGAAGTCATTAGACATTTTTTCTCCATATATAATGAAGGACTGCAGTGACTCATTCCTGAGTTGTAAATGAATTTTTAAAACCTTTCAGAACCATGGTCAGGGACATCATAAAAACGAACAGCTCAGGATATTATTACGACCTGTAATTTCTTACCAAGGAGATTATCCAGGTCAACTGCTGAGTAAACCCTGTTTACAGTCATTGAACTTCAGGTCAAGTGTGTTGCTTGGAAATTAATTTTCACTGGAAATTTAAGTGATAATGGACAAAAAATCAACAGAAATTATGACCAATTATACCTTTATAAAGCTAAACATGTCTTTTTGTTTTTGCTGCTTTAAAATATTAGTGACCAGAAATCAGCAGAGACAAATCAACAAAATAATTTCCACAGATTTCTTGTCAAATTGCTTTCTGTCTTTCTTTTTCTCTCATCTCTGTGGGATACAAAATGACACCATGCCAGTCTTTCTCACATAATTACATTACTGTATTGTTGCCTTGCTAGAAGTGGGAAATCTTGTTCAAAGACTATTGTCAAATATTGTCCTTTCCAGCCTCTTCTCACTTAGCCTCTACTTTTTAAAGTAACTATTTCCTGTAATGTGATTTTATCAATTTTTCCACTATCTGGCCTAATAATGGTTTGGTAACCTGGAGAATAGGGAGCAGAAGACTGCACCTCAGCTGAAGCACAGCATCCTTTTCCCTACATTCTGCCATAACTTCCTTTGTGTGCAGCTCACAGGGTTATATCTCACCAGTGGCCTGAAAGGTAGGTATCACTTCTGAGAGTCAGGTGTCTGGTCAGGCTGGAAGTGGTGCAGAGATCACAGGATGATATTTTTATTCCTTTCTGTATCTCTTGAAAAGTTACTTCAACTCCAGGTGCCTCAGTTTTTGCATCTGTAGCAAGCACATGGTTACTCATCTCACAGGACTGCTAAAACTTAGTTCATCAATAGCTGTAAAGCACTCTCTGAGCTTCCAGATCGAAAATACACGTATTTTAGAAAACTAAATTTAATACTTACAGAATCCTTCAGCAGCTTTAAAACCTCTACTCCATCCATTCAGAACACCAACTCCAACCTACACAAAACAGCCCTTAAAACATTCCTCAGTCTTTTCATGAAAACCAAGATGAGTTCAAGCACTTTCATTCAATACTGTGTTCAGAAAATATTCAGAGCCAAACCCCATCCTTGACAAAATGAGTGGCTAGGATTTTGTTTCCAGTTTAGATTTAGAGTGTCCAGACAATAAAACACTGGTTATGTCCTTTGGGGTCATATTCCAATGGCTTATTGTCCTCATGGCTAAAAATCTTCAGTTTGGAAATGGCATTTCCCAATGGAGTCTGTCCATCCTTAGACTGTCATTTAATGTCATTAATAACATTTATGTTAATAATAATATAATGTCATTTAATAACATCTTGTGGCTTCTGGCCTTTTCAAAAACAATAATATAACTATTTTCTAATAATCTGAAAGCATACTGCCTTTCCAAACATCTCAATTTATACACAGGAAAGAGCTCAAGTGGTGGGAAAAACCCCACCATTCTCATTTGGAGAACTATTAAAGTGTTTTTCAAAGACTGATACTGAGAAAGTAGAGGCAAAAATGAAAAATGAAAAAAGAGTTTATTAGGGGATATATATTCATTCTGCACAATATAATTCTTCAGTAGAAGTACATAGGAATTGTTGCACTTCTGTTAAAAGAAAACAAAGACTGGATGCGTGCTTTCACATCCAGTAAGAGAACACTGGTATTAGGTCAGCAAGCACTACAGGAATATATATTTTTTTTCCCCTTCCATGTGGATGGATTGTAATTTCAGCTACAGGAGTATAGAGATAAGGGAAGGAAAGAAATCTTACAGCACTTCAGGCACTATCACTTTGATGTCTTCAAATGATCCTGGATTTTAATGATAATAGGTGATTGGCATTAACAATATTTTAGTTGAATACCTGGGTTATTATGCTGTGAGAATTCCAGTCAGGCATACCTGTATTGTTGCTGTGAGCAGAGTCCCAATGAATTTCTTTCACCATTAACAAGCTGAGCTAGATCAACCTATAACTCCATGCAGTGGAAGTGAGGTCACAACAATAACGTGGCACTAAAATCTGCTTTAAACCATGGAAATTTTACCCAAACTAGCCTGAGGGCTAGGTTGGATCTTTAGATGTTGCTTCCTTTTATCACTCTGTTGATCTGCGGTGCATGATCCACATCTTCCCATCTGTTTGGAGTTGGATGGAGGAGTCAAGTTCTGCTCCTTAGAGAAATGGAAAGGGAATGAAAAGCTGTAGTGTTTATGCTGTTCAGGATGGAGACTGCCTAAAGTAAATTGCTTGTTAATCATGCAGCCTACAAAAGGGACACTAAGAAATGAGGCTTGAAGCTAGAGGAAAAAGGTCAAGAAATCTTGCAGCTTGCCTCCTGTCCAGGAGAACCAAATACAGGATGGAGAGCTCATCCTCATGAGGAGAAGGAAGCTTGTGGCAAAGTGGAAAGGAGGTGATGAAAGCTCATGCTGCCAAGAGGTAATCTCAACAGGAGAGCTCATCCACTCTCTCTTCTCTGCTCACATCCCTGAAGTGTTCTCAGGCCAAACTTTCAGAGTCATGTTTTATCGCTCAGTACAACTGTTCAGGTTGGTATGGTATCATGTTTAACAATTTCCATTTAATAAAAATCAGGCAACGTTAAAGGTCTGGTTACAGTGGTGTACCCATGTCTCTTAAGCAATGAAAGTAGCATGGACAATTTAGTTCAGCAAACACTAAAATATGCTGCATTCAGATGTATTTTACTGCTATATTTTAAATCATTCAACAGAAAATGCAGTTCTCCTGTCTAAATGCATGTCTCAGCCCTTTGAATCCCATAAGAGGTCTCAAGAAAGTTTTGCTGATGCTGTGATTTCAAAGGTGAGTGTGACTCTACCTCCTGCCCCAGTTATCATCCAGTTTCCTTAATAATTTAAAATCCTTGCTAAAATCCTGACCTTAGAGATTAATAAAATGATCCTTTATAGCCTTTCCAAGTCAGGCCGATTAAACACAGATTTGGCACAGGCAACCTGAGAAACTTCAGTAATGTTATTCATTTAGTTAACAGAGTTACCTCCCCTGCTGACGCACTCCCCATTAATGCCAAGAAAGGCATCTGATCGTGCGGAAGTGGACCGCTTGTTCTGTGCTCTCTATTACCTTGGATTTGGTCCCAATTTAATGATAACATCACCGTGTTTTTCTTGAGAATTGTAATTATTTTATGGGAGTGGGTAGCATTCTGTCCAGCTCACAAGCCTTCCCAAGACAACAGCAGGTCCCAAGCCTGGGCGGCAGCAGGTGTTTCAGAGGGAGGCATTCATTACCTCCATCAAGAGCACCTGAAGAAAGGCTTCTTTGGTATGGCAGTGGGTGATTAATTTATACCCTGCAGCAGGAGATGAAGTATTTTATAATTACAACTGATGGTCTTACTTGTATCAGTATGTCAGCTTTTCTGGACCTAGGCTCTGCTGTAGCCAAGCAGCACCAGCTTAGCTTAGCTCTGCCTGCTCCACTTAAACTGATGGAACTGTACACAGGATGACGGATTTAAAATTAGTTTTCTGTTACGCTACTGTTTATGAATGCCAGCTGAGTCACTGCAAGCTGCATTTAAACCAGTTTACTGGAGTTCATACCTAAAATTAGAGGGGTTTAGTTGAACTAGTTTGAAACTTATCTGTGGGGGTGGCACTGACTGAGAAAATCGTGCTGCAAGGCTGCCAGGCAGGAGGGCTGTGCTGGGGGAGAGGGGACACCTCTGGCCACAGCCTGTCTGCCCACTGCCTCTTACATGTCTCCAGGGGTAGAGATGGCTGTGCCTGCCCCTGTTAGGGACCCAGGAGGAGGAGAACAGCAGGTCTGATCCCAGGAGGAGCTGAAGGAATAGAATCACAGAAACAGTTAGTTGGAGAAGACCTCTAAGGTCACTGAGTCCAACCATTAATCTGGCACTGCCAAGCTCACCAATAAATCATGTCTCTAAGTGTCACATCTACAAGCCTTTTAAATATCTTCAGAAATGGTGACTCTTACTGGAATGCCACCAGTCAGCACTGGCTGGGAACTTGATCCAACACAGAGCTCAGATATTATCCCCCTTGCCCAAAGACCAACACAGGATCATGAGATAAAAGCTGGATCTCTTGGGTAGTTCAGACAGTTTTCCAACCAAACCTTAGTGACTCTGCTTTCAGGATCCAGCACACACTGGAGAAGGGAGAGAGATTATCTAATTATATAAATTTTCCCATTTCCAGAATAGAAGGTCATGTAAAGTGATGCCATGCAGAATGAGGTCTGGCTGTTTAAAGTATGTTCTTTCAATGCTGAACTGGAGGCTTCACTTAAGATCTCATGAGGAGCCATTGAGGGCACCTCCCAAGCCCTGGGCAGAGAGGAGGGCCCAGGTGGAGGCTGTGGGGCACACGGGGGATCCCATGGCAGGGAAGGCTGGACGTTTCCAACTCCTGTCAATGGCAGGGGACTGTCCCTCCATCCACAGGCCTGCAAGGGATGTGTGTGGTTCACGGCAGGTGGGGGCAGAATGCTGTGCCTGGGGAGGCATCCCAAATTCACTGCAGCACCAGGAGGAAGCAGTGAGGGAGACCTCCTTCCCACAGGGACACAGGCCATTGTTTCCCATCCTGGCTTCCTGGTGGGACCTTGGGCAGGCCCTCAGACCACTGGTCCACATAGGCACCTCTGCCACAGCCAGAAGCCTGATGCTTTTCTCCTGTACCCTGCCGCTGAGGGGAAGGGGGTTTGGCTGGCTGCATAGCTGTTGTCAGCAACAGATTTGGCTTTCACGACCACAGGCCACACTTCAAGAATTGGGGATGGCTTTGGGGGCACCTGACAAACACCTCCCTGTACCTACAAGGAGGTGGAGTCAGGCTCCTCTCAGCAGTGTGGGGTGGTAAGGCAAGAGGCAACAGGCACAAGTTTAAATGAGAGTTTCAGGCTGATTATAAGTGGAGCAGGTCACCCAAAGTGACTGTGCCGTCTCCATCCTCAGAGTGTTTCAACCCCCAGCTGGTTCAAGCCATGAGCAGCCTGGTCTACCCCTAGTGCTGGCCCTGCTTTGGGCCAGGAGGTGGACTGGAGACCTCCTGAGATACCTCCTAGCCTGAATTACATCATCATCCTATGATAATCAATACCTGTTTTTAAACCTAGACAACTTTGCACATACAGCACGTTACACTCAGCTGTTAGCCTCAATAAGGTCTTGTGGCAGCCAATTATATAGATTAATCAGCTAACCATCACTTCAGTCAGCTCTGTTTTCACTCTAACTCTGATGTAAGGAACTAAGACAGTTTCATTTTTCAAAACCCATGCACCTGAGGTAAACTTTCCAACATGCATGCTTAAGTAACCTCTTTCTGAGTGTGCTGAGCTCTCATCATCTGTCTCTTAAAGGGAAATTATTGCCAACTGAGCACTTTGGGGAACTTCATCCTTTGTTTACCCGCGTACATAAGACTTCTGAACCTTATTTTTTGGCATATCTTCTTCAGTGCCTCTGCCATAGTAGCTTCTATGAGTTCTGAAAAGGCAAATTCTTTCCTTGGAAAAATTAGTATCATAGAATCATAGAATCTCCTGAGTTGGAAGGGACCCACAAGGATAGAGTCCAAATCCTGGCCTTGCACAGGACAACTCCAAGAATTACATCATGTGCCTGCTTTTTGAACTCTGTCAGGCTTGGTGCTATGACCACATTGCTGGTGATTGTGTTCCAGTGACCACCCATTATGTCTGTGTTATCATCCCCCCAAGATCAAAACCAGTACCTGGCCCACCAAAACTCTCACAGTAAGTGAAAAGAGATACTTCCAAGCACAATGACCCATCTGTTAGCCATAGACTTTGTAAGCAGAGGAGCCAAGATCCACCATCCTTATCCAATCAGTTAAAAGTTTTGCTATGATATAAGGGAGCATATATTAAATATGATCCTTACTATGTTTTTCTAAAATATTAAATTTTGTGTATACTTTATTTTTAGTCATATGCTATCTGTAAAAAAAAAAGACATTTTTCTTTTCCAACTTTTGTTTATACGTCTGTTTTCTTCTCTTTTTGCAATAAATTGGTCACTAATTTAATCATCTTTAAGATCCATATGTTCGCCCACACCAGCCTTAGTATGAGTACAGTGAGATACAGATTCTTATTTGCTGCACTGATGTATAATTAAACATTCTGAATTTCAATAATTTCAATTTCTTACCATGAGAGATCACATGGTTATCTGCAGCACAGGGAGATAATCTTTTCGGTTTAAATGATTCAGAATTTTCTACAGTCATCTTTTATTTTAACTTCCAGTCTTTGATAACAGAGTTTACTTACATCAAAACAGTCTTCACTGAAATGGTGTCTTTTGTTTTGTTTTCTTTTTTTTTTTTCCCCTCCTATGGCCATATTGGCAAGTTTCACAGCTGAGCAGTATGACAAATACCATATGTTCACCTTCAGGCCACTATGTTATTTGCTAGTAGCTGCAATTCCTGCTGCTGTGGTTGCTCTGTGAAATTAAGAGTGACTATGACACTTTCCTTCTACTACCTTATGTCATCTTATGTATCTAGGCAACTTTCTAGAGTCACTGCTCCATGAAATGGAGAGAAATGTGTGTAGATTCACATTTCACATTGGTAAAACACAAGTAACATTTGAATTCTCAACAGAAATGAAAAACATTCCAATTGGAAAGTTGCCTGCAAAAAATTCAATACCTTTCTGCCTTTATTAATTTATTTCAACCTATATTGTTTATGAATCTAATGAAATGCAAGGCTAGAGCTCCATTTCAGTATGAAATGACTCAAGGGAATAGGCTAAATGTCCAACTTCATGAACAATACATGACAAAGCTGCAGAGAAAGTCCTTTGGTTAGTTTATCTAGTGGCTTGTAACTTCACTTTTGAATAAACAGGGGTTGTCAGGCTGAGGTAGCAGAAGATTTTGCCATGAATATTCGTGCAAACATGCCTGTCCTAAGTCTTCCACAGTTTAATGGAGCTAGTCCTCTACCTTGCTTTGATTGACTTTATTAAAGAGTTTTTGCTCATTTTTGCTTAAAATTTCCAAGATAGAGAGCACAGAAAAACAACCAACCAAACTGTCATTCCCTGAAGACCAAAATAGCTGTCAGTAGGAGCTAAGAGTTCAGTAGAAAGGCAGGATCGAGCCTTATATTTCCTAGTCTTTTTTTGAGTCCTGCTTCCCTCAGAACCACAAAAGAAGGGCTCACTAAGTAAGAGATTTCAGAATTCTTGCTATTTTTGATCTTTTAACAAGTGGTGCCATTCTGGGCCAAAGGGTTCCCTTCCTTGATGCACTGGCTCCAGAGAAGCTCCTGCTGGTCCTTCTCCAACCAGACCAGTAGCATCATCACTTCCTCTGATTGGGAAATCCTCCTCAATGCTTTGGGCTGACTCTTCCTCCTTATGCTTTATATTCTTCATCAGCTACAACCACTCATCTGCAGACATGAGCAGCTCTCTAGTCAGCAGCTGCACTGGAAGTTCAAAAAACTGCTTTATTAGGCACATGCTCTCCCAAGTTAGCAACGGTGCTAATGCTCTAAGATGAAGGAAGAGGGGGAAAAAGTAGAAAATCATATTCCAAGTTAGCAAAGGTGCTATTGCCTTGAGAAAATCACTGGCAGATTTAGTGTGGGATTTTATCAGGACTTTGCAGAAGCAAGGGGAGAGAGCTAAAAATACATAGTTGGATGTAGTCTATATGTTTATACAGTATTAAATAGTTCAGTCTACACTCAAAAGAAGGATTTACAAGGTGTTCTTCCATCCAGTAAGAGTTTCTTTAAGCAGGTGTGTCTGCTCTTTCCACAATGTGTGAGGAAAATTAGCATCATAGAACAGAACCCGTGAAGGCGAAAACAAGAGCTGTTTGGGTAGCAAATAGAGACATACGGAATTTTAGATCTGCTTCCCTTCAGGCAATGTTATTTTAGGCTGACTAGAGATGCCTGCACACCTGTGAGCCCCCTCCTGGAGTAATTGTCCAGAGAAGCGAGGTCATCTTGTTCTCAAAAGAACAAGCAGGTGTTGTTCTCCTTTTGTGGAAGTGTCCAAGAACGAAAATCGGTCACTCAGAAGCAGCGGTGGCACCAATTCTTCCTTGTGGGTTTGTTTGCTTCGTCAGGTACTCCAGCTTCCAGTGAGATGCAGGACAATTGCAGATAGAGAGGTTTCAGTTGAAGTAGGAATTTTGATGAAATTTAGGCTCCTAAATTCATAGTTGTTGTCCTGAAGACCTCTGGTTTATCTGTTACATATTATTAGTCGAAAATTTGATCATATTCTGTCTTTTGGGTCATTGTGTAGAAATACATACAGTATATAGAAATTGAGAAAATTAATAAGGGTTTGCCTACAGTGTTCTTCAATAAGGATAATTAAAATGCAGTAATTTTGTTGCTTGGTACAGTCAGAATCCAAAGACACTTCAATTTGTGCATTTTGTGATCATCTCGTCCTTGGATCAAGGGCACAGATCAGGGATTTGAACCTAGACTTCTCCCTTCCCTCTCTTGCAGACGTGCCTATGTCCTTTTAAAGTTGTAAAGGGGACAGATGAAGTCTTCAAATGAAATTATTTTCTTCTGTGCATTTTGACTAGAGATAACATTGGTAATAGATGCTTTCCAGCTAATAAAGCTGAAACCTTGTGAGATCAAGGTGTCAAAAGAAGAGTTGTTAGAACAAGCTGCTATAATTAAGCAGTAGCAAATTTAAAAGAAAACTTGGTTGCTGCCCTACCAAGTATTCTGTGGAAACACAAGAACAAAATGGTTGTGTTGTTAACAAAACACACAGCATTATTTTAGCAGCAGACCTTGGGGTAGCAAATTTCAATCTTATCTCTAACAGAGGCTCCACAGTTGCTGTGAAAATTATAAAAAAGTTTGTCTACTGTCACTACTGAGTAACAGGTCGAAACAATAATTAAAGAAAGTTATTAGAAAGCAATAGGAACAAGAAGGGATGCAATACAAATCAACACTGATGCTGTAAAAGAAAGTGGACTATTGTACATGCTAGCGTAGCAATGCCTAAAGCAAAATAACCTGAAAAAATTTGTTTGGACTTTTAGAAACTACTTTTGCCAAAATTCCTGAAATGGAGCCTGTTAAGGAAATTAAGTAATCATGAGGTGAGGGAATTAAGATTAGGGAACAGCAAGCCATAGAAAAGCAAAGACTATAAATGAATACCCAGATACCATGCTGGCAAAAGGCCAGCCAAGAGATGACTGCAGAGCTGCACTATGAATGCTGTCAAATACATTTCAAATGATGGAAAAGCTCACTTGAAGTGCAACAAAGTGTGAAAAACACCTAACAAAGGGACCCAACAAAACTAGGTAAACTGGCAGTGGGATGATAGACGACATGTCAAAACGAAACAGTGTCATGAATAATATTGCTAGGTTAAAAATGTTTTTGGTTTTGTTTTTTTTTTTTAACCCCAACACTTAGGGGTGGAAAGGGTCTTGAAAAAAATTCACTGAAGTACTCCTTATCTGCAGTGATAGTCAAAATGTGGCTGGATGTCTACACGAAAATAGAAGTAATAATAAAATTATTACTACGTTGTATGTGCAACATACTTTACTACACATGTATAAGGTTTCTTAAGGTACAATGTGTGGGCACATGGGTGGGAGCGCTTAAGTGTATCTGTGAACATATATGCACTGGCATAAAATATTCCCCATCTCTAGAGCTGAATTTTTAGGAGCAATAATATTTAATACGACAATGCTATGATTCAGATGTTCTGTGCAGTTTGGAATGTTATACCCCTGAAGTGTTAGTGTTTCAGGTATTCTGCGTGTGCACATATACTCACAGAAACATATACATGCAAATTTATGATATACGTCTAAAAGTATTTTTCCCTGTTTCACTGCCTTTTATAACATTTTACCTGTTTATGGACTCCTTACAAAAATGATTATGAGCAATGAAAGTATTCCACAGGAATATAGGCTGAATAGACAGGGACATCTCGTTTCACAGAGGAGCTGAAGAAGTGTATGAAGGATACATGAAATCATGGTAGAGAGTAAGACAGTCAGGTGGTGTGTTTAAGGAGATATTTGATGCACCTGAAATACAAAACTCCCAAAACAGAGGTACTCTTACATTTATCACTGGAAGAGTAAATTTACCACCAGAACTTGCTGGCATATGATAACCACTGGGCCCAGGAGTTTAGCAAGATTCTCCAAGCCGTTAGACAGTTGTGTCAACGACAAAAACCACTGGAACCATCAAGTAAAAAAGAAATTAATGAGCACACATGGGGATAATGAGGCTCAAAACGATATTTCCTGTAGCAGCAGGGCTTTCTACAGGGTTTTTGGAGTGATTTGAGGCACCTGAAAATACAGGCAATCATTGGATTGGTGAGTAACAGTGTGATCTGGCAAGGCAGTTAGAAGTGATGATCTCAGTTCAGGGTAGGTAGGAATACCAAGTGCTGTTTCTATTGCCTTAAAACTCAAAATCATTCAACCTGATCAGAGAGAAGTGCATAATCTCTTTGGATTCCTGAAACAGGTGTTGGGTTACATGATTTCTTTCAATGCAATTTTTAATTTAGCTCATCTATTGTTTAAGCTCAATTTCAATACTCAAAATCACTGTGAAGTGAAATATTAAGTATAGAATGTTAGACTGATGCACAAATCTGTGAAGGCAATTTAAGTATCATATTTGCTGATAATGCTATACTAGAAACAGAATTTTTCCCTAGAAATTTCCTGCCCTAGATAAATAGAAAATTAACGTCTCTATTGTGACATATGGTCTTTTGTCATACTGGTTTTGAACACAATTGTAATTAAGTTTGCAAATGTTAAAAGTGGGCATTCACAAGCAGATGATCTCCACTTATTTATAACGCTTAGGTATGAAATAAATCAAATCTCTTAAGTGTCTAACATGCTCAGCAACTGCAGCTGCAAAACCAGAGGAAAGTTTTCTATCTAGACAGGCCTTTGTAAGTAATTAGCTATTTTTCCCTGATTTTGTGTGTTTCCCTGTAAGTCTAGCTGGCTAACTTAGGGGTGATTTCCTCTGCTCAGCATGTCTCATTAAGTGACATGGTTGTCAGTGTGAAGACTGACAGTACCTGCTTTCTCCTTTGTGGGCAGTTCTCAGGAGCAGGTAAGCCTGGCACTGACAGCTTTCATCTGGTACCTTGGACTGGTAGTGAGGGAAATACTTGGGAGAGGGTTGGTGACTTTGATTCAGTGGCCAACCTTTGTGTGCTGGGGTTGTTGGCTTTTCTTCCCCCTTCCACAATTGAACTTTCTGGGCAATTTTGTCTGTAGCTGTCTAAAGGGATGAGAGCCAGAGCTGGTGAAAATCTGTGGCCTAGGAGAGGAGAAAGAGCTTGGAAATATCCTAATCTGACAAACCCCCTGGTGTTTCTGTTCTGGGATTTGTTTTGTTTTTCATTTCAGTAGGAAATAGGCAATCCTCTCAGGGGAAACTAAAATCAGAGCTTAAGTTTAGACACCAAAGTCAAACAGCTACACTTCCCAGATTCCCAAGAAGATAGGCTGCTTTTGCGCACTGCTCATGGGACTGGAGATTGCCCCAGAGGAGGGGCCTGGTAAACTCAGCCAGTGCAGTACATAAAAAACAGCACACTGATCTCTCTGTTCTTTTTGTCTTAGGTATTCTGAGTTATAGCAATAGGGTCCAAGAATTTCAAAGAGCATGCTGTAAAATCTGTTGCCAGATAGATGAAACCGGTCATTCCATGGCTGATCTGTACACTTACAGGATGGCACTGAAGTGAGAACTATGTTAATTTGCTTTGTATATGTGTGAGGACTACTTTATATTCACTACAGGATCCTTAATATTGTGTTATTTCAGCTTTCTGCATTTGAATATATATCCTACTATTGCCTTATAATTTTGTTCTAACTCTGAAAGCGTGCTAATTGGTATGCTATTTGCCTTTTTGGTTGCTATTTTGATTGAGAATCAGCAGTAGATATCTATATTTACAGACTGAAACTGAATTATAACTCTATTACTGTAAAATTTAGTTTTACCTTTTTTTTTTTTTTTCCTCCCAGCAGCAGTAAGCCCTTGAAAATGGCTCTTGTTGTTCACCATCAAAATAACACACTGCTTACACGGGAGTTATTCATCACAGGGTATCATTTAAAATATTATTTCAAAGGTGAACCTGGTGGTTCTATTTCATGTAGGCTTTCATATTTTTCCCCCTCTTAAGAGCAAATACTCAGTTTCAGGAAAATGCTCCGAATTGTTAATATCGGGTGTGCCAGCCTCGGAGAGGCTTTAGCAGCCTCTGAGCTGAGCAAGCTGGGTAGGCAGCAGGAGAGATTGCTCTCCTCCTTACTCTTGGACCAGAATACATTCCAAAGAGAGAGTGGCTTTCTAGCAGCCCAGCCTGTGTGTCCACAGAGAGCTGTCTCGAGCGTTTGACCTTCTTTCTCTCAGAAGTGTGCCCACGGGCTAATAAAACAAGGGTCACCTATAATATTTGCAGATCTGATGACATTGATTTCTTTTTCAGTGGTTGTCAGCTCTGCTGAGGTTGATATCTGGGGTTGCTGCCCCTCTGGTGTAAGTACTGGAAGCAGGTGTTTCAGAGCCACACACCAAAAGGCGAAAACACTCAATCTAACTCATTTGGATCTATGAAAGACATTGGACAATTTGTTCCCTTCTTGAAACTTTTGTTCCCTTCTTGCAACTTTCCCCCATCTTTCTTAATGTGTGTGCTAATTACTAATGTATGCTGCAGTAAATATTATTTACTCTTCTTCTCTCAGGGTGATTTGTAATTCATAGAGGGTTGAGAACAGCTGGAAGGCAAGTCAGTGATCCTGAAATTTTCTGGGACTAAAGTCAATGATGTTTTTATGGTCATCTAAGTTTCCTGGGAGTATTTTGTGTTACATTAAGTAGTTGTTATGCACCAATGAGCATGCCTAATGAATGTAGCCACTTCTGTGGCTGATAAATTATGGGGACAAATTTGAATGCTTATTAACACGTATAAATTAACCCCACGTGAACATTGTAAAGACTTCTGCAGCGTACAAATTATTACCATGACTTACCACTCTGTTTGGATCTGGGTTTATCACTTGTCAGAAGGAGGTCAGCCTAAATGAAAATAAATAAATTACTTCTTTCTAATAATGGAAACTGTATTAATATAAAACTGATTTAAATGCTGATACCTGTGGGCAATTCCTTTCCTGTCAGAATTACCATTGGAAGATATTGAGAGAGATAACTACAGTATAGTAGTGAGAGCCCTCTGTGCCAGTGGCAAACTGAACGAAGTGGAAGTGTCACCTTTCTTTATTTCAGAGAAGGCTGGAGTCCCTGGAAACAGTGACCTGCTCAAATCCTTTACAGGGCCATCACTTACGTTTGCTTTTTTAGTATAGTCTTATTTTTCTGTGGCCACATGCAGATGTTTTTATTGTTGCCATGAGCTGAGGTACAGTCTTTTCTGGGCAAAGACATATTTTTCTTTTAGGAAAATCCATCAGGTAAGAGGGTTTTATTATCATATGCAAAATAAGTCAAAAGGAGTAATTTTAAAAAGTAGCTTTTGATCCAGTAGAGCTTTTTCCCGGGAGCTCTGATCAGATAACTGGTTGCTTTAATTGGTACTCGGTGTAGGAAGAGATGCTAAATACCTCTGCCTGTCAGTTCACCCAGATGTACAGAATAATCCAAAAAAGCACATGCAGTAACTGACAGCAGTGAATTCTAAAACAGCTGACAGTCATGAATAATGCAGTAAGGTAAAAAAAAAATACTGTGGTTAGAGGTAGTTCAGAGGTGCCTTTACTACATCTTCTTTAAATGTAAAGTATTATTCAGAAGTGGAACTCTTCCTGTGAGTTTCACTAAATTAGACAGCAAACTATGAAGGCAAGCTTAAAAAAGAGTAGTATCACATCTGAAATCTTTGAAATATAAAAATCTGGGGCCTAGGAAGGAAGTTCTACTAAAATGACATGTTTGTAATTGTAAAACAAACATTATTTCTTTTCTGTCTGTATGTATAACAGAGAGAGGTTTCTGCAGACTGGGAAACAAACATATGCAAAAACAACTGAGGTCCCATAGAAAGGGTCCCAGTGCCTTCAGTGGATGCTAATGATGGAATATTTTCACACTCCCTGTCTGAAGCATGTAATTTGATAATGCAGGTGATGCCAGTATTCCCTGATACTTAAATCAATACATTATTCTCTCTTGTTTGATTGTAGTTTTGGTAGATTTACTATTTCTGCCTGCATAGATTTCCTTTTCACCTTTGTCAGCTTAACATAAGATTGCAAGAATAGAGGTACCGACTGTTGCCAAATATTCCCTAGCAATCATTGTCATAAGAAAAGTAAGAGTAAAAAATAAAAGTATTTCAAGGAAATTGTGCTCCTTCCCTAAGATGGTCTCCTAGCCTCCAACAACTTATATCCCAGCGACTGAGCTTGGAAGTGATGACCTTGTACTCATTTGCTCTCAATGAATGTCTCTTCCATAACTAAGCCATCTGTATGAGAAATCACTGCCACCCCCTGCCAGAATGACCTCTACAGTTTACTGTCAAAACTCTCCTTTTGCGTCTATATTTTTGACCTGTTTGGTGTGAGGTTGTGTGGTTTAATTTTTTTTTTCCCCAGTCCATGTGGAGATGCTCCTTATCCAGTGGAACTGTTGATGCCTGAAGGTGGCGAGGAGGTGATTGAAAGCTTCTGAGATCTGCGGGAGTTCTTTCTGTCTGTTTCATGAGTTTGTGAGGCAGGATTTCCTTCACAAAGTCCATGTTGTCTCCTTCTTGATGTCCCAAACTTATCAACATCTCCTGTTCTTAGGCAGTTTCACCAGAAAAGCAGTGTAGAGGTGGTTGAGGTTTGTTTGTTTGTTTGTTTGTTTGTTTGTTTGTTTGTTCTCTCTGGGTTCCTTGATCTCCTACAGGATTGTTTTTGTTTGTTTTGTTTTTTAAATAGATGATAGCTTTGCCACCCTCCAGTCCAAAGGGTCATCAAGGAATTATGTTGGACTGCAACAGAACACAATAGTCATTTCCCAGAATGGAGTCTTCACTGTATGAGAAAAGCAGAAGTGTCAGACTGCTGTGTCCTGCCCGCTGTACGAAGAAGATGAATATGTAGATCAAGTTTTAACAAAGAAAGATAAGCATACAGAAAAGAGAACCAATCATGGTAGCATGTATCAAGGCTCTGTGATACAGCAGCATTCATAGAAAGCAGCCCTTAGGAATGACCTGAGGTTTGACTGTTACACACGCAGACTGTGCTTAGAATTCTTGCACTGTTTTCCAGAGCTGTGTATACCCTGACAAATAAAAGATGACCCGTTTTCAAACTGGTTCCAAGCAACAGGGACAGGGTTTATGTGTATGCTGTGAAGCAGCAGCCTCTTGCAGATCAGGGCTGTCTTGCAGACAGCTGTTTGAAGAAATCTGTACCGGAACCAAGGGCTTAAAGAACAATTAAGCTGTGTGGACAATCAATAATCAAGCTTGGCCTTGTTTTATTTAGGGGTATAAAGGCACTCAGTACGATCCTTCTAATAAACAGAGACAGCTTGTAAAAGGATAAGAGAAACAGAGCGATTTCTGAGTAAATAATCTGATCTAGGGAATGATGTAAATGACTAGCAGAGGCATTTTCATGCAGCATGAAATCATTAATGTTATGTAAGAGCTGAAAGCATTCATGAAAGGCTGGTGCACTTGTATCGGGACATGGATCATGCTCTTACTGACATTTAGTGTCCTTTTATTCCTGGATCTGGGGTCACTTAGGGAGCTCCATCTTAGTAAATTGTATTTAGGCTGTAATATTTTGATGTTAACTGAGCTGAAAAGGACTCTCCCGATGGGCTCCTTAGTGAGAAGAAAAACCAAATCTGAATTTTGGAAGGAATGACTACATGTCTTTCTTACCTGATTTCAAATCATTAAGTTGAATCTGAATTTTGACCTGAAATTACTGAATTGTAAATTACTGAAATGTAAAAATGAAATGAAAAGGGGTGGAAGTGTTTCTGCTTAATCTGCTGGTATAAAATGCAGATGTTGGTTTTGGTGTCTGAGAGCTGTAATTACAAGCAGAGCAAAGAAGGAAGGTAGTGGTGGTTTGAGTGCCTTTCAGAGCAGCACTCCAGATGCTGAAATAAGCTGTATTTTACATTAACTGCTTTCAGGCTGAGATCTCTTTGCACAGTTTTTTTTCTTGAAGGCTAATTAACAAAGATGTTTTCATAATACAGTCCCTATTTCCCGATACAAAATCTTCACTGTTCCTGGTCTAAATGGTAAGCATAAGTTAATTAATACAAGCAAATTTGCCCATAGTAGACATGTCTTGTTAAACAAATGAAGAATTTCAGAGATATAAAAGCACATGATTGACACATAATGTGCAGTCAAGGGAAATACGATCCTGACAAGCTTTCAGCAATGTGACACTGAATGCTGCACTATGCAAAGTTCAAGTAACAGAATTAATGGGTTTCATTAGAAGAATCCAGAGCACACTGACCCATCACCTATGAAAACCCAGCTCAAGGCTAGATAGAAAAATGGTGGTTATTTTGTTTCTTTCCTAGTACCAAAAGATTTTGTCTTTTAGGCCTCAGAGTGCATCTTGACAACATAAGACAAAGAAGGTGTTACCTTGAAAAAGCTGTCGGTCGCGCAGCCCAGGGCACGATAGACTCATAGAATCACAGACTCATAAAATAGTTTGGGTTGCGAGGGACTTTTAAAGGTCATATATCCATCTTGGATCTTGCCCTCCCTTACAACCATCCCAAAAACCTTTGCTCCACATTGTTCTCCTGGTGCATAGTGGCACTCTTACCCAGCAGGACACAGCTCGCTGCCCTGGAGTGTGAGAGAAGAGCTGAGCAGGCAACTGAGCTAGAAAAAGGTGCTGCATATGTGATTAGAAATTAACACCCTTTTGATAATGGTAGCCAATACTATTATTTGTCTGCAGTTTTAATTCCCTCAGCATCTCAGTAACTGTGCATGTTTTGACTCTTCCGTATGTACTTTGATCTTTCGGGGAAAACCCCTAAGTCATAGAATCTTAGAATCATTTAGGTTGGAAAAGACCTTTAAGATCATTGAGCCAAGTCTGAGAGTGTCAGGGATGTTTTCTTGATATACACTTAAAATCTTTTCTGAACACAGCTGGGTGAAAACTGTGTAAACCAAAGGGAATGCAGCCTGACAGGATACACAGAGCAGTGTTTATCTGGATGTAATTTTCAGTGAATGGAACTACACTTCCAATTCAGGAAGACAGAGAAGCTGTTATTTTGGATAGCTACAAATTTAGGCAAATGGAAACTGCAAATACTCTTCTGCAGATTCAGACATCTCCAAGAGATAGGCTAAGATTGTTTTCATGAATATTCCATTTAAATCAGTTGCAATGGTTAGCTGTGAAGCACCTCTTGGGTACTCTGATTTAATTTGTTTCAGAACACAAATCAGGTATATTTAGCTAACCCTCTGAAATTCCCCTG
>JAYRBT010000001.1:98565774-98590638 GCA_036023395.1 Myiotriccus ornatus
TTGAGCCAAGTCTGAGAGTGTCAGGGATGTTTTCTTGATATACACTTAAAATCTTTTCTGAACACATCTGGGTGAAAACTGTGTAAACCAAAGGGAATGCAGCCCGACAGGATACACAGAGCAGTGTTTATCTCAATGTAATTTTCAGTGAATGGAAGTACACTTCCAATTCAGGAAGACAGAGAAGCTGTTATTTTGGATAGCAACAAATTTAGGCAAATGGAAACTGCAAATACTCTTCTGCAGATTCAGACATCTCCAAGAGACAGGCTAAGATTGTTTTCATGAATATTCCATTTAAATCAGTTGCAGTGGTTAGCTGTGAAGTACCTCTTGGGTACTCTGATTTAATTTGTTTCAGAACACAAATCAGGTATATTTAGCTAACCCTCTGAAATTCCCCTGTATTATCTTTTTTCATTAGACTCTCTAAAACGTGTTTTTACTGTTATATTTTAAAGAGGATTAATATTCCTTAATATAAATCACAATAGTCTCCTTAGTTATGGTGCATCTTCAGGTTTACAGAGTTTAAGCTATTTAAATGTCAATTTATTTTTGCCTAAATTATTTTATTAGAGCTGTTGTAAGAGTAAGACTGTCATTAGAAATATTTTACGGCTTGATGCATCAGATACAGATCTTCTTGAGGACCTGGTTCTTTCTTGATTATTGTCCAACATCTCAACCAGTCCTTATCTTTTTCTTAAAAGTTTGAGAACAACTAGGGATGGATGTAAAATCATAAAAAAATTAAGGTTTTATAAAAACCTATTTTATAATAACCCCCAGCAGATACATTCTCGATATGTCACCTGGAAATGCTAGCAAGCCCTATTCTGCCTTCTAAGAGCATGAACATGAGCTGCAACTTGAGCATATCTGGAATTCTTAGATTTCTCCCCTCCATGCTGTCATTCTGCTACTGACATTTATCTGTTATTTTTTTATGGTCATCTGATGTGAAATACATGGGACTCTCTCACTTCCGGAAAAGACTGTTATGGTGACTTTGCAGAAGTTGCCCTATTTTGTAAAATGCAATTGAGGTTGATCTGTGAAACTCTCAGCAGAGGTCTCCTCTCTCCCACGTGTCCTGCTTACTCTGAGTCACAACTTCCACTCAGAGCGAACTACAGAGGCTGGGCACCGAATATCACAAGGAGATCAGTAAGCTGGTGTTGTCTGGGGCAAAATGAGGACATGCATGTTTTTCTTTGGATGGAGATTTTAATGTCATTGCAAGTGGCTTACGTATAATTCCTTGGATTTATTAAAAAGGTTGATTTTAATAGATGGATGGGGTTAGAGCAAGAATGAGGAATCTAGTCACAGTTTAGCCACTGATCTTTTGGCTGATCTCTTAATAGTCATTTGCTAGGGCTTTCGGAAAGGGCCTGGAATTTGGGGTGTCCCAGTTCAGAGTCCCACTTCTGATTTTATTTACTTTTTTTTTATTTTGGAGGAACACTTAAAAGCACTACCTGTTTTTTTTAGATGGAAACACAAACTGATTCTTTTGAAACAAGCTCAACACATCTTAGTCCAGGCTCTTGGTGAAAAAAGGATATTTTTAGAAATTCCCTTTTTGTTGTTTTCTTATCCATATTATGGACACAGCAATGTTAATCATGTAAAGCTTTTGCATCTCTGTTAAGGACATTTAGCTCTGCTTCATCTGAAATTTCTATAAAGCTGTGAAAGCTACAAACCAGGCGTTCCTATCTTTTGAGCCTACAGTTAAGTGTTTGTACATGAATTTGCATTTTGAACCCGCGCATGTTTCAAACTGGTTCACAGTGCACTGAGAGTGGAGGCAGATATGAGATGTATCTTAAGGACAGCTCCTCAGTGTGCCAACTGGGTGCTCTTCCAAAGAGATTGCCCATGAGTGCCCTTTCGACTACACTTCGCTGGCAATAGAAGGGGAAAGGAAGAACGTCACAAACCCTTCATCTCACGTGCTAAGGTTGACCAGTGCTGAGCATTCAAACACATGAACATGCAGGAGAGAAAATGGGTTGTAATCATTACACCTGTGACTCTTTGCCAGCTTCACATTCCTATCAGTTCTTCAAGTTCTTCTGACCATGACAGCACAGATGGGTCAGGGCAGTGTAACAGTAATTCCTGAGGTCGTGTCACACTCATGAGGGCGTGAACCTCAGCAAATACAAGACTTCAGCTTCACTGACCTCTTGGGTGCATCCTGATCCTTGTTGTTAAAGTGACTTTGGTAGAAAGTAAAATCAAAGCCGCAATTACTGTATTTTTATGTCAAACTGCAATAGAGAAAAGGAGAACACTTCAGCAAGATTTTCATGTAGGATTATTTCTTGTAGCCAGCTCATCTACAAGTTATACATATAGATATACATCCCTTGTGAATAATTGCAGTCTAAAGAGAGGGGTTTTAGCATTCCATGTTGGGTGTGTTAATTCCCACATTCAGAGAGCCCTTAGGTCTAGGTGGGAATTACCTGTTTTGGGGGGAAGGACTTAACCTAAAAGGCCTGTGAAAGCAGGTGTGCAATAACGAAAAGTAGAAACCTAAGACTGGGATTTGCTGTTAGATGTAAAATTAAGGAAGTACTGAGGAATGTAGGGTAACTGGGATCATTGGTGGAACGTGGAGGAAAAGAGAGTCATCTGAGGGCAGAAGCAGGAAGCCCAAGATCTGGCAGAGACCCAGCTGTCCATGACAGGTGTTCTACACCTCCTTATAATGTCACCTCCTACTTACCATCAGAGAGATGCTCCGGATCTGATCAGCTGTGTACCTGCAAACCAGCTCTGTTGACTAGACAAGGAAATCTGCCCTGGCTCTGAAATTTTCAAGCAGTCCCTTCAGTGGGACTGATTTTGTTTAATTCATATTCTGATTTAATGCGGTTCATGTGTGAATACGCTTGTGTAAGGATGTAAAATCAGACACAAATTATTGCGTTCACTTGGTCTCTACCACAGAAGAAAGCACTTGAACAGATGTGAGGGAAAAAGGAGCCACATTTATTGTACAGCATTGTAACATTGTAAAAAGTAATTAAGAAGAACTACTGAGAGATATAACAATTTTAGAGTTTTTTTTAAAATGTGACAAGCAGAAATCAGAAAGGAGTTGATGTGAGTTAATTGAATTTAAAGATATCTTACAGAAGACAGCAACATCCTACTTAAGTGTTACCGTAACACTTGATATTTAAGTATATGATCCTTATCAGACAGCTTTGATCAACCTTTAAACAAAACTAAATTTTGTTTTAATCAAACTGATGGCATTAATTGCTTACTTGACAGTTTGTGGTATATTAGCAGTATGTTTTATGTAATATAAAAATTGATAGATTAAATGCTATCTAGATTATTATTTTAGAATTATTTATAATTTGATATTAATTATATATAATAAATAATTATATTTGTTTATAATTATGAAATATTATCTAGATTAATATAGATAGATTAAGTATTATGTAATTACCTCCCTACTTGTAAACAGTGTCCTCAATGGTGTGGTTCACTAATTCAATACTTAATATGTTTAATGCAACTTTTAATTTGAGTTGAGGGTTTTTTCCCCCTCTTTTCTTGCTTACCAGCCACATATTTAGTGGAGTTTTAATATAAAATGATGTATTTGATATAGATCTGTCAATGAAGACAAAGTCAAGCAATCATGATTTAGTAATAAAAGCAGTTTGTGGTTATCTGTAGGTGTATGTTTGACACTCTTGATTCATGAGTTACTTATCTCCCAAGAAAATTCTTGTATCTTTTACTTTGCAATGGATAATTTCACTGTATTTGAGGGGCAGACATATAGGTATATTCCTCATCATAGGATATTAGGAATGTTAGAAATATTTTAGGTTCAAACCTTTTAGGTGAGGACAGATATCTTGCATCCAAGGCTTTTTTTTTCCTGGGAAGTCAGCATAGGCCAGCATAGGTATGATGTTCCCATGGTGACCAAGTGAACTCTTGAATTAATTTTCACGAAACACTTCATGTTACACAGATTTACACCTATCACGAAGGGGTACAGACTCAGAATATCATAGGACAAAGAGTGGTACCAAGGGAACTTCTAAGACAAGGGCAAAAATAGCCACTAGTAGGGAATGATGACCATTTTCCCCACCAGTGGGTAATTACATAATACTTAATCTATCTATATTATAGATGTATCTCTCCTTTCCCTTCCATGCTGAATCTATATTACACCAGGCTCAGAAAATCTGTTATAGATGGGTAAACATGAAAAGAGCTTGTCCCTAGATTTTTATAATTTCACTTGGAATTTAAAAATAAATTTCCCTTTTCTTAAAAAAAAGCATGTGGAACAATTTTGATTTTGAGGAAAGGGGCAGGATGGGCTAAGAATGTTTGTGTGTGTGTTTTTTAGCATAAATAATTTTCTTGAAAACAGATTAGTGGATCACATTACTCTGTAATGTAATGTGGCCAGGGATTAAACTCTAGGACTCCACTGTTAGGGTAGTTGTTATTTCCCAATGCCCTGCTAGAGTGATCAAGAGGGGAAACAGGTGTGTATTGGTTGGATTTGGAGGAATTCCTTATAATGAAGCCAAGTGACACAGTAGGTTAAGTACAATGAAATGACACAACACTCTCTCTTAATAAATAATCATCAATAGCTGAAAAGTTAATTTAAATAATGCTGTTGCTGTATAATAGGAGCTAAGATGGTTCAAGCTAGTTGTCATAAGAAAAACCAATTCATTTCCCATTATTTATTGCTAGTTTACATGCAGTTCACATATTTGTGTGATTCCAGGTGGTTAAAAGTCAAACATTTAAGAGGAGTTCCCTTACTGAACAAAGGTTTCAATATTTTGGTTTTTTTTAAGGCAGCCCAAAATGGCTATTTCATGTTTTTTAAAATTTAGTACCTCTCTCCCACACCTGTCCTGTTAGACCTTTTATTTATTCTTACAAATTAAAAAATGATGCAAAGTAAAAGTGAAGGTGGTGTTGTGTTGCGCTTGTTAAAATTTGCTGTAAGCATATAATGAAATGACTGTTATAGGTTTCTTCATATTTCTAAAAAATCTTCCACAAGGAACCACAACTGGCTGAGATGATTGCATTTTTTTAGCAGTCTGTAGAAAGCTAAAGTGATGTTTCAGAAGTGCTGAAGGAAAATAACACAGGGTTTGGCTTGTCTATTAATTTGCATCCTTGGCTTTTCTAGTTCTTCTCCTTATAATTTGCACAGCATGGCAAGTTTTAGAGACTTCAGTTGTAGCACCAGTTCTAGTAACAGCTTTCTGTCTTTGACTAGATGTAATACCGGAAAAAGGGGAATAGATTTTTCCTTTAACGTGATGAAAATAAGGATCGTTTTTTTTTAGAAAGAAATTATATAAGAAATTATATATACACAAGACATTTTTATGATTGAGAAAGAGAGACATAGCTCAGACCCATGTGTTATTAGGCATTTGCATTAGGTATTTAGCTTTAAATAGGCAAATATTTGTGTATTGCATTAATAAAGTAGAAGACATTCCCCTGGATTATCAGTCTAGTCTCAGCAATGGAAGCTACAGCACATGCAGTAGCTTCACATGCTGCAGCTGCAGCAGTAAACATGCATATGAAACGTCTTTGGAGAAAATAACCTTTTTACTTGCAGGTCTGACAAGACTTTCCTTTTTCTTTTTTTTTTTTTTAATCTTTTAAAACTACTATATTTCCAGCAAGCCCAAAAAAGGAGTTAACAGAAATTATTTCAAGAAAGCAGGCATAACCCTACCTTTCCCCTGAAAATGCAGAGCAAATAAAAAATAATTGCCCCAAGAATAAAACCAAAGCATTGGTATTTAGTTTAATTTGTTCCTTTTCTGGTGGACAGTGAAAACTGAAGATCTCAGTTAGGTACAACATGGACCCTTTGGACTGAAGAGAGTCATTGATCTGTCATTTTATGAATGCCAAGCTGGCCCTTTTAACACTCTTATCGATCAACATGTTTAACATGCATTACAGCCTTTCAGTATTTAAAGGGAGACTACAAGAAAGATAGGGACAGATGTTTTAATGTGGCCTATTGCAATAGGACAAAGAGTAATGGTTTTAAACTAAAGGAAGGCAAATTTAGTTTAGATATATGGAAGAAAAGAAAGGAAGAAACACTGGAAAAGGTTGCATTCAGGTCACGTTGGATGGGCCTCTGAGCAACTTGAAGATGTGCCTGCTCATTGCAGGGGAGTTGGACTAGATGACCTTGAAAGGACCCTTCCAATCCAAACTATTCCATAGTTCTATGAGCTCTTTGTTGTCGAGTGAAAACACACAAAAAACCAATAGGATGTGGCTGCCAACATCAGTAAGTCATGGGCTGTCTTCATCATATAAGCTACAGGCTCCTCACTCCTGGAACAGTGGCTGTCCCAGAGGTGTTTTTTTGCAGTAGAGATAATGTTGCAAAATCTGAGGCTGTGATGACTAGTGACACAGACACCCATCACAAGCTGTTACTGAATGTCGAGGGAACATCAGACTCTAAGGTGCACACTCAGCAAGTTCATCATCAATTTAGATTTAAGACAGGACAGCTGCAACAGGCTCTCTTGTAGCAAGTCCTTGCATACATAGCATTTAAGCTTGGCTAAGTATGAAAATTAATGTCAATATTTGTGGAGAACAGAAGAAAACTGAAGCTGCCATGATAATTTTTGTCAAGAGCAGACCAAAATGGGGACTTTACATCCACACGTACACAAAATATTGTGAATAATGAAATGATGAATCTAGCAGGAAGAGATTCTGCCTCTGAAATAAGATTAGAACAGTTTATAAAAGCAGTGGAATCACCTCCTCCTCATGTTTACCTCTGTTTTGTTTCTACGTCTGTTTTAGACTATGCAAAGCCCTAAATTAATTGGGCTTTACTTCATTGTTTACACAATGTTTACACATTGTTTACACTTGTTTCTGTTGAGTGAGAATAATCTCAAAATAGTCCTGAAGGCAGTGCATGCCGTATCGGGCTTCAGCACACACTGTCATTTCTTTTTGCCGTCTTAATGCAAAGATTGAGTTTCACCCAACATGTCAAACTGGCTTTATTCTCTTTGCTTGGTTAGAGCCAGTACTGCTTTACTGAGCTTTTATGGAATAAAACAATCCAGACTTCCTTTTGCCAGCTGTCAGCTGTGTCCAGAGAATTCACAGGTACTCCTGGTAAGCCATGTATAATGCTGGGGATTGAGGGGTGCCATCTCCTGGCACTTCTTCCTCCCAGTTACACCAATACGAGCGCCCTGCAAGGAAGAGGCGATCTTGCGGCAATTCTTAATTCTCAGATTTCTAAAAATGATTACAAGTAATCTATCACACCAAATTATTCCCACATACTGCACATTTTTTTTCAATTTCTTCTTTAGACCTTTTGACCTACCTCTCCTGCAGGAAATTTTATAATCAGCTTCCTAACGTGCAGGACAACTCTATTATTTAATAGACACTAATCAAATTACAAATTATGAAAAGATCATATTATGTTATATTAGTGGTTTCTAATGGAAATAAAAGCTACAACATAAAGCCAATAAAGGTCAGTTGACATACAGAGTATGACAATTAAAACTGTAATCAATCAGGAAATGTTACCGTTTGCAGACCCACTGCAATAAACCCAACATATCCGTGCAATATTCCAGATTGATTTTTCCCTTTTTCACACCAAATAGGCCACTAGAATATTCCGTAAACAGCCTGACATTTTGCAGAGCAGTTTCTGCTACAAGTTCAATTATGTCTTTAACAAGGTGTTCAATGTTTTTTGGAATCTGGAAGACCTCTCTGACCCATGACATTCAGTTCAGAGTATGTGCTTGCTTTGCAATAGCGTAATCATTCACTTTGTCCTATACTTAGGACTGAGTGCACCCTCCGTGGGTTTGCAGATGACACTACGCTGAATGGTGCAGTGGACAGGATGTAGGACATCCTGTGGAACCTTGACAGGCTCGAGGAGTGGGCCTATGGGAACTTCATGAAGTTCAATAAGGCCAAGTGCAAGATCCTACAACTGGATTGGGGAATCTCCAGTATCTGTACAGGCTAGGAGATGAAAGAGTTGATAAAAGCCCCATTGAGAAGGACTTAAAGGGACTGACAAGCCAACCACACCCTGGATTGCATCAAAAGCAGCATGGCCAACAGGTCAAGGGAGATGGTTCCGTTCCTGTACTCCACTGTGTCCAGCTCTGGGGTCCCCAGCATAAGAAACACATAAGTCTGTTGGAGCAGATCCAATTATCTGTTGGCAGGTCTTTGTGAGAGTTTGGTGGGGTACAGTATTCTGGGCACCAGTATACTTTGGAAACCACATTACTTTGGCCCAAATTTGTCCTTGTGGTTTCAGTCAGAATTGATATTGTGTACTTTGAAATTGCTGTGTGCTGCTGTTGGTGTGCACAGCTGAGCAGCTGCTCCCTCTCAAGACAAAGGAGGCTGCACTTCAGGACTTGTTCAAGTGATTTCTGATTGTAAAGCATTTTGGATCCTTCAGACTAAAAGGCATTCTTACCACTTCTGCAGCTTCTGGTGTAAGGGGAACAGACGAAAAGTTTCCTTGAGCAGATGAACTGTGACTTGAAATAGAACTTCAGTAGTTCCAGAGGTTTTTTATTCTTCATGGGTTTACTGTGTAGCCTGTAATGGCCAGGGCTTATACAAAATTCTCATTAGGGCATGATCCCAGTGTAATTACTGACAAAATCTGATTTTAGTTAATGAGTAGGATAAGGCTTTAGGGATGGTCATGCAGCAAAACTCCTCAGCCTAATGAATTGGTTTCCATCGAATTGGCTATAAATATAATATCATTAATAATGAATTTGTTCATTGTAAGGATACCAGCAGACACTAGAAATGAGCAGATGTTACTTTTCTGCCTCAAAGGCAAGTATGAAGAGTTGTTTCCCTAGTAAGTTCTTTAACGATGTTCCCAGAATTTGTAATGAGCAATGTAGCACTGTCTTGGGCAGATATTATAGATGTGATGCCTTCAGGTGCAGTTAAAGCAAAGGTCCTGAAAACTGAGTGCCTGGGCACTCATCTCACGGAAGAAATGGCTGAAGGACCCTAAAATATTCTTGCAGGCACTTCAATCTTCTTGAAAATTATACCTGCATAGGTAAGGAGTAGCTAAGTGATGAAGAGGTCATCGAAAGTAGCAGCAATATTTAAAAATTCTGTTGATTGAAAGTATTTATTTGATGAGGAGGCTGGAGCTGCCACCAAGCAGATAATTTCAACATCCCCATTGCCCTGTATACTCCACTTCTCCACACTGGAAAAGGGATTCCTAAAATGCTACACTGCCACTGGTGGCATTCCCTTTCAGGAACTGAACATCCATAATGCAGTGCTTGTCCTTTAGAGACTGTGATTTTTCATTCCTTAGTTTTCTTTATAGACTATGTTCTTTCTAATCACATTCAAAAGCCTGCAGATGTCTTCATTGATGTTCAGACTTCTAATTAGGAATAGAAAAGACCCCAAAACAACTGGATGGGAAAAAGTCAAAATTACCATTTTGATTCTCATACATATTCTGTGAGCAGCACCCAAACCTTATTCATCATATATTCTCTTGCATATAAGTTATGTTTGAAAAGCACGAGAAGTTCAGAGGGCTGGAGCTTCCCATTCCTAACACAGAGATGACAGAATCTTTGTTCTATGTTTGCATAGCTTAAGGAATGCTCCAGTTACAGATGAGGAAGGATTATTGCAAGTCAGTCTCATGAACTTTGTTTTCCAAATTAGCTGCAAACTAAAGATACTTTACATATGTGCTGACATAAAGGTGTTTGCATACAAGCTTATTTTACAGGAATCAGCAGCTCGTGCTGTGCTATCACAGCGTAACACACCCCTTGCCACAGCAGTCCAGTAATGCTCTGTTGACTTCCTCCTTCATTACAAGACTCAAAATAAATGCCCTTAGAATTGCACATCCATATTCCTGATAACAAAATCCACATTTTCAAGCCCAAATACTTGTCGGTTATGTGGAAAGGACTAATCCTCTGAACTGCAGAAAAACCACAAACCCAGTGAATTCCATGCATGCAGAAAGTGACTAACATTCATGAAAACCTGAACACCCCATTCAGATGTTTGAAAAATGAGCTGAATACTTTATATCTAATCAGGTTTGTTCCAAAATGCTGGTCATTAAAATGTGTCTCTTTGTGGGCATTTTAGAGAAAAAAGCAGTGGGTTTGATTTTTCAAACATGGCTTCCAATTGAACCTATTTAAGCTGAGTCTGCAGTTCTGCCCCAGAAAGAAAACATACAAAGATTTAACAAAGGTGAAAATATATGCCTTCAAATACGGAAGTCCAATTAAATTCCCTGGGTTCCAGTTACTTTTAGCAACTGAGAAGAATAGGGAAGAAAAATAGCTTGATTTTCATGTACTTATGTAGATTTAGAGAAGAAAAAAGAGACATCCATCCAAGGCTCTACATTTCTGCTATCATTAACCACACAATAAACACGTTCTCACCACATTAAATAATCACTTCAACAGGAACTAAGCAAGCCAGCCAGCTACTTACAGGGAGTCCTGAGGGACAGATGAAGGAAAAATAAGTACCTGTGAATACTCTAGAAATCAGTAAATCTTCACTTTCCAGTAGCGTAGTACTCATGCTTCTAGCCAACATGAAGGGCAAAAGAGTCAATCTTATGAACTCATTATGATACAAGATGGAATATTCCCTGCCCTGATTACTTTTCCAAGTGTTATTTTGTTACAATGTTAAGTGGACGGTATTATTTTGGGTGGCAAACAAAAACTTCTGCTTTCGACGGAAAAAGAGACCGTGGCTGACAATGCTAACAGAGTCTGATCAAAGGTGGGAGATGAGTGGACTAACTTAGCTGTGGAAAAAAGCCAGAATGCAGAAGCAAGGATGCTTAGTAGATGTCTGCCTCAGGACCCTAGAAGAGTATGTGCACAAGCAGTGGATTGCATTTGTTACTCACTTTTTGCATATGTGGGTAGATTTTTCAGGTATTATATCATGTCCTGAATATATTCATAATGCCATACATAATAATGCAAATGAAATGTTTAGCTTACCAAAGCATGCTAATGACCTAAGGCTACAATACCATGCATCTAGAAATAATTAGTGCTGAATGCTGTCACGGGAAGGCATGAATGCCACACACAGTCAAGTATGCAACTCTTCACTGCAGGGGAGAACTCTGAGTTATCACAGGGCATGATCAATATGTGTCCAAAGCATCAGGACTGATAATGTTTTGTGCAGCTGCAAAATGCATCCTCACATTCTTCAGTTTTTTTTTCTACTGAGTTTGCCATACTGAGGTACGTACTGTCAGGGAAATGCACTTTTGGTCTTCTGTGCAACAAAACCACAAATTTATAGATTTGCTTTTTCTTTCTGGTAACAGTTTTTTGAAGCTGAAGATATTTATAAATAAACCTTAGTTTGGAAAGGAAATTATTACAGCTATAGTAAGAAATCTAAGCCTTATGAAGGAATTCTTCAAGGGTTCTATATTAACAAAAGAAAAAAGCCAAACCTTTTTGTATATTTCTCTTTACTTTTGTATATTTTATGATAATCTGATAGGTTTCATTATGGGCAGCAATTTTTGGATATTAATTCTCTGCTCATCTGTCTTCCCAAGCCCCTCAGACATTAATTAAACTTTTATAGCCATTCAAACTAACATCTAAACATTCCAACTCAGAGCGGCTTAAGTACAGCCTCGGGCTAAAGCTGGCCCAAATCCACCAGAATGGCTCGATGCCCAATCCTCTGTTGCAGCTATTGACTGCTCTTGACCCCTTTTTCCTTAACTTTTATCATATATTATCTTAAGGGGGCTTATTCTGCCCTAGTTCAATTTTGTCCAATGGCATAAAAAATTATTATTTTTTTTTCCTGTATCTCTCTTACCTGTGGCCAGCAAGTATTCTGCCTGGTAACACTTTCAGAGACTTGAAATATCTTGACAGTTTGACTTTATTGAAGTTACACAATGGGTGATGGTAGCTATTTGAGCTTGTGCTTCCAGATGGCATTGGATCAATACATGGTATGTGACTCACAGCTAACTAGATATTTGGCCTTTGAAGCGCGATGTTGCAGCTCCTTAGTAAGTGTTCCAAGCCTTACTGTTTTGAAGGGAACTGCTTGCTGGTATTTGGTGAGGAGGGTTGCAAACCATCAGAGAGGAAGAACATTTGGGCTGAGGTTTCCTGTCTGAGCCTTAAGTTTGACAGTATCTCACACTGCATTTTATACTTCCAGCATCTAGATGTGCTATGACTTATACAGATGTCTCAGCTCCCATTAGTATCAGTGGAGCTTAAGAGAGTGATTCAGTGAATTTTGGGTAAGACACCACTGACCATGAGAACTACATTGCATTTATTTGGACCTTAGACAAGCAGCATGTACCTGGGGACATCTCTGTTGCAGACATATAAAATTAAGTCACCTCTTTTGCACACAGGTATGTAAATCTACTTACATACCACAGCTGCATGAAAAATATTCTTTAATGGAGAACTGAGAAAATGTTTTCCAGCACTTGGAGAATTCCTCAACTATTTGGGTAATGTTTTCTGGAACTATGGTTGGCCCTCAATTTTTTTGCCAGTAGAACATTACAGAGTCCTTCAGATTTAGTAATTCATTCACAAAAATATATAGCAATAAAATAATATTGCTCTCTGGGACAAAGCCCAGTTTTATTAGTAAGTAATTCATGTTTGTTGTAGAAAGCATTCCACCTCATGTGGAAAGAAGATGCCGTCAGGCCACCAGTGGATTCCAACAGGAATAGCAAGATGGCTGTGACAGCCTTAGGAGTCATTTGTTCAAGAACCTTTCTGATTTTGGAAAGTATTAATGAAGGGTTTTTTCCGTGTGCATTGTTTTATGTTCATCTAATTTTCTAAATCTTCTTTTTGGATGTGGCACCAATGTCCCTTGTTTAGATGTTTCTGTTATAAAACCAAATAAATCTGTTTTCCTTACATGTCAAAATGCTTCTTGTACTGTAAAGCAATAGATGACAGTATTCATGAGGCTAGATTTCTGGGGAGGACATAAGCTCCTAGCAATAATTATCAGTTACAGTTTGCAGAGGGACTTCAGGCAACTGTACTACAAGGCCTGGCAACCCCTGTGGCAGGATAAGGCAGGATAAGGCCAGACCAGTAAGAGGAAAGTCCAAGGAAGAAAGAGTTCCTTTTCCTGAAGGTGCACCTGCTTTAACTTTGACAGGAGAACAAGTAAGATGTCACCCATCATTGTAACAATCACATTTAAAGAAATACTAATGACTGCAGTGTAAATCATAATAAGCAAAGTCTTAGGTATTCAGCAGTTATGGAGAGGCTGAAAATTTGAAACCTGAATTCTAGCGACTCAGTTTGTCTGACATTTTAAATCAGCTAAAATGCCTGCCAGCTGTTAAGAGATACCTGGTACCCAGTACTACAGGAGTGAATCTTTGGTATAGTTAACAATGGTGTTTTTGATTCTTATTCCGGTGTGTAACCATGTAATCATTACACTTCGTTGATCACATTCAGTGAAGAGGTAGTGCTATTTACTAGTACAGGCTGGGAAACTTTAGAGCTCCACTCTTCAGAGATTATTCGTATCCCCAAAAGCACTGTTACCCTTTTTACTTCAAGCTCCTGCCAAAGCAGGAAACCTCAGGTTTAATGTCTTGTAGTCACATTACCAATCACTAGATGTTTCAAGCAAATGCTCCAGTATTTTTTAGTACCCAATATTGCAAACTGTTTACACATAAAGCTAGTAGTTATGATTATGTTTATTCTGCATTCAAAAAAACCTAAAGAAATGGGGAGAGAATGCCTTTGCGAGAAACCTACTGGCCGGTTTGTGAAACCTATTGCCTATGGGCAGCTCTAATTAAAAAAGCTTGTTACCAAATCCTATTTTCTAATCAGGAGCAGGATGCTAAATTTGCACAGTAAAGGTACTGGGGCATAAAGAACTGATTATTTAGATCAGTCTTTTATTTAGAGGGGGAGGGAAATCAAAAAGTCTGTATTTAGAAAATGCAATTTTTATGAGGGTTGAGCATTAATTCTAGATCCTGACACTTTGCAGTTTTGATATATTAAAAAAGCTTTTATATAAGTTTGGCAGTTGCCAAATCAAATTAATTAAGAAAGGAAACTATAGTATTTTATTTGTTTCTGGTAAAGTTGCATGCAGTTATAAAGGGAATGTTAAAAGAATTTCCCCTCCCTCCCAATCTGCATTCATTTTTGTGAAGAATGATGATGAAAGATCTACCAGAGACTCGTTAGGTGTCTAAAGAAATGGCATGTATGTTAACATCCCTCTAGGAGCCATGGCTATGACTCCAGGAAATTAATTTATAATTCATGCTAATATGGTTAAGATTCCTTAGTGCTTCTTCCTGGATGTTACAGGACAGGCTCTAAATATCAGAACTTGCAAAAACTATACAATAAATAAGATCAAGCTGTTCCTTGAGCAGAGAACTAGTACAGAAATTGGTTTTTTTCTCTCTGCTTTCTTCTGTCATCTTCATCTTGCTTAAAATACACAGTAAGAGCTCTGCCAATTGGGATGTAAAATGCCTTCTTGATTGTAGCATATAATTAAAACTTCCCTTTCAGCTTTTTTTCCACATCAGTTTATAAGGATCTACTTGAATTTGAGGCAAAAAAAGACATCTGGCTTCATGGTTTTGTGTGGGCTGAAGCTAGCTATATTCCTTTTTTAAATATACATATTTGTCCCGAGTCAAGCCTAAAATAATGAACACTCCTTACCCACTGGAATATATTCCTGCATACTGAGAGGTGAAATAAATTCTGCCATGATCACTGACAATGTGCCAGAACCATCATTTCACATTGCGCTACTTTGGCCCATTACCAAAAAGATCAAAGTCCTACACACAAAGGAAACCCTCCAAAATACAAGTACCAGATCTTCAGTATGAAAAAAATTCAGCCATCCCAAATCCTTTTCTTCCAGGTCCAGCTTGTGTCTTTAATAAAGAAAAATAAAAAAGGTTAAGACTACTACTTCAGCATGCTATATATGAGAGTTTGCAACAAAACCCTGTCTCTATTTCTAAAGCATGCCCATACTACATGTTTCAAAGTACTGAAAATATTTTTGCTGGATCAACATCATCACAGCCATGCATTTGTACAATGTCCTTGATAAGAGTCACAAGGCTGCTTCACAATGAAGCTCATTAAAAATTTTCAGTATTTAAAAACTGTTAAAAGAAGCAGCAAATGTATTTCTTTGATGTAATTTTACATGCTAGAAGTGACTGCGCAGTTTTAAAATAGTGGTGGAAAGTTTAAAACTCAAGTATCATAATTACAAAACTGCATGAGCTCTTAATGTCTTACAGTCATAAGGAGGGCAAACAAAGAAGCTGCTTGATTCTGGTGGCTAAAGAAAGCCAGAAAACATGGATGGTAGAGCTGAGGAGGTGAGCTGGAATGCAGGTGTCCTCATGGCACCACGCAAAGGAGTAGACAGTGGGATGGAGGGGGCTCCCTTGCCACCCACTGAGCTTTACAAGTAGCAGAGCAATGTGTTCTGCTCAGCGGTCACACAGCACTTGGAGTATTTGAGAGGGGTCTGGTTTATTCTTAATCCATTTCCCAGAATAAAATAAAAGGAAATGAGAAGATTTAACAGTGTGTTTCAAAGACGGTTGTGCTTTATGTCTGCCAAACCTTGGCAAGCGTCAGTCTGGACTGTGTGAATTTTGTTGCTTGGCAAACCCTGGATGTTTTGCCAAGTGATAAACTGGATCTTTCAACAGCCTTTCCAGACTGTTGGGATTGGGATTAAAGTCTCTCAAAATATCGAGGCTGCCTCCCCTGCCTTGACTGTGCTGTACTCACAACCTCTGTCACCTCCATGGTGCAGCAGCAGTTTATCCCATGGGGGAGTTGTTAGGGTTGAGACACTTGAGGGATTCGCTAGCAAGTACTTTGTAGTTGTGATAATTGACTTAGAACTCCTTTTGAAAGAGAAAAAGAAGAAAGGTCTGTTGGGCAGCATCAGATGTGGTTCTTGAAGGCAGAGGAACATGTCAAACCCCAAACAAGCTCTAAAAACAATCACAATAGGGCCTATTCAGCACTCCAGCACATGGATACTGGCAGTGTTCTGAGAGACCACACACCCTAGAGCAAACTCAGGAGCTCCCCTGACACCCCACTGATGCTGCAGTTTGTAGCAGAGGAGAGGTTTAGGAATGAACTGTAACATACCCATCCACACCTCTGTAGCTCCCTTTGCCCAGAGGCAAATCACTTTATTTTACAGAAAGGCTAAAATTTAAGTTATTTTACCAAATTTTTACTGTTATTTAGAGTTGTTGGTAACAGCAGTGTTGCTAATTGCTAAATAGGCACATGTGAAACAGCCAGATTGATAGTCTCTTAAACTGGAGCACTTGCAGCAGCTCCACGTTGTTGCCAGGCAGCTGCTGGGTGTGGGGCCATGCAAGGACATCAGACTTTTGTGAGCAAAATGGTTTCACTTCTACCCTGGGCATTTTGGCACATCACTGGCAACACCAACCAGCTATGGTCAGACGGTAACCCAGCTATGGCAACCCAGCTATGGCCAGAGCTTTGCCCCCTCAGTGACAAAGCTCTTGCAGCCTGGCAACATACAGAGCTCAAAATGCATCCACAACCCAAGCCTCATGGGAACAGGAATTCCATGCTGTTACTGAGTGAAACTATAGTTAAAACAAAAACTACTGTTTGCCACGTGAAGAGGTGAGGAATAAAGGATGAAGAGAGGAAAAAAAAAGATTATTTATTCCCAAGCCATAAAGTAAAACAAATGACAGCAGATGTGTCTTCCTAGAGTGGCACTGCTCAGGTGGGATTTCAGCTAGACTTCCCTGCTGTGGCATGGTCTGCTGTACCACACCATGCCATGCCATGCCAGGCCACGCCATGCCATGCCATGCTATTCCTCCATCAGCCGAACGGGGAGCTGGATGCAGCATGTGTTTCTGGGCCACGTGGCCAGATTTTCCTTGCAAAGGGAGGGGATAGGGCTTGGGCATGCTTGGAATTTTTTAAGGTGTGGAGCCAGGAGATGTCCAGGGCATTTTGTGGAAAAGTCTCCCTGACTGCCAGGTTAATAGCAAATTAACCCCAATAAATTGCATGCACACAGCTTAAAAAAATCTGGTACTGGGGTAACAACAAACACACCAGTTTTTATTTCAATCTGTGCAAGGAGAGCAATATAATAAATACTGAATGACTGTAATTTTAAGCACCTCCTAAATTTTTAGAACTCCTCTGCCTCTTATCTTGAAGGACATGCTAAGTGGAAAGCTTTTCTGGTCTCTTTATAGATTGCCACATACAGTAAACCTTTAAATAACCAAGTGTCTTGAGCACATGGAATCACTATATTTTGCAGAGTCTTGGACCTTTACCAAATGTATTCCTCGGTAAGGTTGGGGGCCAGTTTATAAAGGCTAACATGGTTTTAAAAAATATTTGACGCGACAGCTTTTTGCATGCCCATTATCCAAGAGGTCTGAGCGTTCTCTCCTGCGGTGAGACTGACAGACTGCATGCGGCACGGAGGAGAACGACCAGAGAAAGCCTGTGAGATCTTTATTGCCAGTTCCATTCTATGTGTACATACCTGACTTTCCTCTGTACAGAAGGGATGATTTCCTTTTAATCTACCACCGCATTTTCAAAGGGTTTCTTTTCCGCTTGAAACGTGACTGTGAAAAAATGTCAAGTTTTGCAGAATAAATTCACTCCCTGTGTGGATCCAGTCACATCTGCTAACCACAGTGATGAAGCATTAGCTAATTCTCAGCTGAAATGTTCTGGCCTTCATCCAAAGAATTTTGGTTTTCAGCCTAAAATCAATAATGTTCAGTTCTAGTTTGTAGTTTTTAAATAAAAAGAGGGCACCTCCTTTTTTTTTTTTTTTTTTTTTTTAATTTTTGTAATGAAAGCAAGTGGTTTTGGCCCTCCATTTCTGTTCAGTAACAAAGATAATACTTTATCAGAGGTGTTTTTTGTAAAAAAATGTACCAAGCTTATCACATATCAGCTCATCTTTCAGCCAGGGAAGCAGTGCAAGCTATTAAGGCTATTAAAAAGAAATTTTTTTGGCTGTTGTGAATTTTGGCATTAGTTACTAGTAGTCTTTAGCTGAGTAGCATGAGGGATGGGAAGAAATGTGAGAGGCAGAGTTGGCACATGTCACAGGGGATTGCCATCTTGGGCACCAGGATGATCTTGTGAGGAGGTAGCACTTGTATTGCAGAAGCTGTTGCAAGACTCACTGCTTATCTGGCAGAAATTAGGACCTAGAAGGAATGGGAAAAGTGATGTCCTACAGCTGGTGCTTGTTTATTGCCTATCTGTCTGGCTGCCTGACTTATAGGGTGTTACTGCTAATAATCAGTTGTCTCTGCACATTCATTCTGTCTCGGATAAAAAGCTTTTCCTGTAGGAATGATAAGAAGCACTGAATGTTTCTCATAAAATTCACAATTTCTCCCTTGGCATTTCAATATGCCTAAGAAGATTTTTGTCATCAGCTCTGATGAGCATAAGTTGTAGTGTAAGCATTTCCCATGGACACATCTCCACTTAATCACCACACTAGACAAGCGTGAAGCAAGCAGAAGAATTCCTCACATGACAACAGATCTTTGCACCAATGCTTAGAGGAAGATTTATACATCTTCACAGGACCTCTTAAGAACCTACAGATTTGAAGAAGAGGAACAGAGTAGATGATAGCCTCTTTTGTAGAGAAAGAAATATCATCCTTCTCTGTGGAAGAATGATCTCATGAACAACAGCCAACTAGCATGTTCTGCTTTCAGTCCGTATCTTATCTGCTAGGCAGATTGCAGATTGCCCAGACATCCCGTCTGGACACACTAGGGAACATGGTAATTGTCTTATTGCATTCAAGGATGCAGCATCCTGAAGTATGTGCCTCTGACCATGCTGGAAGTCAGGCTTAAAAGCTTGCTGGCTGAACTGCAGGTAAGATGAACAGCTCTATAGCTGCTGGATACACACACCATAGATGCATCTGTTATTCCAAATTAGGAGATCCTGCATTCTTGCACTGAATCTTAGGAGGGTTAGCAGACAAATCTGCTACTTACAGAAGGCAGAGAAGTAAATACAATGACACCAAAATATAGAGGGTGTACAAGCAAAACAAAATATGTGTTAATAAGAAATAAGGAATACAGAACAGTGTGCTGGATTGCAGAAGAGATGGAACTATGGTCAGGCAAAGAAGACAGGTAGGGTATGTAAAAGGGTAGGGTATATTTTCAGCTGCTGCCATGGTGAGGAATCATGACATTAACACCTTTATGCAGGGACAAACCAGGATAGTAAAAGTGCAGGTGAGATACACAACTGGATTTGGGTGCACTTAATTTCTGAATCGTCTTCGGAAAGCTGAGGAGAGGTAGGCTGATTGTCCGAAAAATGTTTCTAATACAATTTAACAATTTGAAGTTCTAAGATAACTGATGGTATGGACATAAAGTTTTATAAACAATTTTCTGTCAGTTTTTAAGCAATTCCATGTCATTGGAATAATATCCTAGTTATTTATATAGTTTGTTCTAGCAAACAAAACTCAAGAAAAGATTCCACAGAATGAGTTGTAAAATTGTCATTAGGAAACTTGAGGACATTTCCATTCTTCCATCTAACATTTATTTCACACCACAAAAGTAGCTCATGTTACTCTGATGTGTTTTGCATACTAGAGACATCATATAGCATGTGAATACTTTCTTAAAAATACGAATGTAACTCTAACTTCTGAAGTATTCTCAGCTCTGGGATTCCAGTTTCTGTCAAATTTCTAGTTATCTAGTGGTTTTGATTCAGTCTATACAACCAAATGGGCCCACAGGTTTGGCATCAGTAGGAGCATGGCCAGTGAGAGCCTGGCTTATCATAGAACAGAATGTTCGTTTGTATACTGGTGTGGACTCACTTTGAATTGACTTTGAATCAGCCCTCTGTGGAAAAATATATACAGCTAGTGAAAGAAATTCAACGTTATAGTGAAGTCATTTGCTCACCAGCTGTTAAAAATAAATAGCTATAAAATGATGTGCCATAAGCTAAGACTACTGTTATGAATAAGAATGTGTCTCTTTCTTCGATGATTGTTCTTCGTTTTGTGATAAGGTGGTGGATGTGCATGTCCTTGGCAAAGCTTTATCAGTTGTTGGTGACATTCATTAATTGTGTTTTTATGCAACACTAGTGCCACTCAAAGTGTTTTCAGGTCTTCAGTAAAGGGTAACTGTAATTCTTCCTCCTGTTATACTTCTTGCAACTAGAAGAAGCAGCATGCAGCACTCATACTGCTTCCAGGGAAACAAAGTTTATCACTGAGGCCACATTCACACTCCATCCAAAACACACAAAGCTGAATGACATGTAAGTGAAAAGCTGCATTGCCTTGTCTTGATATGGAGAATTTTAAGCAAGATAACAATAATGGTGTGACTGCTTGGTACCCTTTGATGAAGTTCCTTGAAAGAAATATTTATATGTTTTACCTTTGTGAGATATGGCAGACAGGTACATGTTTCTATTTTGTGGAGAAACGCACTTGAGCACACTAAAATTGGGAGTTAGTTACCTAGCTATGTACTGAAGCATTTGTGCAGATGTGTGAATGGAAAGCAAAACTCTCTTTGCTCTGATTCAGTAAGTGCTATTCTCCTTCATCTTGTTTGGTTTCCAATATGAAATTGTTCAGTAACGTGACTTACAGAGCCTTCTGTTTGGATTATTTGACAGTCATCTTTGATATTTAAACTGATACGTAACGCTTCGTGATTTTTATTCGTATGCAAAATACAAAGTAACACAGCTGAAAAAGAGAAATTTTAAAAATAAAAACATCCCACTTCACAATATTCAAGCACATACTGATTTCCCCTTACATCTTTGACTGCAAAACTCTTCTATATCAAGAGCTGAAGGAAGATAGAAGAGGAGGCATTCATCACTGAGCTTTATATACAGACCTAAACTTTCATAAAGCCCTTGATAAATGCCACTTGATTGCAGATTTCTGCTTACCCTACTATATGGGAAGGATCCACACAAGAAGCTGTGTCATACTCAATAGAAATATTAAGTGGAACCCCACTGATTGTTGGTCAAAGCTTGAACCTCTGAGGCATTCAGTAGATATGAGTGTTCCAAGGGGAAATATGAACTGTGAAGCGATTCATCCTGTGAACAACATAGAAATGAGAAAGTAATGAACTTCAGGTGAAATGTGAAGGGATTTCAATCAGATGTATAACTGGTTTGACAGAAGACTACTGTCATTTCACTTTGACAGACTGGAAGAAATAAAAAAGTACTACTGCACTACGAAAGGAGTTCAAAAAGAAGCAAAGTGCTGTGTGAAAAAACTGACAATAGAGTACAGAGAATTTCTACTTGGGGGAAAAAAAAATAGAAACTTGGATTTTTTTCTCACTTCCATTCAAAGCACAAAGTTATTTGTGAAGCCAAAACAGAATCTTGGCTTCACAGGCATTCAAATGGATGCCAGGCTGTAATGATCTATGCTTACTGTATGTACACACAGCATTAAGAGAAGGTAATGTTATTCAAATGAGCCTGTGGTTTACTAGATGAATTTAATTATTTCTGGTTTGTTTTTGCCCCTAGGGGCTAGTTTTTGATGGAATAAATTCAATATTAGTACTTAGATAACTTGCAGTACACAAGCAACACTGCTGAGAGCATACCAAAAGCAGTGTTCAATTATAGCTCAGTGAAGTCAGTAAGGACAATAAGGTTACATCTGTTATTCACAGCCTTCAGTGGAGAAAACTAGGTTGCACATAAACTGAATACGTAGGGGGAAAAAAGAATATGCTGAGACCAAGCATGGACACAATTTTGAGGGGGGATCTATAGCCTCAGATTAGTTTTCCCCCACAATAATTCATAATATTTTCTTACAATAATAAACAGAGAAAATTTACAAACTCTGCAAAGTCTGTAATTTCGAACTTCTCACACCTAAGGTGCCCACAGCCAGCTGTTTCAATGGGAATGATTTTTGGAAGGAACCACTGCAAAAGTTTCATAAAGGAGACTTCTTTTCTGTATGCCACATTAAAGCTCCTCAAATTGCTAACTGCTTTTGAAAACTCAGCACTACCAGCCAAAAGCAGAGGGAGGTACTTTGGGGTTTAACAGAGTGGTGGGCAGTGATTCAGATAAGTAAGTCCTTGTGCAGTCATGAATCTCCAGTTAAAAAGAGCTAAAGCATTGCCAGGCTTAGCAGAAGTAAAAAGCAGTATATATTAGATGAGGTCTGGTAAGTGAGCTCTACTTAGGCTCAGGAGCATTGAGGTCAGTGCTCACGTAGATTTACAATAGTGCATCTCTACGGGTACACGCAGTTTTTAGTAATTAAAAAAGAGCCAGTTTCAACTGCAGCTTTGCCTTAATAACTTCCAAGACAAGTGCAGGAATGAGTGGGAGAAGGAAGTGTACAGCAGTAGACTTTTAGTGCTGGTGGGAGAGGGACTAGCTACTGTGTGTGCACTTGTGTGGTTACCAAAAATAGAATCCAACTCAACTGAGCTAATCTGAAAATGCTCTACTGAAGGGTTAGAGCATTAGGGAGGACAAATGTGCAAAAAAAGATTCCCTTCTTACTCCACAGAAGATGCTACCACATACAGATGTGTGACAGAGATGGTTTACACTGTCTCTTGGTTGCTGTGGGATGTGAAAGAGATGAAGGAGATAAAGTCAGAAATGCATTTCTTATACTCCACAATGTTTTGTTATCATGGAGTACCTTCACATTTGGAGGGCCATTTGTGATTGAGACACTGAACAAAAAACTGTGTGGAAGAAGAAACACTGACCGCTGGAGGCCAGCTTGTGGCCAGTATGTGTCCTCTGCAGCACCAGGTCACTGGGCATCCATGTGGCCTGATGGAGTTCTTGTTGTTCCCTCAGTGACCTTGTAGATGGCTCTGGAAATCGTCAGTGAGCCCACCACCCATACTTAGGACCAACTCCATTATGAAAATGGGGTGGCATATTCCAACATTGCCTTCATAGTAAAAAAAATACATAAGAAGCAAAAATGGCATTAAAATGAAAGACTTGAGAAATTAGCTACTCCATTAAAAGGCATATATAGAGAAGTTGTCTAAGATGTATTTTGCTGCTAATGATTTCTGGCTGACTTTGAAGAATTTTCTAGTTCATATTGACCGTCAAAGTATCGTATGCAGCCTTCCAACATGGGAAGCATCTCCATTAACAAATCTGTTCCTGAAATTTCCCCTACTTGGAGTGGAGACTGACTTGGAAATGAAGTTTCCCCTTCCCCTTACTCATTTTTTTGCTTGCAAGCAAATTGGCCTACAGGACTTTCCACAAACCCTTAAGTCATTTAATGAATGCAACTATTCAACTCACCAGTGCCTTTCCTCTGGTTCATCTCTGTCAGGTATGTTTTCCCTTTTGTTCCTTAGTGATGCTTTTGGAATCTGCCATCCAGCTGGGAAGATACCACTTGTCTAGATAACTTAGTTGCTAAAAACATTACCATATTTACAAAACAAAAATATGCCTTTTCCTGGCAGACGGGAGGGCAGTGCTGAGTTAAATCACTCTAAATACACATAAGTTTAGGAACATAATTTTTAATGCTATATAACTTCTGCAGTAGTCATTATTCTGACATCTGAGAGTTATTAATATGGCTTGTCAGAAATCCTTGATAGAAATTAGGTACAATCATAAATAAACAAGCATGGAGTATTGCTTTGTCTGGATCAGGTGATCTTTAACTATTGGCTTCCTGGAACTCTGAAGTAAAATGTCTATGTGCATCACCTTTAGCCTGATTGCCATTTGCATGAAGTGTTTGTAGTTTGTCTGGGCTGTTCATTAGCCATTTTCAAAAGTGGAATATTGCTTGTCACTGCTGGTGAAACATGACCATGCTCAGGCTCCATCTACGGCAGTCAAAAAGGTGTGAGCCCATGTGACAAAGACCTGGATCCCCATTTCAGGTGCTCCAGCAGTTCAGACATTGGAAGCAGCCAATAAACATGGAAAAGGCAGAGTGCAACTGGTCCCAGCTTTATTTTGAACAGACCTGACTTGTCAGTCATTGAAAAACCATCTGTGAGCTGCTTAACCTTGTTCATAATTTGTTTGTCCCTGTCTGAGGCAGCTCTGTGCCAAAATACGTTGGGGTGGATATAAATCTTCTGGTGGGGCTTGACTTCTTAGGTCACAGTCCCAGCTCACGTACAGTAGGGTGTCAGTTTCTGTTTGCTCAAGGCGGTAAGGAATGTGTCTAAGTTAATTATTACTTAGGACTTCTGTATATCTAAGTCTCCAAAGCAGAAAAACATTGTTAAACCCTTCCGGTAGCACCGAGGCTTCTCTCATTTTCTTTTACATATCCTGAATTGATTCCACCATGCATATTCACAATGAGTTAAATCTAATTCTCCATGTGGGATTTTGCCATAGGATCTTATCTGGCAGGTGCAAGGTTAAAAAAATACAATTTAAATTTTTCTCCTGATTTTATATTTCCCAGTATCTAAGGAGTATAGAATCATAGAATCATAGAATAGATTGGGTTGCAAAAGACCTCCAAGATCGAGTCCAACCCTTGATCCAACTCCAATTACTATATCATGGCACTAAGGGCCACATCCAATCTCTTTTTAAAAAC
>JAYRBT010000001.1:98594104-98633139 GCA_036023395.1 Myiotriccus ornatus
AAAGTCTGCACTTGGTAAGATGGGTTCCATTCTTCTGGTTTAAATGGAAAAACGTTGGACATGACAGTCGGTGAGGAATTAATTTTGTTGTTTTGTTGTGAGTTCTAGGAACGTTATTATTGTGGTTGATTTTTGTCTTTTTTTTTTCTTTTCTTTTCTTTTTTCTTTTTTTTTTGAAATAGCAAGGTTAAAGTTATAGTCATGTTCCTCTCAACAAAGTCAATCGTATTAAAAACAAATCCTGTACCAGAATTACCAGTTACATAACTTAAGAAACCCTTTATTAAGGACCAGTTGTTGTAGCTTCTAGTGTATATATAATATTGTTGCTCTGATGGTTTGTGCATGAATTCATGCCAGATGAGCATCTGGCCCCAAATGTTCAGTACATGCTTCTCAAGATGATATTAAGAGAGTAGTGAGAGGGAAGGATTATGTTAAATACTGGTTTATTTCATCACTGGTTTGTTCACAAAAGAAGCACAGAGAAAAACAAATAAATTAGCATATGTCCCTTTTTTCCCCCCCTCCCTGGCTCTTTCAGTGTGCCCTTGATGGGATTTTAGAACAGAGAAGTCTAGAATGGGGAAACTGCTGGTGCTGAAGGTTGGCTTCTATGACCTATCTCATTTGTGTCATGCTATCCTTAAAATGATCTACTGAATTTCTTCAGAGTAATGAGTTTGACCTCAGCATCTAATAGTACATGAATAACTTCTGCCACGTCTTGCATAGTCTGGAGGGCTAGCAAGATTGCTATGCAGAATGAGAGAGAATCTGAAAAATGAGTAATTAGAAGATTCAGTTATATCACATAACATGGGGAGAAAACATGAGAGTGTAAGTAAGGGATCAGATTATCTAGCTTAAGTGCACATGAGGAAGCCATATGGGGTAACTACCTTCATTATCCCTCAGACTACTCCAAAAATATTGTCTGATTAATCTTTTAGATATGTAAGCCTTTACTCCTCTTTTGGAGATGTGAAAACTAACAACACAGCCTGAATAGCTGTGCTGAAGGCTGTTGAATTAGTGGGATATTTCCAAAAAGCACTTCTTGAGTCTGAGATGAAAAGTTGCTCTTTTAAAATGTGGCTTCTGATTACAGAAGTCAAATTAGTGATAGCTTGTACCTGAGCTTTAGAGAAAATGATCATCTGTAACTAACCCTTCAGAATGACACTCTGAAAATACAGCCCTGCATGCCCTAGGCTAAATACTGAGTATCAGTAGCTCTGAAGAAATGTCTTTCCAGGTTGCCTGTTAGCAATTTGCCTATTGCCAGAAATTAAACTAGTTTCAGAGCTAGGATCTGAATTCAGAAATGATGCCCAAACCCATATTTGTACCATACTGCACCTGGAGATTTTCACTACCGGTATTTCAACAAGGCAGGTGCTGGGTTGGGCTGAGACTCTGTCCTGAAAATTAAGACTCTAGACTCTCCATTGGCACATTTTAATGAAAAGATTCGTAACAATCTCCGTTTCTTTTCTCCACTGTGTGAAAACATGAGTTCTGCAACATAGTAAAAACCCAGCAGGTTGGCAGCTTTGCTTTTCCAGGGAAGCTGTGGAGCCCTGGTGTGGATTTTTTGGGTGTGTCCTCCACCCACTGCAGCCACTGTGCTTCCTTTTCTCTTCTGTTGTCTTGGTCTTCTTGGGGCCTGCAATGAAATGTTCTTGGTCTTGGTCATTATCCTTCAGCAGAAATCATCTTTGCTAAGCTGTGGTCCCTTCCAACCTTACCCACCCTGTGATTCTGTAATTTTGTAATCATCACCTTTAGCAATGCTATCAGAGTTTATGATACAGTTGCCTGTACTTCTATTCTGCAGGAGTTTTCCCCCTCATGGGAGACACTACACTTCTTGGTAACTTGGTTGGCCAAAGTGAGAGCTATGGAAAAACAGGTGGGTTTAACTTGTCAGAAATGGGGATGCCACTTAACTAACTACTTTCAGCACATCCATTGCCATCATGACTGCCTTTTATGCCCAAGCCTCACATCACTGGTCTGCAGCTCAATGACCAGATCTATCACTTTTCCCTCTTGTTTTGCTTCTTTTCATCCACTTGGACACAGCAGTTCCCTTTGCCCAATGCAGTCTGATGGCAAGAGCTGATGTGCCCTCCCACAGCTTCCCATGAGCCTGTTGCCCCATCCTCACTGAACCATCTGTTCTTCCTCCTGCCCTGAACGAAGCTGTGCTCAGTGCTACGCTCCTAGAGCGCAGGAACTGGTGGATCCAAAGGGAGGAAGGTGACAGAGTGCTTCCTTTAAAGTGCTTAAATCTGTCATCAGATGTACTCAGCTGAAGAATTTCTTCATGCAGGATCACGGGGGAATAATTTGTTCCTTCAGCGACTGTCTTACCACAGTTGTGTTTAAATTGCAGTGCAGATTGGTAAGGAAATGTCTCTTTACATGGAGAAACTGTGTTTCTCACAGGTGTTTGCAAATGCTTAAGTTCCGGGGTCGTAAGCTCTTCAAAAAGACCGACTTTTCAAGAATTAAAGGCATCCTCCTTTGAAACTCAGAGACTTCCAGCTGGGCAAACAAAAACTTAGATACATCCTCATTGCGTTCAGTGGACTGGTTTGTACTGTTCATCCTGTGATATCTAATTGACAAAGAGATTTTCTCTTACTGTCACTTCATTTTTTGCATAAGTAGAAGAAAGCTTTATTTCATTACAAAACCAAAAGTCATACTCTATTATACGAATACTAATCCCAGCCAAGGCAAGGAAAACAAAGCACAACTCTGCCTATCCCTCCCTACACTGGAAGACACTGACACATCATTAACATCAAGCTGGAATCACACATCCCACTTGCTGTATTTTACAACAGGTTGCATAAATACACTTTTCTATATTTTTTAAGGGTAATCTCAAGGCTTGGTTCAGGGTGAAGCAACACCACAGTTTTAAAAATTGTCATTAAATCATTGCAGCCCAGACCATAGGACTGCAGTTTTCACATTGATCCTCCCCTGTCAGCAGCATTGACATGGACTGGCATGCAGGAGCGTCACTCTCAGAGAACCCCCTCCCTGTCCCTGGTTGCTGGCCACTGCCTCTGGCAGCTCTTAACCAACAGCAACATTTGTGGTTCAGTAGCCAATCTGACAAAGGCAGCTGAACTGGGTGAAGCTGAGCAAGAAGCACAGAGGAGTTGTATGCACATATGTAAAGTGTAGAGCAAGAGAAGAGGCACAGAGTCACTGATCAGACTGCTGAGTCCCAGGAGCTGTTCTCTTTGCCAACTGCTTCCATCAACTTTAAACACAATGGACGTTTATGATAATCCATTGGGAATCTTTACCGTGATTCAGTAAGTAAGCTAATACATCTGTACTTCGTATTTTAAGTTAATGGGACTATAAATATTTAAATGTATGCATATTTCACAAGGGCAATATGGTTTTAAGTACTCACACCTCTGTGCCCATAATGAGAAGACATGTTTTGAAATGACTTAGTAAAACACTGAAAATAGTTTGACCTTTGAGTTAAACTAATCTAAGTAGCATTTCAACAAGCGGTAACAAAGGCATTCCAAGTAATTTATTGAAAATGCCGTAGAACCGCAGTCAACTTCAGAAAGAGAAGAAAGGAATCAGGCATTTTCTTTCTCCAAAGAATGCTGACTCTCAGAAGTTTTAAGAATCTGTAGCTGTTTTAGTAAGCATGTATTTATGTCGCAAATGCATTTGAAAGATCCTGAAAGTTATGAAGATAATTTCCCATCACGCTGTGTGGTATGTTTGTTTTTGAAGAATGAACTCATATGGTAGAAAAATTATTCAAGATTTCACTGTACTGTATGTATGCTGGGTCATAGCATAGGAAGTGATGTTTGTTTAAAGTGTGTCTCTCTACATTTATTTGCTAAAAGTGGCTGTCCAATACTTAGGAGAGCTGGAAGTTGGTATGCCTGGGTTCTGCTCCCAGTTCCACCAAAGGCGAAATTCTTCAGCCAAAGCCATGTTAGGTTATTTGATGTTTTTTGAGTCTATGTTTTTGTTTAATCTCTAAAATGGGTGTAAAAGTAGAACTTAATGCATAGCAGTGTGTCAGAAGACTTACATTTTACATAATCCAAATCTTTAAGAACTGTAAAGCTTTGGACTCATCTGGTCCTTTTCATCTTTAATGGAATTGTCTCTTCCCATGGAACTGGACTGGAGCTGAAACACTTTTCTCTGGTTCTTTCAGTAATGTGTGTTTTTTTGATGTTTGGTTTTGTTGTTTTGGCTTGTTTGTTTGTTTGTTTATTTTTTTGTTTGTTTTTCCCCCTCTGAATTACATAACTTGTTTTACCTCTGTTTAATCTTCCATAAATGAGACAGAAGAAGATAAACTGAAAGATACTTTCATTAACCATATGAATGTAAATTGTATATAGTTTCCTTCTGCATTGTTTCCTTTTCATTACTCCTTGTCAAATTTTAAATCTATGCCAGAAATATTTTTTAGTAGGGACCTTGTCTTTTCAGGTCTCCAATAAAAAGGCTAGTGTATTCTGGAGCACATTAAAATAAATGCTAGAATTCTGGATAATTTATTTATCAATGTGAAGTCTGTCCTTCCTCCCCTCCAAGCACTCAAAGGCAAATGGGCCACTGCTGTGGGGTTAGGTTGCTTCCTCATTGTGGATGCTGCAGACTGAAAAAAGAGAGAACAGAGACACAGAACGCAAACACAGAACCATATTAATAAATATTTCTCTTTCCCTCTCCAAAGACAAGAAAACAAAACCCAAGCCTGGAACGGGCAAAGCAAATGGAATACAAGCTGGCACATTGTTGGGAGCAGCAGAGGGACGGCTGCTTCAGCTTCACACACACACAGGGGACCTCCTTGGGGCAATGCATTGCCCTTGGTCTTCTGGAGCCTCTGGATGCTTTGCCTTTGAGGCCTGTTGAGCTGCTACGTAAAGCAAAGCAACCACTGCCAGTGTAATGGGGCATAGCACCTGAACCCCTGCGGGAAGATTTGCTGAATAAATCGATGGAAAGATAGGTTCATCTCACTGTATGCTCCTTCACATTTCAGTGGGGCTGCAGTGTGTTTGCAAAGTCATACCTTTCTCAGCAAGGGTTAAGGTTACCCTAACCCCAAAGACTGTGTACAATGGGTACAGTTACTGAAGTTCATATGCACTGGAGTTATGCTCGGCAGGCTTCGAACTGCTCATTAATTTCTTCTCCAAGTGGAATTCTTTGAATGCATTACATCAGAACAAAAGATGCGTGGAATTAGTGGGCAGAGCTTGTGGAGACTCTACAATAGAGCCATGAGAAAGAGGCAGAACACTCTATTGTGCACATTCCCCGTAAAACAAGAAGAAATCTGGCAAGTCCTGTACAAGCATAGGTAATACCAATGAGGAATTTGAAAGCTTAAGAAGAAAGAAAATATTCAGACACAGTAATTACAGTCGCATTTCTTTGATTATCTGGATGAGGAGTGCCAGGGATACAGAGCGAATTAAATGAGGTCTCCTGTATAGTCATCAAGCCCCTGTATTATCTGTTGCAGAAACAGAATTCAGTCATTAGAGAGGTGAGCTTTTTTCCAGAGAACTGAGCTATCCCCCTGGAAGTCAGTAATACAGATCCCTAGTTGCTTGTGGAAAACCTAGCCACGGAGCTTGATTAGGCATATGCTCCTTGATATAAATGCTTGAGTCTTCATCTCAGTGAAAGCTATTTATCTCTATAAACAACTGTGCTTTACTGAGTTCAGAAAGGAGATAGGCAAGAAAACCCAAAAACCCCCAAACCAAACCAAACCTCAAACAAAAAAAAAAAACCCAATCCCCCCCCCAAACCAAAAAAACCCCCCAAACCAAAAAAACCCCAAACATCCAAAGAATGGAGTATATCTGATCGTCTTTCTCTCCACGGTTGCGTAGTGAGGGTCAAGCCTGTATGTTGGGTGTTTTTCTGTTTGTGTTTCTGACACTCTTCCCTGAATGCCCATCAAACTGACTGTGAAGTGAACTTGCAGGGGTTTAACCAGAAGAGTCAGCTCACTAGAAAATGGTGCTTGTTGTTTCTGTGATTTGGCAGCAATGAACATCTCCCCTGGGCAGCTGCACAGGGCTGTCCCCAGAGCGGCACTCCTGACTCATGAAGCATCATAAGAACAGGTGTCCCTCCACGGACATGCTTGGAAGATGACAATGTTTGGCAGTGATGGCCTGAAACAAATACACTTTAGGAGACAGAATTAAAGCATGGCAGAAAAGGCTCATAAAGCAAAGGATTTCATAATGAGTGATTTGTGCTGCTCACTGTTAAACTTCCGAATTACAAAAAAGGCAGGTATTCCCTAATTTGAATCTCTTTGATTTAACTACATAACAGAAAAGCAGGCTTTAGTCCTACTTTTCCTTAAAAAAGGAAAAAAACTTTACTTGTTGTCATAGTGGGTCATCAAATTTAACAGTTTTGTATTTAACCCTGTACAGACTATGTAAGTAACAAATGATGCTTTTATTAACTCTAGTCAGAATCTCTTCCTACACTAAGGATTTCCCTGTACCAAGACCCCTCCCAAGAGATCCCAAGATGTGTTTGCCATAAGAGTTCAGTTCAGACCAGGTGTGTAGTCAAGAAGCATATATTCTGTCCCTTTTATTGTACTTACATTCTCAGTGTGAAGTGCTCTTGGAGCACACAAGCTGGATGCCCCTCTGCGGAAACCAGCAGATGGGGTCCAGCAAGGCACCTGCTACACCAACCACTCAAATCCTGTGTAGGGCCCAAACGAGAGCTAGTCTGAAGCAATACCCTTAAGATGTGTGCAGGATGCCCCTCAGCTCCTCTGTACCCATGGTTTCACTCTACAGACCCACTCCAATTATGCTGTGCAACTTGCTAATGCAGAGTTGCCCTAGACTTCTAAAGGGGACAGTCAAAATCAAGCTGGCATTGAGCCAGATCAGCTATTAGCTTGCCAGCCTTTGCAGCAGTTTACATTGAGATTATGGAGAGGTGCCTAGCAGGAAATCTATGACTTCAGCGTGGGTGGTGTTTAAAGCAGTTTTTAGCTTTAGGTTAGATGAGGGTTTCCAAAAGAGTGGTCTTAGTGACTTTTTTTGCTGCTACAAAAGATGTGTTATTGTCTCTAGTTCGTTTTTTTTTTTCCCACTGTGCTCATCATCGTTATGTGGAACGTTGTGTCAGGAAGTTCTAGCCAGTGCCAGGAAAAGACGGCAGTAAAGCCCATTGTCACAAGTCATCCACATTGAAACAAAGGCAAGGTAGAGCAAGTGTTACAAACACTCTGTCAGAGAGATCATCTGGGTGATGTAACTGGATCTGTGACCTTCCTTAACTCACAGGGGATCTTTTCTGCTCAATAGGCCACTGAAATAGCTGACTTCTGGCTAGATTTAAATAAGCCACTTGTTAATAATTTTGTCATGTGTACTGGGAGGGAAAAATTCTGGCTGCAATTGATTTTGTTCCTGTACTTTCACAGCATTTTGCCACAAGCCCTTCGTATTGACATTCTTCCCAGACCAACAGTGAATTCACAGTGGCTGCCCTAAATATCTCATGCCTGCTATTTTCTCTTTTCCTGCATGTTCGTGTTGAAACCATTCCTGTCCCTGAAATATTTGCAGTCGGTGGAAGAGTCTCTAAAAAGGCTGTTCTGTGATCAAGTCTGTAGAAATACTTTACTGAGAAGATGCAGATGGGAATGAAAACCATCTCACTGTTAATCTGAGTTATACTATGTTTGTATCTATGGAAAAGTTTACATTAATTTTAAAGGGTGCAATACTGAGATTATGGAATCTTTTACTTCAGTCAGCAGTTTGTTTAACTAAGAATACAGCAAATGATCATGGCTATCTTCTCATATTTGACCATTGGCCTGGGTTTGTGGAAGGATGGGTTGACCTCAGACATGGGCCACTGAGCTCTTGTTGGACAGATACACAATAGTAGTCTTTGAGATGGTGACCTACACTTGAAAGCCAAGTAAATCATTTTGACAAGTCCTGCTTCTCTTGAAAAAGGCCAGGGACTGACAGCCTCTGAAGAAGGTCACCTGACAGTGTTGGCTCTGCTTTGAGTAGAAAGTTGGACGAGAGACCTCCAGAAGTCCTTTCCACTTTGAATGACTCTGAGATGATGTTAACAGGACAGTGGAGAGGAAATAAGTAGCTTATGGAAATCAAGTTTATGTGCCTCTCAGAAGTCCCAGATGTGTCGTTTAAATGTAAGCAAAATACTGATGTTGATGAAATCAAGACAGCTGAGGGTAATTACACTACAAACATGAAAGATTGTATTAGTGAATCAGATACATGGTTAAATTGGCAATAACATATTTTGGCTTCTTCCTCTGTGATGTCCTTCCTTCTATCTGAATACCCAAACATCACAGTGGCAGACTATGTAGTGGCAACTTCAGTCCTGACAAAGTTGATAAACTGAAAAGGCATTTTTTTCCTGTACTGATATTGGCCAACTATTTGTTGGTCATTCAAATTAGGAGACCTGACTGAAACACAGCTGTCGGTGGTCCTGATGGTTAAAACACGCTCAGGTGGTGCAAATGCAGAAGAACACCCTCAGGTTTTTCAGTGGCAGTTTGCAACAAAATGTCAGTACCAAGCTAGCTCAGGCTTGCAATGGTCTGAATGTGGCAGAGCAGAGCTTAGTGTGGGCTGATACATCCTGGGCTTCAGCACAGTAAATTAGAGCTCCCTCAGAGCAAGTGGGGATAACTCACCATCCAAAGGTGTTTTTTCATCCCTTCAAGTCAACAGCATGTAGGTATTTTTTTTTAAGGCATTGTCTGGCACCTGCCTGCATCCTGAATCACCTTTGAAAATGTGCCTCTTTGAGTCCTATTTTCAGAGGTATTCATTGCTTGTGCTTCCAATGACAGTGAGTCTGGAATGGAGAGATCTTACCTGCAGCTCTGCAAATTGAGCATCAGACATTTCTAGTGTTTGACAGCAGAATAGGTGGTCATTTTAGAGGGTTCTTGAGTATATTTTGGTGATTTCATGGTGGGTTTTACTGCAGAGTTGCTGAGAAAGGAAAATACTCATTTGCATGCTGCAAAGCATAGGTAGGAAACCAGATCTGGGCTATTACAATATCTGATCTCTGTAAGGCAAACATCCTTTCGAAAGGAGCTAATGTTTCTGTCTATTCAATTCTGATTCACAGTTCAGCACTTCCCTCACCTAAACACCCTGGGGAAGAGTTAACTATATTTTTCTCTTTTCCTTTTATCTTTATTCCTGTATTAAGTGAAGAAATTATTGGTTCATGTTACAGGCCTTTTTTCCCCTTGCAGTAAATCTTCTGCAATATTTTTTGCTATTGGTATGCTGCATGTCACGTATATCCCTGTTCATGTCAGGCTGAAATTGTTAATTATTTGCATGACAAACATTCAGGTTGTGTCCTATGAATTGTACCATAGGGGGTACATGTTGTTAACTAATGCATATGTGCACATATCTTAGAATGAGCTTTTCATCAAAATCAAAGAAGTGCTCTTAAACATTTAATAACAAATGTTCTCAATTATTTTCCCTAGCATTTATGAAGACAGATCATAATATTTAATATAATCATTAGTAGAATCTCAGCAGTAATTTTTTATCTGCTGTTCACTTGCTGCCTATGCTTCACAAACACTTTCCAAAAATCAAATTACAGGAGTCATGAGGTGTAGTTTCTTCTTTCTGAGAGGATACCAGTGACTATTAAAAGGACCTTTAATTCTGTGAATACAAACTTTAAAATTTTTTTTCAATAAATACTATGCAAAATGCAATTCATATTTATCACTTGTATTACTGTCAGGAAATTTAATTGCTGTTCACAGAGAGCAAGTATGGAGAAGCAATTTCATTTAAATATTTAAATATTTAAACCTTTCCTATATATGCTTTATCTGTGAAAAAAACCCAAACAAAACAACCCAACACCAAACCCATAAACTCTCACAATCAGAGAGACTTTGCCTTTATCAACACAAAGGCTAGTCGTGTCTTTCTCATCAGTCAGTCTGCTCATGCTTTCTCTAACACAGCAGTTGCCCTCTACCTACACCTGTAGTGTCCGTATGGACCCATTGGCTTTCCAGATGAACAGACACAGGAGTTACTTATTCTTGTGAAGATCCTTCAGGTAAAGTCTGGGGAGCGTTTTGGAAGCACAGCACAAACCTCTCCCTGCTGAACCAACATTCCCAGCATGCTGAAATGCTGAATAAATAACTTCCCTCCGAAATCAATGCATATTATGTATTTCTCCTTCATTTAAATATCATCTTGTTTATCTCATGGCTTCACAGGGTTAGAGCTGAGCAACGTGAGGGCAAGTTATTCTTGCATGGTTTCAAGATTCATTTGCAGCCCAGCTAGGGCAGCACAAGCTATTCAGCAATCTTTTCCTTCCAAACAATTTTGCTTGCTCCCACTGTGGCTTTACTGACAAATTCTCTACTCTGTGAGTGACAGCCCACGGCAGCATCAAGTAGTGAACTCAAGGCCTTACCATCCAGTCTTTCCTCCCAAGGGGAGGTCAAAGGCCCTGGTACTTGTCTAGAGCCTTTCTGCTGCAAACACCTCGTTTTCGGTATCAGCTGAAGTACCACCATCCTCAGTCTGGGCAGAACAGGGGTAAGGAGGCTCTGCACTCCCAGTCTGGGGCTGCTGCTGAAGATGTGGCTGCCCAAGCAAAGGCATCCCAGGTCGTGTGGGTTTGTCTGTTCTTACCCCACTCTCGCTCATATCTTTCAGCGCTGCTGGAGGGGACTTGTACGGCAGCTGTGCCTCACAAGCTCAGCTTCCCAGGGTAGGAACTGCTAGATGAAAAGCTTCCACAGTTCTTTTACGGTGCTACAGCAAGAGCCTTTTGCAGGAGGTACAGCTGCTTCTTAATACCTGTGGTTTCACAGACACATCTTAGCAAAGACGTCAGAGTTGCACAGCTTGCCTGGGGTCTGACTAAGGTCTTGCCATCAGTCCCCAGGATCTGAACTGGGGGCAGTGGGTTGCATTTCATTACGTGTTTGTATTTCAAATGAGACTTGGTTTTCTTTTACAGCAAAAGTACAGCATTGATCTATTGAAGCTGGAATAGCACAGCTCAGTTGATTCTAAAGAACTTTGCATAAGTGGAAAAGACATATGAGTGCTCACATGGTTCCAACCTTGGCCAGCTGCACCTGGTAGCAGGGGAGGTTTGTTTGTGGGATATGAACAGGTATCATCAGCCCTCTCCAGAGAGAGTGCCTGACACTCCTGCACATACTGACAGAGGAAAATATCTCTCCAGCTGTCGGTCCTTCATCCTCCTACAAGAGGAAAAGAATTGCTTTGGTTTGCTGTGACTACATACCAGTTTAACTGGTTTTTATAACCAAATATTTTACCCACATAGAAAATAAATTCCAGCAGTCAAACATAACACTGAATTGAAAAAATACATGTGGTACTAGAAAAATTGTATCCTTTTCTGTGTAAAAGCATCAGCAGCAGTAGAGAAAAATGTTTCATGCATTTTTTTTTTATTTTTGAATGTTGCTATTTACTTATTTCTAGACAGTTAAGCTTGCTTTGAAATGATACCTTAAAAACAAAGCAGGAACACATTCTTCTCAAGATTTGCAGTTTTATTCCTTGCTGAAGGTCATGAATTTTGGCTCTGCAACTCATTGACCTAGTCAGGAAGAGAACTTAAAAAAAAAAAAAAAAAAAAAAAAAAAGCAGTGCTCAGCAGTCAGTGTATCCCTGAGTGCCTAAATGGGAGGAAATGTTTCTTACAAATTAATATTCCTCATCTCTAAGAAGCTTTCTCTCTCATTTTGTATGGGTCAAAAAAGTTCCTCTCATGAAAACAATTTAGAAAATTCAAAGGTAATCCTATTCTAGGCTCTCTGCCATCCAGGTGCTTGTACCCAGCAGGAAAAAAAAAAAATCTCCTTAATCCTTTTTTGTTTTCATAATTACTTGTTTTTCCTCTTCCCAGCAATTCTTTTATTGAGCACAAAAGTTACCGTATCCAATTATAACTTTTTGTCCTTGCTTTTAAAATCTTCACATCTCCTCAGTTATCTATTAACACAAGATTAATCACCTTATTAATCTCATTTTTTTTTTCCCCATCTGGTACGGTGACAGCCACCAACCAGCCATTTGGTGGCATGTTCTTAGGTTTTTTGTGTGGCCAGTAGATATGTGAGACTGCATGGGGGGAAAAAGAGAATGAACTAGAGAGAAAGAAAGAGCAAGAACACCAGTATCACATTTAGCATGGTAAATGCCATGGCATTTTGGAAAGCCTGGCTTCCACATGTGACAATCTAATAGCTTCTGATCTACATTGCTGTGTATTTCATTGTTTATGTAACAGAGGCTGACAGGAAGGGCACTTCTTGGCAGTTAATGATCACTGTCATTGACCCAGCCAATCAGTCAGTAACTGGAAATATCTGACCTTTGTGGCTTCCTTCCTTTGATGATTCCCTTTAATCATTTATTTTTTTAACCTTTCCAGTTGGATCTAAAACTGTGTGCTTTGATATTAATGCAATGTGCCATACTAGAATGAAGAGATTTTTTTTCCCCCAGACTGTTCCTGACAGTTATTGTAACCAAAGGGAAAGCAAGATTTTGTTCTGAAAACTCCATCATATTTACACTGTCTTCCAGTGTTTTCCTTTCCCTCTCTAAGTTTTGCTGGAGCTGCTATAACTTTGTACTGTTCACTGCATCTTATCTTCAGAGTTCAGCTCAGAATTTGTCAATGGTTGTTTGCTTAAGGTCTGCTACAATATGAGTATTTTAACCTATGGGGTTTAAAGGTGCCCAAAATTTACTTTCTCTGACAAAAATACACTGGTTGATGGAGGCTGTAGCCTTTTTTGGGAAGAGGTTATTAATAAAATTTTAGTTTAATATTACTTGGGGTTTATTTTGTAAGTCATTGTGAGTTCAAATGTTGGCATGAACAAAAATCAATATACTAGAATGCATCATATTCATAATATTCATAAAAGAACTTTGCTTTCTAAGCCATTTTTTGAATAGTTACATTTATTACTTCTGCTTAGGGAGAAACAATCTGACTTATTTAGGCACATATGAAAACAAACCAGAACCTCCAGTTTACAAAGTGTGTTATCATCTAATAATTTCCTTAAAAATTGTAGTTTGTCAGTAAAGCCCTGAAGGCCATGTTTACCTTGGCAGCCTTCAGCGATGAAGTCCAGAGCTTGAGTCCAGCTTGGGTACTACTGCTTTGACCTGCCAGAGCCTCGGAGTGACAGCTTTGCTCCACATGACCGAGGCTTGGAAACACTTCGGTTGTGCAGCCAAGCACAGCAGACATGGGGCAAGTTCAACTCAGTGACCAAACTGAGTTCCAAGGTCATATTTTGTTTTGTTTTCTAGTTAAGCCTAATTCAGGTAAAGCATAACATACACCATAATCCACGAGAAAAAAGAGGCTGATCCAAGTGCACTGAACTGCACACTTTGCAAATGGAAAGTAGCACAAGTCCACTGACTTCAGTGGCCAGCAGTCTCTGGTATTTCCATTAATATGGTGTTTTAGCTGGAAAGATGCTGGAAGGGTGATGTTTCTTAAGACATTCTGGTCTTCTTTCGATGAAACTCAGAGATGCTCTGTCCTTCCCAGTGTGGAATCTCTGTGTTTGACTCAAGCATCATAGAAAAGATTATAAATGTTTATGAACTGTATAGACTGCAATAGACTTTACGTATCATAGCCTTCAGGTAGGTTTGGACAATATTTCTAAAGTGATATGAAACTTACTTCTTGATGCTTTTCGAATTATTGTTTGTGAAGTGTTTGTTGAAATTACTATGCTGCAGAGAATCAGTGAAAATTACCTATCTCTGAAAAACCTGAACACCTGAGATACAACAGTAATTTCTATATCTAAACCAATATGATATTGGTATAGTATTGTGTGAGCATTGTGTCCATGACAGTGGGCTCTCATTTCTGGCACCAAGCAGACAGCGAGCAAAATGAACTGATGTTCAAAACACTCAGCCTCCTCTCACTTCTAAAAATCAGTGGAACAAAGCCCTGTATCTCTTTCACCACACAGATCCCTCCTTTGATTTGTTTGGTAGCCCCATCCATCCCCTGACTTCAGCAGTGACAACTATGATGATGTGTGAAGTGCTTGGAGACCAGCTGGAGAGAAATGCCACCCCTGAGATGCTGCTAAATAACCCCACCAAAGCTGCCTTCCTCTTGTGCGGGAGAGCCATACGTGCTGTGCCTGGGTAAGGGGACACTGGGGAGCGAGCTCCGGTTTGCAACTCAGCTAATTAAACATTAATGAAGTCCTTTCAAAAGAGGGAGCTTTGCTTCGCGCTTCCGTACTCTTAAATCCAATCTGTAAATGTTTGTTTTCCCCATTTTAGCTTTTTAATTTATTCCTCAATATTCTAGCCTCCAAAATGACAATAAAATGTACTAGGTTTGAAATAGAAGTCTCCAAACAGTATTTTGGCTGTCTGTTAGGAGTTGGAATACCCATGGATTACCCCATAAATCTAAATTATTGGCATTCATGAGAGATTATTTCCATTTATTTTGTTTTACTGTGTAATATTTTGCAGCTATGGCTGCAGTGCTGTTATTAACTTGTGATAGTTTTAAACCCTGGTAGGTGATTAGATCATTTACTGTGTAAAATTCAGGCCTCCAAAGTAAGATGGTGCTAATCAGTCGAGCCATAGGAGTCCCAGCTGCTCATCCTCTCCAAAGATTTGACCCCTCCTCTATTGGATAAAACTCAACAGAATTTTAGTTTGCAAGTGGAAGCAATTACTAGAATATATTTTTTATTGACTTGCCATAATAAAGATAAGATACCAAAAACATTGCCTCAGCAGGGGGTGATTTTAATTTTTACAAAGAAGTTAACGACAGGAAAACAGTCTTTCCCAAAGATAGTCTACATATTGCAAACATGCTTTCAACCATTTGGAAGGACAGTATTTTCTCTGTTGAAATTAATTCCTTTTCGCATTAGCATGAATCATTTATGTATCTTTAAAACTAAGATAGAGCTCTATGTCAAATGACAGCCCACACTGGTGAAAGATAATTTTGCAGCTTGGGCATTCAGGAGATAGGGTATTGCCACAAAGTCACTGTCGATTCTCAGGCAAGTCATCCTATTAGATTTTTTGCCTGTAAAGTGAGATAAGTCATCCTGCATAGCTAAGGTAGGATTTTTCTTCTTTTTTTCCTATGTCTCCATATCCTTGTGCTTTAAATGGATTTGAATTTATTCACTTAAGAAAAAAAAAGTAAACCAATGCTTTCTCAAAAAGAGATTTCCCACAGAAATATTTCACAGAATATTCTGAGTTGGAAGAGACACACAAGGATCATCGAGTCCAACTCTCAAGCGAATGGCCCATACAAGGATCAAACCCACAACACTGGTGTTATTAACACCATGCTCTAACCAACTGAGCTAACCCGAACAAATCCAAAAATCTTGAGAATTGCAAAAATTGCAAAAATAGCACCAGTTTCCACAGGGAGGAGGAGAAGAAGACACACAGAAACTCAGTCATTCACTGCAGGTTGCGAAGATTTTTCTTTGACTTCCAGCAAAGCCTTGCTAAGCCCAGCTGCAGACTCCACTGATGCAGGCAGTGTGATGGAGGAAGCTGTTCAGATGCCTCCCCCCAACTCATCAGGGTTGGTCCTAGCTTGAATTACGAAGGGTTATGTCTTTACAGAGTTTTATAAAAGTAGATTGCCACTGTAACCACATACACAACAAACACCAGCTTTCTTATTTGTCAGTGATCAAAATGGAAGAAGACCCCAGAATTGCTGATTCTAAGTCCTTCATTTAATGTACAATAAAACCTCTTTCCCTAGACACTCACAATATTTGATTTTGAAGCATAAAAATGTATTACTCTTGCTGTGTTATGTCTATTGAGGGCTCATCTAAAGCATTTTACAGTCCTAGCTCATTGATCCAGACATAACTGAAATAAAAAAGTTATTTAGAGAAGCAGGTAAATGTTATGTAAAACCAGAAGCGTGCCATCCAGGATTTCAGTTCCTATTAACCTACACAAAAATACTGGAGGGAGTGTTCAGCTTATTTTCTCAAACTTTTGCTTGTGGCTTAGGTTTTTGATCATACGTCAGTCACGGCAGTTAATTCAAATAACAATTAGAACAGCAATTTAGAGAAGAAGTGATTTTAACTTCTCACCACTAATACATCCTATGCTAGGAGAAAGTGCAAAGGGTGAACTTCCCTCTTCAAACATTAAGGATTTGTATTTGGTGGATATGCTTACAGACTGATGTAAGTGGTTTTCTTTATATATTAAAAAAAAAAAAAAAAGAAGAAAAAAAAAGAATAGCAAAAGAAGAGCAACTGACCTTAGAAAAAATACAGGAAGATAGCAGAGGGACACTTTCACATAATTGAAGCAACAAAGAATGATTTGTCCAAGCATTCTCTGTGCTCTTCAAAATGAAATTCATATGATCAGACATCCATGCAAGTGATCAGACATCCATGCACACCGTGGTATGTGTTCTTTGCACATTTTCATCAGTCTCATCATCTGAGCAGCTTGCTCAATAAAGACCAGTAAAAAAAAAAAAAAAGAAGATAAATTTTCCTTGTGCTTCTGATAAGGGTGTTACATTATCCACATTATCAACATCTACAGTGACATCACACCAGCTTGAATCTCCTCAGAGCTCCCAAAAGTAGCTGAGCCAGGTCTTATTGGCAGGGAGATGGCAAACCTCCAGCAGCTCCCAGGTGCCACAGAGTTCAGCAGCGATTAAAGATGTGCCACTCGATGCCTCCCACCCAAGAGCATGCTGGCTTGTAAGGACCCAGAGCAAAGCTAGGAATATAATGTCAGTTTTTGGACACAACAAAAAATTGAAGTCCTGGCTACATGTGATCTTTAAAAATCCCTTCAAACCCTTAGAAGATACATTGCAATAACTCTTTTATCCTGGACAGATGCCACTCAGGTTTACTGCCTCATCTGACAGCTGGTGTTCCCTCTGTAGCCTCCAGTGGGTGTGATGGTCTGGTTTTGTGGACAGTCTGGTGGGTACAAGCTCTTCCTCTTCCATGGCTTTCATCCTCTGTGTGCCCAGTGTGACAATGTGCTCTTCAGCTTTCAGGCTTGCCCGAGAATCCCAGCAATGAGAGCATGTGGCTAAAGTTAATACGAGGAAAATAGGTAAACTCTTTACTTGAGAAGCATTGCTGCATAGGAGTTTTGTGGAGTATTCTAAACTTTTACATGTAAAATCTCTCTGTTAGTCCATTCAGCCACTTCAGGACTGATTACCTCTTCCAGTCAAGAAACTGAGTTTGTTCCAAAGATCTTTTAGAATATGTGGAAGTAACTATCCTTTGAGTTTCTACTCCCTGCAGACTGGACTGAAAATCAAATAGAATGATAGAATTATTGAAGTTGGAAAAGACCTATAACAATGACTCCAACCATTAACCCAGCATTGCCAAGTCCAACACATCCGTGTCCCTAAGTACCACATCTGCAGGCTTTTTAAACACTCCCAGGGGTGGTGACTCAACCACTTCCTTGGGCAGCCTGTACCATTGCCAGACCACCACTTCAGTGAAGAAAATTTCACTAATATCCAACCTGAACATCCCCTACTGCAACTTGAAGCCATTTCCTCTCATCCTATCGCTGGTTGCCTGGATCCCCACCAGGCTGCAACTTCCTTTCAGGTAGTTGTAGAGAGTGACAAGGTTCCCCGTGAGCCTTCTCTTCTTCAGGCTAAACAAACCCAGCTGCCTCAGCCACTTCTTATAGGACCTGTGCTGCAGACCCTTCACCAGCTCCTTTGCCCTTCTCTGGACATGCTCCAGCACCTCAACATCTTTCTTGTAGTGAGAAGATCAAAACTGAACACACGATTTGCGGTGCAGCCTCAGCAGTGCTGAGTACAGTGGGATGATCACTGGCCTGGTCCTGCTGGCCACACTATTTCTGACACAAGCCAAGATGGTAGAACAGCATACACAGTCTGCATTGACATGAATACCTACTCAGCATCCACAGTGATAGAAATTAAGTACTTTTTATCTCCTGACTGCCAAAGGGGATAACTGGATAGTGTATGTCCAGCTCTGTAGTTACAGCATGCAAAATGAAAGGTGTGAATGGTAAATGCTCTGAGGTCTCTAAATTACCTAAAGCAAGACAGTTTTGGTCTCACCACCTGAATTACGACCAACACTCTGTATCCAATTAAAAAATTGGGGTTTTGCAGTTCCCAGTGCAATACAGCTCCAATTTTTTGCTCCTACTGGATGTTAGATAACACAATAAAGCTATCATTGCTTTCTGAATATATACATGGCGCTCAATCAGAGCTCCAGGTCAGTATATGTTAGAGAAGAGACGAAAGCTTTATGGACTGCCTGCACTGTTGCAAAAAAAAATATTTAAAGAAGCAGCTCTTCAAAGCCATAGAGCTATTTAAGGCACATGGTGTGATTCTTGAAGTTGTCTTGTGCAGGGTCAGGAGCTGGACTTCAGTGATCTTTGTGAGTCACTTCCAACTCATGATATTCTATGATTCTATGATTTAGAAGTTGCAAAAAATATGGTTGAGGTAGTCAGCAAAGTGGCTTTCAAATGGTCAAAGGTAAAAAAAATAAAGCCTATCACCATGATCTATCTGCACGTCCTCATATCTGTATTATCACTGAATTCACAGATTGTTGCCAGAAGGTCCAGAGATAATGTGATAAAATAAAAAGGGAGTAAAGGTTTTGATTGGAACACAAATGACTTTTTTCTGAGTTATTTTGAAACTGATAGGGAACAAATTGCTACCTGCATTCTTTTCAGTCATACCAATAACAAATCCATAAATAAATGCAAAACCTAAGTGAAGTAGAGCACTGCTTTCCACAGATCCTGCCCTTGATCCCTGCAAACACCAGGAATCACTCTACTTCTCTTCCACATGGTCTCATTAATATTTTTTTTTAATTCTATTTCACAGCTTTAGTGTTTTGAAAATGTTGTTATCCTCAGTTCCTTTCAATAGACAGAAACAGAGATCTCCAGAGAGCCATTCATCTCATCCTAAGATAGGCATCTAAGACAGGTCAGCAAATGCCTTCTGAAGATGATTCTATTAACTATAAAGGGAAAGTAGACTTTTAGAAGTCCATAATTAGACAAGCTGATTTTCACTCACCAAGCTACTTTTAGACAACATATGCTCTTTTTTCCTCTTATAATATAAAACCTCAACTTTTTACGTTAGAAAAATACACTATACCCTTTCTAATTTTAAAATCCTGCATATAGTAAGATAGACATTATTTTTCTGCAACCTAGATAAGCTCAAGCCTTTCCTTTTCGCCCCTCTCAAAATGCCGTAATACTAGAGGGGCATCGCTTTCTCTGTATTTCCAGGTGTAACTCAAAGCAAAAGTGTCTGAAAACTCAAGGAAAACACTGTACTTGTCACATTTTCAGCTCAGGTTCAGAGATTTCCATTTCATGTACGATTCAAAGGATCATTTAAATATTAGGATGCCTGTCCAAACTATAATGAAATTCCAGACGCTTGAGATTCATCTATCACTGATGATACTGATGCCATGAAGAAAACCCCAGTTATCTCACTAGCTATGAAATACTGAGAATAACAGCAGTAAAAGCAGAATTACAGTGAAGTATGAGCTACCAGGAAGATGAGCAAGGAATGTGGGAGACATTTCCCATTATTCATATTAGGAGCTGTACTCTGCTCCTTGCTGAAAACATACCCCTCCTATACAGTACTCATAGAGTCAGATACTGTCCACCCCAAACAATTGGATGTGTCAGTTCAGATTGCTCACTGAATGGCGATACCTCACTCATACTCCTCCCCCTTTTCTCTGTATCATTTCTCTGTTGTGACCCTTTATGTCAGAGATGTTAGTTTTAAAGCCAGCATGAGATTAACTGCATAATGCTCCCCTTTCAAGCCTGCCCTCACTTTATCTCCATGCTGCAGAGCTGGACACCAGGACGCACCAAGCCCCGCCCCGGGATGGCCGCAGCTCCCTGTAGCCTGTTTGCATAACAGCTCACTTCTCTTTCTAACATGACCACAATAAGAAGAGGGGCCACATTGTTTCCAGAAATAAAACAGATTACTTTAATCCTAAACCTACTGCAGTGCCAACATAATAATTCCGTTTTTTAACCACGCGTTTAATCATTTCTAAGGAGGCTAAAAGATCTGGTCATTTGTATGTTATTACTGTTTAAGGAACAGTCCTCAGCTGGGTTTATTAGGCATTTGGGTTTCCCCCCTCAGTTTAAATAAATAAATTCAGGAAAAAAAAAAAAAAAATCTGAATACTGCATGACTATTTGCTAGTCTCCTTAAAACAAACATCTTCAGAGTTTTCTCTGTCTGTCCACTGTTTCTCCAGCCAACCATTACTCAAGGGTACATTCACCTTCTTTCAAGGAACATATTACTACATATTTCTGTGAAGGCTTATATCTGCTCTCTTTTCTGACTAACCAGCTAACTGATACCTTCTATGAGGATGCTTTTTTCTCCCTGGTTTTTCCCTGCATGTTTATTATCTGCACAAGGTATTGATTTTCCTGTTTTTCCACTATCCCAGGCAGTTCTGACTTCTTCTCTTCAAGCTACACTGTAATAAAACAAAACAAATGTTTCATATTCTCTCCTTAAAAAAGAATAGGATTTTAACATCTGTAGTATTTATAAAATAAAATTCACATCTCTTAATGCCTCTATAAACCAAGTTTCTAGTAATTTAAGTCTCTGCAAACCGATCATTTACATTCTCTGCAGTCAACATGGATAGGAACTTCCTGAGGGTAATTTATCCTCTGCTAAGATGAGTGCTTAAAGCTGCCTACCTCATTCATTAATAAAACCTTGATGGACTGGCTTAAACATGACACGTAAAGTTTGGCAGGCTCAAATTGTAAGAGATGAGATTTGCCCAATGTGTCTGAATACCTTTAAGAACCTCTAGTCATAAAAACCCACAAAACAGCTGTTTTCATATAATCTCAAATCATCTTTAGTGAAATGAGTAGTGCTGCATCATTTATCAAGGTTTAAAATCAAAATGAAAGTAATCACAGAGGAATGAGTTCCCAGTGATTACAGACTTTTTTTTTTTTTTTTTTTTAATTTCTGTTTCCTTTTGTAAAGATGATTGGTCAGACCCTGGAACAATGGTTTAGTAGTAGCTTTGATTGTACATCACCCAATGATACCTTGTCTATATACTTAAGAAAGACATATTTATTATGGTGATATGGTTGCTAAATACTGCTCAAGTTTCATGTCTTGTTGAGGAGGGAGAAAAGAAGAAAAGGAAGAGTTATTTTATCTCACTCCTAAATCTATTTCTGTATAGAAATTTTATCCTTTCTTGAATAAATTTAAAAATGTCAACTTTCTCAAAGTTTGAAATGGCAAGCATTCTACAGCAATGTTTCTCATGACCTACACAGACATATCAAAACTAGTGATAAATATCAATTCACCTACAAATAGCATCCTGCTGAATCTATATAGCTATGTTGAATAAGAAACTATCAGTAGATTTGGAGATTAAAACTCCTAATGAATTCTGTAACTTATTCTAAACATAAGCTTATGTCTACTTTTGCAGAATAACATAAACTTGCACAGCTGAGAAGTATGTGACATGAGCTGAGTGATTTTTATTTGTCATGTGCATTTACTGTATCCTCCTTCTGCCCCTCACCATAGACCTCGAGCTGATTCTGCAACCTAAACGCCTCCCAAAACAGCAGGATCCCACTTATCAAGTGCCTGCCTACGATGTTGTCAAAGCATTTCCTGATCTCCATCCCTGTTGCCTTTTGACACATATATGCAAGATTAGAGCTAAGGGAAGGAAAATATCTTCTTGGCAATATTAGCATGTGGAACTTTTGGACTGTTTGAGTAAAGGGATATCTTTAATTTCAAGTCAGCAAACAAGAAGTTATAGTAGTTTAGGATAAAGAGTTTTCAGAAGTTTTACTCTTGTATTTGACACTTGAATTGTGGCACAGTATGAAAATACTGAGGAAACTCTTGGTTCTTTTATTGAAATAAACTGTGGCTCGTCACAGTGATCTGTATACAAAGTACGACAAGAGAAGAACTACTCTGGAATTAATATGAGGGGAATAAGCCAGGATTCAACAGGACAACAGATGCCTCCAGTTGTCTTGCCAAAATGGCTTCTGCCATTTTAACTTGTGGTAAGCTCTTTTTTAAGTTAGTGCTTTATCCCCAGGAAACCTGATTTTTGATGAACCAATCTAAAGATATGAAGTCTCAGCCCATCATAACCATGTTTGTTATCCCTGAGTAGCAATTGAGGCTTTCTGCTATTCAGAAATAAATGAGAATTTTTATCTGTTTGTAGGCAGAATTTGTGAAGCACTCAGGAAAAGTCCCAGGTCACAACATTATTTACTTAGTGTTGCAAGGGGAGTTCCCTGGCAGCAAAGAAGAGCTGTGATATGACATGTCCTTAATATTCCTACTTTCCCATCCTCATTATGTCCCCCCCAGCGCTATGGGGGAAGGTCTCCTACCCATTCTGGGAAAAAAAGCACAGCTGTGTGCCTCCCTAGAGTGCCTGTACATTAATGCCCAAAGCATAGGGAAAAAAATAGGACGAATTAGAGCTATGGTCTCATTGAGATCGGAGAAAGATGATGGGATTGTTCACACAACTGGAGTGTACTGATGGATGAATACAGGCTCTTTGGAAAGGGTGGCAAGAAGGGTGAATTATGCTGTACGTGAGAGAGCAACACAGACACTTGGAGCTCTGCTGTGGGATGGGTGTTGAAAGAGCTGAGAGCCTGTGGGTCAGGATTCAGGGACAAACAAACACAGGTGATGTTGTGTCTGCTAAAAATTATCTAGTCAAGAAGAAAAGGATGAGCTCTTCTTCAGACAAGTAGAGAAAGTCTCATGTTCACTGGCCCTGATCCTCATGGGGACCTAGAATCATGGTGACGTTATGGTGTGCATTGCCAACAGTTAATTGAGTAGACAATGATGGGAGGGGCTTTGCTCATGCCATACTCAAAAACAAGCAAGGATCATTTAGGGGTGTAAGGCTGGGAGCAACCTTGGCTGCAGTGATTATGTGACCAGAGTTCAGAAGCTGGAGAGGAGGGAAAAGGACAAAAACCAGGATAACAAGCCTGAACTACAGCAGAACAGGCTTTGGCCTGTTTCAGAGATCTGCTTGGAAGAATGCCATGCAATATGTCCCTGGAGAGAAGAGGGGTCAAGAAGAGCTGGTTCATTATCAAGGATCACCTTCTCCATCCTCAAGGGTGGTCCATACTAATGAGCAGGAAATCAAGCAAAATCAGTAGGAGGCTTGCATGGATAAACAGGAGCTCCTGATTCAAATCAGACATAAAAAGAAAATATACAGGATGGAGAAGCAGGGATTTCAATGACATTCAAGAGAAAATTCATCAAGTATCAGCAGCCTGAGTTTCTGAAAGAAAACTTGGTAGGGAGCAGGGGAAGGAATTTTAGCCAAAGAAAGCAAAAAACCCAGTGCAGTCTAGGCACTTCATGTGGCATTACCTATGAATCTGAGCAGGTTTAATTCTAACTTGGGACATACTTGACAGAGGGTAACTTTAGCAGAATAACAGACTTACTATCCACTGGGACAAAAAGTGACCCATGTTGTTGGTATTTTAGATAATGTCCCATAATTTTCCCTGGTGCCTTTATATGGATATTGAAAAGAAAGAGTGATTGATGTAGAACTGGAGGGTCTTCACATCTTTGGCAAGACAAAGCAGGCCATCAGTCCTCTGATTGCATTTTGCACAGTGGATATTTTCCAGCTCAGTGCTTAACCATTAACTTCCTCAAGGTAAAATAACTACTGAGTGCAGTGAATATATTGAACATCGAAGAAAGACATAGGAACCTTTAAATAGGCAAGGGTAGGTCATCCATCACTACAGCCAATGGTGTGCCTATTCCAAATTGTGGCCTGAAATTCAACTGGAAGGAGTCCGTAAGCCAGGTGGTGAATAAGTTGGCTCTGCACACACACAAATCAAAAGTGGTGGGAGTGCAGAGGTGATGGAATATTGGTAAATAGCATCTAAAAAAGTTTTAAAAATTTGTGTTATTCTCAGAGTGTTCATTTTTTTCAAAAATTTTTTTTTATATAGAACTTACTGTCACTACTGCATTGATGCCTGGGGCCAGAAAACTGTGAAGAGAATCTGGTACTCAAAATATAAAATCATATCTTCATTTTGAAAAGTTTCTGACTAGACACAGTGAAAAATAGCAAATATACTCAATAAAAAATACATATACTTTATCACTTCCTTGATCTGCAAGGAAAATTTACAGGCTTCAGTTTAAAAGATGGCGTAGAAGACCTTCTTGGACTATAAAACTTTAAAAAGAGGATTTTTATGTGTTTGGTGAAAAGATAACCACTTCTGTTTCATATAAATATATGTACCTATGTATACACACACACACAATGATGTATGAAGGTGATACAGTTTGGTGGTGTTATAAGGAGCAGGGATCAATGCACCACAAAGACATAAAGTCATGTGCTAATGGGTTTTTGTCGTTGCTGGGAAAAAAAACAAAAACAAGAGTGATAATATTAGCCATATGATTCAAAACATGTAATAAAAATAACACTGATAAAAGGTCAATACTTTGGAAAAGGAACATTAAAAAGCTCTTGGAAACAGTTCTGAGACTCTCAAGGCCTCAGCTGACTCTTGGGGATTATCAAGAAGGATCAGTCTTACCCGTATTTGAGTATGTCAAATGAGTAAACTAGCTTTGCTACATATATTCACAGTATATTTTTTAAGGTCAAGTAGAATCAGAAAAAGTGAGGAACCACAGAAACATATCCTCCAAAACAGACTTAAGAGTTCCCAGACTTCAAAATTGCTATTAGCAGCAACATTCACCATGCTGCAAATCACAGTTCCCTCCGCTGTATTCCTTACTTTCTGAGTTATTGTGGCCAGAACTAGTAGAAAAATTCCTCCCATAGCCATAGATAGGTAGACATAGTGAAACTAATAAATTGTTGTCTGCAGTATACATATAATGTGCTCAATGCTTACGATTTTTTTTTCAGCAATAAATTCACATAAAGCCTCACATCTTGCATACACTGTGATTTATTGCACACCACTATTAAATTATTAAATCTATAGAAATTAACATGTGATACAGACTAATTCCAGAATTTACCAAATGATAAAACTATGAAGGAACTAATTGGAATTGCTACAAATTGTAGTGGCTGTTATGCTGCCTTTAAAATTAATCCAAAGTCTAGCTCAACAACACAACCTTAGAAGAACATAAAACAATTGTGTAGTGAGTGTGTTCTTATCCCGGTCACAGCAGTTTTATTACAGTTCTCCTTTAGGTGGCATTTGTTTGAATTATTTGACTGCAAATATGAAAAGGGATAAGGTGTTGAAAGTATTCATAAAGTATTTTCTTGAAATATTACTCACAATATTACTCTCCTATGATGTCTGTTTTTATCTGGTGAATTTAAAATTTCCCTTTTTATATTATTTTAAATTATTTATAGAAAGATCTTTGGTATACTATAATATAGTAAAAAATTCTCCCAATGTTACAATACTAAACTTCTTTCTAATGGGTATTGTATTTTTAGTGTTTATAATCACATTGGCCTAAAACAAATCTGCAATGAAACATCTGTCTAATCATGTTTTTATAGTTACAAAGAGAAAAATAAAAATAATCCAAATGACTCCAACTGCTTTGCTAACAAACTATCCTATAACTTGAAAAAAAAAAAAAAGAAACTATACATAAAGCTAGTTTTAATGGGATTTTGGAAATTTTGCTGTTTTTACTAAGGCAGTTGAGTATCAGTGACAGCTCCTGAAAGTGTGCATTGTTCAGTAAATGTGCATTTTATTCACAATAAGATGGTGTGAAAAATATCGTCCATGGAAAATAACAGTCAGAGTCTACAGAGATCTTATTACAATGTCAAAACAAAATACCTGTCATGTAAATTATGCTAGCACCAAAATATAAATTACAACCATAGGAGTGAATGGAGAACTCTTAATCCACTAATATAGAATACGGATTTCTTTTTCTCTTGTTGTAGCAGCACACAGCTTAAATAAAGGCTATTTTTATCCTTAAATTGGCATGCAATTACCAGTCCACTGCTCCTGGAACAAATAAGCTCCAGAAGATTACCTGTAATGTTTGAAATTCAGGCTGGGTATTTCAGGACGCAGACTGACTTGGATCCTTCACCTCAAAAGTCTTATATTTATTCTTGCAAGTTGCAGAACAATTCAAAGTAATCAGGGTGATATAAGGAGTGAAATCTCATTTTCCTGAAAGCTTTGACTGTTCTTATTGCAGTGTGTTAGTCCGGTCTTCTTAGTCCAGCATGTTTTGAAGTTAGATTGGAAATTGGAAGGTATACTTTCCTCCTGGTGAACCTTGTAAACACCAGACATGGAACTAATGCATACGAACTCATAAAAGCTGCAGACTAAATTACTGAAGTCCCCCAGTCAATTACAGAATAATAGCTGGTTTTCTCTTTTTTAAAATACTTATGGCCTATGTTTACCCTTTCCACTGTGTTGAGGTAAGTCTTATACTCAAAATCCTTAGCACCTCAAAGCTATTATAATTAGTAAAACAAATTTGGAAAACCTTTCTTTTTGCTTCCTCAAACTGCTGAGCTTCTGTCCACCTCAGCACTCCAAAATTTCTGACTGATAGATTCCAAACCTTTCATTGTGATTACTTATGACTTGATATGAACAACTTAGAACTAGAAACAGATACTGCATCTCAGATAGGTGTTGAATTGTGTAAAATGTATGTGTCTGGTTCTGGAAAGTTGTAAGATATAAGGCTATATGCCTGCATTGCCCCAATACAGAGACAAAACATTTTTGATATTTTGGAGGGCTTGAATTCATGTGAATACTAATTTCCCTGTCATTCCAAAGACTCTGCTTTGTAACTAGGCAACCATGCTATAGAGAACAGCACTATAGTATAATTTTTTTAATTCTCTAAAAATGATAAAGTTATTTTTCCACACCGTTCTCTAGATTTCTCTAAAATGCTGCATAAACAGACAAATTACAGGTTTGTGCCTTTGGACTATACTGTCTTTATTGACTATATTTACCTATATTGTGGATGAATCTCAGACCTTTCTTCTGCTTTCAAGTACTTGCTAGCAATTACCAGTCATTCCTTTTTCCACTTTGTGGGAGTAGATCCAAACCAAAAATATGATCAGTTGTTCCTTTATCCCAATGATTCTTTTGTGCAGGAGACTGTGGAGTTCAGCTTGGTCATTACTACTTTTTATCTATGAGGTCATGACTATTTTAAGCTGTCTTGGCATCACTGGGCACAACAACTCTTAACTGGGTAATTTCTCATCTAAATGGTATTCAGGTCTTTGAGTTTTTCCACTAAGTGGGACAGAATTGGGATTTCAGTGAGAATTTCTGTACCATATTTATTGCAAAAGATAAAGATACTGGCAGGCTTCTAATAATAGAATTTGAATCTGTTCGTCTACCTTATGAATTTCATTATCAAACAAAAATTGCAGAGGATTAATCAGTAGCAGAGGACAGCAGAGTTTTGCAGATGATGTACCCAAGTAGGCATTGCAGAGTGGGATGAACCTGGATGTATGGAATTAATATGGTATGAATGTAATATTAAAATTACCTCTGGCTTTGTCATCTCTTCCTTGATTTATATTGACCAATATAAATCCCTCAAAGCTAATACTCTTGTTTCATACCTGGAAGCCTCCACTGGGAGGTATGGCTGCCCACTTATTTTGGTAGATGTGCTTGGTTTGAGTGTGACTTCAACTTTGCACTGTGCACCCTTGTGCAAAATGTCTGTCCCTAGATTAAATTCAACTGTTATTTTTGACATAAAAAAGTCAGTTAATAAACAAATCCTGGTGACATAACTCTTAAATACAAGAGAATCGAGATTATACAGGATTACAACAAAGTGCAATACACAATTTGCATTGGACGTTAAGCCTTGTGCTTCAGGGTTTACATTCATCCTTGTTCGGTATAGGGATGAGATTGGCATGTGAGTTTTTGTGCGTGTGCACAGACTATCTTAGCTATTACAGGGTTCCTTTGAAACATAACATTGGAATGTCAGCGAGAGGATACTGCATCTGGAGTCTAATCCAGCACACCAATTGCTGATCGCCCAGGCTCTTCCAATTCCTCTGCTTATAAAGCAGAGATATTAGCAGTGCTATTACGTGAGTAATGTACACACACACTGACCTTCCCTCCTGCCCAAATAAGATCAATGTAATGCGTTGATGAAATTTCCAGCAGCTGCTTGTGATTAGTCCCTGATAAGCTTCTCCCACTGTTTCTATGGATGAACTTTCTCATTTGTAGCACTGGCAAAATATAATTTGCATAAATAGACAGTGCTTTAACCAAAACACAGTAATAACACTACGAGGTAATGAAAGGACACTTGTCCAAGAAGCCAGTTTATTGTGGTAAGGAGACATAGATGAGTGCACAGAAATTTGTACTAGATGCATAAGGTGGATTTAGTTGAGTTCATAATGGAAATTGAGGTAATATGTTATTTACTTCTTTACGATTTGCAAGCATACATTTAGAAAACGGGCTGGTAAATATTAGAAAACTAACCCACTATTTCCTAAGCACTGAAGGGAATAAGAGCCATCCTTCTCTATCCTGAAAGCTTTCTTAGAATCATCCTATATTGGTAAAGTTAGTTAAAATATATATTTTCATATATTACTTTATTCAAGGTTGCCAGCTCACTTTTTTATTTTTCAATCTCAAAACACTTCGTGATTTGTTTCCTTTTAGCCATTATTCCTTGATAAATGGGATTGCCTAAAAGCTCTGATATCACTAAATGGAAGTTTCCATCCCTCAGCTTTGCAGATGAAACCTTCGAAGCATTAACTGAGAGTTTTCTAAAAATTTGGAGACCAGAAAGGAAACAAATTATAACTTTTTAAAATGTTTTGAAGTCAGTCTCATGATGTTTTGGGTTCTGATCCATCATTTCTGAATTTTTGAGCTGATCATATCTGCACACTGCAGTGTATAGACACAAGGATCTATCTTAATGGTTTGTCTAGCTTTCTTTTACTGTAAGTTTTCATTCACACACATTTCTTACTTAATTTTGATGGATAATTTGTCTGAATCAGACCATAGGATCTTAACTTCTTCAGGTCAGAGATTTTAGCAATCTCCGTAGTCTTTTGACCACAGACTCAGTCTCTGCTCTAAAAGTTACGATGTAAGCAATAGCCTCAATAAACTTCCCAAAGCTGCCTAGGAGCTCTTTCATCTTTCATCTTCCTATGTAAAACTGTATCTCCATTTAAAAAAGGCAAGAGGCTTTGATTTGAATCCAGTGACAAATCATTCCAGTTTGCCTAGATATGTCTAGACTTCAAATGTCTGCAGTCTTATTACTACTGTGCATTTTACCTCCTTTGCAAACAGCGTTGCAAGTATATTAATGCTCAAATGAAAGAACAAAAAGGTGAAGAAAAATTTATCAATCCATAGAGGACTTGACCCAAATGGATACAATGCTTACAAAGATGTAACAGCAAGCCAGGAGCCAGAAAAGAGTGCAAACTTGAGCAAGGGTCAAAAGATTAGAATCTCTTTTGGCAGGATAAACCGTCTCAAACCATGATGAGGAATGAGGATAAAATTGCAAATGATGGTATGCACAAATGGCAGAGTGGGGATTCAACAGTGCAAGGACCTGTATTTGGTATAACAGTGCTACTCTTAACACAGCTTACAAGATAACAGTCTTCCCTTCCTCTGTGTTTATTCTGATGAATGGTGCAAGCTTACCTTCGCACAGACACTACCTGAAACACCCAGTTTGGGAACACAAGCAATGTGGCAGAGATTAAGATCCACCCCTGTACCCTCCCACAGCTGCCCTCCCCCGCCACCAAAAAACCCAAAACACAACTCAAACAACCAAACAGACAGACCCCAGATGGACAGAACTGCCCTCAGAAAATGCCTGCAGTCAATCTCCACTGACTTCATAGGGCCTGGAGAGAAATACAGCTTTGACTTTCAGGTAAACAAAGTTTGTTCCTCTCAAATAGGTGAAACATCTTAAGCAGGAAGTTGATATGGGTAATCATGACCCCTACAGTGTGATTCTAATTCATCTTCCTGCTTCAATGGCTTTTTGTCAATTTGGCAATTCAGCTGGCAGAGACATAAGAGAAATGGGCCCTGGAAGACGGCCAGCATTATGGAACTGGCCTGATGGATAACCAGAATAATTATTCAAGTGGATAATCTGATACAACTAAATATGTATTTCTAATTTCATAGGTTTCAAAACCTCTTATCTTCTGACATGTTTTCAAACTATGCTAAGCTAATGAGTCCTGAGGAAGTGTAAAACCAGATGTTTTACAAGTGTAAAACTAGCATATCTCTCCTAGATGTGTTTCTTTAGGCAGTCTTAAACTATGACACTGGGTTCTCAATGACTGGGGCAGATTTGGCTTGGACTTTCATGGGCATCTGATTTATTTCCCCCAAGAGTATGTTGTGCACTTTTTAAGAGGGACCTCTTGGAGGAAGGGGAGATTATTCCTTCCCTTGGGGGCACTGAGTGTCCTCAAAAAGAGAAGGCTCATGAGACTACAGGATGAACTGAGCAAGTAAATATTAGAAAGGGGGCTGGACATCATGCATGGCTTGGTTTGAAAGATGACAGTAAAGATGATGGAGCAGTCCAGCAGATTCTGGAGGTGAAGGAAGGAATTTCTAGAGGACTAGAACAGACAAAGCAGAAATTGCCACCAATCAGAAAGCTGTTAAATTAGCTGAAAACATGGACTACCCTTCAAAACACACTGGACTTGTAAGAACTCTGTAGAAAATTTAATTTCTTTTTATGTCTTCTCTTGTCTCTGTTTTAAAAAACTAAGGTTTTAGGTTTCAGTTTTCATTCCCACAAAACTTTTATTTCTGAGCCTAATGCAGACGTACACTTATCTAACTTTCAAAGAATCATCCAGGGCAAAAAAAAAAAAAAAAGCTATTGATGTATTGTAAACATGTAGTTGTACTAATCTTGGCAGAGAAAAACAAGAAGCCTTTAAAATTACAGCTATATCATAATCATAAACCAGTAGTTTTATATCATAAAACCACTCATAAGGTACTTACTGGAATGTTTTAAATCTACAAAAATCACGAAAGTATTTCAGGGAAAAGAAAGTGTGCAGCTCCTTTCCCCATGCCTTCCTTACTGCTCTCCTGCAAGTAAAAAGGAAAAATCTCATTTAGCTCTGTGCTCTTTACTGCATGAAGCAGCAAGCTTTTTGGCAGGTTCACTGAAACTTATTCTGACTGCTAAGCTTCAAAACAGTTCTGAACCTCAGCCATTTTATGAGGCCAGCAGTGATTTGAAAATATCCATGCCTGTCATTTACGTTGAACAAGTCCTCATTTTTTGGACTTGATTAAAAATCCATTCACCTATAACTACAGAAACTAAAGAGATAGGTCAGGCAGTGGGACCTTGTGTATTGATGTATGACCATTTTTCCATCAGCTTTGTGTAAATTCTGCTAGGTTTCTTTTTTTTTGCAAGAGCTAGGTAAGTGTGTTGCTGCTCTTTCATGAAACAGATCACTTTTAAGTCCTTCATCATTGCATTCAAATGTAAAACGCTTATCTGTAGAAGATCTGGGTACACACTACAAAATTTAGCTCAGAATTAGGCAACCATTTCTGTGACAACCCCCACATGGCACCAAAATAGCTACTCTGAAAAGGAGTGATATGAGGCACATGATTAAATGTCAGTGAATTCTAAAGACTGTTTCTACTAGGGAGCACAAAGAAAGTGATCTTGCATTGTGCTCTAAAATGTCTTTACCCTGTAAGCTGGTCTGCACAGACTGATGGTTCTTCTGCTGTGCATTGGCTCTTTGACTCCCTTCTGACTCCAGAAGGTGTACATGTCCATTTGTGTGACCAAGGTGCCTGATTTAGGCTGAAATAGGCTGCCCTAGGGAATGCTCTGCAGCCAACATCCTTGCTTTCAACTTCAGGATGTAACGTGCTGCAAAGGGTAAGACAGTCTGAGATCATGAACATGGAGACAATACGGGTTATAAATTTCACCCAGATGAGAACTGGTAGCCAAAGAAGAGAGCACAGGTGTGAAGCACTTTTATCTATGTTTCTCAGTGATCTGGGCAAACAGATTTATCTCAGCAGAAAACATGTCATAAGTGCCTTTGTATGGAGATTACTCAGGCATGTCACAGGCCACTTGCTGATGGATATTGGAAGGCTAATTTTCTATTTCTTCCTAACTGAAAGCATTAGGCTTGTACACTGTGGTAAGTAAACAGTTTCGTAATTGTACTGTATTTACAGAAAATCTCTCATCAACTGCAGTGCATTTCTAAAAATTGCACATGCTTTCCTAAGAACATTCTGCAAACTTTATGGCATGTTATTGTCCCTTTCAGCTTTGCAGTCCCCACTGGTCTTTCCATGTACCATATTCCCATGATAATTATTCTCCAGTATTTATTGTTAAGCCACACTAGGAATTCTGGTTCTGTACTAGAAGCACTACAGAATCTGAGCCTGAACAAAACCAAAATCCTCAGTGATTCTCACCAGTGGTCACTTGAATAAACAAAAGTGCCTTGAGCATGTAAGACTCCTTATCATGTTACTCAGTATGCTGAACAAGTAACTACCTTACTGTACTTTAGACCAGAGACAGATTTGCAGTCTTCTCTTCTACCTGGAATAAACAACATTCTTAATGCAAGCCACATGATATACTTGCCTGTACACACCTTGAGAACACAGAGTTACACTGAGAACAACCCCTGATCCACAAAAACTGGCAGTTCTGTTGGTGCTATGGTCAGGAACAGCAGCTGCAGCTTGCTATAACCTCAGCTAAGAGTAATTGCCCGCTGCCATGGACCACACATATAATTCACCGGCCTAGATGTATTAAACCTGCAATTAAGATCAAAAGAACACATTTAGGCGGATAAAATATGGGGTGTGTGATCTTTCAAAGTATAGGCTGGAAATTTCAAGACTACATGCTGAAGTTTGGCTCTTCAGATACTCAGGCAAATTTGTATAAGCTGCTTGGGTTTTAAAGTAACTACCAATCTCTTTATTATTTCTGAAAGTTTAGTATTACTGACAAATAGGCCACCTATCTGCAAGTGCCCAATATGGACTGAGAAAACTGGGTTTTGGCACTCAGATACAAATGCTCCATGAAGCTTCTATTCATTGTAAAAATCTGCTCTTTTTTTTTTTTTTTTCTCCTCTGACTATAAACTGTTTTTCTCTTTTGAAATTGCATCTTTCCCCCCTCAGCTTAGATGGTTGCAGATACTTCCCCGGAATATACACAGAGAACAAAACTTTACAGTGTTTCTTGAGTCTCACAATAATGCCCCATTCTGACTGGGAAAACAAAAGAGATATTTTGTGGTCATAGAGAGACGAGCTGACAAATTTTTAATCCATAACTAATATAATATTCTGGTACTTAATAATAATACAAATAGTAATGAAGATTTTAAATTTAAGACTACAAAAAAAAAAATACAGGCTTCACACCTCAATATGTTTCTACTATAACAATCTTGTCCTTGGTTTGTTTCAATGATGTTTTAATAAAAAATTGAATATGCCTCTGATTTCTAAAATTCACCACATATTTGATCATTTTAATGACAGCTGAAGAACACAGATAATACTGGAAAGACTTCAGTGGTAGTCCTGTTTTTTTTAATATTTTATTCATTTAGAAATACATACTTTCATCATTTTCTCTAAAGTTACCACTAAGTTTTCAGTCTGCAGTCTGTTTTGGTTAAAGTATGAAAAAAAACCCTGATGGCAGAATTCAGATTCGCCTTTGGGACAGGGTGGATGAGGTGTTATTTTTCCCCAATTTTCTCTTTATTGTAAATAAATTTTAAGCATGCTTACTTGCATATTAACATTTCACATTTCTTTTTTTCTGATTAATCTTAATATATTTTCCTATGATTTTTGAAATCATGTTTGTTCAAACAACATTTAAACACATGCTTTATTTTGCAGTTGTTTCAAGTTATATTTTAGACTAAGTGAGGCCATGAATAGGGCTGATTATAAGCATGTCTTCAAGATCTTCTTGAATTGGATCTTTTGTCAGTAAAAGAACCACTCTGCTCTTACTAAATTCTGATTTGAATATTTCATACATATCCATTCTAGAAAAGTGAATCATTTTTATAAAGATAATTTTATTTTAAAATAACTAATGCATTAGTATTGTCTTATTCATTGAAGTAGAAAATGTTACTATCTTTATTTTGCCTAAGGTCCTCTTCCTTCCCTTGATCTCATCTGTGTATTGCAACATAGAAAAACATCCTATTTAATGGTAGGGTTTTTTTAATGCTACAGGTGCAATATGCTGTTAGCTTATATCACCAATTAGTAGTTTTGGTTAACTGTCTCTGTAACAGATCTGCTTGTATAGGTTTGATTACGCATGCCTGGTTTCAGGAGAATTGTTGCATCAGTTGTAATATCCTTCCTTATTTTGTTCTATACAATTCAGTATCCTTTCAGCTTCTAGATTTGTCTCTTAACCGGCAAGAAAGAAAATCTTATCTGCTATTTAAATTTTCAACCATCTATGATCTAATTTTGCATTTGTATGTGACACATCATGTTTACCACGCTAAATTATTCATCAAAATTGAAAGTATTCAGGGCTTAACAGTCTGCACGGGTCAATTAAAAAATATGCCTGGTAAAACTCTATTTGATACACGGGCCAAAAGTGACATGAAGAAACTGGTGAGCAGATTCAATTAAGCAGAGGGACTTCTTGACAATGCTGTAAATGTAGACATAGAGAAAATCTGTAACGGTTACAATTTTTTAATATGGAATTGTATAGGATTAATAAGCACCAGAATAAAGAAATAAATTCTATAATATCCGTGTTTCAAAGATTCAAGGCTGAAAAAAAAGGAATGTAACAGTTTAAAATACAAGTACCCCACAGTACTACAGGACTTACTACATGACACAGTCATAAGCAACTATCTTTAGAAATAACATTCAGTAAGTAGCAGATCACAATGACAAAATATCTTCCTTCAAAACTTTGTATCACCAGCTATGTATTAACACCTCATTACTCAATGGATTTTATTACCACATTCTTCTAAACATTGTTGCCTTTTGGATATGAGTAATATCATGAAGCACTGCAGAAAAGTTGTGGAACCTTCAGGTGTTATCTAAAAAAACCTTCCCAACTTGATGAATTTTAAACTATTTTGAAGGTGGGATATTGCACTTTAAACTGTCTTTTTAAGATTCCAAACCATAAGAAAATCCCATTTGACTACCCTTAGAAAAACTACAGTGATAAATATTGAATTTATGTGAGACAAAAACTTTTGAAACCTGCAGAAGTATTTAAATGAAAATGAGCCATTTCCAGAGGTTTCATATTATACCTTTGGTATAGGATTCTACTCATCTTCATTTAAATTATCTAGGATCAAATTCTATGTAACTTGTAAGTATCAAGAGATGTTGTTTAGCTGCAGGGCTAAAAGTTTGAGCTGTGCAGTATCCAGGAAAGCCCAAAGCATATTCTTCTGGTAATCATTTAATGCCTCAGAAGTAAAAATGAAAACCCCTAAAACCCAGAAACACCAAAATAAATGTTTCTTCATGTTAGTTGTAAAGATATTTACATTGTATTTCAGAGCAGTTTCTCTAGGACCAAAACAACAGAATATTTACAAAAATTTAGTCTTTACAGTGACTTAATAGGTTTTAAAGTTTAAATAGTGTAACATTCTTGTCCGCATTACATATGTCTGCCATTTCCTTTAGAACAGGGAGCATTATAAAATAAGACACAGAATCCCTTCTCTAGAAATGCATACAAAACTGACATACTATATGAAATCAAGGCTTTTACTGGCCCACAGTCTACACAAGGATACCTATGATTACACAAAATATTACTACTAAGTGTCCTAATTGGATTAGTTTGAAGTAACAAAAGATAGTAGTACCCAGTAACAAAGCATCCTCAAAAAGCTATATTTACTATACTATCCAAAGGGAAAAAAAAGCCACCCAAGAATTCAGCCAGGAATTGATGTCAGATTCATGTTTTAAGATTAAGAACTTCATGTTCAATTACTGTTTGTTACTGAGATACTGAATACATGTTGGTTTGCTGTCTTTGGCTGTCTATTCTCATTCAGTGTTTACAACATATCTTTGTCTCCTTCAAATGGGTTGTATTTCACCTGATTTTAGTCATCTGGTAGACAGTCCTCTAGTCAAATGTAGGCCTCTAGGCTTCCTCTCACTGGAGTTAACAGAGAAAATAAAGCACCTGCAAAAGGCAATTTATATCACTTTTTCTAGAAAGAGATGGTTTGCAGTGACATGTGCCCACATCACAGAGGTAAGGTATGACAAGCTGAGGTTGGATCTCTAACTTTTGGTAATAAATGGGAAGAATCCCACTGTAGTAACTAAAAGGTATAAATGTAAGTGCAAGAGTTCAGTAATGACACTCTGTAGTTGATGTTCCTGCAAATGAAGATAAAATACCAAAATACGATTTCAGTGTACAAATGATGGCTCCAAAGCCAGTCCAAACTCTATATCAACATTCACTCTTGAAACAGAACAATGCCCAGCACTTTGCAATTTTCATCTTTTCCTATGACTAACATAATTTTGTATCCAGTTGCTGTGACACCAGAAGCCAAAGAACCATGAACTAAAGCTCACTCTCATACCCCAGTCTCATTCCCCATGTGTGACTCTCACATCACGCAGCTCAAAAGGTTACCAGTATTTAGCACAGTTGGAAGAAGAACATTTGTCCAGGTTCTCTGTTCATGTCTGAACATCTGGGAGTAAGATGCCTGTGATACTGTTATTAATGGACTGACAGGATGCTGGCTAGTCCAAGAGTACCTCCACAGGCATTCTGGAAAATTTGTAATGTTGCAATAGGTTCTGCCTAGGAAAACAAAAATATAAAAGTAGCTATAATCACAGCAATACTACATCTATTTGTTTGGTAAACCAAAGAAAGAGGAGATAATTTCAGCTTCATTTCAAATTTTATTGACTTTTCGTAAAGCCCTATCATTCTGGGTACATACTCTGTGTTTACCATACTGATGTTTATGAACAACAATCTTTTTAACCTCAGTGTTTTTGCCAGGGAAAGCTCTTTCCTCCTACAAGACTGACTCTTCATTACCTTTAACACTTGCACCTGCTCTCATTTTTCTCAAATGTACTTTTTGAAGACGCTGAGCATGGCATTTCTGATCAGATCTTATACTTTCCGCATTCCTACATGTCTCTACTGGAAATACCTCAGTCAGTATATCCTAGGATCACAATTGCCTTTCCACTGAAAGACCCTGAAACCACAGAAATGCCAGTAACCCTTTAGAACTTCCTTTCTCTGGCTCTCACCACCACGCTTTAGGGCACCTTTATGTGGGAAGCCTTGGAGCATGAAGTGCTAAAGACGAGAACCTTGTTTGATACAGAACATATGTGCTTAATTTTATATATGGTGTATCATTTCATCAGCTTCACTTAGCTTTGTAGGATCTTGGCCTATCTCCTCAGTCTATAAATAAATAATGACAGATTTATAAATAAATCAGTTTCTAACCAGCTGAAACTGTGTTAGGCTTTGTAGCTTTTACCAATCAATAGAGCAGCGTGAATGACAGGCCCAGGTTCTTCAGTTTTAAAAAAATCTGGTAAAACAATAAATAAATATAGTTACATGTAAGTACCACATAAATATTTTGATGCACTAGCACAAAATATTTCATATGGCATCTCAGAATATGCCCAAGCCGTTTACATCCCTGGTAGGCCAGCAAGTGCTTTTTAGCTGGCAGTTCAATGTTCTCCCAGTATAAATAGATGATTAATCATTCTTTGTTGTTATTGTTTTAAAGAATAGTTTGAAACCCATTTCACAGTGAGTGTTTGTACTCACTGTTCTTTTTGTTCTCTAATCAATACAAGTTTTAATATTAAAAAAGTGCATTGTTTTCATGTGGCTACTGAAGTCTACATGTTGGGCTCTACTGTCATTTTTGAAGTTTCTTGTTGGTGGGAGAGTGCAGGTGCAAACCTGCAAAAGAGACCAAAACTCTGTGAAGGCAGGATGTAAAGAGCATATCAATCTATTCAGAGAACAAACACAAAAATAAAAACTGGAGAAAAATCCATTCCCATGCTGAGAATTACTGTATTACAGTATAGAGCTTGTGTTAAGATGAATTTGAATTTCACCTGTTCTGCTTTCTCTCAGGAAGCTTACAGAGAGCTAAACTGCAGTGCCTCATTTAAAGCCTGATGCCCAGCAGAAGTGTAAGGCAGTGTATCTGTACTATTCTCATGTCAGGACACATGGACGTTCCATTTTTCCATAAGATGTGGTATGAATAATGCTCGATTTTAACTATGTTGTCATGAACCAGCCTTTTCATGTTCCTATCATGATGAGGACTCCATTCCTCCAATCTTTTCTGCCAGGGTGGAGAGGTCACAGGATGGTGACAGCAGCCAGGCAGTGGATTTCAGCCCCAGTGCCTGTTCTCCGTCCAGCATTGATGAGCATCCAGTGCGAGGGCTGAAGGCCAAAAGCGTGGAGTAGTGTGATTGCTGAGAAGAGGGTTCTCTGCTTTCTCAAGTTCTTGCTTTATAAGGCCC
>JAYRBT010000001.1:98633239-98656731 GCA_036023395.1 Myiotriccus ornatus
AAGGCCAAAAGCGTGGAGTAGTGTGATTGCTGAGAAGAGGGTTCTCTGCTTTCTCAAGTTCTTGCTTTATAAGGCCCAGGGTGCTGCTCCCTGACTGAGGAGGAATCGAGTCTTACTCACCAGGGCTGTCCTTCTCCTCTCGCTCAGCGTGCCTGTCCCTGCCCCCGGGGAGCCCAGGCGTGCCCCTCACTCCCCGACCCCTCGCACTCCTTCCCCGCCGCCGCGGCCCCGGGAGGCCTTGTGGGAGCCCTTGTGGGAGCCCCGGGCTCGGCCGCAGGGCCGCCTCGGGCAGGTGCCGGCGAGAGGCGCTGCCCGGGCCGCCGACCGCGCCCTCCGCTCCCCCTCCGGAGGGGAGACATCGCCGGCGAAGGGAGAAACTCCCCCGATACACCCTCCGCCTTCCACGGCACCCCGCGCCGCCACCCTCCTTCGAGGGTGCCGCAAAGAGGCGGCGGAGCGCTGCCGCCTCCTCCTCAGCCTCCCGGTGCGCGGCCCGGGCTGCGGGCAGCGCTCCCGCCGGGCAGCTCCAGCGCCCGCTCCGATCCCGGAGTTACCCCGGCAGAGCGCTCGGCAGGCGGGGAGCGGGGCCGGGGGGGCGGAGGGGGAGGGCTGCGCGCAGATCCTGCGAGCGCCGGTCCTGCAAAATGCTGCACGCCCAGCTCCCCGCCGGAGGGGGGTAGCAGCCGCTGTCTCCGCCGGCTCTTGCTTTTTTGCAAGGGCTGTTGCTGCCGCTGGACGCAACCTTCTCCCGACATGGAGCTGCTGCCACCGCCGCCGCTGCTGCTGGAGTGAGTGAGTGTGACGGGCAGAGCTGGCCGGCTGCATGGATGGATGTGTTTAGCTTTGTGAAGATTGGGAAGCTCTCCGGGTAGGTGTTTGCAGCCGCTGCTGCTGCTCCGCGAACCGCGGGCGTCCCGCGGTTGCGGGCGCTGCCCGTGCCTGGCGGGGGCGGGGAGGGCTGGGGGGCTGCCCGGCGTGGGGAGCCCCCACGCCGCTCCCAACTTCCCTGGTAGCGGGGCGAGGGTCTCGGGGTCGGGGTGGGGCGCTGTGCGCTCGCTGCCCCTGGCACCTGCCCGGGCCGCGCCGGTGTCGCCGCGCGGGATGGGTCGTCGCCCTCTCCCTCCTGAAGGGACAAGGAACGCGTCCCGCGCTGCGGCCGCAGTTGGAGGAGAGCGGTGCCCGCCGTGAGACCCCGGCGTGAAGGGGCGGCCAGAGCGCTTCTGAAAATGCCAAAGAGACGGCAGAAGCCGGAACCGGGGCGCGGTGGTGGTGTTTGAGGGGTGTTTTGGTGTTTGGGGGGGGTGGGGGTGGTCGCGACGCCTCCGCGGTCGCGGTGCGGGTGTCGTTCGTGTGCCGGAGAGGGGGGCGAAGTTCCGAGGGAGCGGAGCGGGCACCGCCTGGCCGGGCCGTGCCGCCGGGGAGGGGGCTCGCCCTGCCCCTCTGCTCCGCTCCCGCGGTACGCGCCGCTGCGGGCACGCCGGGTCCCTGGAGCGGTAATTTGGGAGAAGTGGTGACATCGTCGCCAGTTTCACATGGCGATGGGTGCAGGGGCGCGAGTGGATTTGGCGTCTCTTTTCCCTTGCTTGTAAGGCACGTACTTCTCGTTGTTTAAATGAGCGGTTGATTTGTATTATTTTTCTCTATTTCTTTCTTTTCCGAATAAACCTTCCCCTGACTGGCCTCGGAGTTGTGGTCTCAAGCTGTGGACTGTTGCGTTCGCAGCCGGTTGCCAGGCCCGGAGCTGCATAGATAGATCAAGAGGCACAACAGCCCCTGTTAAAATGTTCCCACCATAGTTAAGCGTAACTGGAGGTAGCTCTTTGCAGTTACACATCTCAAAGATGCAGTATGAAAGTACTCGAGTCACAGGTTTTTTTCAGGGTTCTGGTGTGGATAATCTCCCTAAAGGATTTAGCTTTGATCACTGTAACTAGGAGTGTTTCAAATTCTTATGATTCAGTGGTTCCTACACCATAGTTACCATATGCTTTTCTGTTTATGAAGCAAGTATGAGGCTGAAATTTCATGTTGTACAAAAGGGGAAAAGGCCTCGCTAAGGAAACAAAACCACGAAAGGTGACTTGCTCTGGTGGCAGTCAGGTAGGGAGCTTGTCAAAATGATACACGGTCTTTAAAAAAGATATTGCATGGCTGGAAGTTACAGAGTGCCACAGGTGCCTTTATACCCCAAAATTCGCACCATTGCACCTGGCTGTGATTACAGCTCTGCTTGTGGTGATGCCAGCACGGAACAGCTGCTGTCATTCAAGCACATCATTGTCTCATCGTGCTCACAGCAATTTTACACCATGTGACAGCAACAACACTAGCAGCCCGCTTGGCTTTCTTTGGGTCGTATTACTTGCTGATACCGCTAGAGCTACAGCAACAGTAACTACAGTGGAAACTTTGAGGAGAGGGAAAATATGCTCACATAGATAAGGAACAAGTCATATAGTATTATATTTATTTCCAGGTAACTGAATGAAAAGGCATGACCTTTTCTATTTGTTTGGAAACAATGTTTTAGAAAAGCTCTCAGGCCTTCATGTCACGCTTGAGCTAGAATCAAAGGGAGGGAAAGGGATGTGCCACTAGAAAATTGTTAAGTCAGGTGCATGACAGTGTTTAGATAGATATATTGTGAGCTTGGTCTTTGTTGGTGCATGTGAAATCTGTAGCTTTCTGCATACTTGAAGACCCAGCTCTTACCAATACTAAGATTTCTATATAAGTAAAGGCAGACCATAGCAATTCTCCAGAAGAAGCTGGAAGTTCCTTCTGAAATGAAATTGCAAGTTTCAAAGCTCATATCTGGCTCAGCATGATTCAAAGATATTCAGTACTTAGGCACTGTGTTTATCTTGTAGATTGCAGTAAATAATTTCTGCACCGAACTATTCTTTTTGTTTCTAATTTTCCGGTTGTTAAAAGACCTAATAGTTTACACAGAACTTGACTTTACTTGCTGTTTCCTAGGTAACAGCCAGGTATCTGTTCCAATTTTATGAGTGCTTCATGAAGCAAACAGGTTCCAGTGTAAACCCCATTTTTAATCCCTCTGTGCATTTGGATTGGAAAACTAGTTTGCCCGAAAATACCAGTTCTTTGTTTGCTGTTAGAAGGAAGGCTTTTCTGAAAGAAAGGAGTGAGATGGCAAACAGTATTTAATTGAGAGTGTGATCTTACAGGCAGATTACTTACTGAAAGTTGTTTTGAACATGGCTGGTGCTGAAGTTTTTATAATATTCAGTCTTTTTTAAAAAATCTTATTTTGTTGTGCATTCAGATCTCCTCATTTTTGATTGCAAGTCTACTATTGCAGTTTTAGTCTGCAGCTTTGATTCTGCAGGCAGTGGCAGAGGCAAGCTCTGTTATGAATGACTACTAGAAAGGATGCTTCCTAAAGTCATAGTATAATTTTAATAGATCTGGTGAGAATTTAAATTTTGTTACTATCATATAACCTATAAGAGATTTTATCTAGAATAAGCTTAAAATGGGGTATGAAGTCTTAGAAGGTGGCTACTGGAGAAAAAAAAATTTTACATAGCATGCATTAAAAAATTATGTTTTAATTATCTGTCCAGGTCTTTTTATGTGATGCCTGTGTGTGTAGGGTCTTTTAGAGACTCTCACTTCTACAACTGCTTCAACAGTTGCCTGTATTTGCTAGGTAAGTGGGGAGTAGGGGCATAATCTGGAAAAGGATTATGTGCAGAAATGGAAGAGAATGCCAAACTGGTTTTATGACAAGTGTCATCTCTGATAATCCTGTCCTTTCCTTGCCTTTGTAGGTCTGTCACATTGTATACTATGCATAAAAATACAGATGTTTCATGATAAAATTTCTGTTGATTTTGAAAGATTGGAGTTACCCATCTGACATTGAAAACAAAAATACTGTGTAGAAATACTGATCACACTTTCCCTGACAGCCTCTCTCCCACCCCCCCTTTGGAAATTCATCAGTCTGGTGATGGTCTGGAACAAATGTTTTGGTATAAATCTTATAGTGTCATTCTCTGGAAGAAAAAACCCCAAACAAACAACCACCCTTTATTGTAATGAATTTCCAAATGTAGAGAATGATTGACAAGCCTTGTTTAATGGATCAGTATCTGATGCAGAGCTGTACAAGCCCAGTGAATATTTCTGTAGTGTGGTCTGCATAAGCATGTATGGTGTGGCAGTGTCTGTAATTTGGGAGGGAGGATTAGTGGGATAGATAAAGTGCACATAAAAATTGCCAGATTAGTTTGGGTCAGAAGTCTGTCTTGCCTGGTATTGCTTTTAGCAACCGCTTGGGGTAAGGGTAGAATGAGCACAGGTAAGGCGTGATGATTCTTGAGCATAGGTCTAGACAGTGGAGGAAGGACAGTGCTGCTGTGTTGAACATGAAACGGGGTGAGTGTTTTCTGATCAAGGTAAATCTGAGTACAAGGCACAGTGTCCAGTTTCTAGTCAGTACTGGACAGATGAACTATGAAACAATAGGTCAGAACAGTGAGCAGAGGTTATAAAGAGTTTAAGCCTGTATTCCTAGAATATATTTTTAGTTAGAAAGTCTTTTTATTGGGTATGACTGTTTTTGTGATATCTGTAGAGGTCAGTTCTATTTCAGAGCTCCCACAGCAGGATGTAAAACTTTCATGTGGAAAGACGGTTGTCTGGATATCACCTGAATGTGACTGAGGGCAGTAGTGACCCTCCAGAGTTGGTGTGCATACCTCCTGTGTGCCTGCTACTGTTTGTAGCTTTGCCAGATAACACTAGGGAGAAAATAAAACGTCTGCTTGCGTGGCCATCAGGCTGTAAGCTGTGGCAATATTGGTATTCTTTTCAGAGAACACTCAAATATGGCTTTTCCCTGTGATTATGCTAAACCTGAGGGTGGGTTTCTAACTGTGGAGGAACCTATTACAAAGTTTTTTCTCATTGGGATGGATAAATCTTGCATTCTCATCTTTTGTGCTTATCTTTCCATAGCTGGGCATCTCTAGTCAGGTAGACTGACTTAATACCTGTACAAATGTTTGGGCTTTTAGGTTCTTCCTGCTTATAAAAGGGAAGATATGGAGTATTTCATTTGGTCTCTTACTTTCCAGCCTGTGTAGCCCTGTGCCCAGTTTTGTTCTCTCAAGAAACATACTGTCTGTAGATGTCCTGCCCAACTGGTGTGAAAGGTTCTCTCCTAGACCTGTCTTAAAATTGAACAGACCAGAAGCTGTGCTTGTAGATTTTGAGTAGTGGGCCCTGTTGTAGTTTCTTTCCTCTTTTTAGGGAATAGGGTTGCTTGGCTTCATGGTTTAAAGTTGTTGTTTGTTCTGTTGGTTTTTTTTTCCCAGCAAAGCAGACATCTTTTCTAGATTTAAGGTTCTGAGATTAGCCAGTCTGTTGTTTCGTGGTATTTTTTTGTTTGTTTGGTTTGGTGTTGATTTTTTCTTCCCTTTTTTGTTTATTTGTTTGTTTATTTTTAGGAATTGAAGAGTATTTTGGGATACTTCCCTCTCTTTATCAGAATAACAGGTTTCTTTACCTGTGATTTTCCTTGCCTGCTTTTTATTTTGCTGTGAAGTTTAAAAAACCCTATCTTAATGGAAGAACAATTGAAAGTGTGATCAACTTACTGATGCTGTTTTGCATATGATTTTTGGAACAATTTTTATGAGTACTCTTTGAAATGACAATATTGTAGCTTGTAAGTTATTTTCAGTATTTACAAAACACTCTGTCAGTAAGAAAGCCTATGATTATCCTTTTTATGCTTAAAAGAGGTAATTTAATTCTAAAAAGGATTTTATTATACTGGATTGTAATTCAGATAACCATTAGTTCATTTCAGCTTTTTTTTCTTGAGGACTGCATTACATTTAGTGACATATTTGTCTAGTCACATTAATATAAAAGCTTTACCTTATATTTTATTTTTTGTTTTTGTTAGCTGACACACATAATAAAGACACGTGCTTTAATGTTTGTGATGTTAGTAGTGTATGTTGTTAATGGCTTCAGCAGTTTAGAGATTTATTAAAAAACTTGCCAAGTGGCCAGTGAATGATGATGCAACTCTGCTAAATATGTATGTTCTCTGAATACTGTTTGCCTAGTGATACAGCGCTAAAAAGATGTAACCGGAAGCAACCTTGTCTCTTGAAAATTTGAGAAAGCAAAAAACAGGAAAATAAACTCCACAAGTAATGCTTTTCTTTCCCCTCTTCTACTATTTGCTAAATAAAATGAAATGAGAACTTTGAAAATTGCTGTGATTTAAGAACGATCAAAGCATGTCCAAGGTTCCATATAATATTTTTATTTCTAGGAAGATTGCTCTTCCATTTGCTTTGGGTTTTTTTTTTTTTTTTTTTGAGAACTTCAGTCTGTGGTTCAAATCATTAGTTGACGGGATTGAATCAAGAATCTTGGCATAGTTTCTTTTATAATTGCAACTTTCACCAGTGTTTTTGTGTGTGTACATGTTTAAGTCAGTCTCTTAACATTTTCATATGTTTTGAGAAGATAGAAAAGGTTGGGTTTTTTTCTTTCCACTATATTCACTGGTACCAGGAAGAACCTGAGGTGTTATATAGTTTTTTTGTTTAGTTTCTTTTGGGGGAGGAGGTTTGGTTGTTCCTGCTGTGGCTTGGGTTTTGAGAAACCTTGTTTATCTTTTCAGTCCAACAGACTCATGTAGGAATTTTCAGTTAAATTGAAAAAAAAAAATAAATCTTTAACCATAACTAATAAAAAATGAGAGTATGTTTCCATATTTTGCAACACTCAGGTCATTATAAAAGTGTATCAAATTGTTCATAGAAAATACAAACCATTACTTGAAATAATGACTGGATAATACATGCTCTCAGCTCTGTTTGTAATGTGGCAGAGATGGGGTATTTGACTGCTCTTGACATCATTTTCAAGCAGTTATGTCAGTGTATCCCAACTCAGGTTCTCACTGATGTGATGAAGAATTGAGTATAGTCATGTGGGAGGTCCCATCTCCTATAAAATGAGCCATCGTCTGGAAAGGATCTTTAAGTGCTGAAGACAAATAATGCAAACAATGAAATATGAGGAAGGGGAAAATAATTTTGAATTCCAGTCCTACTGTGTCATGCAAAGGTAGCTCTGTTAAATCCAGGAAGACCATCCAGGTACATGAATTACTCATTTGCATGATTGTGTGCACATTACCTATTGGGATCTACCACATTATGGAAACTTTTGGTGCCGTTAAAGTATCAGTGTTTAAATACTGTAGGGACATGCCTTGAATAGGAATTGACTTCTGATAATGCCAAATTTTACTTAAACCTGCTTTTCATAATCATAAGTAACGTGATTGGGTTTGTGAAGTACCTTCAAGAAATCTGTGAACAGAAAAGGTTGCACATTTGTTGAAGGTATGTTTGAAGACTTTTTTAAAAGACCCAGTGAGACTCAGTTTCTGATAATTATTCCACTGACTGGAAGTGAAGCAAATAAGTGTCAGTAGTATAAATTTCAGTAAATAATTGCACATTCAGATCCTAGTAAAATCAACACTGCTTCAAATCCAAACACGTGAAAGTACTTTGGAGCTGGAAATGTGAAGGAGTCCAGGACTCAGAAGCTAAATAAACTCTGACCTAAAACAGGACCTGGCTCTGGAAGTTTCTACCAGTATTACTTCAGTGTGGAGTCTATAGAAACTCCCTTTAATAGGTTCATTATTGCCTATAAACCGAGAAATTAATTTTCATTAGTTTTAGTAACCAACATTTTGAATTATTATAAATAATCAAAATAATTAGGACAATTGTCAGGTACTCCGGGAATGTGGAGAGATAAGATTTTAGAGAACAGGTGGATATCTTGCAAGATTTTGAGAACTGCTGGTAAAAAAATAGGTTTATATAGAGAATAGAAAGAAGGTGGTGAAGGCAAAGGAGGAATATTTGTGTGCTGAAGTCAAGTGCTGAGAATGAATCTTTTTATAATCTGGATCCTGATAGAGTTTATTTTTGGGTTTTGTCTGAAAGTTTTGAAACTCTAAAGGAAAGAGACGAGATATTTTAAGGTATTATGACCTTTTCGAATTTATAGATATTTAAAAAAAAAAAGTAAATATGTGTGGATTAATGAAAACTACTTAGTCATTTACATTAACAATCAAAAAGACCAAGAAGTGTTCCTTCTGTTCTTTAGAGTTTATTTCCATATGTCATTTTTTGTTTGTTTTTTGGGAGGTGGGAGAGAGAAAATATAATTGTTGAAACTAATCTAGTTTAAGAAGAAAATCTAAAATCAATATTTGTAGAATTTTTTAGAACTGATTGTACCCTGTTTAGGATGAAGGTTTTCATTAAGGGTTTTGTATGATTTGTTCTTTATTGTTCAGATGAACTGTCAGCCCTTCTTGTGTAAGTGGTCCCATATTTGTATATTTTCCAGCATTATGCAGCCTGTGGGGTTTTGCTTACCTTGCTTATAGATTTTGCAGTTTCACTGTTTGTTTTTAATCTTGAATTTGTGATTATATGACTCTGGATTTGGCAGTAGTCATATGTTTGGAAAGCAAAATGCCCATTATTCTGTGGCAGTAAATGCTACCAGCAGTACTAGCAGTTGCACCAGCCATGTAGAACAAGCCGGGCATGTGTTACCAGGCCGAGCTGTGTGTATTTCATTTTGTGCTCTGTGCTGGACTGAAATAGAGCAATAGAGAACTGGAGAAGAAATCTGGAAGTGGTCTGTATTTAAGCAGTTTAGTAGAGGCAGGATGCTTCATATTTAGCTGAATACCTGAATGATGACGCTGACTTTGGCTTCCTCTAAGTGAGGCTATCACAAGTGTTAGACCTTTATGCCACAAAAAGAAAAAAAAATAAAAAATTGAAGGTTACTATAGCACTATCTTTAAAGCCTTACCCACTCAGGAATCACAGAATATGCTGAGTTGGAGGGGATGCAACAGGATCACTGAGTCCAACTCCTGGCCCTGCGCAGGACACTCCAAGAATAACACCACGTGCTTGGGAGTGTTGTCCAAATGATGAAAGACAAGGGCTCTCTGTTTGACACTGCAATACATAGCAGGTTCCACACCTATAGCAGAGAAAAGACAAGAGTCAGTTGTTTTGACTGTGCAATGTGCCTGATAAGTCAAAATGTAGTACATGTTGTGTTCAGGTAGAAATGATCAAATTTCATATGCTTTTTTAATTGATGTTAGGTTATGGATCATATGAAAACTGCAATGTAAAGGCATCTGCTTTTCTTGATTTTTTTTTTTTTTTTTGCTTGTTAACAACCTCTGATGATGTTAACCAAAATGTTAGTTTTTATCTTTGAAGGAAATTTTTTTTTTTCCCAGTGACAGAGCAGATAGTTTTCTCATGAAGTCGGCTATCTGCTTAGGTTTTTACTTTGCATAGTGTATTGTACCTTAACCTGTCATGTTTACAAGGAGGGCCTTCTCCTCTGTCAGGGCACACAGTGAAAAGGAACAGAGAAGAACTGCACGTGGTGTATGATCTGTACTTCACTGTTCTGCTTTGAAGGCAAAGTGAGTATTGTCTACATTGTGTAATAGGGGAGGAGCAGCAGAGGTAGGAAGAAATTGGAGAAAGTAAGTTAATGAATGTTTTATTGAATAAGGGCTTATTTGCCATGAGTGAATTAAAGAAATTGGTCAAGACTAGGTGATCTTTATGTGAAGATGAACTCGTGTTGTTGCCTGGATAGAAGTTTATTTGCTTCATAAGGCTGGTTGAATTAATTGCTTAGATGTGCTGTAATCTGCATGACTGCTATTTGAAAAAAAAGAATTCACTCCAGCATTGGAACAGAAAGATCTTTTTTTCCCCTAAGGTCTTGAGTTTCTTCTTCAAAGTCTTTCTTTCTCCAAGGGGTTTCTGGTGGCTGAGCTTGAACTAACTCAACACATGAAATAACAAGGTGGTTCCTGATTAGATAGCACCAGGTAAAAGACACTGTAATCAGAATGGTGCCTTTTCTCAGGGTAAAGCTCATCCCCTGAACTGGGTCACTGGTGAGCCTGTGACTTTTTTTTCACCCTTTGAATGCAGATAACTTGAATGCAAAATCTATAATATTTGGGAAATGTGCTTATGTTTCAATCTGGCTTAAAAAAACCCCCCAAAACCCAGAAAGCATTTCTGCTGGTATAGATACCGAAACTGGCCTGGCAGAAGTGATTGGAGCATGTTGTCTTGGGTGGCAAGGTGGAAGGGGAGGAGGGAAAGTGGGACTTCTGATGTCTGCTCAGCTCTGTTACATTGCACCACATTTGGTGGTGGGTGCTGCTGTGGGAGAACATGGAGGTGGAAACCTCCCTGCAGTTGCCTCTGGGAAGTGAGAAGTGGGGAGGCTATGTGAGAACTCCACACGAGAGCAAATCTGGGGAGAGGGTAGTATCATGATAAAGATGAGTTGGAATGAGGAGAAGCTGCTTCAGCCCCTCTGAAATTCCTCAGATCTTTCCTGGCTTCTGTGGCTTCCCTATCTTTTCCTGCCTTTGAACTTTGTTCTGCTGCCTTCAAGTGACTTGGCTTTGCTTGGGCACCTGTGAAACCAGGTGAAGGTTCTCTATGCTAAATGCAGCTTTTGTGTATCATGCACATCATGATGTATCAAGGTATTACACCCCTGCACCCATGCCATACAGTCTAAAGAAACTGGCTTCCTATTATTTTTAAAAGCAGTTTTCTCGTCATATTTTACCTTATTAGGCAGGAGAGGAGTGTGGTTGTCCGAGGGATTAATTTTCATGAATTGCTTGTAGAAAATGAACTGTCCAGGACAAATGAGATATTTTTTATTTATTTATTTATTTTTAATTTTATCTTTTAAATAATGAACATATGTTCATTCAGAGCAGTAAGTTTGCAGTTATATCCTTTCCATGTACATGTTTTCCAGGTTCTGGAAGCTGTCTGAAAAGATAAAAGGTTTCTTTACAAATTCTCTATTTCTGAACTCGGAAAGAAAGAACACCTTCCAGAAGCAAGTGTAGTGTGTCTGTGCTGCTTCTGATACCACAAAAAATAATTGGAGAGTATTAATGGCTTGATTTTTCAAATGCTCCTCATTTCTAAACTGGAAATGGAAGTTTTATAGGTACATAATTAGCCTGAATTTTTAATTTTGCTTTGAACAATGTGGCTTTCTCTTTTTTAACACAAACAGGAGTAAACTTTGAGGAGTTTCCATTTGATGATTTTTCAGGTCCTTCTGTATCTTCTGTCATTCCTTGTACCTGTATGGCAGTTCAGCAGCCCCCTTCCTTGTTGGCCATTTTCAGGCTTTTTGATGTTTTCCAGTCAACTCTATCACATCACTGAAAATGCAGTCTGAAAAAGGTGGTGGTTCCAAGGGTCTTGAAGGATATGTCTAAAGGATCACTCTAAAACAACCCACAACAAATTAATCTGTTGAAAAAATTTAATTGAGAACTACTAAATCTCTTTTGGCTTGGGTGCTTTATTGTAAAAAAAAAAAAAAAAAATGTCTATAGAAGGAAATACTGCCAGAATGCACAATTAAAAATAATGTAGTTTTTACAGTTTTGTTTTTTACTACATGGCTAATGTTGTGCATGTACATGACTAATAGTTAGTATTTCTTAAAGAAGACCACATTATAAGTAATCTTCTTGGAATATGAACAGTGGGATACAAGTCTGTTTTGTCTTAGTTGACATGCTTGGTTAAAAAACTTCCACTATCTTTATTTTTGATACTGAATATATCGCATATTTTTTCCTGAAAACAAAGTTTTCTCAAAGCAAAATATTGATTATTCTTTTCTTTTGATGGCCGTAGTAGGCATTTAAGGTATTGTGACAGGTCTTATTGAGAAAGTTAGTGTTCTGAAATGGCAGTGTGGAAAACTAGTGGATTCTTTGTCCCTGCCAGTTGTTTCCATAGTTGCCCTGTTGCATTCAAGTTGTCCATGGTGTCTGAGTGTTCTACCTGGTGCAGTGACTGTTTAATAGGTCATAATAGTAGCCTGTCATGTGATGGGTAAAGGAGGAATTTCACTCTTCCAGATATTAGTGCAAGCTTCATCCTTCATCTCCACAAAAGGACTTTGCATTTCTTTAATGGCAGAATGTTGATTTGCTTTTTGTTGTGTTTTCTAAAATTTGTCTTGACCTCATAGTGTTCTTTGGCCTTGTAATGGATAGACAAGTGTATGTTTGTGTAATGTGTTCATTAGCCATTAATGTCACAGTTCATCCTGTTTCCTCATGTTACACACTGGTTCTCAAAAAAAGAGAAATTCTGTTTTTATGTTAAATGTTTAAGATGCTTCTTTTATAGAACAAGGTAAATCAGCATTAGTTTGATTTTTTTCCCTCTTTTTTTTTTTTTTTTTTCTCCCCCCAGTGGTTCATAGTTCAGTTCTGCAATGAACAGTTTTCTAATTAGAGGACACAATACCTGTTCTACTGGGTGTTATCTGAAGATAGCTGGAATTTATTTTAGCTGCATAAAATATGACTGGTAGTATTGTATACATTTGTTAAGCAGGCTGTAATCATAACTACTGACATTAATCTATCGAGTGTTGCAAATACCCTTTTTTCCTTCTCTAAATGTGGTGATAAGCAGAAAACAGTTTGTCTTCAATTTCTGTGGTACAGTTTGCAGCTTTATTTCCTTTTCCCCATCCCCCCTCCAATCAGTTTCCCACTCAAGCAGCTTGCTTTTGCTAGTTCTCCCCTTTCACAATGAGTCCTTAATGCTGACTCACAAGTTGTCATGATTGCTTGGCAGTATTGGCAGGGGCACACGCATGTGCATGTGGGCACCCTGAGCACAAAAAGACACCTTCTTGCACCAGATTTTTTGGTATTAATTAGTTCAATATTTTGACTTTTAAAGGTGTTGGGGGGAATAGGTGGTTTGAGCTTTCATTTATGCTTATGTTCTGGGGAAAACAATTTTGAGCATTAGACAACAAATTCCTGGGTGATTCTGCCTTTACAGGATAGTGGCAGGAAGGCTTAAAATTTGTGTAGTATTATGTGAAGTCATAGGGAAACTTTGCTCTTGTTTTTACATGTCTTCGCAAAAGTTTGCTGTGTGAGGACAGCAGGACTGGTTTGTTTTTCAAATACATACAATCATTTTATTCCCTCTTTGTAATTTTTTTTTCTTTGTGAACTGAACAATACAGCCCTTACCACTAAAATGCAGTGGATGCGTTTTCCTTCCAGCCAAACTATGTGCACACTCCATAGGCCAAATAACCCTGTGTACAGCGTTTCTTTACTCAGTAAATAACAGTGTAACTTGAATCACAGCCAAAACTTCCTTTGCAAGCTTAACTGTTGCTCTGATTTCATCTGGTAGGACCTGCTGTCCCAGGTGCCAGTTCTCTCTGTCTGATCAGTCACAACTGGCCCCACATATCCCAAGTGGAGCTAATGAAGTGCCTTCAGCGCAGTGCTGCAGTAGCTACTGCTGTCAGGTCGGTTGAGCAAAAGAAACCTGCTATACATTTTTAGGTCTGCTTCCCAGTGCTGATGGAGTGCTTCTACATGTGACGGTGCCCAGGCTTGGCAGGCTCCTCAGCAGGGATGTAAAATTTGCATTACATTTCCAGCTGACATAATCTATTCTTCAAACTGGCAAACTTAGTCCAGCAACTTGTTTGAATGATTTGCTGACAAAACAGCGTTAATAATGACAAAGGAGTTGCATGTTTGGGGGTACACGGGTGTGTAAATGCACCACTGTGCACACATGCCCACTCAGCTTACCATACAGCTCCTATAAAATATGTATTGAGAGTCTTTGCTATATATATCTAACAGTCATTTTGAAAGCAAAGACCATGTGTTTCCATTCCCAAGTTAGACTTTCATAACTCATGTCTGTTGCGTTGAAAGTTATGGTTGTTCCACAGTAGAAGAAAAAAATTACTAATTCATCTCTGAGTAAGGTATTTCTACAGTTCAGTGCATGTTGACTTGTTTAGTATGTTTTGGCATTTATCAGCAAGCACAGAAAACGCAAATACTTAGTGATAATGATGGTGATGAACTAGATGGAAAACTTACCTGTGTAATCATCAGGCACTGACTCTGCCTGGACTCGATGTGAAGATCAGATCATATAGTTCATCTATCACCTGGTAAAGCAGAATCTTATTCCAGAAGAAGCCACTAGTTCTAATTGCTTGGTTGTTGTGTATTTCTTTAATGTCAGGATTGTGAGGTGGGGAAAAAAAACAGTTAAAGACAATTTTTTTCCATTTATTTTTCCTCTTAGGAAGAACTGGGTGTTTGGCATCTGGTTGTCTGTAAGTTAATGAATACTAACTCCCAAATGAGGATGCCAAATCAGCAATTGAGTTTGAAATTTAGGACCATCTTTGGCATTACATTATAACAGTTAGATACTGGACATTAGTTAAGAATTTTCCAAAGAACGTGCTATTTCCCTGTGGAATTGTTTTGTGCTTTCCTAGTGCATAATAAAAAAATACACACACTCAAATTAAAAATGCACTTTTTACATTTTGGTTTTGAAACTGTCTACCTTCCTCTGCTCCATGTCCCTATAGTGATTTTAATTGATAGGAATGTCCCTTGGTAGAGACAAAAGAGTGGATCACCTGCAGTCTGTTGTCTCTACCAAGGGACATTCCTTGGTGGAATGTGGATCACCTGCAGTCTGTTCAGCTTTCTTCTGCATTTAGCCAGGAGTTTGCACCCTTGGATGGGAACTCCATAAGCATTACTGATAGACTTTTCTCTACTTTCTTTTTATTTTTGTTTATACAGTTCAGAAAATCAGGAGAAATGGTTTTGCTGACAATGTTAGACTTTTGGGAGGAGATTTGCATTCATGTTGCTGGGTTATAACTTCTTAACCATTTGCAAAAGAAACCAAAGGAAAAACTTATTCATGCTGGCAAATTATAGTATTTGGGAACTGATGAAAAGAAGGGGACTTTCTTAGAGATACACAAAACTAGATTTTCAGGTGAGGTAAAGCTTTGGATTTGATATTTATGCTTTTTTTTTTTTTTCATCAAAACCGTTGGACTTTCAGAGCAGTGATTAAAAAAAGAAGAAAAGACAAAACAGACCTGAGAGAGAAGTTTTATGGACAGTATATACATCAAAAATGAAGCCCTGTTCAGTAGTTGTCCTCTTTGCCAGCCTTAAATACCATCAAGAGTAAGATCTTTCTGGAATGTTATAGTCTGATAGAGCATAAAATGTGTTAGAATATGCATTTTTATTGCGTGTAATTTAACTTCTAGCTGGTGAAATTAGGCAAGAAGGTTCAAAGCTTAGTCTGTTACAGATTTCAGCTATGTTTGGCTTTAGTATAAATTTGTGGATAAGGCATCATGAGGAATATCTTTAACATACTTGCATTTTGGGAGATGTTCTATTTTATTTGTTGATGTAACATATTGCTACCACAAAGAAAACATAAGCCTAACAGCTTTCATATGCTTCACTGGGAAAAGTGTCCTCTCATCCATTTTCCATGGGCTGCACTGCATAGCACTTAATTCTTAATACAAACTGTAATTTAGAAGGATATTTAGACTCTAGCAGTCTGTATATGTTGGTAAAAACAAAATTGAATTTTATCACCATTTTTCCACTCAGAGAAGATAAACAGTAAATAAAGTGATGAGAATCTGGAAGATGTGCTGTTGGTTGGCTGATGAGTGTTTGTTGGTAAATTAAATTATGATGACTTATGTTTAGATTTCTCCAGGTTTTTTTCAGTAGTTAAATGTTCTATTGTCTACAGGAACTGTAGAATAAATAAAAAAATATGAAGGGCAAGAGATAAGCCACCTACTGTGGAGTGTCCCTACATTTGCTATTTGGTATGTAAAAGTGAACTGCTGTTACCTAGTTTCACATACATTAACTTGCCTTCTGTGTGAGTTTATAAGCATTGTTTGTGGAGCTGTCCATAGACCATGCAGGATACTTGAACAAATAATTCCAAAAACTAAAAAGGCTGTATGCCAAATGAGATTTGATAGCTGGTGAGGCAAGTGTGTAGGTGAACTCTAGAGCCCATTTGTAATGACACGATATATTCTAAAATTTCAGTGACCTTCTAAGCTTCAGAAGAGTCCAAATAACTTTGTTATCACAAAAAAAAGCATCCTTAGGTATGAAAATTGACACCACATTCCTGAGGCTATTGAGTGTTCCAGACCAGTTCATGTTGGCTAATACAGAATACCAGATGTCCCTGATGAGCAGATCTGGGAAACCGTTTGGCAGTAGCTAGTAGAAAATATCATTAGGCACAATGGTGTTGCAGAATTTCTGCTTTTCTTTGGATTTTGTGCATTTCATATCCTCTCTGAAGACTGGAGATCTGAGCCAACATCTGTCGCTCCTGGCTGCTGGCATTAGGATATTCCAGGAAGAAAGAATTCAGTTGCAAATACAATAAGGAAAATGGAGTGGTGAAGAATATAATGTCTGACTGTTAGGTAGTTGTAATTAGCTGGGGCATCTGCTTAGCAAAGGGACTCCTTGGTTTCCAGATCCTTTTCATGGGTTTAGCCAGGGCTTTTATCCTCTCATTCTAACAGGCTTGCAGAGCAGAGATGAGGCTTAGGGCTCCTAACAGTTTCTTTAGCTTCTCTCCAACACTGTCTCATTCCATTAATAATTCCCAAGTTGTTCTTACATACGAAGGTGCCTAGACTATGTTCCTCCCTCCCTTACTCAACTTTGCCTCTGACTAGTCCCACTTTGTAGCATATATCCCACATGTTCCAGAGAAAACCATAGGTTATTTTACTTGTTCTTTTCCCACCCAGAATTAACATTTCTGCAAATACTTTTATTAGAGGGTAGTCACAAATTTTCATTTTGTTGTAAAATAAAACCAGTTAAAGTGTTCCAAATCCACAAGACTCCAAAGAACATGTACTTTGACAGCTTCTACCAAAATGACTTAAGAAGGCTACGCTACTGGCAACTATAGTTTTCTCAAAATAGACCTCCACTGCAGTACAACATTATGCTGGAACAGTAGATTATGGTGCAGTTGACTTTTTTCCTCCCCTTCCTTTTCCTGTTCTTCATTGATGCCAAAGTCGATACAGCGAAATAACCTAAGTTCTTATTTTTATTATGCAAATAAATATAAAAATTATTAAAATGCATTCTAAGCTTGAAAATGAAAGCCTCTTACGCCAGACATATCCAAATACAAGCCTTTAAAATTACTGGTTTTTTTCCCTGTGGAGGGTGCTGTTACATGTGATGGTTTTCCAGAGCTAAAATTAACATTAGGATAGGCTTAAAAAATTAGCTGAAAGCTATTTTTGTGCTGTCCTTGGAAGTTGAGTACTTGCTGTTTTGTGTTGAGTAGTGAAAAAAAATAAATCACTCTCATGAATACTGATCTGGGATATTTCTATAGCATGTTCCACCACAGCAAGTGGTAGTGTGAAGGTCGGGAATGCTTTCTTTATGGTTCTCTGTTGTTTTCTGGGGAGGAAGGATCACAGATAGAGCTGTGGTGGCTCTGTTCGGGTGGTCTCCATGTCACCCTCCTATGGCTGCGCCGTACGCTCGTCAAGCCAGAAGAGGGAGCACAAATGAAGACCTTGTTTGTAAGGCACAACTGTTAGCTCCATGAGGCAGATCTGGGGCCATGGAAATGCTGAGGTCACACATGTTAAGTCAGAGTGCCTTACTCTGTTAGACTGCGTGTGCATAAAGAGTGGGAAATATGAGCCTATAGTGTTGGCTCGTAAAGGGAGAAAAGAGTCTCAGTGGAAAAAGTGAAAAGACTAAGAAAAACTGTGCCTGGCATGAGGACTTCTAAAGCAAAAGCAAATTATGATTTGCTCTTTGAAGTTAAGTCCAGTTTATTTGGTTTGTTAGGTCAATGGTGCTTTTCATGAATCAAGAACAAATTTGTGTGTTGTTGTGCAGACCAGATATGTTGGATAAGTGAGACTTATGCTTTCTAGAGCTTATTCAAATGTGTTTTTTAAATGTAACTATTGTGTCTTATTGTAGGTCCTGTAGCATATTCATAAAGTCTTTCTTGTTTTTTTATAAGCATGCTGATTTGTAGGGTTGCTCATTTTCAAATATATATCAATTCATTTGTACTTTTAAAAATTATGTATTTTTTAATGATAATATGCAAACATTGTATGATGAGCATAGGTAGTGAAACTTTTCACTAATGAAAAATATGTAAGGACACTGAGGTGTTGATTTAACTTTGCAAATTAATCTCCTTGATGTAGGCAATAGATACTTTGGTTGCAAAGGCGTGTTGACAGAGATGTAGCTGCTTTCTACTCAAATTAGGAGAATTTCAAGAGTATAGTCTTCTCCTGAGTGTTTTCTGAGACTTAACTTTGGCTGCATTAACTTATTTGAGGAGTGTGATACAGCTGAATGATATTTTTACAAGAATAATTAAAAAAGCAAATCTGCAATCTTATTAGCTTTTTGCATCCTTTGGTTGTTTTTGTTTGTTTGTTTGCTTTGTTTTTCAGTTTATTGTTGGGATAGAAGTGCAGATTTAACGTCTGCATCTATTTGCTTTATTACCTTAGATGTGCCATTTCCAGTGTTATGTTCATAGACTTAACAAGCCTAATCCGGGACACTAAAGCAGAACTGTCATTTTGAAGCTATTCAGCTGAAGTGTCTTTGAAATCAGTGTAGAAAGCTCCAAGACTATTTTTGTTCCCTTTTTAATTTTTAGAGAAGATTGTGTTGTATTATGCAGTTAGGGGTCCCTAGAAGAGATGCTATAGAAGGGTGGCCTCCCGCAAGTCTACTAGAGGTTGGACCCCAAATGGTTTATATTTAGGAACGATACCTGTCTGAAGGCACGCTGGGGATGACTTAAGAACAACCCTTTTCTTGAGACAGTTTTTTCCTAAACTGTATAATACTGAGTTTGGAGAAAGTATTTTAGTACCTAAGTGAGGAAAGACAGTCCACTAGAACTATAGTCTGTGCCAACATTGCATGATAAAACAGAAAGGCACCATTAAATTAGGAGTACTAGCATAATTCCTCTCTCTTCATACAGCTTGTTTACTGTCACTCATGGAAAATTCCGGGACTGTGGAGTATTCATTTGTGCTGTGCCCTATAAAAGGCCCTATAAAAGCTTCATTCCCACAGTGTATCTTCTCTTCCTGTTTAGTAGGGTTGCTCTGTTAGAGATCAAGGAGGAGATGATTGAAGCCCTTTCTGTTTGTTTGTTTTCTCTTGAAGAAGGCTGAGGCTATGAAAGATCTGTGGTGAGCTACCACTTCTCCCTCAGGATTCCTATGTCCTGTGGACCTTATCCTTATAAGTTCTTTGAGATTCACATGTCAGAAAGCATTTGATGCATTTGATCATCCCTATAGCAAGATAGTGCTTGGCTAATGACAGCAAATGGTGGTGACACAGGTTAATTTTACATCCTTTAGCAAGCATTATAAATCAGATTATTGTCACACTGACTGTGTTTGTGCTATATATTATGTTTTAGTACAATGGAATGGTCATAAATCACAGAATATGCTGAGTTGAGAGGGACCCATCAGGATCATCAAATCTAACTCCTGGCCCTGCACAGGAGACCCCAAGAATCCCGCCATGTGCCTGAGAGTATTGTTCAAATGCTTCTTGAACTCAGACAGGCTTAGTGCTGTGACCACTTCCCTGAGGAGCCTATTCCAGTGCTAAACCACCCTTTGGGTGAAAAACCTTTTCCTGATGTCTAACTTAAACCTCCTCTGACACAGCTTCATGCCATTTTCTTGAGCCCTGTCACTGAGAGTGAAGAGTGAATAGATGAGTACCTGCCGCTCCACTTCCTCTCGTGAGGATGGTGAAGACCACAATGAGGTCTCCTCTCAGTCTCCTCTTGCCCAGGATGAACAGACCAAGTATCCTCAGCTGCTCCTTATGAGGCTTTTCCTCCAGACACTTCACCATCCTCATGGTTCTGCTTTGGACACTTTTCTAATGGCTCAATATCTTTCCTATATTGCGGTGCCCAAACCTGCACACAATATCCAAGGCGAGGCTTCACCAGTGCAGAGCAGAGCGGGACAATCCCCTCCCTTGCCTGGCTGGTGATGCTTTGCCTGATGCCCCCCAGGACAGGGTTGGCCCTCCTGGCTGCCAGGGCACTGCTGATTCATGTTCAACTTGCCATTGACCGGGACCCCCAGGTTACTTTCCTTGGCACTGCCTTCCAGCATCTCATGCCCCAGTCTATACAGAAAACCAGGGTTGCCCCATCCCAGGTACAGAATCTGCCTCTTGCCCTTGTTGAACTTCATATGGTTGGTGACTACCTGTTGTTAATGTCTCTTTGCAGGGCCTCCCTGCCCTAGTTTGGGTAGGAAGGGGCTGTTAAAACCCCCCTGCAATGAGCAGGGACATCTTCAACTAGATAGGTTGCTCAGAGCTCTGTCCAACCTGACAATGGACGTTTCCTTGAATTTTATCTTAGAAGACAGCTTTCAAGGTTGCACACCATGATGGTACCTTCAAAGTACTATCTTCTAAGTAACTTGAGATAGGTAATAACATGTTTTGTTTATGACAATTTATAGCTGTCAAGGTTTGTTGGATTAGAAGGGATAATCAGTGGGCTGCCAGCTTTAGAGTGAGCTTTGGCTCCCATCAGGTCACAATAAAGTTGCAACTCCAAATGCTTCTTGAGGGATCTTGGTGAAGAAGAGAGTTGCCAGTCATCTTGTTCTTAAGGCATGCAAGTAAGGAGTAGTAGGTCCTGTGAATGATGCAACTGTTCAGTCAGCATTGGGTATAGGAGGAAATCCTGTGAACTTTTACTGTCTCTGCTTGAAAATATATTGAATTGAAAGAGCTCTGAAAGCTGAAAAAACTTCTGACTAAACTATAAACTGGGAACCTACTACCTGAGCAGGGAAAAAAGTGTGCAATGTAATACCCGAGCACTGTGTTCATGCTCTTTTCTGTCTTGATTTACTCCATTTGCTGCTGCTTTTTTATTATACTATATATTTGATAGAACAAGTTCTAACAGGGTGATGTGTTCCTGGAGCAAGTTAAGTGTTTTTAAGTAGTTGCTGGATGTTGTCTTCCAGTTGCAGCTGAAGAAGGCACCGGTGCTTGTCTGGCCTCAAATTGTTCGAGGTTGTTGGGCCCTTATAGTCAGTGCCAAAATTGGCTTGTGTGCCCTTTTCCTCTGACCTCCACAAGGCAAAATGGTCTGGGTAATTCTATGCCATTTGAAAAATAATTCTTTTCTTTCTGAATTACTACAGTGAACTAGCAGACTTGGAGGGCTTTTCTAGAAAATGAGGATGCAGAAAGATGTGGTGAGATTTTCTAGATCTCATTTAGATCTGCTTTGCAGAGACAAATCTGGTATGATCTTCAGGGAAGGAATGAGTTGTTCTCCTCAGCTGGTGCAGCTTGAAGCTGAAGAAGAGCTTTTATCTGTAGTCCTGCTGTAGGCATATAAAGCAGCACTAGTATTTTAATTATTTTCCTGGGAATCTGCAGCATTGCTTTACTTTCATTCTCATCTTCACACAAGAACAGCCAAGCTTATGTGCTCTCAATTTAAATTCTGTGTTTTCTACAGATCTGAGTTGAAAGTAGGATGTGTGCCTTAAGCATCCGTTCTTAGCTTCTCAATCTTATTTTGTAGAATTAATACCACTTGGTTAAAAATGATTCAGCCCCCGCTTGGGAAAATATCTTCATACTCTGAAGAAGACGAGGAGTCCACTGGAGATCTTGCTGAAAGAACAAGAGGGGAAGAGTACTGAGGCCAATAGAAAAGGCATTAATTTAGTCCACACAGAAAATTCTGTGGTTTACCTGCATCAGTATTCAAAGCACAACTTGAGGTGGGTTTTGGTGATGGTTTGGGTTTTTTTTGTTGGTGGTTTGTTTGTTTGTTTGTTTTGTGGTTGTTTTTGTTTTTTTGTTTTTTTGTTTTTTTAATCCTGAATATACCTAGTAGGCACATCAGCTATAAGCAGGTAGAAATTGGAATTTAAGACTGAAGTAGTAGGAGTGCTGAGGAGGAAACAGAAAAGCAAGTGGAAATGATGAGGAGATAGGGGAAAATAGCCAGTGGGAAGAAAAATGAAATCACTTATCCTTAGAAAGAGTGCACCTGTTCTTGTCCCACTTGTACTCACTGGTAGCAGCTTCTAAAACTAACGGCTATAAATCACCTGAACTGCGAAGGTTATGAAAAATTGTTCCAGCTTTTACAAACCTTTCTTGTGAAATGTTGCCTCAGAAGCATTCCTAGGCAGAGAACTGGTGAGATGTGCTTGTTTGTACACATTTTTACTACCACTTTAAAAAGAAATGTTGGCAAAGCCTGAAAGAAGACTAATTACAGCTTTGCAGTGGAGGTCTTAATATGGTTGTGGATGACATTGCCTTTTGTTTCTGGAGCAAAAAATAGAAGTTAGGGTGAAACTGTGAAGCAGGAAGCAGGGACTGCATTGTTAAAATGGCTCTTAAATTATTACTTCAAGAATGTCACTAGCTGGTGATCCAGGATACAGTGATGGCAAGGGAGGGTTATTCCAGATGGATGCAAATGATTAAACAGCATGCAGAAAAATTGAGAAAAATAAATGCATGTTTGGGAGAGAAATAGCAGGGACAGAATGAGTGTTTAAGGAGAACAAGATAAAAATCAACCCATTCCTCAGTTTTGAGGCCAAATCGGCACCCCCTTGACTCATTAAATTGTTCTTTTAAATCCGGAAATTGGCTTTCTACGTCACCTCATCAAACAGCAGAGGGATCTTAAGGGGAGGGAGGTCAAGGCCAACAAATTATAAGCAGAAGCTCTCGCTATTTTAGTTCTGCCCGTTCAGTGTAGCTTTACGTTGGAGACTTAATAAATTGTCTTTGTGAATGCTGACATTTGTATATATGCTGTATTTCCATTCTTGTTTAGCATCAGACAGGATGGTCATTTAATCTAAGTGTGTACAGAATCATTGAATGGTTGAGGCTGGAAGGGTATGGAGGTCATACCTTTGGAGGTCATCAGGTCCAGTCCCCTTCTCAGAGCATCTCTGGTTGAGTTTAGAATATCTCCAAGGGTAGAGACTCTGCAACCTCTGTGTGCAACTTGAGCCAGTGTTTAACTGTCCTCATTGCAGTAAAATATTTTCTTTGTTCAAATGAATTTTTCTGTGTTTAAATTTGTGCCCATCGCTCCTTGTCTTTTCACTGGGCACCACTGAGGAAAGCTTGGCTGTGTCTTCTTTACCTCCCCAGCAGGTATTTATACATGTGGATATGCTCCCTTGAGCCTTCTTCTTTCCAGGCCAAGCAATTCTGATTCTCTCAGCCTTTATTTGTTTGTCAGATGCTCCTAATCATCTTTATGTCCCTTTGCTGTGCTTGCTCCAGTATGCCCATATCTTTCTTGCTTTGGGGAGACAAGAGCTGGACCCAGCAGTCTATGTGTACCTCACTG
>JAYRBT010000001.1:98666094-98705167 GCA_036023395.1 Myiotriccus ornatus
TGGCAGGGGATTTGAAATTAGGCGATCTGTAAGGTCACTCCTTCAAATCCCTGTGATTCTATGACTTCCTGTGTACATACATTAATTTTAATCCTGGCAGGCCTATATTTGGATATATTAATGTAGATATTTAAGAATTTAGTAGCTTGACATCTGAAACTGCATTTTCAAAACCAAGATTAATAAAGAAATCATCCAGTGATGCTTAGAGCAAAATTTTCCTTGACTTCTGCGAGGCCCATATTGTACATACCTGGGCTTATATATGTGAAACCTTTACATCTGGATGCTCTAAATAGCATATATATCCAGTTTTTTTTCTACTTAATAAAACAATTTATTAAACAGTTTATTCAGATAATAATCTAGCAAAATAATAGGCCTCTACCTGTCACTCTGGCCAACTAATAGTGTCTTAAGAAATGTTTTGCTTTCTTAAGTATTTGAATGTGATATCTTAAATGGGGAGACTTGGGAAAAATGTTTGCCTCTCCTTTCTGTGCTGAAAGCTACCTTGCCAGTCCTCTTGTGGTTACAGAGCAGATGTACGTGTACGCGAGCAAGAGCAAAGTGGATTGCGTTAGCAATGACCAATATAAAGGTGTTCTCAGTGGTGTCCATAACTTACTGTCAGTGCCTAGTTGAGTGTTACAATCCCTGAAAGTTGGAATTGGCAAGTTGATTCCAAGCAAGGCTGCACCTGCATTGCCACTGGGGTTCAGTTCTTGCAGAGGGCAGTTAGGCAGTTCCAGGGAAGCTGCCTGGAGCTGTTAGGAAGATAGATGATGCCAGGGATGTGTCTGCTGCTTGCCCTTCATGGGAGGCAAAGGAATGTACATGCTTGAAGTACCTTCAGAGGGTGGAATCCAGCACCCTGATGGACAGTTACTGAAGCCCTTTTCTTGATGGTAAGTACTTTGGTTATGTGGTCGGGTCTTTTAAAAAAAAAAGTGTTGTTTATGGAGATGGAGGAGAGTGGAAGATGGCAATGAAGAAGGCAGGTCTTGCAGTCAAAGTGAGAGCAAATCCATTTTTGACATGCAGAGTATGCCAATAGTTTATTCAGTGAATATGTGACATTTATTTAACAACCATGTTTAGCTTATATTTTTGACTATTAAATCAGGACTTATTATATTATAGTTCTGTTTTATTGCAGTAGTTGCTCTTCAACAATTTCTTGTAAAAGTATATTTCCATTTCCAAGCATTTTATGATGAACATGCCTTTTTTTAGCCCCACATGTGAGTAGAAATGCTTTTTTAGGTTTTAGGTTTATTTTCTTCTTTCTTTCAGCATCCCTGTGGATAATCATCACTCTTAGGCTACAGAATTGTGTTAAACCCAGAACACTCTTTTTTCCTATGCTTTTAAAAAATATATTTTGGAAATACTTTTCTTACTTAATGTGCTGTTTACAATAACTGGTATAGATTGGTGTAAAATTCATCACTTTTTAAATTTCATAATTGCTAGTTTGTAAGTCACTATGATTAATTTCCTAGTTCTGTGTCGTGTTGGAAAAATGTTATCTTCCTACACTTGTAAAGAACCTAGAGCAGTAGATACAAAATGAGTGCAGAGACTTCACATATCTTTTGTTTTTCACGTTTAATTTTTTTACCTGTTTACAGTTTATTTGTAATTATACTTCATATTAATGCTTCACTGCTTATTGCTTTACTAGTGGAAGTCACTTATGTGCTTCTATTTGGATCAGTGCTGACTACTTCAATGGGTTTATAGTACAGAAGGTAGGTATTTAAGTTTTGCCATTCTCCCTGTTCTACACCTTTGCCTGCAGGAAAGAAGTAGAATAGGAAAAAAAAGAATCCAAAGCTCATTTTTTCCCTTGGTGTTGCAACTTGTCCTTGAAATGTCATGGGTTGCATTTGCACCTATAGCTCAGCTTGCAGACTTGGGTATTTTGTGCTCTTCTGAACATTTGGACATGAAGTAATGTGCGAGGAACATGCAGCAAGACACAAATGTTAAGAAGTTGAAAGCATGAGTGAACATCACTATAAAATGATAGCCACCAGAAACATTTGGCTTGCCAGTTTTAATTTTATTTATCCCTTTTTAGTTGGCTCCACTATTAAGTGTATTAAAATGTGTTACCAAATTTAGCATTTGCTTTATGTGAAAGACTGTTTGCCTCAGGATTCAGCTGCAGCTTGCTGCTAGAGATGTGGATTCTGAGTGCCTATATTTGGGTCATTCTTAAGCACACTGGAAGAGCCCAGGGAATGAGAAACATTCACTATTGTCTCAGAGTAACTTTTATTCTATGTGTTTCTTCTCTCGCCCTATGATAAGTTACCCTGGGTCGTTTTGTTGTGTTTGTTTCTTTTTGGTTATGGGGCTGGGTTTTTTTATATAAATCCCTTTTCCAGTTGGGAGTAAAAATTCATGTACATGCAATGAGATACCATTCATAAACTTGTACAAAAAGCTCTGTTAGCCAGTTATTTATAAACTCTGACATGGAAATTGTGTTTAAAGTACTAGTGTTTAAATTCTTATTTCTCAGGTAATTGTGATGCTGAACGTGCTTCCAAAAGTCAGGCTTTCTGCATAGTATGCACACAATATCAGAGCATAATATTTATTATGTTTGCAAGCTCAGAGGGGGAAGAAAGGTGCCAAGCAGATGTAGTGAAGGCTGTCTAGATTATTTCAATGGTTGAGGGATGAGGGAACATTTTAATCTTCGGGGCTGTGGGAGTTTGGGAGGAGTGTTTCTGGGAGGAGAGTAAGTATAGACTGAGAATTGTAATGACTCAGAGTTTGTTAGTAAAAGCCATGTGGAGAAATTGCTAATTTTGGGCTGATAGGTCATCTCTGGCAGTTCTCTACAATCTGACTAACTTGTTTGCTGCTAATTGTACATGTTCCAGTTATGTTTGAGGAAAATTTAATTGGAATCACTCTAGAAGCCGAGTCCAGCAAGGAAGAGTTAGGGAATGCAGAAGTTTAAAATTGATATGTAGCAGCAAAAAATAAATCCAGGAATGTGACTCTAGGACAGTTTTAAGTGATGTGCCAAGATAGGCAATCTCGTCACAGCCATGATGACTTCTCTCCGGTCTCTGCTGGACTTTGTACATCTGAAATCCGGTGTGTCTTTTCTGGGCATCCACAGGCATGTATGTATTTTTTAAATTTTTTGTTTTTTTCAGATTGCAAATTTCTTTGGAGCTCAGGTGATCAAACTGGTTACACTGCCATGGTGCTGGGAAGGCTCACAGGGTTGTACAGGTACAGGTGCTTGCTGTGTTTGAGAGCTAGTACAGAAGGAGACCCAGGCTGACTTACGTCTTTGTGGGAGGAAATTTTCAGAGGAAACAAAACATTATTTGCAGAAAATCTCTTTATAAATAGTGCTGGTTTTGGCTGGGTTAATTTTCTTTATGGTATCCAGTATGGGGCTTTGTTTTGGATTTGTGCTGAGCACAGGGTTGATAATGAAGAGATGTTTTTGTTATTGCTGAGCAGTGCTTACACAGAGCCAAGGCCTTTTCTACTTTGCATAATGCCATGCTGGCAAGGGGGCTGGATGTGCATGAGAAATTAGCAGGAGACACAGCCAGAACACCTGACTCCAACTTACCAAAGGAATATTCCATATCATATGACATCATGCTCAGTATATAAAGTGAGGGAAGAAGTAAGAAGGGGAGAATGTTTGGAGTGATGGCATTTATCTTCCCAAGTCACCATTATGTGTGATGGGGCCTTGCTCTACCGGAGATGACTGAACACCTGCCCAACCCTGGGGAGCAGCAAATTAATTCCTTGTTTTGCTTTGTTAGCATGTGTGGCTTTTGCTTTCCCTATTAAACTGTCTTTGTCTCAACCCATGGGTTTTTCAGTTTTTACCCTTCTAATTCTCTCCCTGATTCTGCTGGTGGAGCAAGAGACTGTGTGGGGCTTGGTTGCTGGCTGAGGTAAAACCACAAGAAATGCTGAAGATAAGTCCACTTAAATCAGAGGTGAGCAAGCCAAGTGCTGTGATAATCTGGCTCCTGGTTTAACAGAAATTTGTGTGCCCCTAGAGGATGGTGACCCATGTTGAGAGGGTGACTTCAGTCTGGGCAGTCTTGCCTCTTGGAGAAGGAAAATGTCACCAGCTGGCCCATCTGTAGTCCTCCCAAACTATAGGAAGTTGGTAGCAGGTTCATTTCAAGCTGTGGTTCACAGTTCCTTCCTCTGAATGGCACATGGCAAGGATTGGGAACAGTCTATCACAATATGCTCTTTTGAATATGGTTAGAAATTACTGAGCCATAATTTAAATCTCCCTGAAGCCAAGCGTAGAGTTTCATAGTTACGCAATTTTCTCTTTATATAAGTTCTTTGCTCTCTCCTTTGCCCTTCCTCCTTGTAAACAAAATAGAGAATGATGAACACAATTGAAAGAAATGTGCTTTGGGAAATGGAAAGCAGGAGAAGTAGATAGAGAGCTATTTTAAAAAACATCAGTATTATAACTGAAACAATGGAGTAAAATGTTAACTTGTTTTTGCAAAACATTGTCTTAAATTGGCTGCTTACCCAAGAGCTGAATAAGGAACTACCCTTTCTAGGCAGTAAGTCATCTAATAAGACAGACTTATGACATAATGCTTTTAGCTGATAAACTGTATAAGCAGTTATACTTTATTTCAGGATTTAAATAAGATTTATATCTCATATATTAAGAAGACATTTGTTTTGATGCTATGTAATGCAGTGATTTGCATGGTATGCTTCCTTTATTGCTACTTAATTTACCTGTTTGTTTGCTGAATTACAAACCCTCAAGTTTTACTTCTATTCATTCAGGAATGTGAGATATTAAAAAAAATACATGTCCATACATCACAGCTAAGTGTGAAGGCTCTTATGCTTATATTCCCTGTAGTCTTTTTGTCATATGTTTTAAAGGAGCAAGCAGGAGAAAAAGAGATCAAAATGAAAACTGAGAAGCAATCAGCTAAAATTCTTTTAATGAGGAAATTTAAATTCATAAACACAACTGCATTTTTATTTAATACCAATCTCTAAGTGTAGTTTAAAATATTAAGAATAGGTAAATAAAAGTGAGACTAAAAGAGAACATGTTTGGTAAATGTGGATGAGGATATAGTGACTGTATTAAGTGTAGAGAAATACAAACCTGGCATCCAACTTGGACCTGTGTTCAGATTAGATGGGAATTTGAGCAGTCTGATCTAATGAGTGACATCCCTGCCCATGGCGAGGGGATTGGAACTAGATGATCTTTAAGGTCTCTCCCAACCCAACCCAACCGATGATTCCAGGATAAATGAAAGAAAAAAAGGAATGTAACTTTTGTTGTACATTGAAACCCTTGAGGAAATGTTTGAAGCAAAGAATAAAATTCAAACTCTTGTTAAAAAAGAAAGGTTCAAGTGCTGGAAGTTAAGAGCACTAATATACCCAAGGGAAGGCAAGACAAGCTAAAGAAATGAGGAGTAACTACACTAATGTTAATGCAGTTATATCTAACTCTATCTATCTATATCTTTGGTAGTGTACCAAAACAAAAGTTCACTCTGGAAAGCTTGTGTGCTAGAAGAAACCTACTAAAGGCAGTAGTAGATGGCAACTTGAACAAGTATATTAAAGATGAGCTAGAGAATGTTTAGATTTAGGGAGGTACATCTCATCTCAACACAAGGATTGTATAAAATAGAGAAGATACCTTTGCCTCTTTGCTGTTGGGAATTAAATCTTCTCCTCAAACTGCTCTCGCAAAGCTGATAGTATGCTTAAATTATTATAAATTTTTTTAGTCATTAGTTAGATGCATCAAGAACTTCCCACCTCTCTTGCCTCTGTCAATAATTTGACTATTTTATTGCAAGTGGAATGTTTTTACCTGTTTTCTACTTTCCGTTCTAATACCCTAAATTTTGTACACATTTTAGCTCTACCTATTACAATTGCATTATATAGTAAGTAATATATTTGAGAGCTTTCAAAGCTTGGCATTAGCAAATTAGGTCTTCTCTTTGACAAGTCTAGGAATGCCCTACCTGTCTGTGGTCAAGGTGTGCTACATGTTTCTTGTATATGTGCCTATGTAAAATTGTGAATTCTTTGACCTCAGTAATGCTCTCCTGCCAAGTGGCTGCCCATTATATTACGAAATGCTTGGTGGCAAATTTCTCTGAGGAGTTGCACAGCCTCATTTCTGACTATATTAATTCTTTTTTATTTGAATAACATCAGAAGCTTTGATAATAAATAGCCAATTTAATTTGCTCACTGCTGCATCTCTAGACAAATGACATTGCTCTTCTTTTGACCAGTACATTATAGGAACTGTAAGACCTAGTGATTAATTATTATCAGAAGGAATTTGGTCTAGCTCTCTGTAGATAAATCCTGAAATGTTTGGCCTCTGAATGTGAATGTTTTCCCTGGTGTTTGCATTGTGGTGTAGCAGTGGAGGATCTTTCTTCTTATGCCCAAGTAGCTTTCAGTCTTGACTCTCATTTCATAATGGATACTTGTATCAATTTTATTTTTATATAGCTATTCGAACTGATGTCAAAGTACTGAATATATGTATCTGATAGTTCTGAGGAGCTTTAGCTCTGTAGTGATGGGAACATAATTCAAAACATTCTCGTATTTTTTATGAAACTAGAGAAATCAATACAAATTATTCTCTTCTGTGACATGTGCACATGAAAAAAAAGAAATAAGCACACTTTTTCATGTTAAGTGTTTCATGTTACATTCCAAGATGGAGGAATAAAAGGCTGAGATCTCTAAAAATAGGATGAGTACATTAACAGCAAGAAGTTAGATTTATAAATGGTAGGTCACAAATGTTTTTATTAAAAATAGCACAGAGCTCTCGTGTGACCATTTTTGCATTGTTTACTTCATAAATCTTCCTAATGACGGAAGTGAAGTATGATTTTGCTTTCCTCCTGTAAACTTGCGTAAGATACAGAAGGACAAAACATTTTCAGATAAGTTGTTATTACTTTTGCTTTTATCAAATTAATGTTTACAGATGTTGTCTTAAGGGTTATGGAAGTTGGCAGGTATAGCAGGAATAGGGCAGTAAACATGTTTTTATATATAAATATATGTAAAATAGATACGCAAATTTTCATAAAGATCAAAGTAAAAACAACTTGCTGAGCTGAGATAATGTTTCAATTATTTTTAATAATGCAATTATTAAGTGTTTTACAAAACCAGGTATAATTTAGGTATTAATTACCAGAAGATGACCAGATCATAAAATTTCCACATGCATACAGAATTATAATAAAATATGCCTTCTGTACCTGCAGAGCAATTCAACTGTCTTGACATACAGATGTAATTATCTTTAAGACATATTTGAATTAACTTTTGCTGCATTACTGAGCTTGAAGGGAGGTTATGTTGGGTAAAACTGCATCTTGTCTTGTTTCAGGGTAAAGAAAATTCTGCTTCTATCTGGATTTTTTTTCCCTGTCAATTCACATCTACTGAAATCTCCCCCCTGCTTACACAATAAAGTTTCCAAACTGATGAGACAATTTTGAGTGACCAACTTGCATTAAGATCTGATTTTTGAACAGGAATTGTTTAAAGTAATATAAATTTGAATTACTTTTTTTAAAAAAATATCTTTTTTTCCTTGAACGTCGATATATAAAAAGCTCAAAACATCTCTACACCAAGACTTAGTACTTCCAAGTTAATTAATTCCTTGGAAGGATAAACAAGGTATTTTTACTCTCTGGTCAGGAATTGAATTGTGAAGGAAATGCGAATGTGGTCATCATAAAGTAAGCAGTGGGTGGTGTTCAGTGTCAACACTCATCTGTGCTCGGGGTATGAACGTGGAGGCTTACATGTGGCAGTGCCCTCTGCCCTCCAATCTGAATGCCTGGCAAGGAGCAAAGCAGCCTTATTGCATCCCCCCAGTGCTCAGCATAGCACCTGTTGCGTGAGAACAAACCACACATCATTCAGTTTCTCTAAACTTGTGGTTCTTCCTGATCCCAGAAGATGGTACTGTGTGAGCCTCTGGCTAGAGCCCTTAGGTGTCGCAAGAGGCAGATTTGGACAGTAGTTAGGGACTCGTATACCAGTTCATAAGTCCTCTGGAAATATTGTGGTCTCACCTCTTACAGAAATTGATTCTTTTCCCATTTGAGGTTCTTGGAAACCCTGGAGAGTAGAGATCATTGGTAGTCTTTCAGTGGAAAAACACCGTAGAGTTTTGGTCAGGATAATGATGTCTGCATTGCTAGATCATACCTGCTTGGCAGCAGGAGGTGCTCAGCTTTTTGCCCAGCACTGTAGTGTGAAGTTGGCTATGCTGGCCCTGCCCCAGCACACCTGCCCTCACCGCGCCACCTTTCTGTGGCAGGAGGTCCAACACATGCAGCCAGCGCTGGCACACGTCTCAAGTCTCAGGGAAGAAAGCAGAGACAGGCATGGGAACAAACCCTAGCTCCTGTTTTGGGAGTTGGTATCATCCGGGGTTACAAGGCATCCCTGTGTGACCTGCCTTTCCCAGGAACGCGTCTGTGACTGCCTGTGCCTCCTCTGCAGCTCTGTGTACCTGTGTCGTGCCTTATCACCACACAGACCAAGCATGCTCCAGTACGACATGATGTGCACGAGTTGCCCTGGACTGGCTTTACCTGGTAGAGTCCTGAGTGGAGTCAAATGACTACACTCAGTTAACCTCAGGGAGATGCTTATTCCCTTTCACCATTAGATGGAGCAAAGAGCTGTTCTCCCCCTTGACGCCTCAGAGCTGAGATCTTTGCTTACGCTCCTCCTGGGAGCAAATGAAGCCTCACGACTTGCAAGGGCTATATGTTTGCTTCAGACCAGAAAAAGAAAGTGCCAAGTGCAGAATCCCAGTGCATTTTACCATCTATTTCAAGTTGCAAAACTAAGTATATGGTACATTAATACCATCTGTCGTGAAGCAGCTTTTTTGCATGACTGGTGCTGAAAACTTAAGTTATTAACCTGCTACATTGAGAAGTGTAGTTCTTGAAATTTGCAGATCATTTTCTATTGGAGCGTCTTTACATGCTATGAAGCTATACTTGATACCTTGTTTTGTGTGATAGCTGCTTTTTAAAAGATATTTATTTCTCCATTAACTCTTGTTATTCCTTGTTTAGGTGTTTGTGAGGAGAAAGGGAATGAACATGGAAAGGAGCAGGATGAAAGCCTGCTTGTGCCCAGCTGTGGTTGAAGTTGTATGTGTTTTTCTGTATGTGTATGCGTGTCCCTTTGCATTGTGTTTATTTTGAAAGAACAGTTGCTTGATCAAAATAGTATTTCTTTCTGTCTATTCCCCCTTGAAGCTTGAGTTGTGTCTGGTTTATACTTTCGGTTTGGGACTGAGAGCCAGGTTTGATATCTGGCTCCTGGCTAAGCTTTCTCACTCTTGGTACCTTACAATGTGTGGTTAGTTCCTTCCACTGCTCGTTCTTTCCTGTTTATATGTTTATTAGTTTTTTTCCCCCTATGCTGAGCAAATATTTGATACTGAATATTTGATTAGTTATTCATTTGCTAAGCCACTGGAGTCTCATACCATTGTGCAAAAGGACTGCTGTAAAACTGACGTGGGGTATTTAGTATAAGAATAATGATCAAAGGTAAATCTTGCTGAATGCATCTTGTTCAACTGTGTTTGCAAGTGCTAAATCACACTGTATTGTAATAATTGCTAGCATATTTTTCTACTCATATTATGCATCATTTATTGAGATTGTATTACATCAGACATTCTACTTTTTTATGAGGTAATAGGGTTATAGCTTTTAGCAAGGCCTTGGTCATAATTTTAAGATAATCTGCCTTAATTTATAAGAAACTATTCTTGCATATATAACATAATCAGTAAGAAAGGCTCTAATTACTTACAGGGGTTTTTTGAGTAAAAACAGAGATGTCTGCTCTTTGCAGTTTTAATGGTGGTTCAACCTCTTCGGGGTCATCTGACATCAGTTTCAAGGTGGAATCTTGTTCTATGGAGAAGACAAAGCTGTTTGGCAAACTTGCTGCTAATGCACAAAGCTCTACAAATTTGTACAAAGCAACTGCAGGAGAGACGGATTTTGGAGAATGAGACAAAGATATTATGACGGGATTTTGTGCATAGTTCAGTGCTTGGACATAATCTAGTTCATTATTGCATTGACTATAAGTACTGTAGAAAGATCACTACAGGCTTACTGAAAGTAATGTGATCTATGGATAGCTCTTTTAAATAGAAGCTTCCATTGCAAACTTGGATTTGAAGTGACTTATTGTTCTGCAGAGATTAGTAGAGGCTCAACTCCTCCAGTTTTTTACAAAACCAAACATTTAAAGAACATTCAGGTTATTTGCTTATTCATAGGGAAGAGTCAGTTGCCTGTGATTCACTGCAGCAAATATTCAGCCTAGTCTTTCTCTCTCTCTTTGTCTTCTCTTGGAGTCTGATGTGTGGATTATTTAATTTCAAAGTCTTAGTGGATCACCTCTACATCTTTAGCTGGCCTCTCATAAGTAGCAGTAACACCTACGTGGTGATACAAACAGAATGTTATAGTATAGTTATGTGAAGCAGTTCATAAAAAATTACTGAATGTCAGTTTGATCTGGTATTTTTATAAATAAAAAGTATTATTTACTACTGAAAACTGAAGTGAATAAAACATTGAACTAGATTAGAATGCACCACTATTTTGGTCAGCTGTTTTTTGCTGCAATAAGAGCAGTGCAAGAATTCTTTTGGTAGCTGAACTGAAAAATCTGATTTTATACAGTTTAAAGCTAGAATTGATGATTTTTTTTTTTAATATTTTGTTATATATACTCCTGTTTGAGAATGCTGCATGCATTTCATGCTGTGGAAACAACAGAGTTTTTCTCCATGCACAATATAGTGCAGTGGCCAAGGCACTCCTTTAGGAACTCAAAATTCACATTTGTTGCCTAACATGTTCTAAACAGAAATTTCAAAAATAGTTATCAAGTGCCTTTTTAGGGGTGAGTGGGGAGGACTTTTTTTTCTTTGTTTGGTTTGTTTTTTTGGTTGTTTGCTTTGGTTTTGGATTCACACTTTGGGAGAAGGGGTGAAGATTAAGATGAAAATATTTGGACAACTTGATCTGGATTCGTTAAGATTTTTCGAGTTACTAAAAGTGCATATTTCTTTCAATGTATTTGTCAAATAGCTAAATGACCTTTCTATCATTAAAAATAAATGTGTTCCCAAGGTAGCTGATAACTCTTTATGCTGTGGGAATATGCCTGAGAATACCAAAATTCCAAAATTACTTGACATAGTATCTCTGTTTAATATACAAGCAATCATTTTAACACTTGTGTGTTTTACTTAGAGATGTTCTTTTAATATTTTTGTTTATAAATTATTATTTATGGAATAAATACACTACTACATCCTGAAGCTAGCTGTGCACTATGTGCGTGCTGTGTACCTACTGAACTGAAAGAAGTGGAAATTTTTAAAGACTTACACTCTTACGGTAATGTAAAGTCTCTTAGAAAAGGGATAACCTGTTATGAAACATTATTAGAACATTGGTTGTAACTAGCAGTGAGCTGGTGAGCTGTGTTACTGTTCAAGTAAAGGCTTCTGACATGATGTTCTCTTGCTGAGGGCTCTCAGCAGCCACTGGCCTTGTGCAGTCTGCAGTGTGAGGCTTTCCACTGAGGAGCAGCGTGGTCACTGGGAGGAAGCACTGTTTCCAGTGAAACCAAATCAGCCTCCTTTTGTCCATAGGAGGAGATGTTCAGATGGCAGAGAACAATTTTTTGAAAGTCAGAGAACAGACGGTGGATTTAGAATTTATTTTGATTTTGAATTTAGGTAAAAGCTAATCTCATTACTGCTTATGAATGAACAGTAAAATGATTGTGAAATGGTCAGCTGTTTAATGGGCATTTTCTGGCTGCATTCAAAAATTCAACTAATTTAATTTTTTTTTTTATCTTGGACATTTTTCTGTATCTTTCCTGCATTAAAAATTGGGAAAAAAATTATTACCCCTCTCATTTCCTCATTAGTTTTATTCAAACACCCCCCACCACCCTAAAAGGATTTCCACAGAGCCTTTTGCCTTCATCCACAAGTAGTAGAATTTTGGGTGCTGGTGGCCCTCTGAGCTGTTGGTAATGGTTTAAACACAAGGTGGATCTTGACATCAGAAAGCTGAATGTGTAATTTCTGCCTTCAGAATTTTGTGTATGAATGAGAGGAAACAGGAGCTATTCTTTTGTTCTGCTATTTATTTATCTAAAAAGAACAAAGCCAAACTGCAAAATCAGGATTTTTTTTTTTGAGGGGGGTCGGTCTGTTTTTCAAGAAGCTGAAAGAAGGGGTTTTGTTGTTTCTTGGATTTTTTTTTTTTTTAAAACATATACGTTGTTGCAGAGAGAGGGCAAAAAAACCTTCCAAACATCTGAAATTGCTAGCATGTACCATTTTTCAGCTTGCTCATTAATTTGGTAGAGAAGGACTGAACTTTTAGGTGGGAGGAGAGGGAAGGTCTTAACACTGAAGTTGGAAAAGCCATTAATGCTGTGACAGAAGTGACCTGCAGTGTGCTCCTTTCATAATAGCTTCCATACCTAAGAGATGAGGTCAGTGGAAGAAGTGATAGATTTTTAATGTGAATGGACATAGCTATGCACTATAGATCTAAACACCTATAGGAGATTTTTATTGCTGGCCCCAAAAAGAAGTCTGAGAGTACTACTGCAAATTGCTCTGGTGCCTAATTAAAGAAATCCTTCTGAATCACAAAGTGCTTGGAGACATTGGGATGTTTTTGATTGTTGTTTTCTTTCCAAGAGCTTTGAGTGTGGCTTCAACTTTGCAAAACTGCCATGAGCGCCTTCCAGACTTGAAACAGTTGTGCTCCTTAGGACGAGCTAATCTCAGAAACTGAAAAAGTGAGAGGCCTTCTCATGAGAGGAAGGATTTGAGTGGCTGAGCCAGAGCTGGCGTGCAGCCCTGGCGCCGGCAGGGCTGGCTCAGCCCTGTGCCCTCAGCTGGGGCGTTCATCACGCGGCGAGGGAGCAGGAGCTGGAGTGCTGCCAGCCAAGGTTCTTTGAAGAGAACAACAGCCTTGTGAATAAGCAGGAGCACCACAGAGGAGGGTTTTTTATTTTTCCTTTACCTTGTTGAACCTTTACCTCTGTTGAACTTGCTCTGTATCTGACCCAGCTACAGAGATGCAAGCTCTTGGTAATGTGCTGGTCTTAAAAGGAAAGCATGAGGCAGGCAACCGGGCTGGTTATATGGTTTAGAATATTCCTTTCTGAAGGTCTGGGTACATGTACAAGGCCACATTAACAATGTGTGAACAAAATGTACATGGGAATATGTATCATTCCTTGGTTCACTTGTAGTAAAGGCACTCTGAAAAGAATGAGACTCTGAGGAAATGATGAGGGAGCTCTGGGTGAGAGCAGTGAACTGTTGGTGAGGTCAGCTGGTGCTCATGCCATGGTTCAAAATGGCCTTGTTCTTTGTGATGGCTTTGCTTTGCTCTGCTGGGCACATACTTTTCATTTTTGCACTTGTTGTAGATTTTGGGTCTTTTTTGTGGTGGTTAATGGTGGTACATGTGACAGGGTGGAATTTAGGGGTCCTCCTGAGGTATCTAAATGCTCCCTTGGGAATTTGTATTGAAGATTTCCGTTCAAGTTGTCTTACTTTTTCATCATGTGAGGTTCATTGTCTTTAAGTTTGTTTCTGGTAAATGTATCCTTTTGTTTTCTACCTGAAACTTGCTGTGGCTGTTCCTTTTAAGGACATAGTGACATTATGTGTGGGTGTTCCTTTTAAGGACATTTCCAGGTTGGTAACTCTTAAAGTGCAAGCTATCTTGAGAGTATTTAGAATTTCTTAAGAAAGAAAAGGAGTAAGCCTTGGCTTACGAAGTCATTCTTATTGTCAAAGCCCTCTTATTGTCTCCCTTATCCCACCTTCAGTTGTATAGCCAGCCTTGTTATTTCTCATTTCTCAGTTTGGCAGTTCCATTATTTGCGCAGCTCAGGACTGGCAGTCTTCCACTGCCATTAAGAGGATGATTTGCAGATCTGCAAGCACAAAACTTTTTGCTTTGAGGACAGCCTTGCTTTTGGTTTACAGTTAGGTACTGGTAAAACAAAGAAGATCTTGATCCTGTGACACTGGAAGGTGAAAAATAGTAATGCTGGTGTTTGTGCCAGAACCACAGTACATGAGCCTGGCATAGCTATAGTCAAGGAGCTGTAATGAGGAACCAAGGCCAGTCCTATGTGATGAGCTGTCAGGGTAGCTCTGACAAGAGTAATTCTGTTCGCTGGTTGTTTGATTTTGGCTTGTTGCTTTGTTCTCTTTTATTTTTATTTTTTTAAATTTTATTTTATTTTTATTTCCCCCTCCTTTTTCTCTTTCTCTAGGGGCATTTCCATCTAAAAAGCATCAGTAATCTCCACTCCTTTTCATTTTTCATGGTCTTTGTGTAATGAATCACAAGAATTGGGTGCCAGTGGACATGCAGAAACTCTCTGAATTTTTAGTTGTGAAATCTGGCAGTCAGGTCATCAGTTGAGATTTGTCTGCAATTTGCAGTATCATGACTAAAATTAACTTTGATAAATGTAATGAAACAGACCGAAATCTAGCTTAAACAATAAGCTGAGCAGAAAACATTGATTTTCTAAGGTCTCAATAGGCTGAGGGGGGGACGTTTTAATTTGCTCCCCTCTCAGACATACTTTTTTTTTTTTTTAAATATAGGACCTTAAACTTTAAAGATAAATGCCAAATTATCAGCAGATTTATAGTAAGGCTGCAATAACTGAACTAAAAATACTTTTGATTCTTAATTTTTGCTGTTCTTTCCACCAAGGTTTTTTTTGCATTACAAAATGAGCAGCTCTTTGTTTCTTCTTGGTGCGTCCATTCTGGTTCATTGGTAAATCAGCTCAACTGCAGAATTGTAGGAAAAAACACCTAAGCTGAGATTTAAAAACATACATTTTTTTCTCCAGTGGAAAAAAACCCCAAACCAACCTAAAAGCCACATTTCCTCATTTTGTCTAAGGTTTGCCAGATGTCCTGCAGAGCTTAGGAAAACATGCTAAGAAAAAAATGCATACTGATATACCCAGGGTACTAAATAATTGCTTCATGTTATTATGGCTGTTTATTTAATCAATATTTTTGTCTCAGTGATTTTCTTGATATTATTTTGATGGATGCTTGCTAGAGTCAAATGACAACCAGCATGTATTTTTTTCCAGAAGAACTGACCAGCTGAAGAACCCTTTTTGGTCAGAGGGGAAAAAAATTCAAATAATTGACTCCAGCCATTGCCAGTTGGCTTCATCAAAGACTGTTAATCAAAATGCTGAATCCAGCTTTCTGCCACTGTTGTGAGCTATTCCTTCTGTATAACAATTTCATCCTAACTTTTCCAGTTCAAAGTCACTGGTAGTCACTATTAAAATATAAATATCTGCTGTAATCCTGAGTATTTATTTTCTTCAGTTTATGGTGAAATTTGTTAGGCATAATGGATTCACAGAATCACAGATTGATCAAGCAATCATTTTTTCCTGGACCTTTCTTCTCAGGCATCTTTTCCAGGCCTCTCTCTGCCTCCCCTCAGCCCCCCCACAGTGTAAGCAGGTATGTTGGAAAATATATTTTTATTTCACTGAGTTACTCCTTATGATCAACTGTCTTCCCTTATGGAAGTGGGCTGTATAGCAATGAATCCTGTACAGGAATGCATTTTAATAAACTGTTAATGAATACTTTTATATAGAAACGTAGGAATAGAAATTTGTTAGTTCCTTCCTTTGGTAATTATGGAGATAGATCTTCTAATCTAGTTTCCTGTTACATTAATATAATACCTGAACTGTTTCCTCTGGAAATTTACCCTTTAGACGACTGTTCTAAAATATCACAGTTATGTTCAGTCTTTTATTTCACATTGTACTCCTCCTCTTGAGAATGACATTCATTGTTTGTTCATATCAAGACCGTTACTGTAGGTGTAGCAGTATTGTCATTAAGTAGAAGTCAAACTTGGTTTTTTTTCATGAGTTGTGCACATACAAATAGCATCACAGAATCGTAGAATGGGTAAGGTCAGAGGGGATCACAGGAGGTCATCTGGTCCAACCTCCCTGCTCAGGCAGGGTCATCCTAGAGCACATTTCCACTTTCTTGTCCTATTGCTTGGCACCACTGAGAAGAGCCTGGCTTCATCTTCTCAGCACTCTCCCTTTCAATACTTATATACATTGATAAGGTCTTGTTCCTTTGTCAGATTTAATGTACAGGGTTGCACTTTTTACTGTATTGTGGTGTCTTACCCAAAGGATCATTAGAAATTACAAAACAAAAATTGTTTTCACAGGGTAATGATTTTAAAATCTGTAATTTTATATTATAAAGCCTGAGAGGTCATCCTTGGCTTTTTTATTTTTATTTCTAATGCTGCCATCTAGCCTGTGTCATATCATGTGTTTGCTTCTCTTGCCCATCCTGGCCCCCTGTGCTGTAGGTTGGGCTCTTTCCTGCTTCCTGCTGCTGATGCCAGTGGCCTCTTGTGCATCTTGGGTGTACATGGCCAGATGAAGGAACAAGGCAGGATTCCATAACACAGTGATAAATTAGAATATTATTTATGCTTATTAAAAGCAAACATCCTGGGAACATAGAGGTGTATCAAAATAATTGTTATATAGATTTTTGTAAAAGTACTTTGATTTATACCTTAATCCACAGCAGTACTCTGGCATACTCCTGGAAAAGCTGGCAGCCATGGCTTAGACAGGCCAATTTTTGCTGGGTTAAGAACTGGTTGGATAGTTGGGCCCAGAGAGTGGTGGTGAATGGTGTTGCATCCAGTTGTCATCCAGTCACTAGTGGTGTCCCCCAGGGATCAGTGTTTGCCCCAGTCCTTTTTCATATTTCTGTTGATGACCTGGATGAGGGGATCGAGTCTACCATTAGCGAATTTGCAGATGACACTAAGAGAGGTTAAAGTGTTAGTCTGCTGCAGGGTAGGAAGGCTCAGCAGAGGGATCTAGACAGGCTGGATAGGTGGGTCAAGACCAATGGTGTGAAGATCCAACAAGATCAAGTGTGGGGCTGCAACAACCCCATGCAGTGTTACAGGTGGGGACAGAGTGGCTGGAATGTGGCCCAGTGGGAAAGGACCCGGGAATGCTAGTTGACAGCAGGCTGAACATGAGCCAGCAGTGTGCTTAGATGACCAAGAAGCACAATGGCATTCTGGATTGTATCAGAAATAGTGTGGCCAGCAGGGCCAGGGAAGTGATTCTTTCCCTGTGTTCAGTACTGGTGAGGCTGCATCTTGAGTCTTGTTCTGGGCCCCTCAATTCAGGAAGGACACTGAAGTGCTGGAGCAAGTCCAGAGAAGGGCAATAGAGCTGGTGAAGGGTCTGGAGCACACAAGTTCTGTGAGGAAGGGCTGAAGGAGCTGGGATTGTTTAGCCTGGAGAAGAGGAGGCTTGGGGCAGACCTACTGCTCTCTACAGCTACCTGAAAGGAGGTTGTAGCCAGGTGGGGGGCAGCCTCTTCTCCCAAGCAACCAGTGATGGGATGAGAAGACTTAAGTCTTAAGACTTAAGTTTTAAGACTTAGTCTTAAACTGTGCCAGAGGGAGTTTAAAGTTGAAAGAGGTTTAAGAAGAATTTCTTCACAGAAAGGGTGATTAGACATTGGAATGGGCTGCCCATAGAGGTGCTGCAGTCACTGTCCCTAGAGGTATTTAAGGAAAGACTGGATGTGGCACTCAGTGCCATGGTCTAATTGACATGGTGCTAGGTAGTAGGTTGGACTTGATGATCTCAGAGATCTTTTCCAACCTAGTTGATTCTGTGATTCTGTGGGAAAAAAAAAAAAGTAACAGCAGAAGAATCTTAGGGATTTGCAGCTCTCTCTCTTGCACAGTATGTTATTCATCAGTATTTGTGAAAAATTAAATTGCTAAATATTTTCAATGAAATATTTATGTATAAATACTTGATCATATGTGGTAACAGTCTTTGGTCTGAAACATTCCAATGGTTTGGAAACTGCCAGCCTTCAAATGAGCAATCAGGACTCTGGGAAAGATGGGAGGGATGGTAATTAGAAAATGCAATGAAGAATATATTTTAATAATAGCAGGCTAAGCTTATTTGCAATTTTGCTTGGCGAACTGCTTCCACCATGGTTGGTATTGCTTAATGAAAGACAAGAATAGGAACGAAGAAGACCTGATGAGGTGAGAATGCCTGTATTTACATTGTGCTACTGCAGGGGTTAATATGAGGAGGCTAAAACTGGGATGAATATAAGAGAAGTATATTTGCACTGTGTTTAAGACTGTAGTGTAACTTCCTCAGGTTATTGGAATGATTTACATCTGATAAGAGATATTTTTATTTTAGCTGTGTTTTCCACAAGGTAAATATATACTTCATAAAGTATAGGGTGAGACATCAAGAGATGTATATTAATGTTAAGTACCAGTTTCCTTTGTGATTGCTGAGATGCTCAACAAATTGGGTGTATTGTCCCTTTCTATAAAAGGGAAAATAAGTGAAGATGCTTGATTGTTTCACAGTATGCTGGGGAGTACAATACTGTAAAATGTTGGAGAGAAAAAATGCATGTCTTAACAGCAGCGTTTTGAACATATTGGTAACATACTGCGGAAAGCCTTGGTGGTTTTCTAAGTGTCAGCTAGTTATTAGAGGAAGAGAGAAATCTTCTTTCGTGTGTGCACTTTCAGCAAAAAGACCCACGTTTTAACAGTGAAGAATCATCCAATCATCCTTTTTTTCTCCCTTCACTTGCTTTGTTAAGCAAAACTCTTGGGACCTCCAAAAGAAAGCTAGCATGTTCACTTGATGAGAACAGCATTTGAGTAATACATTTCACACGATCCTCTTGCAAATCCCAAATGTTTATTTCATGGTCTTTTATTCTTAGAAAAATACATTTGTTTTTCATATATTAAAAAATAACCAAAATGTTTAATTACATATACTTACACATCTATATTGAAGTTGTCCATAAGGACACCAGTGAACAGTTAAAGCAGTGGTGCTTTTTTTTTCTGCCAGAAGTCAGCCCAGCTGCTCAGACTATGAATTCTTCTGGTAGTAAATCTGGAGTTCTCTGGAGGTTTTATACACCAGTTCAGGGTGTAAAGGTTTTGAGATCCTTTCTTTTGTATTCTGCTTTGTTTTTTGTGTAGCACTGGAGTCTTACAGATTGTTTGGCAATGATTTCCTTTTTTTTCCTTTCCTTTGGAGGTATTTTTTTTGTTGTTGTTGTTGGCTAGGGGTGTTTTTTCTGGGGTGTTTTTTCTGGGGTTTTTGGGGCAGCTGCAGTGTGTAATTTCCCCATCCTCCGAAGAAACCAGAAGTCTGAAAAAATACTAATGTAACTTCTTATTATCATTATCTGATCTTTGTCGAGGCAGAAGAAAATAACATTCACCTGCTCTAGAAATAGAAGCTCGCAATTTCTTCTTCCTATATAGCTACAAGTATCAGTAACTAAGACAGGAAGCTTTTTCTTCAGCTTCTAAGAAGATCCAGAAGCAAGGAACAACATCAAGGTGAGGTCCTTAATAGAAATGAATCTAAATACAGATTTCAGTATCATTTTGAATGAATTTAGGAGGCACCAGCTTTGCTACTAATGACAAAATATTCTTTGATCTCTGAATGCTGTTATGGAACTTGGACCTTATGAAAAGATCATAAGCTAAACCAACTTGCTGGGAGCCTAGTGCAGCTCGTGCTGCATCCCTTGTTCTCTAAGCCTGTTTTCTTACAAAAGCAGAGGGAGGCCTCCAAACAATGTGATGCAATGGGATGCTGGTGCCTTACTTGACTCTGTTATTGAGTGTGTTTCCCTCAAGCTTTTGCAGTTTTCTGTATTTTGTGGCAAGTCTTAAGTCTCCAGGCTGTGCTGGGTTCTTGTAAAATAATTATGTTTTGAAATTAAAGTGTGTGTATGAGTGCAGGAAACACCTAAGAGTAAATTGATGCTTTCTGTCCTATCAGTCAGGGATTATTCTTTACCTTTGTTGGACAAGGGTATTTGAAACTCCATCCAGATTTATCTCTATTTCATTGCCCTTACTCAAAACTAGCCTCAAAAATAAGGACGTCAATGAAGATAATGGTTATAAATGCAGAGTAGTGCTTAGATGACAAAGTATCTGCCATGTGTCATATTGAGGGAAGTTGAATTAGCTATCCCTCCTTTGTTTCCCAAATGTAGACTTTTTGTTATTTATTCCATTTTTGTTAGTGGCAAGCTTCATCCCCAGAGTTTAGTGGTATAATTTTTACTTTTCCCAATAAGAAGAAATATTAATAGAGAATGTAGTGATTCAAGTTTGACCAGTCTTTCTATATATATATATTTCTTTTTTATATATAAAAAATAATCTTCATAGAATGGGAGCCACGGAGTACCATCAGTTGCTAAGAAGTGCTGGAGCTGGGACTCTTGCCAAGGACTTCATCTATCACAGGATCTCTTGTAGCTGGTCAGCTGGGAAGGAACTGACTTTCCAGAGACACATCATGCTGTATCCCTTGCAGCAGTTCTTCCGTGCTTCCTGAAGTAGGAGATCCCAACTGGATCTATATTTGCCACCTGCACTGCAGATTTGGGACAACTTTTGTCAGCATGTGGCCATTTCTAACGGTGTGCTTATATGGTGTTTATTCACTGTATATTGCATTTCAAAAAATTAATCTGTGTAACAGAGCTTGAAACTCACCAGTTATGTCTCCATAATAAGACTGAGTTGAAAACATATATGAGATGAAATGTGGCTGTCAAAAAAAGTCTGTCTTGCAGTTTTGCTGTGGGAAATTCATATGGCTTGGCTGTTAACTATACAGCAAGAGAATTAAACCTGGGCAGAACAGTGGAATCAGATGAATTAAGAGAAAAATGACTTTCAAGAGCATTGCAATGTGAATGATGGTTTTTCTTGAAACATGAATACAGAGGCAGTTGTTGTGATAATCTTGGGTTGTCTACCTTACTATCCTGTCACTTGTTATTTATAGTTTGGGTTTTTTTTTCACCAGGAGTTTGCATTTGTTGCTCCTCTTCATACTTTTGTTAGCTTTTATGTGTGATTTTTTAAGGCATTTAGCAGCTTCAACAAGCCATAGGGTGATTAGAAGAGATTTGTTGAGATGCCTGGGTTGTTAATCTGAATTTAATACAACATGAAAGAGAGTAACCATAAGAGTTGTAAATAGTCCAGAGATTATGTTCAAAGAGAGACTGCATTTTTTTTTTGCTTACATGTGAAAAGTGTTTTCTGGGGAGCATTTTGTGAGGTTATTTAGATAATTATTTTTCAGATAGTAAGATAAAAGAGAATCAAATCTTTATTATGGCTTTTTGTTTGGTTTTGTTTTGGTTTTTGTTTGTTTTTTTTTGCTTATATGAGCAAGTTCAAGCTTTACCTAATATATTTTTTAATGCTTTTGAAAGCTATCTGTTGAAAAGTGCGAGGATGAAATAAAAAAATCCAAAGAAAACTGCTCTCCAGAAGCATTACTGTCACTTCATATGAAAGACCAAAACCATTAAAATGTATCAAGTTTGAAGTAACACCAAGTCATATATGATGCTGGTGAAAGGCGGTTACTACGGTGGTAAATTTCTACCAATGCACAGGAGAATGCGACCAGTAACTCCAGAACTGAGACCCCTTCCTCCTTTATGCAGTCTCTTTTTTCTGAAGGGAAGAGAGTAGGGGAAGAAGAAAAAAAGCCTGTGGACTGTAAAGTCCATACAAAGCAAATGACTTTTTTTTTCTTTTCAAAAGCATCATTCAGATAGTGTGAGTAAGAGGGATATAAAGCCTTTGTACCTGGCAGCCATTTGATGAACATGGTATCATTATTTTTGTTAAACTCTTGCAAGTCCTCTGCTGGACTCTTAATGTGTAATTTTCAGCCTTTGGAAAGAGAAGATGGCAGTACATCTTTTGCTTCTGCATGGGGGCAATGAATGTGGGCATTCAGGAAGTTTTGCTGTGTTACGTCAGTGCTTTTGTTAGGTGTTCCATACAGACTCTCTGTCCTTTCAAAGTATTTGAAAATACACTGGCATTGCGTATTTCAAACAAAATCAAACCAGGGAAAAAAGACCACCACCCCCCCAAAACAAAACAACCAAACCCAAAACACCAAAAAACCCAAATAAAAAAAAAAACATTCAGAAACCAGAACAAACTTTCATACCTGTAAGTGTTGAGACATGGGCTGCATGTTTTTTCTTCTTGTGTTAATGGTTTTTGCATTCCTAGAGATGTGATTAAAAAATGCCATCAACCTATATCCACTGATCAAGTTTGAGCATGCACTTTCTTGCACAGCAGAAACTCTTGGTGTGGACAATGCTGGAGATACCTGTTAAGAATGACTTTTTTTAGGGTTTTGGTGTGGGGGGTGTTGTTTTTTCTTTTCTGGTTGAAGTAGGCATGTCCTACATGGTGTGATACCCTCGTTTTTGTTTTTTTCTTTACATCTTTGTACATCTGTACATCTTCAATATTTATTTACTGTACTGAACCCAAGAAATTGAGCATCATCGGTAGAAAACTCTGGCATGTACAGAACTTAAACTTGCGTTGCAGGTGCAAGAGAGAGACTTTCCATGTGGGGCATGTACAATGACTCCTGTAACATAAATACTTATGAGTAAGATCTAAATGTGTAGGCCACTTTGTCTTTCAGTGTGATGTCTGCTGGGTAGCACCTCCCCACCCCCTGCAATCAGATGGCTGATGATGTACTGACTCCTCACTGTTTAGTGTCACAGAGAAAGAGATTCTCTGAACTAGGAATTTAGGGTTATAAACAAACAGTGGTTAAATACTCGCCTCCTTAAATTGAATCAAAGAGCTACATCCTCTCTAAAAAGCACTTTTGTGTGATCTGAAAATCTTCTCATTTTTGTAGTTCAGTCAGCAGTCCTGTAGGTTCTCCAGTGTTTTCAGTAGCTGCCGTTCTATATACAGCCTGGCTTTGTGTACTGACACAGAAAATATATGATATTTGATGGTAGTGTTGCCTGTATGCTGAAGGCTTGCCTCTTTCCTATCAGTGGAACTGTGCCCAACTGGCTTACTTCCTCTCTTAAGCCCTATCAATGCATACTTGAAATTTGGTTTAACAATAACAAAGTTGCATTGATGTTGACATCTATCTCCGTGCTTATCTCAGCACTAAGATCTCTCTTGTATTCTAATGTTGTAAGAGAGAAAAATCTTCTGGATATTTTTTTTAGACATCCTAAATGATTGTTCATTTGTAGCTGAACGTTTCTCATAATGTGATCGCAGTCATTTAAAAAAGCTTTAAGAAACCTTCCTCTTTTCCTCATCTATTTTGAATATTGCTGTAGGATATTGAATTGTGTTCCTGCTACCTTAGTAAATATGTTTTGCAGAGGTTTTGATCAATCATATCACTGCTTACTGGTTGTCCTCCAGCTGCTCAGTGTTTTGGAAATCTCTCACTTCTGCGCTTGTTTATTTTGAAAACTAGAAATAAAGACTACTTAAATTCCATTAGGAGTGTCCTATTTTATTTTCCGTTTCCCTCTTGATATGTTTATTTTTTTTCTGAGGGTGACTGGAAAAAGTGATTTTGTAACATTTAACTCTCGCATCACTATTGTCTGTCACCCAACTCTTTTCTACTGCACATACTCTCCTGCCGTGTTGTGGCGCCGGGCTCCAGCCTTATGAGATCCACGTCCTCTTTATGCCTTCAGGATGTGTAATTTTCTTCCTTCTTTTTTCCCTGCTGGGCAATACTTAGAGCTCTATTTTATTTCCAGACTGATATTCAGAAAAGCATGCATAATTGAATGGTGCGGTCTAAAAGGTTAGAAGTGCAAAAGTTATTTTTAAGCATCTGTTTTCTGGTTCAGACTTAATGATATCTGAAGCGTGTTTTTCAGGATGACTCTGTTAGGATGGTTTGTTGTGTGGAAAGTCTGATCATAATCTATTGAAAGTGATGATTCCTTTCACATAACATTTTCTATTCAGCATTGTGGTGAATTATGTAAAAGTTTATATAACACTGTATTAAAAAATTTGTGGTTTGTTATTTTTGCAGTTTTCTTTCCCTCTTAAGATTTAAGGGAGAGTTCTCTCTTAACTGAATTAGAGACACTGAGGCAAACATTGCTTGTACACCGCTGTTTAATGGCAACTGTAGAAAGAAAAAGGAGAGGTAGTCCCTTGCCTTAAAACAAAACCAAACCAAATAACCCACAAACTGGTAAGAGATTTGTTGTCACATATAAGAAATGTGTCTGACCTATTTGATTTATTTATTACTACAAAATACATATAAAACATGGATTTCAGTTTTGCAAATTTGCATTTTCATCATTATTTTCTAAAATTTTGTTGAAACTCCCCTAGATTTTGTTTCAAAAGGTAAAAAGTTAGGAAAAACAGTAATTCTTGAAGCTCATGAACTTTCATATTTCAGAATGAAAGACAAACTATACATCTTGAAAATATAAAATCAGGTTTACATAGAAAAATACACAGACACCTTTTGCTAATATATTTAATTGAATTTATTCTGTTCTTTATATGTTGTATTTTTTTAAATTATAAAATGCCTGAGACTCTATAAAGTGAAACTTTTTAATACTTTGTCCAGGGAGTTTACAGGATGTGTATAACAGAATATGCATTTTAAGAAGAATCTGGTTTTAATAAGTGTTTCAGAACTGTGATTTAACGAATCTCATGGTAAAATTCCATAGCAGGGGTTACATTAAAGCTGTATATTGTATTTATAATGAGTGCATCTTGAGAAATTATGACTTTCAGTTGTGGACATTCCTTTTGTATCCAAGATCCAAGGAGAATTTTGCCTTAACTGAATAGAATAAATAAGTGGAGTATGTGTCAATAACTGCAGAGTTTAAGACTATTTTCCCCATGAGTAAGCTTTTTTGTACAGTTGAAGGTTTAGAAGAACCAACATATGAATAGTATGAATATATAGTATGTAACGGCAATGTAGAATATAATCGTGGAATCCTTAAGGTTGGGAAAAACCTCTCAGATCCTTGAGTTCAACCATATCCCTGAGTGCCATGTACACATGTCTTTTGAACACTTCCTGGGGTACTCTGGTTTCTCTTCAAATAGTATAAATCTGTTGCCCGTTACTAAAGATTTTCATGGAGAGGAACAGGCATGAGTGTTGAGGTATATGTATTATAAAGTTACTGTTACTCTGTTTAGCCTTAGCAGGGTGAGAGTAATGTGATGTTTTCCCATGCTTTGCACATATCTTGCCAATGTCTCCCCAGCTGTCTGTCTGCCGCCCTGGGGCTTGCACAGCCATTGTACCATGGGTGTGGAGGAGAAGGAGGACACAAGCAGTGGATTTAGTGAGTTGTGAACTGGCCTATGTGGTCCCTTTTTGGAGAGTGTTGATAAGTAGTGTAGTAAGAGTCCAGCATGGCATTCCAGGTTGAAAGGGCCCCCCCTTTTTTTTTTTTTTTTAATGGCCAGGCTGCTTGTTGAAGTTTGGCAAATGAGACTCACAAGACCATGCTGGTTACCTGGTGAGGCATGCTGGCTGTTCTGAGATTTCTTCTGCTTCAGGGATCAAAGACGATGTGCATCTTACTTGGCCAGCCTTCTTTTGTTAACATCTTTTTATTAAGACTATATTGTTTGCCATGCTAGATGTATTTCTACTTCAGTAAATGAAACATTTATATAACCTTTGTGTGCTAATGTGTTATCTAGAAACAATGTGGACTGCTTTTATAGTGAAGTAGTTCTGTATCTTGTTTGTTTTATTTCTAGGATGAGAATGCTTGTGAGAAATAACATCTCATTTCTTTAATTCACTTGGATGTAGATTACTTTGGAAGGAGGAGGATAGCAACAACTTGCGATTGCTAAAGAAAAGAGGGAAAGTGTGAAAGAAAAACGTTTTTAACAAGAACTGAAGGTTTTAATACATTTCTCTAAAAATAGCTTAGATAAAGTATGTCATTCTGCTCTATTTCAGTCACATTGGTTTGTTTCATAGATTTGTTTTTAGTCTCAGTTCCTTCAGGCAGAGAAATTTAAGAAACATGAGATCATTGCATCTCTGAAGGTAGGCTACCACGAGCCTTACAGAGCCTTGGAAACTCAGTTACCGTAACGCCTGTATCACCCAAGGGAAAACTTTGGGTGGTTGAAAATGGCCTGTGATATGGAATGTTGTTCTTGACTCTTTTAAGAAGTTAAAAAGAAGGTGAAAGGAGCTAGTGGCATGGGACAACAGTGTAAACCTTAAACCTGCCAAGGAATGGTTAGAACAGCCCCACTGATTTCAACATCCTCTTGGGGGAAAAAGGGAGAATAAAGCTAGAGTAGCTACAAAAATGTTTGTATTTGCTTTCATAAATTACAGTCACAAAATCATAAACCAGCTCAGGTTTAACTCCTTCTGTCTTTCCTCAAAGGGCATGTTCTATAGCCCTTTGGTCACTTTCGTGGGCTTCCTTTGGACCATCTGTGGTCTGTCTGCATCTTTCTTGAGTTGTGGGAATGGGAACTGGGCATGGTACTCTAGGTGTGGCCTGAGAAATGTTGAGTAGAGTGGAATGGTCACTTCCTTATCTCAACTAATAATGATCATGTGGATAGAGCCCAGGATTTGATTTACCTTCGTTGCTGCAGTGGCACACGCCTGACTCATGTTCAGCTTGTTCACCAAGACCCTCAGGTCCCTTTGAGCGCAGCTGCTCCCTAGCCAACAGATCCTACCTGTGCTGGGCTATTTGTTACGTTGCCCAGGTGCAGGACCTTGCACTTGTCTGTTACATGTCATACTGTTCTTGGTCCTCTGCTCTTCCAGCCTGTCCAGGTCTCTCTGTAGGATGGCTCTCCCTGCTGATGTGTCATCAGCAAAGTTGGTGAGGGTGCTTTTAATCCCATCATCCCAGTGATCTATGAAGATGTTGAACAGCATGGGGCCCTGTATTTATCCCTAGGGATGACTTGTGACAGGCCACCAGCCTGAGTAAAAACCTATGATCACCGCCCTCTGAGTCTGACCTGTGGTCTTGTTTTCTACCCATCTTGCAGACAGCCCATCCTGTCTGTATCTTGCCAGTCTGTCCAGGAGAAGACTGTGGGAAACAGCATTGAATGCTTTACAGAAGTTCAGGTAAACAACATCCTGCAGTTCTCCCTATGTCGATTAGAAGAGGTTATTTTTTTGTAGAAGCTGATCAGGTGAGTTGGCATGATTTGCCCTCGGTAAATCCATGGTAGCTTTTCCCAATCATTTGCTTTATTTGGTTCATTACATCTAGTTGTTTTGTGACCAGGCTGAAAGCCCTCAGGTTGCATGATGTTTACAGTAAAAAAAGGGGATTAAGAGAAGTTACCTTGGAAATTAAACTGTGAAAGTTAAAATGGTTCAGAGTTGGTAAGGTTCTTTAACCTTTTGTACAGTTCTTTTTTTTTTTCTTTCTGAAAGCTCCTTTATAAGAAATAAAAGAAGCTTTCCAGGGTTTGCTTGATACATAAAACAGACTGGCTAGCCATGGAGTAATGATGTGTGGTACCTGCTGAGCAGAGAATAATTGTTTTATTTATCATAGGAGAAAAATATCTAGATGTTAAAAGCAGAATATATTATGCCTGTTCAGTAAATAAAAGACTCAATGATTATGTTTTTTTTTTTTTGAAAATCAAAGTGACTAGAAAAAAAATTCTTGTTTGTTATAAAAAGCAGTTGTCTGGCACACAAGGTAATTTGGCATTTAAATCTGAATACTTTTATGAAAAGCACCTGCATAAGAAATAGCAGGATTAAAAAAAAATAAAAAAAATCTCTTAAGGCAAAGAGAAGCTACTTAGAAGATGAAAGAGTGAACCAAAGTAACTGTCCACCATGGATAGAAGATTTTCTTCCTTCTTATGTGTTTTCACCTTGCAGAAATGAAATTCTTTTAACAGTTACTCTGCTTTTGTATAAATACAGTGATATATACTAGTTTATTAGTTATTGTATCTCTATTTTTGTTCTTTATTCCATTCCAGCAAGTTAGCAAAAATACTTTTGCTAGATGAGGGAGTAGATGAACACAAACTGTTGTTCTCTCTTTTTTTTTTTTTTTTCCAACAAGCTTGTTTTCTTGGCAAACTTAGCTAGATTCCATATGGGAGTGAAACAAACCTCATTATTTTCCATTTGGTTGAGATCTAATTCTTATAGGATAATCAGTAGCTTTGGAATAAAGTCTTGTGCAGAGGTGTTTGCTTTTCAGGCAGAGGAAAACTACAAAGCCCATTTCCAAACACCAGATGATCTCAAGAAGTTTTGAATAGTTTTCTTTAACTTCTAAAGCCAACCAGTTTTATGTGACTTAGGTACATGGTTATGACATTTATGCAACTGGGTTTGTTGAAAATTGGTCTAGTGTCATAAGATCCTGTTATGTTTTTTGGGGAGGAAATTCTCCCTATTGCCATTTCCCACATGGTTTTGTGTTACACTGGAAATTTTGGGTTATTTTCATTAGGAGGTTGATAAAGATGCCACTATAAGAAACAAAGATGTGGAGTTGAAAATATGACACTGATAACATTTTGAATTTTGTTACCACCATTTAAAAATTTTTCTCAGCCTTGTCCTTACTTAATAATATATAAATAATCTAGAGAAATTCTTTGTTCTTTATAAACCTTTGATAATTGAATGGACAAAATATTTACTATTGTTCTGTCCCTCTTCTCAAAGTCTTTCTCTAGTGGAAAACTAGACTAGAGACTGGTAAGTGAAGCAACTGGGACTTATCTCCAAGTCCCAAAATGGGTTCAATTTAGTCCTGCACTCTACTACCTGGGATGTAATAGTTTAGAAATCTGTTGAATAATTGTTCCCCAAGAAATAAAAATGACAGGATAGTCTCAGTCTTTGAACTGTGAAAAGCATCTAGAGGAGAAGACAACACTATTCTGCTTCACTGTAAACCTGCAACAGAAAGTCTAACTAACATTTTCCAATGATTTTCAAGGAATTTCTATAGCTAACTCTTTTCCTGGGAATGATGGGTAGGATCCCCAGGGCAGAGCAAGCTAAGTGTCTTGCAGATTACATTGAAAATCTTTTTGCTAACATTAAGAAAAATCTTCATCTGTTTGCTTGATGTATTGTTTGATTTCCAGTTGTTATAATGTTTTATGCTGTATGACTAATATTCTAGTTATAAAAATAGGAAGAAAACAAGCTTTTTAGAAATTTTGTATTTTCTAGAGCTTGAAATGATTGACCCTTATTTTCTCTCCAAGTTTCTGAAAAGGTCTGCAGTGACTCTTCTTTGTGACAGAATTAATAATGTTCCTGCAACTTCAACTATGATGCAAAATAATGTGAACTAAAATGATACATGGGATCAGATTTTAATTTTCCTCCCCACTTTGGTCTGAAAAGGAGGTATTTCGGTGCAAATATTTCTTTTGTGTGGTTAAGATCAAACTTGAAAAGCTTGATGTTTTGTTGGTGATGACTGGCTGGTTCCTTGAAAAGGTAAAGTGTGTGAAACTAAAACTTTTTGTATGCTACAGAAATTAAGTAGTGATTCTGTTCTTTGAAATGATGAGGAATTCTGTTAGTTCAGTCTTACTGTGATTTTTATTGAGCTTTGTTTAATGGATTGGCCCCTGCTTAAATATGAAAAGTAATTTTGTATTTACATTGAATTTTGGTTTCCATAGTCCCTGTTGTGGCCGATTCCTTTTAGATACTACAAACCACATGGATTATAATGGATTATAACTTACTGCACAGTATTTTGGTGTATACCAAAGTCCTGCACCACTGAATTACATTTTGAGAAAACACCTGGTATTACTCTAAGATTACTACTGTTGTGATTGTGGAGTGCTCTGCCTTTTTAATGGTACTCCTGTATTTACTCTTCTGAGTCATTCTCTTTCTCTCATCATGTACATGTGCTCTTCCAAATTAACTCAAGAGTACTTATGAGAACTTAATTATGAGATTAATAAACTCTGAAGCATAGACTGCAGGATTGTCTAGTATCTAATAACACTGCAACACACGTGTCTAGGAGTGACAGAGGAGCCCTTCCCTGTGAGTGTTTCACAGGCAGGAGTGCCAGAGCCTTGTGACTGGACCAAGGTTGCTACATTTCCTTGGCTTTAGGTGGGCTCCAGCTCTCCTTTTTCCTACACCCCTTGATCTCTGTTGCCCATCTACAAACACAAGGGCCTTACAGGGTAGGCAGTCAAGAAGACTTTTCTCATCTGTGCGCAGCTGTCCAGACTCTTCTCGTGTCAAAGCCCATCCTAACCTGGAACTCAGATGTTTTAGAAACAGAGAACAGACAAGAAATTAGCATCTAGTCTGAGGTAGTTTGTCTAATTTTGCGTAGTAATTCGTTGAGTGAGGTAATTGCAAAGGATGATTTGTTTCATTTTCTATGTCCAGTGCCCATGTCTCTCTCCCTTTATTCTGAAACAGAGTGCAGGAAGTTAGGTTCTGCAAAATGAATCCCAGTCCCTTTGTTCACGTGTCTGTGCTCTTTCAGGTACTTGTGTTATCTTCCAAAACAGTTAATCCGTACCTTCAGTGGTGTCAGAGAAATACAGGTGCAGACACAGCCATAAAACAGAAATGGTTGTAGGACAAGGGTGTCTGAATTTGTAATTCAACACACATACAGGGTTCTTTCAGTGATTTGGAGAAAAATGGCTTCTGCCTCAAAGAAACATGATACAAAACTTAGTTAAATTAATTGGATTAACCAATTCTGTTTGGGTTCATTCTTTACTGGGTTTTAGACTAATAAAACAGTTCCTGGATCCTATTTTTTCTGTAGCTGTTTTTAAGACTAAAATCATATCATGTAGCTGGTGCTGTAGTTTTTTGTTGTTGCTTGTTGGTTTTAAATTTTTTTTTATAATAAACTCTTTGATAATCTGAAAGATGGTAACTATCTCCTGTTGGATTTGGGTGTTGGATATTCGTGAAGGGAAAACAGGAGCAATGTTATACTTAGGTTGGGGTTTTCTGATGAGACAGTGAAATAGATCTGGTTCTTTTCATCCTCTATATAAAAAGTGGAGCAATGTGGGGAATGTGTGAGGGGAGGAGAGCTAAGAGGACACCTGGTGAAGTAGCATGGTCCTTAAGAAGACTGTTACAGGTGCCTACTTTTAAGGTTTTTTCCACCTAAGTCCATGGGAGCTGGCAGAGCAGCTGTTTGGCAGTCTGGGGGGCATGAGGCTGGGTTGCAGTTCTGTACAGAAATAGAAAGGTGTAGTTGATGCTTTTTGCTTCAGTGACATGCTCTGTGAAACTGCTCTCCAGCAGAAGTTCTAAAAGAGGATAAACACGTCATGTGTCACTGAAGTGACAGTGTGCTTTTAGCATGAGCTGCAGAAGTTATCTGAGGAAGAGGAAGTTGCCAGGGTACTTGGGCTTTCTACTGCAATCAGTTTATATATCAAATATTATGTGTTGTTACCATGAGAGACGAGTCAGCAGAGCCCATGACTGAAATGAGCTGTCATAGGGTCATTCAGGATAGAGGGGGGCTCAGAAGGACTCTAGTTCAACCTCTTTCTCAAAGCAAGGTTGGTACTGAATTTGAGATGCTTTAAACTCTGCTCCAGTCTAGGTCTTTGGACAACTTGTTCCAGCGCTTGACCATCCTTACAATGATTTTGTTTGTTTATTTGTTTATTTTAGTGTGGCTATAAAGAATAATGCTGTGGCACACCCACAGATGCTAGTGATAGCAGACAGTCCATAGAGATAGCAGAAGGGCATGTGCAACTCCTACAGCACCAACTGTGTAGCACTAGGAGGCAGTTGATACCGTAAATTGTAAGAGCCCTGCTGAGATTACAGATAAGTGTTACAGAGAAGTCTTACAAAATAAATGTGTCTATACAACTCTGAAGTAAAAAGCTTGCCACTGTGAACACGGACTTCATGTGCATAAAGATTTTGAGGTATCACTGTCCTAGTAGAAAAATTCCACAAAATCTATCTGTACAACTGACATGGGTGCCAGTCCCTGGTTCAGCTTATGGGCTGTGGTTCACTCATGCCTGGTAAGGAGCAGAGTGAGCCTGGGCAGCTTCAGTGCTGAGTGCCGATTCAGGACAGAAACTTACATCTGGAAAAATAATAAAATCTGCTGTGGTTTTTTTTTGCTAAATATAGTTTTCAGAGGAAAAAAATACATATTCATTTAAATATGCATCTCAAAGATTTGTGTAGAGAATCACAGCTGGCCTAGTGCCTTCAGGAAAAAAGCGTATTGCCATTAGTTTCTGTACATTCATCTTTTAGCTGATTTCTTTTTTAAAAAAACGCCTTCATAAGCAACTAGTTGTTGTAAATACTATTTGAAATGTTGCTGTCATCAGTGTATTTGCATATCATCTTTATTTATACTGTGTGATTGCTGACAGCTTCAGTTTTTCTTCTGATAACTCCAGTGGGTTAACTAAGGCATCTTCATCTAGCAAAGCTTTTCTTCAGTTTGATTGAGCTCTCAACGTCTTCTGGTCAGCAATAGATAATGCAGAGCAGGCAGAGAGAGAAGTCTGTTAATGACTCTTTCCATACCTTTTCCTATTTCATTTTCTCTTGCAAAACAATGCTGCCTTTTATTTTTTTTATTTTTTTTTTACAATACAGTGACCTTTTCTAGTCTGAGACAGCATATGTACAACTCTTGATTTAGAGAGCTCTTTATTCTCAATTTGTATTAACTTGCCTCTTAGCCTTCTTTCTGACAAGCTGATGAGGTTATATGTTGTGGTGTGCTCATTGTAAAACATACTTTTCAGTTGGTTCAGTAATTTCTGTGGTGTTCTTCTGAACCCTTTTCAATATGTGGGCACTCAAATTGGATATTATTCTCTGATACTGTCTTGGGGGAGCTGCCACAACAGAGGTCCCATAGAATCTTTATATGAGATTCAAGTTTATAAATTCAAGTTTAATTTTAATAATTTTCCTGAATTATTTCTTACGAGACTTGCTCAGGTTTTTAGCTCTTAATGACCCCTAAATCTTGTTTATAGGTTTTTCAGATTGAAGTTCATCAACCTTTAAGTGCAGACTTCTAAATTTTATTTTTCAGGTAAATCTGTCATTCTTTACTTGAGCCTTATTGAAGTCAAATGTCTGTCTTCAGTGAACCATACCACTGATTTTTTTTTTTGGCTTCATTATTTATTATCTGATTTTGCATCATCAGATGGCTAAGTAGTAATTCTTTTTTTCAAGTAATCGAGTGAAAACACTGTAGGTCATAGGGTGTTACTAGGAATATAGTCAGTCAAAGGTGGTGTATTGGTAATTACCGCTGGAGAACTGTTACCAATCAAATTCCTAATTTAGCAAAAATTTATTTGGAACTGGGTTGACATAAGGTTTTGCTTTAAATCCATACTGTATTAACGATATTGTCCTTGGGTAGCATTTTAAAAACATCAGTGTAGAAAAGTACTACTTTTAGATTTTTATTTTTCTGTGTTATTATTGTAGTCCATCACTTGTTAGCGAATCTGCGAACTAGTGTTGGTTTCTGTAAAAAACGCTCCCTCCACCATGTTTTTAGCCTAACTAGTAGTAGGTTTCTTATTTGGCCTCTGGAATGCTTTGTAACTTGAAATTTTGTGTGTAACAGAAGGGCACGTTGATGAGAATCTGTTTATAGATGTCATGCTTGACTGAGCACATAATTATTTTAAATTAAACAAAATTGGTAATTTTTAAAGGATAAAGAAAGTGTTTTATTTTCCAAGTTGAATTCTGGTGCAAATCCCTTCTGATACCTTTTGCATTAGTTTTGTCTGTTTTAAAATTATATAGTTGTGTTTTCTATGTTCAAATCTAGTGCAAATCCCTTTTAATACCTTTTGCATTTGTTTTTTTTTGTTAGTTTTTAAATGCTATAGTTGATGAATCAACCTTTTTTTATTATTATTATTTTGCTCTTTAAAAATAACCTTTAGGGGTATTAGAATATGAGTCACTTCTAGTACCCAAAGGTACTGTAACTTTTAAGAAGAGTAGTGACTGAACTGCCCTGTTGTTTAGGGTAGTTTTTGTTGTTTGCCATGGCTATAAAATACAGTGAATTCTTACTTTGTAAGCAGAGTGGGTAATTTGTTTCAGAGTTGTTAGTTACAGGGGAAAAACGGGGGTATTTTGACAATGTTCCTGCCTCTTGTGCACAGCCGATCTTTCATAATTAGGCCATAGGCATTGACTTCACTTTCCAAATAGGAATCTTCAGAAAATTCATACTAAAAAATGCACTCTTCCAGTTCTACTTATGCATTATACAGCCCCTTAGCATAGGATTTTATGTAAAAAAGGCATTGAATGCCTTCAGTGGTATCCCCTCTTGGTAAGCATAACTGAGTTCCATGTTGAGAGAATGCAGTTGGGTAGGATTTTCCTTGCAGTAGCCTCTGCTTTTTGCCTTTCTCCTTTGGCTTACACTATGAAATGCATCTCAAAGAGTGTTAACTGTACTTCAGAGTGACACAGTCCTTTCAGGAGCATTTTGAATTTGGTGTGAGACAGATGATGGAGCTGTGCAGTTGGAATGCAGGAAGATGGTCTCTGAGAGGCAGAGTGAAGTTGCTTCTTCTTGGGTTTAGCTGAAAAAGAAAAAAAAAAAGTCCCAGAGAGGAATCAAGTTTCAGAAATTGAAGATCTTTGGGGTGATGCATTGGTTTAGCTCATTGTCTGCTCTCCAGCTGTAGTTAGGGTCTGGTGAGGCATGACTTGCCTTCGTGTCTTGAGGGCATCTTCTGCCTCTTCCTCCTTGTGGGTCAGTTACCTGAAGGGCCTGTATGTCTTGTTCAGAAAGCTCAAAGGACTATGCTAAGTGTTTTGTAGAAACAATTGATCCCATCCACAGCCATGTAGAAAATTCATCTTTTCTTAATGTAAACAGCATCACTTGTTACCAGTTACAGGAAAGTGAGTAGCACAGAAAATGTCTATTGAATGTTCTTTAGGTTAATGTTTTCATTCTGATGTCCTGACCTGTTGGTTTTAATTTCATTTTGCATTAATGATATTAGGGGAAAATGTACTGAATGTACAGAATGGCTGAATTCGGTTGCCATTCCTATGTCATTTTACCACATTAAAAGTTCATTCTCTTCGTCATCAGGTGTTGAATGTGCCTTTTGGCAATTTCAGTAGCGAACAAATACTTTCTGAATCCTCACAGGGTAAAATTCTGTCTCGCTGAGATAAGTGTGAGTTTTATATTGAGCGTGTCCCCTTTGAGCAGTGTGCATCGTCATCGTAGCTTGGCCATATGTAGCATATGAAGGCAGCAAGCATGTTACCTCTGATCCACTAAGACTCAAACAGGAGGTGGTTTGCTGAAGGTCACACTGCAAGCTGTTGGGCAAAAGAGAAAACAGCCCACAGGTTTTACGTTCAACCACATTGTCTAATTTGATGGAGAGCAGTTTCATAGCAAGTGGCAGACAGGCTGTTTGACAGGAAGTAAGTAAACGTTCTCTTATATTGTTAGACTTTTGAGAACTAAGGTGTCAGTTATTAGTTATAATATGTTTGGCTAAAACTCAACTTTTAACCAAGCAGGATGAATCCAGCAAGACTGAAAGGCAGTAAAAAGTGTCCTTGAACATGAAGGTGTAAAAATATAAATGCTTTGATACTGACATAATCTGAGGAATGACTGATAAAATGATGCTTTTTAGAAATCATGCTCATTCAGATTATCTGCAATCATCTTAGCATTAACTTGAAACTGTGATAGATCTGGCTAGATTTAATCATGATTCTTTTGTACTTGATAATAGATCTGAAGCCCAATGTGATCCAGAAGAACTTTTAATTAAATTAAAAAAACCCACAGGTGTTCTTTCAGACTTGCTTCATGAAGAATCTTTTAAGTAAGGGCAAGGACAAGCACGAGGGAATGATGCTGGTGACTGCTGCAGCTTAATTTCAACTCTGTTTTGAAGAACTGAATGATGTGATTGACACTGCAGGTAATATACTGAGCTATAATTCACTTTTTGTATTTAAATAATTATTTCTGCTGTTTAAAAGGAGTTGTTCACTTCATTAATCTACATGGGTTGACGGTGATGTCATGGCTGTAAATGTAAGTTATGCATTACATTTATTATTTGAAGCTTTGTCACTTTTATTGTGACAATGGAAATGAGGAAGAAGACTGAAGAGGTCAGGGTGAAACACATAATGAAATCTCCCAAGACTGCTTGTGCATGGTTTGGGAGTGCTCTTCAACCAAACACCCCATTGACCATGTAAGATTTATTATGACTGGTTTTCTTTTTTTGTCATATCAAATTCATTCTCTCTGAACTGCTGGAGAAAAATTACCTGCAGTGAGGTAATAAGGTCTTTGAATATTAACTGTGTCTTAAGGTAAATGATTTATGAACTTGTAGACCAAACTAAATGAGTTTTTTGATATAGGTGGGAATTGATCTTTGTGAATGCAATAAAAAATACAAAGTCAGTGTCAAATACCCCAGATGAAGTGGAATATTCTATTAATACTCTGTATTTACTGTATCTGGGACCAGAGGTACACTGAAGCTGATGCCACAGAAAAGTCACACCAAGTGACTGTAGTTGTCAGCTCTGCATGTCACTCTTTTGGAGCTGATTAGTTCACATCAGGAGTACACAGTGGAAGGGACTCAGGATTCTGTAAGGATCTGTATTCAACATAGTTGGCCAAGGGAAAAAAAAAGTATGGAAATCAGGCACTCTGTAAGGATGTCATGTAATTACAAAGTGTAAACACACTAAATGTAAGTAGAGCTTTATGTAAAACATGAAAAGTAATTGTTGTGTTCTGTTCAGCTTTTGTACGACGTTGTAGAAAAGACGTAGACCAGTTTCAGTCCAAAATTGAACAAGAAAATCAAGCTGGAATCTGAGAAACATTGCCTTATATTGGAGATCATAATAGGAGATTAGTATTAATAAGCCTAGAGATGAGAAGACTGAAGAGGAACATAAGTTATATATATGTATAAAAATGCCATTGCATGATGGATGTGTATTTTGTGTTTCTTGTGAACATCCAATTCAATATTGCCAGTATAAAAAAAGTCTTCAACAGCTCTGTCTTTCTAAGATACATCTTGTTACTGAGGAGAACTTGCCTTGATGGAGTGTGGACAGGAAAGGGATTATTATCAGGGAAGTGGGACCGATGGCATGGCAACAGGGAGAGACTTTAGGCATCTGCCTCAAGTGAGGCCTCTTAGAGGTCATGGAGAGGTTTCACAGTTCACAGGAGAGGTTACTTCTGTGGTGCTGGCCTTTCAATTTCGCCTGTCCTCTGTCCAGTCAGGAGCTCTCCCTGTCTGCTACGTGGGATTATGGAGCAGGAGGGAAGCTGGGATCTTTGGTTATTTGAAGCGGACAGCTGTACCTATCCTTACAGATCCTGGTTACAAACCTCAGCCTCATCTCAGTGACTTGCTATGATGGAGTGCAGGCAGACATATGGCAGGACAGAGATTGTGGAGGAGGACAACTTGCATGCAGGAGTGGAGCAGGTGTGGAGAAGTAGGTGGCACAAGGTACAGGATAACAGGATGGAGGACTAAGGAAAGAACCCAATTTACAAAAACGGAGAAAATTGGAGTATTGTAGAAGTAACAAAGAATTGATATACTGGTTGGAAAGTACTTAAAAGACAAGGTGAGAGAGGAAGTGACAAATGCAGCTCTGATACAAGGAGTAAGGAGGAAGGTACAGGGCTACCTGGACAAGGAGATTGGAATGTCATAAGGTACCTGACAACTGGAAATTAGTGTCTGCTGGCTGGTGAGAGTGCGAGAGGCTATGGAACTTACTCCTGCTGAAGCAATTCTGGTGCTTGCATACACATCATGTCACAAAATTTTTTATTCTTTATTTCATATTTTCTGAGATTGGAGCAGGTGATTAGTCCTCCTGTTGTCAGGTCTGTAAAGACGCATGCCCTCTCCTCAGTTTCTGTTTTGGTATTGTTCACTCAGATTACATGGAACTGCTTTGAGCTCTCTTCTAATATGCAGTGTTTGAGTTGGGTAAAATGGTTCGGGGAAGGGAGACTACAAAAACCAGGGCTGTAGTAGTCATTACTAATTAAGTGTCTGTTTTTCTGCCTTCTCCCATTAAAAGAAAAATATACCAGCTTTCCTCAAACAACGAATGCTGGAAGAGAAATATTTATGGAATGGATGTTTTCTGAGGACGATATAATTAAAGAGCAAAGAGCAAATGAAAGTTTAGAAGACATTTCATGAATTATATGGGAGTTTCTTCACAACTTTTAGCATTGTTTTATAACTAATTAAAACTGTATTTAGCTCATGGGCAAAAGAGATCTCAAGAGGTTAAAGTGTTGTCCTCCTGTCAGAAGGCATAGTGTTTTGGAAAAACTACCTGTCAATAATTTTTATGAAAAAAATATCATATTCTCCCTAACCTTGGTTTCTGAAAATGAATTATTTTACATCAAGGTCCCTCAAACACTCAGATTCAGAGAAGGCCTGTTTTTTTATAGTAACTGCTAGTCTTGGCTGTGTGACGTTGTCAGAGCAGAGCAATTGCAGAGGGCTGTTATAGTGGGAAGCACCGAGTATCTGTCGTGGGTTTACTCTGGGCCAATTTTCTCTCACCCCCCACACAATTGCTATAAGTTGAGAGAAGGTTTATGCAGACAAAAGTGATCTCATTTGGGAAGAATAATATTAGGATTTATTACTAGTAAGATAAAAACTAAAGAACTGTATATATACAACAATTCTAACTAGGCAAAAGTACTATATATTTACAGAAATACCCCTTCCCCCTTGTGTCAGTTCAGGAGGAGAAGCAGTCTCTTTTCCATTTCCGGAGCTACAGGTCTTTCAAATAACTTTGCAGTATTCAAAAGTTC
>JAYRBT010000001.1:98705267-98760357 GCA_036023395.1 Myiotriccus ornatus
TTCAGGAGGAGAAGCAGTCTCTTTTCCATTTCCGGAGCTACAGGTCTTTCAAATAACTTTGCAGTATTCAAAAGTTCCTCTTCTATTATCTCTAGGACGACATCTCTGATTTGTCGCAGCTGGAACTGTTTCTCTCTCTCTCTCTTCTATGTCGACCTCAGGGCTGGGCCTACCCCCCTCCTGGGCTAAGACTGGAGGCTGGGGATTACCCAGGTCCTGTGGGCTCTTCCGTGGACTGCAAGGGGGCATTTGTCTAAACATGGATCTTCACCACAGAGTCACAGGGGATAATGGCTTTTGAGTCCACCCTGTGGGTGGACTCACTCTTGTGGGGTCCCTCCTCACGAGAGACAGCCTTTGATGGACCTCTCTAGCGCGAGTCTACCTTTCGGGCAACAGTTCTTCCATTCTCTGCTGTCCCTCAGGGTCACAAATTCAGCTGCACCAGCCTGGATCCCTCACTGGGATCACAGCATCCTACCTAGGCCGACTCGCTCCAGCGTAGGTCTCTCTCTCCATGGGCCACAGGTCTCCAGCAGGATTCTGTTTCATTTTAGGCCTCCCAAGGGGTCACATCTTCTTCATGCACTCCTCTGTTTCGGCATGGGCTCCTTCATGAGCTGCAGAGGACTCTCCAACAATCTTCCACAGATGGCAGGGATTTTTAGTTTTTTTGCTGCTGAAGGGAGAGAGAGAGGGGGGGAGAGGAGTTCCCCCCTCCCCTTCTGGCTTGTCTTTTCTCTCCTGCAGCTGCCAGCTTTGACCTTGGAGGCTGCGTTATCTCTGTCTGCCTGGAATTCCTTTGCAGCATGTCTTGTCCAGGCAGTCTTTCTTTAAATTTTTTTTCCTCCACTCTGTTACAGGAGAGAAGGGGGCCTGGCCCCCCTTGCCCTGGCCAGACTTGGCCCGGGGTGGGAGCACATGCCAGGGCCCAACAGGGCTGGCTGACACAATGGCTCTCCCATTTTCTTCTGCGCCACAGCCTTCTCTTCTGTTTTCTTAAATATGTAATTGGGAGAGGCATTACTAAAACTTTTGATTGGCTTTTTCTCCAGAAATCCACCTGGAAAGAAACTATTTTCAGCCCTGGGGGATGGTGGTCGGTAAACACTCGACAGTATCCCTGGCTGATACAGAGTCCTTACTGAAGTAGCTTTCTTGTTGGATGTAGATGTAAGTTTGGTTTGATGAGATTCACTTCAGTATTCTGAAGTTCTGCCTATTTTTGCTAGTTATGAAGTGAAATTTTCCTTTGATTTCAATTTAAGTATTAAGGTCTAATACCTATTTTCCTATGCAGGCCATAAATCCTCTTCTACCTTTTAAAATTACTGCCTGACCTGCTTTGCATGAGGCACCCAGAGTAAGAAAAGAGTCCCTTTTTGAGCTAAAAAATCCTTAACACACTTTTGATATCCATTTCAATAATAAACTCTTTCCTGAAGTGGTTTGGGTTTTTGGGTTTTTGTTTTGTTGTGGGTTTTTTTGTTTGTTTGATTTGAAGGGAAGAAAGAGGTTTAGCTGTCAACACAACACTTTCCACATTGTATTGAATTGTTTCTTTAGAGAGCCCACTGCATTGGGTAACAACACTGTACAGGCTGCCTACACTGCAGAGCAAGAAACACCTGAAGGGTACAGTTTGTGGGAGTTCAATAAACAGTTGCTCAGTATAGAGAGGAGACGAAGTGAAGGTATGTCACGAGGTCTTTCTTGTGTTTCCCTTTCTGGGGGTGTTTGAAATGTTCCCCATTCAGTTCAACAGAAGCAGAAGGTACTTGCAGCTAGATAGTCTCATCCTCCTGTGGTGATAATACTGCTGTCCTCTCTCCTAGAAGGATTAGTCTTTTAACAGTTGCTCTGCTGTTCAGCTGCCTTTGCTTATGGGTGAGCAAAAGATTAATAAAAAGGACAGGAAGTGTAAATTGCGTATGAATGATAGGAGGTAACTTACCTTTGAATTAGTTTATCAGATCTTTTGGAAATGGGTATAAAACAGAATTGGTAACTTTTTTTCCTTTTTTCCCCATTGAATCTGAAAAAAAATATCCATATGGTTGAAACTTCCATCAATTTCAGTGTAAATTCTTTTTGGTAATATCTAGAGGACATCTTTCTAGACAGGTATGATTCATTCCAGCTTTCATATGATCTCTTCTTCTCTTACTTAGATCAGTGCAGAAGCTCTGTATTTGTGTGTGAATGTTTTAAATGATCGACGTTGTTTACCTGGGGTTCATTGCCATTTAGGGATGAAAGCATTCAATTTTAATTTTCTTTTGAGTCTGTAAGATGTTTTGACTAACATTCTCATTGTGTCTTATTTTTCTGTATCTAGTTAGTATAATGAAATATACAGACAACAAAGTGTGTAAAACTGAAAGAACCACCCTTAAAATAATTAAGAATTAATTGAGATGTTCACAATCATAGAACCGTTTAGATTGGAAAAGACCTTTAAGACCATCGCGTACCATTAACCCAGCACTGCCAAGTCCACCACACTAAACCATGTACCCAAGTGCCATTTCTACATGCCCTCAGAGTTGGTTACTCAACCACTTCTCTGGGCAGCTTATTCCAGTGCTTGACAAACCTTTCAGGGAAGAAGTTTTTCCTCATATCCAATCTAAACCTCCCGTGGTCTAACTTGAGGCTGTTTCCTCATGTGAAATTTTACAGGTTTTGCACATTAATCTACACCACTGTTACCTTATTTTGAAAGTTTACTCCATCTCAAGAGAAATACTGCAGGTTCATGAGACATACAGTGAGTGTCATGTGTGTTCTTTGATTATCCCTTTGTGCTCCCGGTCTCCAGTGTGCAAGCTCCTGTCATCTGTTAATGATGATTTTACCCCAATACAAATGCAGAACACTCCTGTCTACTACAAGTAACTTGTGTGTTGTAGCTCTCTTTTAAGGAATAGTGAAAAGTAACTATATTTGAAATGAACTCTCCTTTCGCTTTTCACTGTTTATTTCTGTGGGTGCAGACAGGGCTGTGCCTAAACACTGGAGCAGTGGTAGTGGTCAGGGAAGTATGAATATCTCACTAATAAAATGTGTAATTGTAAAAGTTCAAACTCATTTAAGAAAAACCTTGGACCCAATAATAGAGAATTAAGTGGAGAACATTGACTGACAACTAGGATGCATCTACTTCCAAATCTGAAGCTTACTCGTGTAACAGGCAACACTTAAAATGACTATAACAGTAAAAACTTGGAGGAAGATGATGCTTCTGTCTTTGTTCATTTAGATTCTGCTTTTGCAGCACTTTGGACATAGCCATCCTGTCCTTTTATTCTTAGCCAATTTGTCTGATATTGTTTGTGTGATTTTTTTTTTCTTGTGTAAAAGCAGGACATAATGTTTTCAGAGGAGAGGGAATGTGTTTTTCAAAACCACGTAAGTCATCAGTGGACTTGGGGTGCTTAGTACCCTAAGTTATTTATGAATTGTTATCTTTCAAAATTGAGATGTTTAGCAGGCAGATCACAATGGTATAAAGCATCTCATTTACTGAAGTATGGAACAGATGAAGAAGAATAAGGCAATTTAGAAGTCCTAAATTCTGTAGAGCTCCTAAATGTTGCATAGCTGAAATCCCTTTTTACTTTCTTGTACAGCCAAGTTCATGTATGTGGAAAAGCTACAGGACAGAAGTCTGCAGGTGACATGTACTGAATCTGTCTCATCAGCTGAAGCAGTTCAGATAAGACTGATTTGGATTTTATTCTTAGGAACAGCTGTTTGCATGAGCAGAGTGGGTTGAAACCTGCACAAGTGTTGAATGGACTTGTAAAATATGTATTTGCAATAATAAATGTTGCTATTTGTCATATATTGGAGAAGGAAGAGGAATCCTCTAAGTGATGAAACTGTAAGTTAGAATTTCTAATTAAAGTAATTAGGTTTCTTACTTTTTGAAGGATCTGAATAGCTACAGTATACGGGGAGGGGGTGTGCACTGGTTGGATGCATTTTTACAGATTCAACGTCTGTGTTCTGTGTCTAATTTTAATTGTGTTTCCACCCTTTTAATCTGCACTCACCTTTTTGTGTGAAAAAAACAGAATCACGGAATGGTGGGGATTGAAAGGGATCTTAGGAGGTATCTAGTTCAACCTCCCTACAAGCAGGTTCACTTTCAGCAGGCTGCACAGGATGGTGTCCAGGCAGGTTTTAAGTACCTCCAGAGAATTCACAGCCTCTCAGGGCAGCCTAATTGCTTAATACTTCCATCTGCTAAAAGACTTTCTTAAGCTGTCAGCAGTGCACACACATCATGGAAGGTTGAAATACTAAACTGCTGGAACAGATTTGACAGAAATCAAAGCCTTTTTCTGGTAAGAGTTTTTTTTAAGTTCAGATTAAACAAAATAGACCAGAATATAACCAGAAAAGTTTGGGAGCTGCCTCTTTAATAAGAGTAAATCTTAACTTACTATATATGTATTTTTCTAGCAACAGAAGTTATGATGGTAAACATTTTTCCTGAAAGTTTAATTGCATATTCATCAAGGAACTGATCTGACCAAGGCCTTAAGAATAAGCTTAATTATAAGCTTGTGAATAAGCACACTGTAAGTTTTATTTTAAGATTGTGTATTTGCTGTGCTCAGAAGTCTTGTTGATTTCTGAAGCATGGAACAAACTTTCCTATTGTACTTCATTATTTTTTCTTCTGTGGAGAAAAGTTTGGGGAAATGAAACTATACTTTTGGGATTAGTTTTGTGTAGATTCTACTAATTTGCCAATATTTTTGTAAGTGATGTCACTGAGCTAGTGAGAAATGCAGAGAGGACAAGCTCCTTGCTCCTGAGCAAACAGGACATTTTAAAAAGCTGATTGTGCTGATTTGATAGCTCACTTTTAGCATTAGCAGCAATTTAGGAAGGTCTTGTAAACAAATCTGTTGTGGGATAGATTTTCAATCTTAAACAATTTACCTCTAAAAATCTCAACAGGTTTTTTGGTGTGGTTTTGTGCTTTTTTTTTAAACAAGCTAACTTCAGTGTCATGACATGGGGTATTGTTTCCAGTAGGCTCACAGAAACTGCAGTATAACTAGGTACTCTGAAGCCAGTTTGTATCTCTGTGTTTTTCAGCTGGAGAACAAAAATGTTAGGTAAATTGAATATGTCTTCAGAGTTGAAATGAGATTTTAGTTCTCAATAAGTCTTTGCAACAGAGAGGCTTGGCTTTTTGATCTTCCTAAGGAACCTCTTCAGAAGCAAGAGAGCTTTGAATTCTGACAGGTGACTGACAGACGCTGAAGAAGAGGCACAATGAAGCTTATGTTCCAGAGAAACCTAGCCATCTGAAAGGTCAGTTGAACTGAGGGTGGGAATAAACATTTTCCTGCTAATGCATTTTTAAAGCATAAAGGATGTCAGCAAATAGTTCTGGAGAAATGGATTATAGATGTCTTGAGGTGACTCATGAGTCATTATCTGATGGTTCTTTTAAAGGCACAAAGGCAGGAGAAAGAAATTATGCTACTTGCTGTGTTCTAAAATTTGGAAGATTAGACAATGTCAGGGAAATGGCATAAACACTGATTGAAAGAAGAATTTTCTGTCTCTTTCCTTTAGATAACTGGAAATGTTGCTTGAGAAGTTTTGGCATATTTATTGTCTGAAATGTTGTTGAGATGATGAACTTAGAGGTGCTGCATGACAGGGTGGTAGGGGTTGAACCCCAGCACCTAGACTGGACAGTTTGAAATGGAAAGTTTTGTATGTCATCTAGGGCAGTGACTCTTATCTCCCTCCTTACCATCCATGATTTTTTTAGGATGTCAGGTAATCCAGCCTGTTGTATGCCATCATGGGACTCTTATGTCCCTTCAGCATCTAAATTGATTTTGGCATATACTTAGAATAAAATAAGTGTTCTGTTATTAGGAGTTTTAATTGTAAAACTTTGACATGAAGTGTTTTGAAAGTACTATAAACCTGACCCAGTGTAAAATCTTCCTGGGGATGAGAGCAAATACTGTCTGTTTTCCACCTGAAGCATTCTGATTCAAGAGATTAAGCAAGTTGGCCAATACAATTGCCTTGTAATAGAGAGTATTAAAATAGGGAAAGAAAGGAATAGATCTTGAATTCCTTGTTGAAATCTTGCATCTAAAACACAACATGATTTCTTTTGCAGATAATAGCGGTGATCTCAGATGTTGTTTCCAACCTAGATGATTCTGTTTACAGCCTGCATCCTTTCTGTATTAACACAGCAATACTGCTGGGTGTGCTATTCAAGCTATCTGTTTTAGTGTAGGCTGAAGAAAAATATTTTCGATCTCTTATCTATGCTCTGAAACTCAGCATCAGTCTGTTGGGGTAATTACACTCAAGGAGCTTTGATTGTTGTGCAGCTTCATGTTTCGGCTATTTTTAAAGCCCGATACCTTGTTCTTTTTGCAGGCTTCACGACTACCCAGCTTTGCACAAAAGAGACTGTTTCTTTGTGATGCTGCCGCTGATCCCTGACAGATTGTGTATGTGTTTGTGGCCAAGTTTAGCTGAGTGAAAACCTGGCCTACTTTGTAAAGAATTTTTTCAGCCTGTAATAAATGTGCCAAATTTGGAAGCAGAGAGGATTGTTCAGGATGTCTTATTTCCATGCCAATACTTCGAGTGCATTCGCAGATCATTAGGGCTTCTTAGTGGTACTGGAGCGTACTGGGTGGTTTTGGAGCTGTACCTGGGTGTACTTCTTCAGCCTCACCCGCTGCTTTGGGAGAGTCAGTGTTGTAAGGGAATTGTGAAGACTTCACGTAACACCTTGCACTTCAGAAACTGATAAATATTGGTTTTTACCATAGAATCATTAAGATTGGAGAAGACCTCCAAGATCATCAATTGATCGAATACCACCATGTTCACTAAACCATATCATGAAGTGCCACATCTACTAATTTTTCAACACTTTCAGGGAGATGGTGACTCCACCACTTCCCTAGGGAAACTGTTCTAATGCTTAGCTACTCTTTCAGTGGTTAAACTCAACCATACTCCCTTCCAGGGCAAAAAAGTAGACTCTATATGCTTTTGTTCATATATTTTTAAAAAATGTTTCTTCTGTTCAAAAAAGCATAGGAAATTTTGATTTGTCTTAAAGCAATTAAGAAACTCTTCTGCTTCAGATCAGATGCCTAAAAGAACAGAAATAAGTCCCAAGGCACGATCCCTAATTCATTTAAGTTATCACAGTTTGAATAAAGTAAATTGAGTGATAACAGATTAGACTGACTGAGAATCTGACTTACTCTGTATGCTGTGGGGATATATTTATTTTTTTTAATTACATGAAATCCAGAAAGTCTGTTTATTCTACTACCATTCTCAACATGGGGGGGGATGAATAATATCTTTTGAACTCCTGAAAAGGATTCTTCTGGTATTGAAAGCTTTCTAGGTTCATGTGTGATGGACAGTGTTATCTGAAATACCTTTTTTTGTAATGCCTAATCACACATTAAAATACTAACTCTGCTGTCCTGCTCTTTTAAGGAAACAGGACAGACCTACTTTTTGTTCTTAAATGGTGCTGAAAGGCTTCTAAAGATTCTTCACAACTTTTTAGGAGAATTTTAGAATTTTCAGGTACAGCCCATTCTAATTTTTTGCTAAAAAGGACGTGTCCTCCTCTTTATGATGTGTATTTAATGTACCTTGAAAGATATAATCTATCCAGAAATAGCATACAGCTATTATGAACTTTGATTGCATTATGGATTTGATGTTGATGGTTAATATGATTCTCAGCTGCATTGTAACTTCATTTTTTCAGGGTTATTTTACTGTATTAATCCTTAATTTAGAACTTTTTCTGTGGAATTTATTATTTTTTCTGCTTGATTTTAAGATTTTCATGTCAGGTACATAAGATGAATTGTGTCAAATTGTCCAGTAAAATAAACCAGTGCCACATCACAAAAAATAGCTTACTTGAGAGTATGATGATAAAAATTTGACCTCAACTCATGTTATAGATAAGTGTAGATGGGCAGATTGTATTTGCAATATTATAAGTGGCTGTAAGTGTCAGCATGTAAAATATGCTAGAGGGGATAGCTGGCTGTGTCCTAAGTTTATGGTTACCATCTGGTACCTATTCTCCTGTGTTGGTTCTTCTTACAGCTTTATCCTGTGCCCTGCAGCATCACAACAGCAGATCCAGCTCCTTGTGACATGCTTTCTTGCTCTGATACAAAGTCACAAAAGCATGTCACTGGGCCTCAAAATTATTTTGGATATAATTGAAGAAATAAGAGTTTTAACGTTCACACTTGACAGTGATACTGACTGTGTCAGTGGACAAGGGAAGGGCTACAAATGTAATTTATCTGGACTTCTGTAAAGCCTTTGACATGATCCCCACAACATCCTTTTCTGTAGATTGACGAGAGATGGATTTGAAGAGTGGACTGTTAGACTGTTAAGAAAATAGTTGGATGGTAACATCCATGGTTGTGGTCAGTGGCTCAAGAGTCCCAGTACACATCAGTGACAAGTGGTGTCCCTCAGGTGTCTGTATTGGGACTGCTGTTATGTAATATCTTCATTAAAGACTTAGAGAAAGGGATTGAGTACACCCTCAGCAAATTTGCTGATGACACCAAGCTGAGTAGTGCAGTTGACACTCCTGTAGGACCCCTGAGGGACCTGGAAAAGCTCAAGAAGTGGGCCAGTGGGAATCTCATGAGATTTAATAACACCAGGTGCAAAATGCTGCACCTGGGTCAGGGCAATTCCTGGTATCCACACAGGCTGGGAGATGAACAGAGGGAGAGCAGCACTGCTGAGAAGGACTTGGGGTGCTGGTGGATGAGCCATCACTATGTGCTTGCAGCCCAAAAAGCCAAACATATCCTGGGCTGCATCAAAAGCAGAGTGACCAGCAGGCTCAGGGAGGTGATTCTGCCCCTCTACTCTGCTCTGATGATCTGCATCCTGTTCTGGGGTCCTCAGCACAAGAAAGACATGAACCTGTTGGACTGAGTCCAAAGGAGAGCCACAAAGATGATCAGAGGGCTGGAGCACCTCTCCTACGAGGCAAGGCTGAGAGAATTGGGTTTGTTCAGCCTGCAGAAGAGAAGGCTTTGAGGTGACCTAATTATGGCCTTCCAGTACCTGAAGGAAGACCACAAGAAAGATGGAGAGGGACTTTTTACAAGAGTATGTAGTGACAGGAAAAGGGGGAATGGACTAAAAGGGGGTAGGTTTAGATTAGATATTAGAAGGAAGTTCTTTGCTTTGAGAGTGGTGAGGTACTAGGACAGGTTGCCCAGAGAAGTTGTGGGTGCCCCATTCCTGGAGGGGATGTTGGATGGAGCTCTGATCACTGGTCTAGTGGAAGGTGTCCGTGCCCAAAGCAGGGTGGTTGGAACAAGATGATCTTTAGAGTCCCTTCCAACCCAAACTATTCTATGACTCTTTGCTCAGATATAAGAATTAGTGCATATTAGAAGTTGTTTTCTCATGCTTTTAAGATCTTGCATGGAACACTACTTCATCCGGGTGTATATCTTGGTATATCTTTTAGTTCTATGAAGATAGATCTCAAAAAGATAGGTCCACCTGAAAGCTGTCTTTATTTTTGTCTCAAGATTTGTCTGTAGGTCGGAATAGCAGATGGGGAACTTTTTATGGTTGTCATTGCTGTGCTGATTGGGTGTACTGACTGTCGTAGTAGGGGATTGACCTTCAAAGAGTATGAGCTCACAGAACAGTGTCTGACAGATGTGTGAAAGATGCTGATTGATATGGAGTGCAGAACACCAGGCTGCTGCTTGACTGGGAGATGTCTGAACAACTGCTACTTCAACAGAACATGTGTTGTGCAACATGCAAAGTCAGACTACTTTCACACGGAACATGTGTTAAAGTCTGACTATACAGTCTGACTGTATAAATAATAAGAGTACATATATATGTTTATAAAAATTGCTTAAAATATGCCTCACTTGCTAATGTGTTGAGAAAATGTACTTTCAAATGAAAAAAAAACCACCAGCAAATACAAATATTTATTGTATACCATTTGTCAGACCACTGTTTTACTTCTTCATTTGCTTTACCTCAAAGTGTGAGTTTGTTTTTTTTTTTTTAAGAAGGGTTTTGGTAGTGTTTTGGTTTTGTTTATTTGTTTGGGTTTTTTCTAATAAAAGTTGGAGAATCTTGGTGTATAAATAGTGTCTTTTCACTACTTTGCCATGTTTTTCATAGTTGCAATCTTACTGCTATATTCTTAATTTGTGGAAGAGTTTGTATATCTGCTCTACCATGCTGGTCCTGATTGGCAGGCAAGCTGATACAAAAAAAAGTTGCCATAAAATGTTGCTAAATCCTCTTTTTCCTCCTAATTTTTACTATTTGTGGATGACTTTGATATTCTTGACATTCGTGGTGTTCACCTTCATGCAATGCCTGATATTTGGTGCCTTTGTTAATAATATGACCCTTTGATGATGTGTGTTTTTCTTATGGTGAATCATGTGAGTTTTAATATTTGAAATTTCTTTATTATGTTGCTACTGCAGAGCACTCCAGAACTTTGGCTTTTTGCAGCTCATTATTTCTTTCAGAAGGGGGAAGTGAGAAGGCTCTATTGTACTGTTGACTTGAAATCTGTACAAAAATTCAGCTTTGAAGTAATAACTGCCTTGAATAGACTGCCTACTTAGCAGTATGGGATAGACCTATCCTTTAATGCTATTAAATTTCATGAAGCATTGCTTAGCTTAGAAAGTAGAACACAAGCTGTAGTCCTCTTCTCAAAACTCAAAGGGATTTAAATGATGATTACTCTTATTTTTGTTGTGAGCCCATCAGTGTGCATTTACTTTAATTGTAAATGTTAAAAAAATACAAACCTTGCTCTTGCTGGATCTGTCATGGAAACCATAGAGTCTTTTGAAAACATTGTCCTCTCAAGCTGTGTGCAGATTTACGTAGAATTTTGGAAGCAATCACAGGCTATGCAGAAATCAGTGGTCCTACACGGAAAGTCTCTTTTATGACAGAACTCAATATCTTCAACTGCAATTCCAGGAAGAAAGTATAGGTCTCTTACTTCAAATACAAGTTCTCAGTCTAAAACTATTTCTTTCTTGAATATTCTTAGACTGAGATATGGCTCAGTTGTAATTTGAGATGGACACAATGTTTTATTATCACTTTAAGCTATTTTAGCACAGTTTTAAAGCACTGTATTAAACTGTGTCCTGAAGCGCCACTGAATGTGTATGTACTGAGTAGAAATTAATAGTAAAAGATAATCTCTCATTTTACCTGAACTAATGGTGAGACTGACTTTAAGTAGTTTGGAAGTGTTGGAAATGGCATATGATTGTATCATTTTGTTCCCTGTTAAAAATTTCTCTTTCTGTATCTGATATTACGCACAACATTACTGTAATCATTTTGCAGCATCTGCAGTAGTGGCAGGGGAAGAATCAAATGCTGCATGAATTTGGTGTTAGCTTCTTGAATCTGAAAAGTCTGTTGTTTCAGATCCAGGTAATTGCAGTTTCTGTCTTGTCATAGGATGGATTATTCATTATCTGTGAGCATTGCGAGTCTTCATAATTAGTACTGATCTGTTCTACAGTGTGGTGACTATTTTATTTAGACAGCAGACTGAAATTCTTCTGACAAGGAGAGTGATAAACGGTGTTTGGAGAAGAAAAGACATTGTTAGCTTCACTTTTTTTCTTTTTTTTTTTTTTTAACCAACCCTCTTTTCATCAAAATCTGTTCTATTTGTTTATATGTGCGTGTTACTGAAATTAGGATGTCTGTATTTACTGCTTATATATTTGCCTGAAGATGGTGCTTTTAATTTTTTTTTTTTTCCTGGAGATACTGGATTATGATTTAACATTTAAAAAACAGTTTCAGTTTTGTGGGATTCCTTTTTTTTTTCTTTTCAGTGCAGTTGTTTCTGGTGGTCAACACTGGCTTTAGGAGAATGCCCTTAAGGGGTTTCCCAGTTTTCTCTGAGTATAGTGATATATTTCTTGCAAATTTAAATCTCAGGAGCTATGTAGTTATAGTGGTGCACTTCAGTGCAAGAGCCAGGCAGAGAGGAAAATGCTCCAAAATGAAAATTCACTTTATATCTGGAAATATACAGATCTTTGATCCAAGAGTCTGGGAAGAAGAAACATCTGGTGATGATGACAATTGAATATAAACTCTTGGGGACAAATTCTTCAGGTGTTACAGTGTGTGCCTGTTTACTTACTTGTGTGGAAAATATTTCAATGTAGTTGGGCCATTTTGTTTCAGGTGATTCTAAAATACTTATACTTCCATATAAATACGGATGTCAATGTATTTTGTACTGATGCTCTTTCTGTAGTCCTCAACAATGGAAATGAAGTGTGCTTTCTGCTGTGTGTTTTTCAGAAGTACAAGGTTTTCTTTTCTCAAGCAATTATTCATTAATTTGCACTTAATCCATATTCACTAATATATTGGATATCTTTTAATTACTTTTTTAGATGTAAGAAAAATATATGGGATTTTGTTCAGAAACATGCTTCTGTTTTGAATGACCCAAAGCTAGAATAGGGATTACCAAAAATTAAAGAAAAGAGTGGGCAAAATGAGTCTTAGGTTTTTGTTGTGCTAAGCCCAGAGAAATCCCCCAAAGCAGGAATTTAAAGCTCAAAGTTTAATACTTTTTTTCAGCATGCAAATGGAAATACAACTGGTGTATTTTCATTTAATAAAAAAATAAAGGAAGGTGGTTCTGGGTCTTTTCAGGAGCCTTCTTAGCAGAATTAATTTTTCTTCTCCAAACATTAAGCTCTAAAAGCACTGCAAATGGTATAGTCTTTCAGAGGACTTCAGAGCAGAAAGATGAGCAATTGTATATGCTGACTAAAACCCCTTTCAAAGTATCTGTAAGAGGTGGGGATATTGGTTTTTCTTGGTCATATTGGAGCAGACAATAGAATATTATGGCTATTGGAAAATGCTGTGTAACAAAGCTTATGATTACATGTTGTCTATGGTATTTTTCAGTAATGTGGAAAGAGTTGCTGACCTTCACAATGACAGATGCATTACATTAGTACGATAATGCCTAGGCCCTCTACTTCCAAAACCTGCAAACACTCCGGTGAGTGTTAAGTGCAATAAGAGCACTCTGTAGAAGTGAAGTCATTGCTGCTTCTGGCAGTCTTGTGAATTTCTTTTAAAGCTTCTTAAAATGCATCAAATTAAAAACTATTGAGAAACAGTGCAAACACAGCTTTTGTACTCAGAAAGAGAGGAAGTAAAATGGGTATGAGAAAAGGTGCACTGCATATGAAGTGCCTCAGTATGGATCATTTCAGGATGTATGACAAAGGAAGGTATAGAAGTATATAATAGCATATATCGTAAAAGCAAGTGAAGAGATGTCATTTACAGAAGGTGACACAAAGCCAGCCAGCACATCTGCAGAGAATATCAACACAAGAAGTGCTTTCCACGTCACTGCTAGCCAAACTCACAGAGGCACTGACCAGCCTTAACAGCTGTAGGTGACTTCAAATACCAGACTGTATGCAGTGGCTGGCAGTTGAGACAGAGGTTCTTCTGTTTCAGAAGAAAATTAGATGCAGTAGATGTTTCCTCTCTTAAATCTCAGTATGATTCCTGCTATAATGTAATGACCATGGCTGGGAAACCTGTATTAGGTGACACAGAGTAAATCAGAGTACAGCTGGAAAGGTCATTAGGTCATATCCAGTTGTCACCCATTCACCTGCAAACTTGTAAGTTTTGCAGAGGTCTGACAGGTCTGGTGTTGCCCTGTGTTTCTGTGAGCAAGTTGAGTGAACATACCCTGTTACATTCCCAGGTGACATTTCCTCCCTAAGGATAGGTTAGGCAATTGTCAGAATTAGGCTGGCAGAGCTGATCCTGTCTTGAGGAAATAGATGCAGCCAGAAACCTTTTCCAGTTACATCCCATTTCGTCATTGTTGCCTGGCACCTTCCAGCTCTCTGTCTGGCAGCTTAGTAGTGGAGGAAAGGCTTTATTTGGTTTTATGTCTTTTTTTAATATGCTGACATTTCCAGGGAATAGGAAATGTCTTTTCCTAAATTTTTGCTTTTAAGCTGAAGAAGGCATTGTTACACTAACCTGGGACCCTTGGAATTTCACTAGAAGCACCTTAGTTTGGTCCTTCTCTTCCATCCAAGGTGCAGTATTACTTTTGGTGAGGCCTCCTGTCTTGCCTGTGGGTTCTAACGCTGAGGACAGTTACAATAGTTTTCTATAACCTGATGTAGTATTGGTTTGCTGTGCCAGAACGCTCTGATTTACATGCACCATAAAAATTACTTGGCTGAGGTCTGGGCTAAAGTGTACTATAGAATATAATCAAAGAGTGTTGTTTTCACTGTCATTTGAGCATGCCAAGACTTGCGTAGGCCTGTTTTCTAACACTTAAAGAAGAAACACAGTGTTTAGACTGTGAGTCTGTCCTCTCCAACAGAATCAATTCTGGCTTCTTAAAAAGGCCATAAAAAACCAACACTAAACTCATGGACATTGTCTTTTTAAATGCCTGAAATGTGATTTGTATATCTTTCTTTAATTTGACAAATATTTTGGTGATAACTGCCTAAAGTACAATGGAAGTTCTTAAAAATGAGTTTGGTCTACAATGTGCCATTTCTCCCAAAATACGTTCAAACATATAATTATTACACTTCATAAGATGCATGATTCAGTTTTACTGATTCCATTAGGTCATATCAGCCTGGATTACAAAGAACAAGATGACCTTTCTCCAACTCTACATAGAGGGGCTTCCCATTGGCTTAGAACTCCTCTTCCAAATGTGCTGTCCTGGTCCAAGCCAGATGGAGGCTTAAATCTTATTTTTCACTGCAGTTGTTAAATTGAAACACGCTGCAGTGTTATATTGAAAATGTGTAAACAATTCAAGTTATTGTGTCTTTTTCTTTTTTTGAGTGATCCTGAAGTATTACCATCAAATAAAAAAAAGAATAAATTATACATTCCTTGAAATACTGGTGAAATGTTGCTTATTCCTAAGTACAGCTCTGTATTCTCTTCCCATCTTCATTGGAAGGCCACAAGGTATAAATAGGCATAATTTTGTGCTGTCAGGCTAACAACAATCTTCTTAGCATACCAGTATATGTCCTCTTTCCCTCTAAACCCTCTTATGGAAAAAACATATCATGAGGATTCATGTACTTTTATGAGGAAAATTTCTTCTCTTATGAGAACATTCATACAAATAATTTCTTTTTTTTTACTATGCCGTGCCTTTTTTATTTATGCCAGAACATCTCTGTTAATTTTCTCACTTAAAAGTGAGAAAAAGTGAGAAAGTGAGGAAAAACAATGGCAAACCAGGTTTCAACATTACTCAGCAGCAGTTCAATGACTGATGCTGTGATGAAGGTTCATTTTTTTTAAAGGTTGTAATTTACTGAGTATACTAAATAATTATAGTTGTGTTACAGCTGTCAACACAAATGAGCAAAGTACACTTGGCAGTTAAGAATCCATCTATTCTGTTTGTTCTGGAACTTGTTCACAATAATTTAATAATTCAGTGTTGGTCTTACTAACATGAAGGTCCATTCTACTGTATTTCTTAATCAAAAGCTGACAAGAAGGTGTGCTTATTTCTCTATCCTTCTTCACTCTGAAATGCTATCCACAATAATACTCTTTAATATGGCAAAACACAGATGAACACAGAAGACATGGCAAAAATCCCCAATTCAACTAAAGTGAAAAGTGACTCTGTTATACGCTCAACTAAAAGTGCCCTTTATTTTAATTACTGATCCTCTAACGTGGCTATTCTTTAATAGCTAATAGCTCTAATGGCACTTTAGCTGGGTCTATGACACCCCATCTTGTGTAGCCAGGGTTGATCTTCTGGCCTGACAGTGAGCAGGAGTTGGGACCCACGGTCTTCCAGGAGCCCTTTCAACCCCTGAAGTGCTGTGTGGCTCCACAGAGCCCATCTGCCTCCTCTACCCAGCTCTTCATGCTCAAAAACAGATCCTGAGGGCTACACAAGTCGTACCTGCTATGTGATGCCTGTGTTGCTTCTTGGCTTTGGTGAGCTGAAGCAAGAGGAGGCAGTAAATGAGACAAAGAGGAGGTGGTGGGAAAATGGCAAAGGCAACTTCAAGGAAGTGGGGAGCTCCCAAAGGAAAGAAGGCACATCCAGATGAAGAAGAACTGAAGGATAATTTGATAAGGAGAGAAGGTGGGAAATTACTACAGGGGGAATGAATGGGGTAAGATACTGTATGAGAATAAAGAAAAGAGACTCTATTTGAAATCTGAGAAAGGGATGGACAGCTGATTAGAGGATCCAAGTCGGTCTTTGCAATCAGAGTATGGATGTGGAAATTTTGATGTGCACTTTTGAAGTGAATTTCAGCTCGAAACCTTGTTAAACTTAACTTCTAATTTTCTGGCTTGCTCTTAAGAGCCAAAGCAGAATATTTGTACTGGTTCCTGGATGCTGTTGGCTGAAATCAGGACCAGTCCTCGTTATTGGATGTATTATATACCCTTAGAAGCACACAAGCTGTTGAAAAATGAAGGCTGCAGTAGCAGAAACATGGAAATTGGAAGAAAGCAAGACAAAAAAACAGGCAAAGCGAGAGAGTAGCCTGCCTGCAGGAAGTGATGGGAGTTGGAGAAAACTGCAATGAGAGGCAGTAGCCCTGTTTTTCTCCATCCTGTTGTTAGCATGGATATTTTGTAAAGAGGCAATGGCAGAAAGCTGTGGTTTTGCTCCACTGTGGTGGGATGATGCCAGTAGACTGATGCTTCCCCTGGCTGCCTCTTCCTACTCTTGCAAGTGATGAGCAGGTAGATACTTTCTTCACTGGTGTTCTGAAGTTTTGGGAATCTTACAGGTTGATACAGTGAACTCTGTTAAAAACATGTTTCATTTGTTATTTATGATGTAGGAATTTCTTGAAGGGAAATCATGCAACTTCTTCCAGGCTATCAGAAAGCTAGACCATGATTGAGTAGCAGGGTTTTTTTCCCCAATCATTAGATATAAAGATTTGAAAACTGCTTTACCCTTTCCCATTCTCCCTTAATTGCCAGTTTCACAGATGATCTTAGCTCTGGTTCTTGGTGACAAATAATTGATCTGGTCTATCACATACTGCTGCAGAGGTGAGAAAAACTAGTGCAAACACAGTGTAACAGAAAAATGTTCCAGCACCCGTGTTCTTGTTCCTTTGTCTTTGTACTTTAGAGAGCAATAGAACATGCTGGAGTGGAGGAAACATTCCCTGGAGGAAAACACCTGAAAAATGACCTTGTATTATCCACATTTCACCTCATTTGTGTATTTTTTTATTCCAGAAAGTATGTTAACATACATCACGTGTAATTGTAGAAGAAAAGCTAAGTGAGATTTATTTACAGAAAAATCTAGTGCAGGTGTCAAAGGTCTTCTCTGAAACAGGCTATCCGTGGTGACTACTTCGAGTGGCTTGGGGTTTCTATTTGAGCCTGTTGTAGATGGCAACTTTTTACAAGAGATTGAGGTGAAACAGATTGTTTCTCTGAACAAAGGAAGAGCCAGAGATAGCTCTTCTTGTTTGCTAGAGCCTCTCCAAAAACCTCATCCATTTTAATAAAAAAAAAATTTTTTTTGGGAGAATATCCATGGCAACCGTAAAGGTGGTCATTGAGGGGACAGTTCCAGTTAAAATGGTATTTTGTGGGCTTAGATTTAGATTGAAGTTTAGATTTCTTATGATCTTTATGCCATAGCAAAGGTATGTATAAATATTTGTGAAATGTTGTATTTTGTAAGCATAGTCTGAGAGGACATGGTCTCCACTGTCATGCAGGATAATGCCCATCAGCTCTGCCTGGAAGCATAAGGATTTGACAGATGAATCCACCTGAGATGCTGAAATGTTAGAACTGAAGCCCAGGTTAGGAAAGGACATTTCAACCTGGTTATTGGGAAAGAAATTCTCACCACTCCTTTTAAATGATCACGAAATATTGAGTGTGTGTCTGTGCTTCCAGAGGCTGAAGTACTATGAGTTGTTTTTGTGGTAGGGGATATGATGTTTTAAAGAAACAAGTAGATGAGGTTCTGCATATATGCTCTAGAATATAATCTGTTTAATTCTGAAATATACACACATACCAAATGGACGTAGATATACATACACCTGCATTGCTTTACAAATCTGGTTTTTTTTCTTTTTGCATTTTACAATCTCATGCTAAAATAAAATAGGTGTCTTTAAAAAGTGTTGCTGTATTTGGATATGATAGATTATATCATGCATAACTAGTTTTCTGGGACATAGATGAAGGTATCAGCCATCTCTACTTTGCTATTGCTGTGAGAAACATAATGCTGTATCTACTTTTAGTCATGATTTTGATTAAATTTTCTGCTTTCACAATTTAGTACATGGCTGTGTAACTTGGATGAGCTGCTATATTTTCAAGTAGTGTACATTCTGAGATAATGGGATCCTCTTTTACTGTACAGTCTTACATCTGAGGGTGACAATTACGTAATAATTTTATATTTCTTTTGATTACTGCTATCCTGGGCAAGGAACTCCATTTTGGTAAGCTCTGTACAATGCACAAGAAAAAGGTGCTTGGTCAGCTAAACAGTTAAGGAGCTAGTTTGTGTTTAATAGGTCACATTTACATTATTAGTTAATGTAACAAGTACCCTTAAAGCTACAAAATACAGACTTGTATTACTAACAGACTGTTTCAAACTTGTGCTTAATAAAACTGAGAATCCCTGCAAAAAATATGAAGTCTCAGTTCTAAAAGCCACCTGTCCTCAGTAAACCTGAAACAGAAATACTTACTGATTATGTAAGTAGTTATTTTTGTAGATTCACTTGCTTTCTTTCAGAGACCTGAATATAGAAGACAAGGATAAAATATTGCGCTTTTCTCCTAATCCACATTGTAATTTTGCTATTAATGAGCTTCATAATAGGTTTATTGTCGTTGTTGAATTGAATGGGGTTAGCTGAGTCATAAGCCACCGAGTTACTGTGTTGCTTGTATTTCTAGCTCAAACTCTGCTGTTACTTCTATGAGCACAGTACTAACGCTTTAAAATGAACTTACTAACTCCTTAAAAATGAAGTAATAGTGTCATGTAGTGACGCGGTTTCTGAAGGTATCCCTTGCTGTTTGCTTCAAGCAGAAACTTCGTTTCACTCCTAACCATTTCTAACTCTCTGAGCAATATTTATTTTCCCCCTTAATTAGTCTTTAAGAGAATTGGGGCTTTGTTTTATGAAAACACAAGGTCAGAGTTTCAGATCTATTATTTTCTTACTGTCTAGCACTTATCATATACCAAACCAGTTGCTTTGCAATTCTGAAATACAAATAGCTTTTAGCCACATAACTGAACTAAGGGGAAGACGTGGTACAAAGGCTTTCTTTGATTTGAATCAGACTGGTTTGGGTTGGAATGAACCTTAAAGATCATCCAGCTCCAAGCCCTGCTCTTCCCTCCCAACCTCCACCCCTGTCAGCAGGGATACCTTCCACTAGGCCAGGTTGCTCAAAAGTTCCTTTATTTTAGAGGTTTGGGTATGGATGTTTATTTAATATGTTGGTGTTTGGAGAAACTGCTCTTGAGTAGTTAGTACTTAGTTCCTGCCTAAATTCCTGTGTAATATGTGATTATTTTAAATAAGTGGAAGGATATCAGTATCTAGACAATTGACTTATATAATGTTGTAAAAATCTTGAATCTTGCACATGAATCTCTCATGTCCTGTGGCAGTGATTCTTCACTGATGTGGGAGATTCCATTTAATTTATTTAACCCTCATTTTCCTTTTCAAAGAACAACAGTTGCAATACATAGCTTATACTTTCTTCAGTGCTCAAATGATAGGTGTGAGTTAGGGTTTATCACATTATTTTGAATAAGGAGTAGGTTCCAAAAAGTGATTAGAAAGCAAACACCTAATTTGATATTGAGTGGAGAAAGCAGTAATCCACAGCTGTCAAAATGTTTTCAATGTAGAAGCATGTATCCATCACAATTTTGTTTTTCCACAGAAAGGCAAACTAAGGATGTTACATTCAGAACTCAAAGAGAATGACTTAATTAATAATATTTTGCTATAAAAGAAAAATATATTTTTATTAGAAATACTATAATAAATATTGATGTTTCGTAATATATTTTCATGGATTATTGGTGTAGATGGTATTTTTATGAAATATCTTTGTGGTAGTATTTTACAATGACTAAGTCATCTAATGATGAGTGCCAGGTGAAAGTGTGTGATCTGTCCATGCTGGTGTTTGGTGTACCATAGTAACCCACATGCTGATGTGAAAAAGCAACTGGAAAATTGCAAACACTGTCTCATCTTTACAGGAGGTGAAGAGTAATTTTGTCAGCTGAAATAACCAATGAAAAGATCATTTTTAACTCACAAAGCAGTGTCTTGAATTTTTTTGCCATAATACCTAATGGTTTTCCTTTGTGAAGGGGAATTTCTTTTAAACTAAATTAAAAATCAAAGTACAGCATTTAACTTAAAATCGTGGTGTACTTTTTTTGCATACAAAGGTGGTCTCAATTGCTGTCGACTTTATTCAGATAAATGAACTATGACTTTTATGGGATTATCAAATGAACTTTTCCTAATGTGTAACCAAGCTTTGGGTTATTTTAGTGTGACAGATTTTTTTTTTTTTTTAATGGAGGGGGAAAGGGGGCTATACACTGCTGAATCTCTAAGGGTTTTAATATATGGATTTTGTCAAATCCAAGTGTATCTTGATTATTATTCAGTCACTGTTTTATGTAATTCATTAACCTTTCAAAGGACAGGAGCTTGAAACTTCTAGTAACAAAGATATTCTTAGATGTATTTAAGTTCCAGACCTCTGGGAGCAGGGTGCTGTGGCAAAGGGTGGGTGAGCACAGTGTGTTTAATAAGATGATGCTCAGGCCACTGCACCTCCAGTGGTATTTGTTTCTTTTCCATGGTGATTGAGTGGTGGTGGTACCTTTCCTAACACCCATCTTCTCCCCAGTCTTTCATTTTTGCAGGCGGTAAGGGTTTTTTTCCAGTAAAATGAGATGGAAACTACAGAAAACTTAGTTAAATACATTCAGTAGTAGAGAAATTCTGCAAAGTTTGGGGGACAGATGTCAAACCAGGAACCAGGCTTTGCTTGCAGTGAAAAGAAATTGTTCTTGCACATGTAGAAGATTTGTTTCCTCTAGCAGTTGGTGCCCTTCCCTTTTCTCTTCAGCTAGGAATGGGATGCATGACATTTTGTTTAACAAGATGGAATTTCTTGGTGACTTCGCACTAAATTCTCATAATCTAAGTAAATGAGTTGCTAACTAAAGTACATTATGAAAATAAGATCTAATGTAATAAAAGACCAAAGCATAGTCCTTAAAGGTACAGAACTTAACTTACATAGTACTTGATATACTAATAAAATACTTGATAAAGTAATAGAATATTACTTAGCTATATAATTATAGTAAAATAATGGGCACTGACAAGCGAGATTTCTGGAGGAGTATTCTGTCCTTACCTAAAAGTATGTTGTTTAAATTACTGCAAGGAAGATAGCAAAATCAGAAATTATTGTGGAATGGAAGACCAAAATAAGTGTCTTGAGATGATGTGAATACCAAGCTGGGGTAAGTAGGAAAGTAGGAAGTGCATGAGGGACTGACAGTATATTATAAACTTATGCAAGAGTTGCCTACTGCAAGATTTTTTAATAAACCTAAGAATTAAAGATTAGTTATGTAAGCATTTTCTATTGATCTTTTATTTAAGGCAAAACCATTTGGAATTCACAATTCTGTAGGTTTTTTTGTGAAATATTACTTTAGATTTGGTAGCTGTACTGATGGATTTGGATTTGTCGTAGCTTTAGGATTGAGCGAACGTGTAAAATAAATCCATCTTCTGCCTGTGTCATTCTGACATGAAAATATTGTGCCTTTATAGCTTGACTGTGATGGACATGATCTGCTCTGCTTTGAAAAGAAGAAGATAAAGTCCAATCCAATAGTTTATTCTCTATTTATTGTAGACATTTTTTTAAAATTCATTCCTTCAGTGTTTTAGAGTTATGTTCCTGGAAGCTTCCTGGTGGCTTGGCTCATATGTAAAGGAAACCTTATCGTTTTGTGGCTTATCTGAGATACTAAGGGCATGGTAAAAAGTTTGTATTTCAGCATTTTGCTCAACCTTGTATGTAGTAGAGTTCAGTCAGACTCCTCTATTTCTCTGTCTCAGCTGAGGGTTAGAACGACCATATAGATGATGAATGTTGTAACAGGTGTATTAATAAGAGCTATTTAATGTTATTTGTTCTATCTGAACCTTTCTTACAACACTGCACTGATATATTGTTGTTTCTTCCTTTGTGAAAATTTCAGCCTGTGAGGATACTGTCAAAACAGTGGGCAGAATATGATGCTTCCCCTGCTCCTGTATGTGTTGGGGAGAAGCACAAGGTGGGAGAGTCTAGATGAAGTATGCTGGATTAATGCTTGGGTTGTGGGTGTTTCTTGGCTTTTGGTGTTTTGGTTTTTGTTGTTTTGTTTGGCTGTGTGGGGTTTTTTTGTGTTTGTTTTTTTGTTTTGGTTTGTTTTGGGTTTTTTTAGAATTTTCTTCATACTTAATGTTTGTGGCCATTTTTAGATGCTAGTAACCTGTGAAATCAATCACCAAAATCTGAAGTGTGGATTGTGATGAATTCTGTTCTTGTGCTCTAATATGTACTGTCTTGAATTCAGTATTGTGTGAACAGATGGTTATTACAAATTACCTTTCTGATGTTCTTAATAGCACAAAATTTTTGGGAGTAGCTAGGGAAAGAAAAAAAAAAGGCAATAACATTTTCCTTGCTTCTGTTCCTGAGTTAGGTGAGAGGGAAGAAGTGGCAAAGAGAGGTGGTTTTCTCTGTGAAGCAGACTGAGGATCAACACAGGGGCAACATGGTGCCCATGTGCACAATTCCTCTTGACATTAATGGCCGTTATGAATATAAAGTGAGGCTAGTGTGCAGTGATTACACACGAAGAGCCAACTTATTATTGGTAATGATGATGTGTATATGTTTCAGCAAAGGCTAGATTGCTTCTAATGGGTTTTGTTTTCAATTCCCATGTTTAATGTGAGGTACTTCTGACTCCTGGGTTCTTGGTTTTTTTTTCTGCTGTCTGTGAAACATGATTCCTGGTTTCTCTCCATTGATTTATGTACTTTTATTTCTGCTGTTCCTTTTTTTTTTTTTTAATTTTTTTGAGGGGGTGTGTGTGTTGAGTTTTTTGGCTGTGGTGGTTTGTTTTTTATTCTTGAATTATCAAAATAAGCATCATGTTTTCACAGGTATAACTTTCACTTTATATAACTGTTGTGATAAAGTATGAAATTTCGCAAAAAATAAACCCCCTTGTGTTCCAACAGAGTTATCAGAGATTAGAGGGGCGAGGTGTGGCTGGACTTAATTTCTGATTTATAGCCAATTCGACACTATAAGTCTGGTTGTATTCAATAAGAACTTTCACAATCACAGATTCAAAAAGTGCAGTTTATTGAAGCAACAGGTTATAGATTTTTGTTAGATTGCTGGTGATAAATTCACTTGACCTAAAAGATAGTACAAGTATCCCCAGGTATGCTTTGATGCAGTCAGTGGTACAAATCTTACTGAAAAGCCATCCCTGCTTTGGAGGATGGAGAGAGGAGCAAGCCTGTTGATTTGTCTGTGAGTAGATTTGTATTCTTATCCTCAGTAATGCAGGATTTCAGGTATCAATTTCATACTTTTTTAGAAAAACTGAGTGTGACAGTAGCCAAAAATAATTGCTTTCCTGTTGCTGCAATCATAGATGGTGGGGGGCAGATGTTTTCTCATTTTCATATTTTTTGATGTATTTTTTAATATATAAATGAGGGATAATAAGAGTTTTTGGTTACCTTCAGTCAAACTGAGTTATGTAACTTAAGGTTCAAACAAAGGCAGCACAGGACCTTGACACCTCAGTGTCCTCCTCCACCCATCTGAGGTGGCAGTGAAGGCCATCTGACATTTGCCAGAACTTTACTCCCATTGTTATCTCCTTGAAGGACCAGCTTTATCATAAGGTTTATTATGAATGGATAAGGAATAGTGAAGCTAACGGCTGGCACAGGGATGCAGGTGCTCTTCTGTGCTTCTCTGAGATAACATCAGGCTGTGAGGCCTTCACTTCAACCCAGACATCGTTCAGCTGTTAAGCCTTGCTCAAGCCCTTGTACGACTTATGGCCTAACTCATGCTTTTTGCTGATTTCACTGGCCTGTGTCTTGACATGACAAACCTGTCAATATCCCACAATAACCTATGTAAACTGTGAGGGAAGGCAATACACAGAGGGATCAAGTGACAAATAATGGAGGATCAAAAGCAAGGGAACTGGGATTTTAGAGGAGGGAGGGAAGAGGAGAAAAAGCATTTGTGCTGCTAGGGCTGGCTGTGCCCAGGTGTTTGGGAAGGTGTGGCCATGGTGATGGAGCTGTGCTGGGAGCAGTACAACTGGGAGGCAGGATTCTGAGCTCTCATTCAGGTAATAATCCCCTGGATGGCATGCACACTTTTACTGGATTCACCAGATGCTGCAATGGAGAATCTCCTGGGAGTGGTGAGACTGGTTTTCTGACAGTTCTGTTTTAGTGACATGTCATGTGGTTTCATCGTATCTATGCTTTGGTTTAGATGTACACTACTGATGAGAGAAATGGCCAGGCATTTTTTTCTCCTCCTTCTTCTCCACCTCCCTAACTCCTGGCTGTGTTTCCCTCGGACCAGTCTGTTGGTTCAGTAGAAAGCTAGCCCATCTCCCACCTCCCTGACCTCCCCTTCTGCACTCCATGTTGATACCTCAGCTCCCCTTCCCTCACTTATGGAATGACTGCATGATTGTTAAATGCAGCACAGGGGAGGGCTGCCCAAAGAGTCTGTCCCCTTTGCTGTCTTTCTGAGTTGTGTAAACCCCCAGGTCTGTGCCTTCAGCCTCTGGCTCGGGTACAACACGCTGCTGTGTCTGGGTGCCTTGCAAGGAGGGCATGCAGGGATCGAATGGCATCTCAGATGAAGAATGGAAGTTTGTCCAATGTCTGTCAAAAAGGTTTGTGAAGTGGATGTAATTGCAGGATCATACAAGGGTTTGAGTTGGAAGGGACCTTAAAGATCATCTTGATCCAACCCCCCTGCCACAGGCAGGAACAACTTCAACTAGTTCAGGTTGCTCAAGCCCGGTCCAACCTGGCCTTGAACACTTCCAAGGATGGGGCATCCACCAGTTCTGTGGAGAACCTGTTCCAATTCCTCACCACCATCACAAGGAAGAATTTCCTCCTAATATCTAGTCTAAATCTACTCTTCCTATCACTACAGGCCCTTGTCAAAAGTTCCTCTCCAACTCTGTTGTTGCCCTTCTTTAGGTACTAGGAAGCTCCCATAAGGTCTCTCCAGGTTGAACAGCCCCATCTCTCACAGCCTGTATTTGTAGGAGAGGTGCTTCCAGCATCACTGATCGTTTATGCCTAGGAAAGTTTCTCAGGACACTCAAGGAAACCTGAAGAAGTCTGATTCCTTGTTAGATGACAGGCCTTACTTACGCTCTTTTTACCTTTTCCTCTCTGAGTTTCTGTATTTGGCAATCCAGCCTGAAATACCCTCTGGGATGCTTTCCACCCTGCCTTCTAATGATGCGGATGGTGAAACTGCATGACAGGTGATGTTTGGATGCTATCTTGCTCATGGCAAAGACTATGAGCAGCCAAGCTTAAAACATCTGCCATTAAAAAAAAAAAACAACAAAAAGCCCCCACAAAAACCAAACACTCTGAATCCTGAATGTTTGGTCTGGAAAAAAAACATTTATCTGTTATATCAAAACTCTTATTTGCTGCAGAAAAGTGAAACAAGAAAAAAAAAAAAGGTGGTTTTGGTCAGTCTTTCCAGGGGATAGAGCCCCAGTATGCTAATTATTGTGAAAATGAAATTTGTTAGTAGTGCTGTTGATCAATCTTAGTGATGTGTATTGTTTGACTTGGGAAACGAAGCTTTCAAAGGGGAAAATAACCAGAAGAGTTAATCAGGAGGAAAAGATAATGTGAAATTAATTGTATGTCCCAGGGCGCCTTCATGAAGGATACTCTTCCTCTTTTCCCTCGTGAGAGAAACAGGAGATGGTAATTTTGAACAGAAGAGGCATTTTTAACATTTTGTGTGACTTGTTCAACTTCAGTGCATGTGTTCTGATAAATCAAGGGAAGTGCCATGTTGTGAGTGAAACTGAAAACCTCATCTCAAGGTCAGATGTATGAGTAAAGCCAGAGGGATTTGCTCCCCAAGACATATCAGAGCAAGTCCATTGAGTTCATGTCCTTTATTTCCACTTTTTAAAAGTGCTTAATTTAAAATTAAGTGAGATTTAGCTCAGGCAACTTTAATTGTTTAGTTGTCACTAGTTTATCAAGCATGGCCATTACTTATTTAATAAATAATTTCAACATACGTCATTATTTTCTCTACTATCTCAAAACTGAGATGTTTCTAGTGGCCTTCAGGCAAGTGCATAATTTACCCAATGCACATTCAGGTATTGGAAAAGTGATCTCCATATTTGTAAAAGGAGGTACATACCCAAGGCTAGGAATAGCTGGCAGAGCAGGTGGTTTATGCTGATACCTTATTTTGGCAATCACCAGCTTTCTGACAATGTTTAGTCTTTGCAGCTGTCCTTACTAGGGTATTAGCTGCAGTAAAGATTTCCATTCTTTAGTTACACTACAAGGAGAAAAATGTTACATTGTATTTATTTGTTCTTTCAGTTATTTCTTGCTTGTGCTAAAAGACGTGAACAGAGTGCAGGAGGGAAGGGTATTTGAAAAACAGAACGGGGTGGAAAAGAACAGAGACTGCACAACTCAGGAAAGAGCATCCAGATTTGGTCCATGGGGCAGAGGGAGATAATTATGGCAGGAAGAAAGAGGTGCGAGACAGTGAAAGTATGTTGGATTAGGAGCTCCTTTGGGCTAAGGAGAAGCAGAAGGTTGCATGCATCTGCTCATGATACATACAATCTGGCTTTTACCCATGTATCTTAAAGGTCTCTTTCGACAGAGAATTGGATTCCCTTTCAAAATGCTAACATAAAAAACAACCCACCCTTTCGTATTTTATTCCTTCTGAAAAGTAGTTTGGAACTCTGAATTTCTCCTAGGTACACTGGTGGCAGAATGTGAATCTTTAGCCTTTAAATCTGCACTGCAGATCTCTCACAGCAGGGGGGAAAAAACCCCGATTTGGTCATCTTGGGGACCCAAGTGTTAAAAAGAGGCTTGTTACATTGTTTCTTTGTATTAAAACTATTTAATAGGCAATGACACAATAATAGAGACCAGAAGCTGAGTTTGAGCTTCAGGTGTGAGAGGGGACTGCTGTCGGTCGATTTGAGATAAAACAACCAAAAGAGAATTAGCTTGCGTGATCATCCCAGGAGTCTGTTAATTTATTGTCTTGGCAACAGTTGCATGGAGCTGCTACTTGGGTGGGATAAAATTTCTTCAGTTTATAGGGAAGTGTAGGAAATCTTTGTCCTAAGTAAAAGGCAGAGGGGGACTTTGAAACATGGTAAAAACTGTCTTAAAAGGAGGCAGAGGCATAGATTTTCTGCTTTGCTTCTGAAAGAATGATGAAGTGTGATCTAGTTGGAGTGATGATATTTAATTAAAATTGAGCATTCATGAGAAGCAAAAGTATGATTTTATTGGCTTTTTCCCCCCTTTGAATTTTCAGGTAGGAGCATTTGTACAGTCATTGAAGCCTGTTTGTGAAGCTTTCTAGTATTTGGATTCAAATTAGTGCTGGTAATGACACTCAAGGGGAAAAGATATAGGGTAGTATCACACAGTTGCACAGCAAAGATGCTGCTTGGCTTTTTGTCTTTTGTTTGCTTGTTTGCTTGTTACTTCTTTGGTTTTTTTCTTTTCCTACTTTCTTTAATAATTTATTCAGTGAATGCTGTGAGTCCAGGACTGATGAACAAAATATTGGCAACTACAGAGCTTAACCCCACCACTGAATCAATCACTGTCAGAAATTAATACTTGTTGCATATGCAAATGACCATTTGGTATACCAAGTTAACATCTCTTGACTGATGCCATTGCAAGAATGCCTGATGGAAATAGTGCTATACTTTTCCTGAGGAATAACAGAGCTTGCATACAGTAAGATACTCTGAAGTCCACCCATGCTCACAGTAATAAAGCACCAAGCCAGGTTTGGACTTCCTCTCATTTCTTTTCTACATTGGTTGTACAGTTATGGTAGTGGAGAGTTAGTAGAATTAGTGATGAACACTTTATGGGAAAAAATGTATTGTATTTCTGAAATCATGCTTGACTTATCTAAATCCAGTGTTAATAAGGGGGCAGGAGGTGAGTGCTGGTCCACTCAATCTTACATGCTCTGAGGTTTTAATGAGTCAAAGGATACTTCCTCCACACACCTCAAGTTCCCCTGTCCCAGAGCTTTCAGCTGCACTAAATCTTGAAAATCAGTGAATTATTCAATTGCTTTTTTTAATGGCAAAGATCAGTTTGAAAGCCTCAAGAAGCCACCTTCTTTCCAAGCAAAGTTTGGTTCCACATAAAGCTGGCTGCAGACAGGATTCTTCAGGTGGAAGCAGATGGGTCACTCTTCTGGTGTCTGGGACATAAGGGAGTCTTACCCATTTCCTTAGTTAGTGTTCTGTTGAGGTAACTGTTGAAATCAAGCATGGAGAAGTTTCATGCCTTGTTTTGCGTGCCTGCAAGTGACTGGAATTTTGCTTCTGGTTACGTGAATTCCAGGTCCTGACCATTTTACTGTCTGTATTTTTGCTTGAAGGATAACATCAAGATTAAAACTTTCTGTTGCTACTAACTGAAAGTGTAATTAATGTAGGGCAAATACTTTGGTAGGGATAAAAAAAATCCCTAAATCAGATGCTTGTGTTAATTGGACACCGAGTTGCTTGAAATCATTCATTAGCCTGTGGGTACAGTATTCCCAATCAGGCGCAGTTTCATTTCAGGCAGAAAGTGATAAGATAATCTTTTTTTTAATTAAGGTGATATTATAAATTGACCTGTCAATAAATGGCATTAACTTTTTCAGCAGCGAAGTTACAAGTGGATGGATTCATAGCACTGTTCTTTAGCCAAAAGAATAAATATTGTATCCAGTGCTGAGTTGTTAAATACTAATGAATAATTTATTGAATGAATGTTGCCTTCCTCTGTTCATGATGTGACTGGCTGAGCACCAGCCTCTCCAAATGTTCTGTTCTTCAGATTTACTCTGATTTTTGGGCCTTACTGCTTCAACTTTGCTACCCAGGATGCTAACTCCTTTGCTCTCTTCTGGACTAGATAAGTATATTGTCTGTTAACTTCCTTGATTCGACTGAGAACCATTTTATATTTTAGGTTTTGGTGGAAAATGCATATTGGTAATTAATTTTAAGATGCAGTTTCTGTGGAAGCTTAGCCTGTGTGTTCTGCTGTAAACCTAATTGTGTAAATGATCATGAAAGTGAATTCACAGTGGCTCAGACCTCAAAGTGAATTAAAAATAGAGTGAACTGCAGAAATATTTTTTACTGTATATGGGCAGATGCAGGTAATTATTCTCTTTTAAAAGATTAGTAGGACTTCTGAAAGACAAGTAAACTGTCTCCAAAAGCATTACTGGAAGAAAATTTGCTTACCATGGGCATCTAGTGTAAACTAATATGTAATAAAATTATTTCTAAGATTTATAAATCTTGTAGATCGAACTGTTTATTACTAAACTGTTGATGCTGAAGCTGCTCTCTTTAGAAGAAACCCTGCATGTATAGTATCTTTTGACCAGATTTAAAACAGTCACTGTTGCATGTTCTGGTGTACTATGCTGCAGTGAAAATGAAATCCAGAGTCCCTGGAACTGGGACTGTGTTGGGATGAGACATGCAGGAAGTGTTGCTGGCTCTGAAGAGGTAATCTTGAGGTGTATATGGAGTTGGTGAATGTCATTGCTGCTCCTGTTCCTCAGCAGCTGCTACTGCTGCATTTTAAGCTCCTGTGCAGCTGCTGCTGGTTCACCCCATGCCCTGTGTAATCCAGTTTGCAGGAAGACACTTGACATTTTAAGGGTTTTTTTTAGCATATTTTTGTCTTTGTTATCTTTTGATTTCTGCACACTATTTAAAATAGCACTACTATTCACTGCTACCTCATCTGCTTCTCAAAGACTACCAAACCTGCTTCTGTTGGAAGATAAGACGTTGTGTCTATTTTCTCATACCCTCTTAGTAGACATTTTGGAGGTTATTACTGAGGTCTGGTGAGATTTTTTTCCCTTACTAAGTGCGAGAGAGGAAGGCCTGTGCAGGAACTCCTATGTAGACTTTGACAGAGGGAGGAGAAATAGTGCTTTGGTATTCATTGCTGGAGCTCTGCTGGGAACACTTGTGCGACCGAGGTCAAAAGATTTCAATTGGAAATGCAGTTTTCTTAGTCCCTGAGTACAGATCGCTTGGCTTACCTGGTCTGTCACAGGCAATAGCTTTTAACCAGTCTTTAAAATCAATTGGTGGATTATATTTATGGCAGAATGGCTTTTGCTGAAAGTCTCTGTCCTGTAGGAAGCAGGACCTAGGTCCTGAGTGTACGTGCTTTGAGCAGTGGTCAATTATTTGATAGCAGGCTTTTTTTCCTGCTAACTATTTCCATGACGTTATATGTGGTGTTACCCACAGGCATACTGGGATGCTGAAGTGGAACTTCTTTAATTACTATTTTTGATTGATTTGAGAGGACATGGGAGGTGTGAAGATCTACTAGTGAAAAATTAAAAAACCTCCCAAAACAAAAAAACAACAACAACAACAACAACAACAACAACAACAACAAAAAAACAAAAAACAAAAAACTCCAAGCCACAAGGCACTGAACAGTGTGTTCAGCTGCATTTATTCTACCTTTGCAAAACAAAATAATTACTGTTAATTCTTATTTCCTGTCTGAATTAATTGCATTTTGTACTCAAATGTGTGTTCTTCTGAATTATTCTCTTCTTAATGGACTTGCTGCTTAACTGTGTTTTTAATTACATAGCTTTCATAGAAACGTAAATGTTTGTATTTATCTCCTCTTCCATACTTTTTGATATATTCCCCCATGTCCATACATTTCAGTAGCACTCTAAGCTCCCTCTTTGTTTTTGCCTGAGTTCACTGTAGGTGCCAAAGTACCCATACTGTTGATTTTCTGTCAGTTGGCAGTTTCACCTATTTTAATGAAGACTAGGCAAATTCTCTGTTACTGTACAACACTGTAGCAGTGAGAGCAGCAGAACTGATATTGCTCGGGGACTTCCAAAGGATCCATAGCCTTGAGGAAAATGTGGAGAAAATGTAGATTAAATAAAAGAAATACTTATTTTTTTACATCTCTAGCAGTGCTGGGACTCACCATGAGGCAAGAAAAGAAGTTGATTTTCCTTCAGCCTCTTGCAGAGACCATGTATACCCTTTTCTTATGTTGTTGAATAAGTGGAAAATTAGAGGTTGGCCATTGTGGGGTTTCCTCCTAACAGGAGAAAGCTTCTCTCAGCTCAAACAGCCAGAGAGCAGGCTGTCTTCTCAGGGGGGTGTGTGGGAAATATTTCTCAAGATTTTGTGCTCAGAAGGGAGCAAAGCTGGTTGCACAATGTTGGGGTAGTATGAACCATGGAGTATTTCAGAAAATACTCCACTTGAAAAAGTGTTTTTCTCTTCCTCTCTGGAGAGAAGATATTTTTACTAATTTTAATTAATAGCATTTTAGCATCAGAAAAGGAGTTCATGCTTGGTTTTGGCAGTTGCAAATATGAGTGCAAAACTATTTTCTTAGCAGCAGGGATGGTTTTGCATGCTGTGGGGAGAGGTAATTGTGTGCAGGTCTGCCATCAGTCCATTTCTCATTGGCCTTGCTAATGACAGGCCAACTGTAGGAGTTCCCATTTCTTCTGATTTTATTTTTCAGGTGTTCAGTTTCTCTACAGATCTTAGTCTTGAAACCCAGAATTTTTTAGCAGGAGATCTTGATTGTACTTTGAACTGTCTATGCCTGAATAAAGGTCTGTGGCTTTGGTGGATGGATGCTTTTTGGCTACTAACGATTGCTTTAGCTGCCAGCCTGGAGCTACTAAATGAATGGAAATTCTCTGACAAAGCGACACTGCCAACAGACAAGGGTCTATTCTGAGCTTGCTCATTATGCCAGACAACAAAAATGTTGTGAAGCTGCATAACACTTGCATTGTGATTAGATGCATCACTTATTCATGTTCTCCAAAATAAACACATTTAGATAGCTGACCATGACAAGCATTGTAAGAAGTAATGGTCTTTAAGTGTCAGCAAAGACATAATTAAGCTGAATATTGAAAAAAGCTACACAGCTGTGAGTACAGTTAACCAATGAAATGGGCTCTCAGGAAAGCTGGTAATGTTCCATGTCATCTTTCAGTCCCACATTTTTGGGTCCAAGAATAATGTAATTAATACCCTATTGAAGGTGAGTGAGACCAGGCTTCTGTCCTTTGGACGGTGATCATCCATTAATCCACTGCCTCTGAAGCCTTTGGGGGAGCTGCTGCACTGTAACCCTGCTGGGACCGGGGCTAGGGTGAGTTAAGTCTCGAGATGCTTGTATGTCGTTTATAGGAAGAAGGATTGCTAATAGGAAGTTGGTGTGTTTAGCATTGAGATAGTGTACAGTGGCACAGCAGTCGTGGTACAAATCCTTAGGCTCTTCCTTAATAAGAGAAAATGTAATTTTCCACAAGAAGAAATTTTATACTACTGTGTTTCACCTGTGAATGACTTGGTGTTCAGAGCATTAACTGTGAGCCTAGAATCATAGAATCATAGAATATTCTGAGTTGGAAGGGTCCCATCAGGGTCATTGAGTCAAACTCCTAACCCTGTGCAGGACACCCCAGGAATCACACCATGTGCCTGAGAGCATTGTCCCTAAACAGACTTGGGGCTGTGCTCGTGTCCCTGGGGAGCCTGTTCCAGTGCTCAACTACCCTTGGGGTGAAAACCCTTTTCCTGATATCCAAACTAAACCTCCCCTGACTCACCTTCAGGCCATTCCCTCGAGTCCTGTCACTGGTCACAAGAGTGAAGAGATCGGTACCTGCCCCTCTGCTCCCCCTCATGAGAATGCTCCTGTCATCTGAACTGGGCTGCTAATTTGGGGTTATTGGAAAGACATCCAGTTGTGCTCACTTCAGCAGCATGTATGCTACAATTGGAATGATGCAGAAATAATTAGCACAGCCCCTGTGCAAGAATGACATGCAAATTCATGAAGTATTCCATATTTTAGGGAAATGGTCATGGCAGCAAGCCTATTGGAGTTCAGGGAGTGTTTGGAAAACAGTATAAATAATATGATTTAGTATTAGGTAGTCGTGCAAGGAGCAGGGAGTTGGACTCGATCGTTATGGGTCCCTTCCAACTTGAGCTAGTCTATGAATCTGATTCTCCTGAATAGCAGGGAAAGGGAAAGAGAAAAAAGTCAAGTTGGCAGAGAGTAAAGTATAAGGAAACCACAAAGCTGGAAAAGAAGAAATCATATGGCAAAAGGAGAGGTTGGAAAGGCTAGTGGAAGTGGTGGAGAAAGCAGTTAAACAAAGAACGAAATTAAAGGTGAAGAGAAATGCGAGTAAGTGAAAATCAGAGAACCAGATTGGAAGAGGAGGAAGAAGGCAACGATTTAACAGTCATCCACTTTATTAAAAAGCATGGATAAAATAACAGTGATAAGAGCATCTGTCTATAATAGTTGTGCAAACATGCAAAACCCACTATTGATTACATTTCCAGTATGTATATTGGCAGATGGATTCACTTGGAGTGCTTTATGTAAGCCACAGACTTAGCTGAGCCTTATTTACTGGCACTTCCTTTTCAAAGGTAGCTAGGGTATAGTGGTCTGGCAAGGTAAGGATGATGAACTTGGAAATCCTCTCTCCCATTCTTTATTACTACTGATGTACAGGTAAGCTGCTAGTGCAGGGTGGTAATGAACTTCTAACAATAAATGCAAGATGGATGTTAAAAAAGTCTTTGTGCATAAATCCCTTTGAATGTCAGCACCCCTCCCAATGCCCCCATCCTCCCAAGTGGGACTTTCATAAAAACTTTATTTTGTTTTGTTTTGGTTTTGTTTGTGGTTTTTTTTTTAAATTAAATTTTGGTGGTTATTTTTTTATTTCAGTCTCCAAAGCCTGACACTGTTAGATGTTTCTCCAAAGAGGTGGAAGACAGAAAAACTTGCGTTAGAAATAAAGCTTACATTTTGCTATGAAAATTATGTATGCAATTAAAAAAAAAGGTTAAAAAACCCAAAACAAACCAACCCCCCAAAAACCAATAAAAAAACCCAGCAATGGGCTGAAGGGAGAAGAACCAAGTTTCTGGATACTCCACAGTAAAGTGGAAATCCTGACTGATGTGAGTTATTGTAGTTCCACTGCTGGCATCTTTATGAATCAGGAATATAGGAAACAAGTCTGTCATATCTCTTGCGTTTCAGTTGATTTGTAACTGCTGACACCAAACTTCTCATCTCTATTGGACTCTTACCTTGGGTAAAGTGAAGAAAAAGAGTGAATGCATTATTTTCTTGAGGAATGACAGTACTTCTGAAGATGTGTCATTTGGATAGGTATTCAGTGTTAGAGTGATTTTATGACTAGTCCTATTTATTGCTACGAAAAAGCACTTGAAAATTAAGATCTGTGGTGTTTGAGAGAGTAAGATATCTCAGTGCTGTTGAAATTCAGTGGGATTTTACAGCCCAAGAAATTTTTTTTTTTTAATTTCTGGTTCTTAAAATCACAGAGCATAAATGTCCCCATGTAATTCTTCATTTTGCTTTGGTTTGTGCTGTCATCCAGTGTCTTCTTCATGTTTTCAAATAATCGCCTTGTACTAAATCAGACCTAAATAGATGCATATCTCTAGATAAAGAACCTTTATTGGCTGTATTAGAATTAACCAGTTTAATTTAGGCTAATAGAATTGTGAGCTTAGTTTTCTCTGCTATATTGGGTTGTACTTTGTTTTGCCTTTTGAGGACGTGTCTTCTAAGATCACCTCCTTGGAGAAGTCTTTGTGTCAGTCCTTTCTGTTTGCATGTGGTAGAGCACACACTCAGTTAAGCACTGATATGCTGATCTTCTAATTACAAATCTCTGTGTACAATTGATATTTTGGGGTATTCTTCTGCACCATGAGAATTAGTTGATTTTTTTATCCCCTTCCCTGTTGCTAGCTATGTCTGTTGTCAAGGTTTCTTATGAACCAGCAGTACATTTATTCTTGAAGTTGAGTTTATTTTCTTGTTCACTGGGAGGCGACTCTAGGCAGTCAGCACCATCTTTTGAGTTTCTGCAGACAAGCAGGCAGCTACTGCTGTGTTGTGTGGAATCACTGGTTGGTAAAAATAGGGAAATACAGTATTATTCACTTAACTGTTGGTGCAGGGGTTATGTGACCTGGAATGAAACTGGGACGTGACTGAGGCTTTCTGCAGAGAACAAGCATAGCTGTGTACCACAGACTGAGAGTCCTGAAGTGTTTTAGTCCCTGTTATATGTCCATTTGAGAGTTAATAGCAGAAAAGAGGACTTAAACTTGGTTGGTTCAAAGGGGGTAAATGGAGCTTGGCATAAGAAAACAATTCCTGGTTTGTGCACATGGGTGGTGCTTTCAGTCTCTCAATACTGCCTCCTTATTGCACCTCTCTCTCAGTTGTGACTGAAGGTAAACCAGTTGAAAAGACTAGGAAAAATGAAAAAGGCTTGATCTGGATACAAAACACATAGTACTTTTCCTGGAATTACTCAGTGAGGGACATGCTTAGAAAGAGGGGCATTTCTTAGCTCAGAATAAAAATGAACAAATCAAATATTGAACTACCAGACAGTTGACATTTCAGCTCTTAGATTTGTCCCTCCAACACATCATCTCATATCTGTAATGTTAATTAAGTTGTATTGCAGTCTTCAGCATATCTAATTGTCATCAGGTGGAATGTATGTTCTTCAGTCTAACTGCCTTCTATTTCAGATAGGGAAGAAGGAAATATTTCTATTGAAAGTTACATTTTTGAGGGGTTTTATTTTTCATTGTTTTTCTTATTTTATTGGTGTATTTGGGAGGTGTGTTTGTTTTTGTTTTTCTTTTGCCTGTTGATTTGGAGGGACAGGATGTTTGATAAATGGATGCCTTAAACTTTCACCCAAACTTTGTAACAGAAAAACCACAACCCTCCCTATATTTGAAGAAGCAATAATTACCTTGCAGCAGTCTGTTTTGAATAGGAACAAATATGGAACTGGCTGATACTGAAAATCATTAATAAGAGATTAAATGTTGAATGAGCAAAAATTGGAAAGTTTCTCTGCTACCTAGAAAGCCCTCCATGTTCTTCTTCCCCACACGTGGGCATTTCCTTAAAAGAGTATGAAGGTACAGTGCACATGGAGTCAGCAATTCTGCTTGTACAGAAGAAAAATATTTTAATTCTTCATTGCAAGTATGAACTGCAATCAATAAAACAGGGAGGAAAAAAATATACCAAATGAAACTGCTGGAGGACTGGTTCAGCAAACACTTATGCGTGTGACTATCTTAGGTGTAACTAATTAACCTAATATGAGCCTTTACCAGCATCAGCATGTATTGCTTTAAAACTCGGAATGAAGCCAGGATGTAGAAAAATTAAATCTTGGTTCATGCAAATATAACTGATAGATTATTAATCTTTCTCTCAATTTGAAAATATAATATTTATGTCTATAACTTATGGTGAATATAATTCTCTGGAGAGCATTACTTTGCCATAGCTTAAGTTTCCAAAATTATGTTCTCAATTTACAATTTTTCTGTGATACAGTTGCCATGTCTTTGTCTTCATCTGCACATTGCATTGAGCACTAAACAGAAAGACAAGATGTTCCTTGGTTTTAGTCCTAAAAAGGTAGATTGCCATCTTTACATGATGTCATCTCCTTTTCTCCACTGGAAGGAGAACTAAACGATGGCATAGCATTGACAACAGTAGGTAGAATAGGAAGACTCTGAAAAAATGTCCACAATATTTTCTTTTTATCATCTTACTCCACTACTGAATGCTTTCAGTAACACATTTTGTTGGAGTTGTGTGTCTTCCTAGTCTTCTGAAAGTACCAACAGTCTTGCTTGATAAACTTTAATTTAAACAACATCATTTTGTCACACTGGGGGTACTGTCAGTTGGGCATATCAGCCTATAAAGCCCCTGATGACTTTCAAGATAACACAACATGCCCTGTTGTATTGCAGCTATTAAGAAAATCTAGTTTCCAGCAGCACAAGAACTTTCTGAAACTCCTCCTCTGTTTTGTGGAGTTACGTTAGGGGGAACCCCCGCTCTGGAGGGATGAATGATGGGGGTGATCAATCCAGGACAGTGAGTGGAGAGATGTAATGTATATCCCCTTCTCCTCCCTGCCCCTAACCAAATAGTCAGACACCCCTAAAAATTCCTGAGATCAGTCCTGCAGCATAAGTGGTGTTAAAGAGAAAGTGTTTTAGTAAGAACATAGTGACAGAATGAGAAATACAGTGTTAAGTGGAGGGCATATTAACTGTATAGTGAAAAGAATAAAGAGAAACAAATAAATGAGAAAAGCGAGGAAGATATAGAAGCCATCAAGATGAGTTTTATTTTTAAGACTTCATTTTATTGAACTGTTATTATTTTATGTAAGACAATAGTGAAAGGTATTGCCATAGATAGCATTTTTCTCTAACTCAATATTTCAAAGAGATTTTCACTTAAAATGGCACGTTCTCTGTCCTATTACTTGTGGCATACATTTTTATTATGACTAGGAAACTGAATTTTTAAAATAATAACTTTTTACTTCCTTGCTCTTTTGAGATGATCTTTGCAACAGAGACTTCTTTCCTACTGATGTAGAAGACGATTACCTCATAGAGAATGCTCCTGAAATATAAATAATGTATTGATAGGAACTGTAGAATGATGTAGGTGGAGGACTAGAAAAACTGAATGTTTGCCAGGCTCTTTTATTATTTATCAAAGCTGGTTAAATCTAGTTGTCACAGCTCAAGATACTCAAAGATCTTGGTAAAAGCCATTCTTTTCATAAGTCATATTTCTTTAACAAGAAAGGACAGTTGGACTAGTAATGTTCTTTAAAGAGTTGCAGGCTCTAGGAAGTTGGTTATGGTGTTGTAGTTTTTTGATTTGTTTTAGTTTTTTTTTCCTTCCCTTGTTTGCTTATGGATTTTTTAATAGAGATTTTAACCCCTAATGTTTTGTTGACAAGTTCAGAAATTTTAAATTTTTATCATATGGAGCTCTGATACAATGGACAAAATAACTATTTTAAATTAAAAACTTGTTCATACCCAAATTGAACTGCCAAGGTTTTTTCTGAGGACCACAGAGCTACTTTATAAAATAGACTTACATTTAGGACATATTTGAAAATTCAAGCCCTTAATGCTTTTGGAAGCCAAAATAGTTTTTAAATCTGGTTGCTAATAGCCTGACAGTTAGCTGTGTAGAATATTAGCAGAGTATTTTTCATGTCAGTATTTCATAACATCACTTGGAGTAGCAGGTTTGATTATTTTTTGAGTAGCTCCAAGGGGGTCATAAAGCACATGTGATACATAGTGAGTGTGTGTATACCAAACGTAAATACAAGTGTGCAGGTAGTGTCTGGCCATAAAAGAATTAGACTGGTTGCAGGCGTGCTGACACACACCAGGGAGAAGAAAGAGAGCCCTGTAACAGAATCTCATTGAGGATGCAGAGAGTATGTTTCAGCATTAGGCATTCTCCTCATGTTTCACATAAATGCGTCCTCCTCTCACGAGGGGATGAACAGTGCACTTGCACCGGCTCATTCAAATTGACTGTTGGTAAAAGAAGAGTCTTGAGCAAACACTGAACAGTCTGGCATTTTTTAAAGACAGGGGAAAGGTTAAGCTGACTGGTGTTTAAACTGCTGTTTACTGGATATTTATTTGCTGACCGTGTTTATTGAAGGTGGTGTTGAAAGGATCATTGGCAAGATTTTGGACGGCCACATAGAACAGGTCAGAATTCTACTAAACTAATTCAGTTTTAATAATGAAGTCTGGATCTTCATAGGTGACTTAGTTGTTTTTATATCTGAAGATGGTTAGATTGTATTTTGCTGGGAGATAAAGGAGAGTAGGATGTGCTTTTTCTATGTTCTTTCCCTTTCTCTCTCTGACAGCACTGCAGCTTAAACTTTGCTTAGAGCTATAGTAAAGGAGAAACTTCAGTAGATATGGCATTTACTAACAAAAAAATGTATTAAAAATAATCAGACTTCACTATGAATGTTTTGTTTCCATTATTTTTGTTTGCTGTTTCTAAAATAACATAGAGTTCCCTGAACCCTAACTTGCTAGTTTTCTCCTCAGTGTGCTGAGGGGCTGCGTGGGGGAGAATCACAGTTACTCTTTTGGGTGAAACAGAGTCATCTTGCAGTGCCTTAGGCATATTTTAAAAGCATCACTAGTTAATTATAGAAAGAAAAGGTAAGACTATATGTGCACACTAGATCTGATTTTGCATTGGTCTCATGGTGAAGAGATTTATAAGAACCAAGGATTTTTTATATTATTTTTTACCTGTTGTAACTCTCCTACCTTGTCATAGATACACACATGATCATCATGATATATAAATATCAGGAATAAATTCCTTCACTATTTCATCTCTTTAATGGGGTCTGAAACATTAGGGAAGTCTTGTGTTACAAATGCATCTGAAGTGTGTTTTTTTCTCTTTGTTTGCATGCCTGTGCTCTCTCTGATTTTGTTGTGTTTTTTGTTTGTTTGTTTGGGAGTTTTTGTTTATTTTTTTTTATTTTCCAGGATTTTAATGCTGCTTTATTATTTTAATTATTTAATTTATATATACTTTTCACTGTCTTTCCCAGAAATAGGATAAAAGGTCTTGTATGATAACTGCCGCAATGAAAGTTTGTCTTCCTGTATGTGAAGTCTTGCTTAAGTAGTGAAAGTAGTCTTCAATATTTGCTCAAGAGAGCTGTTGCTCTCAGAAAATGTTCAAAATAGCAGTGTTTTACTTCAAAAAAGTGTGTGTGTGTATGTATGTAATTTATGTATATAAATATATGTTATAGGTGTCTAGAGCAGGTATTGAATTGTCTATGCAAAATGTGTCTAAAGTGGTTGTGTTAGTGTCACTGTCTTCAGGTGATTTAGACATTCTTCCATGAACATGCTGGATTAGATGTTCCTAGAGGAATAAAATGAACTCCCATGCAGCTAATCTTAGCATTGACTGGCTCAGTTTGGATGATTTACTGTAGAGAAGCTGTAAGAGGTGTCATGCTCTGTACATGCTGCCTGGGACAATTTGATTGCGTCAGTGGTGTTAGGGGAATGGCAGAAACCAGGTGGTCCTGCTGTCATTACTGGTAGTAAACAAAGCACTGATCAATAAGCTTATGAAGCCAATATAGCATTTCAGTACTGGAATATGGTTTTCTTTTGTGGTTTTTGGTTTTGTTTGTTTGTTTGTTTTGTTTATTTTTATTAGGGAAAACAGTCTTGCACTGGGCTCTGTGTGTGTGTGTACTGCATGTGCTGCAGTGACACTAGAAATCAGAGTAAGTCTAGAATTCTAAGACTATAAAATGAGCTCCAGAGTTAGGTGAATGAGTTCTGTGAGTTTCCCCAGTATCTGTTAAATAGGTTTCCAAAAGGCTTGGTTTGACTGTATATTTGCATAAAAATGTTATGTGAGCAGCACTTGGCTTATTCAGTTCCACAAAGATTTTTTTGAATACTGGCCCCCACCACCTCTGTTGCAGCAGCTAATACTGGAAACCTTAGATGTGATGTTCAGTTTCGAGTGAAAGACATGACATGAAGCCTGCAGATTATTATGGTCCAAGGGATTGTTTTGTTGCCCCCATAGTTGTGAGATGCTCTGTATTTGACTGTATTTGTTGCTTGGTACAGTGGAGAACAATGGGTGACTCTCTCGTGTGCCAGTGTTTAGAGGGGAGAAAAAAGTGATAAAAGTTGAGATTTGCCCCACTTTCAGTACTGATTAAAAGGCTGAAAGACACTAACCTTTCCCGATCTGGACAGCTGTATTGGGTTTGCATGGCCAAATCTTTGTAGCAGGGGGCTTCTGTGAGAAGCTGCCAGAAGCTTCCCCCATGTCAGTCAGAGCCAATGCCAGCCAGCTCCAGGGCAGACATGCTGCTGGCCAAGACAGAGCCAATCAGGAATTAAAATAACACCTCTGTGATAAGAAATGTAAGAAAGAAAAAAAATTATTGCACAGATATATTTGCAGCCAGAAAAGAGAGGAGTGAGAATACGTGAAACAACTCTGCAGAAACCAAGGTCAGTGGAGAAGGAGGAGGAGGAGGTGCTCCAGGCAACAGAGCAGAGATTCCCCTGCAGCCCATGGTGAGGCAGCTGTCCTCCCCTGCAGCCCATGTAGGACCACAGGGGTGCAGAGATCCACCTGCAGCCCATGGAGGAGCTCCCGCACCTGAGCAGGTGGATGCCTGAAAGGAGGCTGTGAACCTGTTGAAAACCTGTGCTGGAGTAGGGTCCTGGCAGGGACCTGCTGAGCCCATGCTGGAGCAGGTTTTCCTGCTAGGACTTGTGACCCTGTGAGGGACCCACGCTGGAGCGGCCTGTACCTGAAGGACTGCACCCCATGGGATGGGCTCATGTTGGAGGAGTTTGTGAAGGACTGTCTTCTGTGGGAGGGATTCTGCTCCCTGAGCAGTGGCAGGAATGTGTGATGAACTGAACTTAACCCCCATTCCCTGTCTCCCTGAGCTGCTGGTGGGGGAGGAGGTAGAGCCTGGGAGCAAGGGAGGGGTGGGGGAAGAGGTTATTTTTAAGATTTATTTTACTTCTCATTATTCTGCTTTGATTTTTTTTAGTAATAAATTCAATTAATATCTCCAATTTGAGTCTTTTTTTTCCTCTGGCAGTATTTGGTGAGTGATCTCCCCCAGAACTTACCTCAATTCATGAACCTTTGTTATATTTTGTCTCCCCTGTCCAGCTGAGAAGAGTATGATAGAGAAGCTTTGGTGGGTGTCTGGCATCCAGCCAGGGTCAACCACTATAACATCCCTCTTCCTATCCCATATACGTGACAGGTTTTGATTGTACTCAATTTTATGCTGTTAAGTTCATGTCAGTGTTTGGGAGATGTGTGGTGGAATATTTTTTCTCTTTTAATTATTTTATTTTTAAATCAACTAATTTTATAATCTTCTTTAAAAACTGGAAGTGGAATCCAAGCGGTATCTTAAACATTCATTAACTTTCAGTACCAGAAGAGGGCTTCTTGCTTTTCTGAAATCTGATGATTAATGCTTTCATTTATTTCTAAGTGATACGTTGTTTGTCATGTCACCACTGAAGTCCTGCTCCTTTTCTAAAATGGGTGGTTTTGGCTTTGCACAGGAATATGTTTCCTTTTCACTTGCAAAACTGCTGTAGCTTCTTGTCCAGAATCCAGATAGTGAATGGAGTTTAAAGTTCGAATAAATCTTAGAACAGTATTTTGCAACTAAATTTAACATAAAATTTTCTAGAATGGTTTGGGTTGGAATGAGTCTTAAAGATCATCTAGTTGCAACACCCCTTTAGTGGGCAGGAAACCTTCCACTAGACCAAGTTACTCAGAGCTCCATCCCGCCTGGTCTTGTACACCCCCAGGTACAGTGAGTCTGTAACCACTCTGGGCAGTAGTTAGAGTTAAACCCTTTTTTCTGAATACTTAAAAGAAAGATTAAGGTGATGTATTTTTCTGCATGTAAACAGGATGCTTTCAGTAGCGTTACATAAGTGATTCTGCTGATAAGCTCAGAGGGTTCAAATTCAGAAATATTACAAACCAAACCAGTCCGTCAGCAGCTCTGCACGTCCGTCTTTGACTGCTGAACATTTTAAACATTTTTATTCTAGGAAAGCTGTTGGTGAGTTCTCAATCAATATTTGCAGTATGCAGTTTTCTTGGAGAACATATAGAATATCTCTAGGTATATTATAAACTACACCCCACTGGTGAGTGAGTGCAGCCTTTCACTTGATGGTAGAGAAATGTCAAAGGGGCTGCATGGTTATCCCTGTGTTGTTTCAGGATGGCAATAGAAGAATTATCTATTTATTGGAGGATATGTCTGACCTCTCCCAGGGAAGATGTAAACTGGTACATTAGAAGAAGTGGAAGGAAAATCGGAGTTAACATTGTTTTGGAAAGGGTTTATCATTATCTTTGGGAAAGTGTAACTTCACTGCTAATGTCCATGAAATTGTCCGTTTGTGGACAATTCTACCATTCTACCTTGAAAGGAAAACTAAGCACGCTGATGGAATTTAGAGGGATTGATATGAAATGGCATAATAGGGTTGGGTATGTGTAAACTATTATGCTAAAAGGTAAAGGATATAATGCAGCTACATTAAAATCTACATTTACTACACAACTACTTCTAAAATCTACAAAAGTTAAAAAATCCAAAAAGCTCTGAGGCATCAGGAGTACTCTGCTTTCACAGCGAGTGAAAGTGTTGTTGGTGTTTGTATGTTTACATTGTAAATGCAAGTACCATGTCTGCTTCTGATGGATGCCCACTAAGGCATAGGCAGACTTTAGGTAAAAGTATTGTTATGCTAGATTTAGTCAGTTGCTTACTCATTTTGCAGATGGGGGAAAAAAACTTTTCTCTTATTGGAATGTTGAGGATAGTTAGCAATTAAGAGGTTTTCAGAAGCTCAGAACACAAATATCGCTGGAAAATAATAGGAACTGGTAACTTACATAATATTCCTAATGTACACATTTTTTCTTGTTAAACTTTAGTTCAAGAAGGAAGATATTCCAAATTGAGAGTATTAATAGATTTTGTGTTTGAAGCTATTTTTTCAGTTCAAGCTGTAGCCATTCAGGAAGGTTTTGGTCATTTTCACACCTGTCTGAGTGCTGCATAGAGGGGAAAGGCTCAAAGTGTGCTCATGCTCTGGGAGGGACTGAGCTCAGCCCTTCCTGGTGACTGGTCAGTCAGTGTGGAGGTGGCCATGAGCTACCTTTTTACACAGCTGTTCTCATAGAAACAGTCTCTCGTGCGGATTTTTTTAGGGAAAGAGAGGTAGGTTAACATCTGAGGTAGCGGATGCTGTAGCTGTTGGAAAATGCTGTGAATGAAATTAAAAGGTAATTTTAACTCAGTATTTTTCTAAGAAACGAAAAAGTTTTTTGCCAATAAAAACAGTTTGTTGAAGTTCATACTTCATGGATATCAGAGGGATGATGAGGATATAGGTGTTGCAGAAAATAGCAGCAGGACAATAATGTCCTTGCTGCAGGTTAGGTTGTCTTGCATCAAATTTTCCTTGGTCTTTGAAAACCCTTTTGCAGTCATGGTTTTTGTCAGTTTTTTGTTAGACTTTTTCCCACTCAACATTTAAGATGCAGAAAATGTAAATGTCACTTCCATATTAAGGATTAGCTCTGGGCTTGGAGAAAAAAGCATAAAGTTAATTGGAAAGTCATAAATAAATCATTGCTTTTCTTGTGTGTGTTTATGCATATGCTTTTAAAAATCTCTTTGTAAAAAAAATGTTTCATTTCTAAACAAGATCTGAATAAACTTGTTAGACTTGTTGACCACCTCAGCTGCAGTCTGTAAGATTCTCCAGTTCTCAGTTAGTTGAGAAAACTATTACTCAATTTCCGGAGTTGGCTGTATTGTTTCAGAAACAAAACATAGATGCCGTATACAAGGCTAAATGAAAAATAATTTTAGCACCTGATATCAAATGCTTAATAAAAGAAGAAAGAGAAAAAGGGAAAGGCATGTTAATTGCAAGAGAAACAGCATTTCATGAAAAAAATGTGGCTATTTATGGTGCCATATCTCGCACAAGTTTGATTTCTCAGTGAAACTATGTAAGGAAGAATGCCTCTCCTGGAGTCACCCTCCCTGGAGGTATTTCAAAGACCTGTAGGTGTAGAACTTTCTAAGAACATTTTTTAGTGGTAGATTTGGCAGTGCTGTGTTTATTGTTCTATGATTCTATAATATGATAATGTGAATCAATAGAATTAATATAATCTTAGAACATGATAATTAATACACATCTGTCATTTTAGAAAGATTTCCAAAAGAACTTTTTAGTGTATTTTTTGCTGTTAGTTAAATATAAAAACTTCTTCAAGTAACTGTTATAGTTAAATTGCCTCACTAGTGCTGAACAAGTGGTCTTGAAGGCAGTGAATCACATGAGAGCGCTGTGCAATCTCTGACTCTACAGGACTGGGGGACTGCAATGGTGTATAGCCCTTCTGCCTCGAAAAACAATGAGTGAACTGGCCAGAAGCAGAGAACCCTCTTCTAGCTGGGGCAATGGGGACATCAGTATAAGTCATGGGAGCAGCTGGCACTTCCACTAGGATGGGATGGAGAGAGGATCCAGCCACAGTGTAGTGTCAGTAAAATAATCTCGTCTCACCTCCACGAATCCTTTGGATCTGCAGTGATCTGAGCTGTAATACTTACAGTTATGTGTAATCACTAGAGCTTCTCATTAGACTTCAGTCACTTGGTACCATTTAGAGATGGTATTTCAAATTTCACAAAGGTGCAGACAATGCAGAAGTTATGAGAGGAAGCACTTAGTTAATGTGAAAGTGGTTTGCCAGACAAAACTGCACTGAATTTTTGTGGGGTGAGGATAATTTAGATTTTGCAAAGTACTTTTTTATAGTGCGCTCTAGATTAGATATATTTTAAATGTATAAGATGAGGCTAAGGAGTGAAAATTTTATGTGTTTTAGTTATCAGCCGTCTCCTATTTTTTTTTCAGAGCTTTTTCACATGCTATTTCCTGGTAGAGTCTCTTTCTATGGTTTCATAGTTTGATAGTAGTAGGTGGAAATTGTTACCTTGCTCCTAATTTAACAATTGTAGAAAGTAAATAAATAAATAAATAAATAATTATAGTCTAAAGAAGGACAGTGGTGGGGTTTTTTTTGTTCCTCTGTCTTGGTAACTGTGAAATTAATACTGAGTGGAAGCTGTTCTCAGAAAACAAATGTTGAACATAATTCTATTTTGAATTAAAGTGGCACCATACCAGTGTGTATATCATTATTGATACTCTCTGGAGGCTTGTAGAGTACATATATCACTGTTTTGGATTGCAAATCCCTTTACTGTGATACTAGAAAACACTAATAGGCAATATATGAAAATGATGAAGCGGAAACTGTAATTTCTTAGTCTTGAAGCCATTCCTGTTCTAAATAGGTAGCTATTATACCAAAGAAATCACTGTTCTGAAAGGTTAAATTTGTGAAATCTTCAAGGTGGATTGGTTTTTTTTTTCCTAAAAATGTATTTAAACCAATTATTTGAGCAAGTCTGCAGAACTATTAGTGCAAGATTATGGATTTCCCACTGATTTCTGAATTGCCCTTGTCATAAGCTTTTCTTTTGTCTGGGCACTCACTATATATATATATGCTGAGGTTGGTGCTTATTGCCTCCTTCACAGGATGAACTAAAGCCATGCTGTTGGCTTTGATGTAGAAACAACAACCAGCTGTTCTCCTCTACTCCTCTTTTCCAAAGACTTCAGGTGAGGTAAAATTGCAGATGATGAGGATAATGGATTCAAGGAAGAGGAGCTGGGGAACTTCTTAATATATTAGAGCTGAGAGATGACAGAGATAGCAAATGCTACATAAGAAAGAGGATAATGAATTGAAAGAAAGGTTCCTCTCAAAAGGCTGGTTGCATAAGCAGATGAAGCCTATACCCCTTAGTGACTGAAATTTGTGTGTTGTTTGGAGGTTGTGTTTTGTCTATCTTCTGATGGATTTCCACCTCAGATGAAGAAAAAAAGTTCTAACTTTCCATATGGATTCTTTGTGGCAAAAATCAGCTTCCTCAGAGATGAATTAGTATCATGGGATTACTTTTATATATTTATGTACATATATCTGTTCAAACACAGATATATGTTGTTGGATCTGGGAGTTATTTTTGTCCCTCCTAAGTTTTAAATACTAAATCTGTGAAGTCCTCTCTGGAGCCAAGTGGGTTGGTTTTTTCATATTGATGAGCTATACCTCATAACTGTCTGGCAGAGCTAAAGTGCAGTGTTTACATCTCTGTGCTTGTATTTCATTTCTGCTCTCAGCCGAAATGCTGAACCATAACAAATCTACAATGCAGAACATTTCTTTACAAAGATTGAGCGCAGTAATTTTACAAACTGGAACAGAGTTTATTTAACAAATTGCAGGGGAAGAAACGAAAGAATAGTCATCAGCCTGGGCCTTTATTCCTATCCCACTGCTGGCTGATGTTTCCAGACTTGGCAGAGTGGAGTTCAAGCTCCCCAGTTCAGGAGCATGAACTTTACCTGGGATAAGGGCTGGGTGTATTAAAGCTTCAGGAGGCTTCTCTTGTGCTAGGCAGCGACCACCAACAATTACAGTTCTCCTTCTGTAAACCTGATGCATTGTGTAGAGTTTTAAAAGCTGTATTGACAAACATGTAGTTGAGATAATTAGCCCCTGGAGGCTTCATTGAGAGACATGAGAAAGCAGCTGTCTGGTATTTTAAGGAAGTGGGGTCCTTTGCAACAGTAGTGATGTAGGGCTGAAGGTCAGTTCCTATGACATGACAAATGATGTGTAATTACGTTTTTTTTGTATTTTATGAACTACTTGCTTATGGCAATGTGAATTTTTGATAGACTGCAGAGCATGAGGGAGGATGGACTTTCCTACTAGTGAGAACAGCAATATTTGCTGAGGCATCTCTTTGATTAGCTCTGGACCATTACTAATGGTGAGTGGTATTTGTAAACATGAGCAAAAAGGTCTGTTTAGAATGAGATGGTTGAAAGAAACATGGAAGTGAGAGAAAAAAGAAAACTTTTTTCTGTGTACTGTTGTATCTTCTGGAGAAGGGCAGGATCCTTTTGCAATGTGAAAATAAGGCTGTAGTGTGAAACGTGGCAAAAAAAGCCTTCCAGCTTTTTAACTCGATTGTTTTTGAGTGTACAGAGTCTGACATGTCCTGTTCTTGTCCATCCATGCACATGAATGTCTTCTTAGAAAAGAATAAAAAATGCCTGTCAGCAGCTGGAATGTTCCAGGGGTCCCGTTTCTGCAGTGCCACAGAGAAAAAACTTCTTGACAAAGTGGGGGAGTAAAGCTTGCTCGTCCATAGCTTTGCTTGTGGGTAGGATCACAGTTTTTCATTATGATTTTTTTCATAATTTTTGGCTGAAAATTTAGGACTGTAGTGATATTTACGCTGGTCATAACTTCTGTAAGCATTTTGCATCTATTCTTAGGTATTTTGTACTGAAACATGAAAACTGAGAGGGAAAACTTGCAGAAAACAGCTAAATGAAAATTTGACTAGTCAGCTGGCTTGAAACACTGAAAAAATGGATAGGAAGATTAGAGCTGATTTTACAACTTTCCAGCTTGGTTTCACAGTTTATGCTAATTTGTTTTTATACTTTGATGGAATTATTACTGTTTGTTATAGCTATTGTTTAAGAATAAATATTCTAAAATGTTACTGGATGTGAGAGGCAAAAAAAAAAAGTTCCATCCACAGCAATTTCCAGGAGAACTTTAATTCGAATAACAATTTTAATAGTGTCTCTTATAACTTACTCATAACTGAGACTGCATCAAAGTGCCTTAGAGGACAAATAATTTTTAGCTCTGACCAAGTTTCAGTTTGAACTCATGCCTATTACATCTTCAAAGTGCAGAGAATGAGGATATGTGACAAGAATTTGGGTGCAGGAGAGCAGCATATCTATGGTTTGAAGGAGCAATTGTCTTCCATAATGTGCAGTTTCTTAAATTGGAAATTAAAATCTGAGCATTGAACTCCTTTACTGAGCTTTCTTGTTTCCAGAAAAGTGTTTTGGTTTTCTCTTTGCACTTGCAGACAAGAGGAGCTGCTTTTCTGCCTGTGAGAAGCAGATGAGAAAGAATTTATTATTTTTTGTTTGTTGGAGAAAGAAATTCTGTAAAATGTCAAGTTAGAGTCTGGAAAACACAAGAATTCTTCCTTCATCTTTTTTGCTTTGTTTTTGGAGCTTTTTGTTATAGGGTGATACTGAGCAAGCCATCTGGGTTTCCAGAAAGTATTTACTTTTTTTTCCCCTGTAACTGGCCATTTTAATAAAAAATACAGTTGTCTGCACAGTGACTGTAAAAACCCTGTATTTCTGGTGTGTTACATGTGTTTGCCCAGGCTCTATAGTCCTTGCTTGTAAATACAAGTTAGCAATTGTAGATCATCATATATGCATGTATTCTTTCTTTAAATGTAGAAACTGAACTTTGACCTTCCCTGCAATGTGCTGCCTTGCTGGCTGGCAGCTGCCTGGCTAATTGGGGTGAGATCAGGGCTGTTGATGTCAGGGACCGAAGTGTGAGCAGGCTAGCATTGGTTTAGGGTAATGTAATAAATAGCTATGATTTGTTCCTGGAAAATTTATGATTGCAGAAAATTATAGGGCAGCACTCAGTGTTTTGTTGTTTTGGGTTTTGTTTGTTTTTTGTTTGTTTGTTTGCTTTTAAATTGGTACTATTATTTTCTTTCAGTAAGTGCCTGGAGAAATACTACCTGAAGACAAGGGTCTTGAATATTATTTTCTTTGTTATGAACAACAACATCAATATCCTTCTCAAACCTCATTGCTTCTGTGTTAGAACTGTATTAAAGTTTGGAGCTCCTTATGTGTCACTGGGCAGCTGAGTTACACATGCACAGAAAGCCTATCAGTGTGGTATTTGCTATCCTTGCAGATGCTCATGCTTGCCCTCTGGAAACATAAACAACCAGCCTTGGCAAGGACTAAAATCCCAGCATTTATGCTCTTGTTACTCCTGTGACTGACCAGTGCAGCTGTACTTCATTTGCTGTAGAAAACCCTAACCTTACCCCTTCTTGCACAAATGAAATTCCATCTTGGTGTGGAGAGTGGGTAAATAACAGCTTCAGCTGAGGTCTTTAGAGAGGAGGCTCATGTCTGCTCACATCATGTGTGTACAAAGAAAAGGACAAAGCTAAATCAGATCACAAACTGTGTTTTTTCCCACTGACTAAGTGGGCCTTGCCAATGAAAAAACCATCATGGTTAGCGTGGAGTAGTTCTCCCTCATGGGGCAGATCCAGATGTGTCATTCTGAATATGCCAGTTTTTTTCTACAGCTACTGATGCAAGGCCAAGGATCTTTGGGGAATGCAGCCTCTTCTATTTAGAGACATTATAAATCAGAACAAAACCTCAGCCTTGTTAAATTCAGCTCCTGAAGTTATTGGTTGCAGTAAAGGTTGAATATCATGAGCACCTCTTATAATTTTTCCAGTTTCTGTTTGGGAGCAGTGGAATATTTGTCTATCTCCATACCTCACCATGAAATAGCTGTAAAATGGCAATAAAGGGATTGATAAGACCCCCTGTACAGTGACTGGTGTGGGGTCAAGACCAGATTTGAGGGAAGTGCAATATTTACTCTTAATCTTAAGTTTCTTTTCTGAGCAAAGTGAGTTTCGTGAGATAAATGAATAAAGTGGTGTGCTGCTTCAATGAAGGCAACCAGAGTGTGGTCTTGCACAAAGCCATTTAAATATCTTCCTTGCCAGCTTCCTGGGTTCAGGCTCTCTTTTCTCCTGAGATTCACCTCTGCCAAGTACTATGTTTCTTTTATTGTAATGATGTAAAGGGATGCTAGTAGTAGAGAAGGACAGTGTTGTGCTCGACGTTGGCAGTGGAGTAACAACCAGACTGTGGTGTTCCCCTTGCTGCTTAAAGATCAGCAGTTTCCTATATATCCTTTCCAGTTTAAACTCTTAAGTCTGTCAGTGGCATTTATAGTATATTGGTAGCCCGTATGAAGTTTTCAAAAACTCACTCCAGGCTACGTAGTTCTTTGAGTCTTTCTTTTCTTTAGGGAGAATTAAAAACAACTTCTGTATGAATTGTTTCTTGGTTCTTCTAGCAGGAAGAAACTGGATGAACCTTTTGGTTTTTTATTTAGTTGTGCTCTTGAAAAATGTGGAAAAATAACGTGGAAGCTAAATGGAAATAGGGAGTTCTGGAAAGCAAAGGCACAGAAATTGCTGTCAAGAGTTGGAAAGTGAAATTTACTCCTAAAAGACATTTTAGCTGGTTTTACTCAGATTTATAACTCAGTCTAGAAGGGAGTTCTCATGGGAAGGTTGTCACTGGAGGAGGATGAGAGAAAGAAGATTTCCAGACTTCTTATGATATTTCAGAAGATTAAAATAGATGTTTTTTTATCTCAAAGAGCAGAGTTCAGTAAACTTCCACCTTCTGCAGTTTTCAGCAGTAAAATCTCACCTTTACACCAAGAGTAGTAGAGGAGCTTTGTTCAGAGAGGTGTGCAAGAAAGGCAGTGTCACAGCATAAGGTGATACAGGTCTACCCGCTTATAACTGGGGTTTGTCACCCTTTTCAAAATATATAGTATGGCTAAATGAAGAAACTTCTAACAGGGCTTGTTTTTCAGGAATCTGTGTTACTGTTGTTTATTCTTACTGCTATCAATCTTCATGGTGCTGTCATGTAAATCAGTGGCTGACTGGTCTTTCTCATTTATGATAGTTGCAGCAATTCGTTAGCTCTGTCTTATCTAAAGGACTTTTATTTTTAGCTTTACAGCCCTTTAATGTACTTTTTTCTGGCACTGACACATGACTGAGAGAGAGCTCTCAGCTCAAGCTTGAAAATGTGTTTTCCTACAGGGAATGAGTACAGTGGAAATTCATCCAGTTTGTCCAGGGTGTTATATTCAGGACTTGCCAACATGCCCAGTGAACCTGGACTTGTTTTGGAATAATTTCTGTAATGACACTGCAGTATGGGAATGAGTGCTAATGACTGAATAGACAGAAGAGACTTTAATAGTAGATTTTGACATACTTTCCGTCTCTTATGGGCTAATAAGTGCATTATATATTTTAAAAGCACATTGTAATACTTTGCAACATGGATATCTTGCTTACAAGAGCTGCCAAGCTTCAGCAGAGAGTCTCCATTTAAGATGCTCACTGACAGATTCTGTCACAAACTACTTAATTATGTTTACCTGTCTCCTCTGTAACTTAACTGCATTATGAAAAGCTTCCTTATCTTTCTGTTAGTAGCAAGCTCTCCAGTAATAGCAGACTTACATGTGGCACTGATGAGTAAGTATCGTTTAGGTAAACTAAATATATTTAGCAGCACCTTTCATAGTTGTTAACAAGCTTTATTTAAAGAGCAAGAGCTGAGTGATGAATTTAGGTACGGAGGTGTAGGAGAGTATGGCTGGAAATTTAAGTGAGGAGTCATCTGTAGTGGTAGCTAAGAAGGGTCTTCATTGATGGTAGTGCATATAAAATCCTCCAGAGACCATTCCTTGCACTTCTTGTAGTCAGGGGAGAGAAAATGGGTCTTCTAAAAGGGAGTTCACTGTCCAAGACAGATAGTGGCTTCTGCATCCCACTCCTTGGGAGAGTCTCTTTTTCCTATGTCAGCAATAGATCAAGTTAAAGGGGACAAGCATCACTACACCGAAGATTGCTTTTCTGAATACCTCCCACAGCCTCTCTGAGGGCAACGTTCAAGTGAAATATGTAAGAAGCATTTAGGATATCTAAGAGCTGCCTACTCTCTCTGAGTTTGCTTGGATTCAGAAGACAGAGGAAACACTGCAGTGGATATGTGTGGATATGAAATGAAATGGCAAAAAAATGGAGTGAAAAAATCTATTTTTCTGAGACTGGCCGTCTTGTCTGTAACATCCTTCTCCATATGGCCAGTGTGTCTGAGGCTGTTCAACAGCATCAAAAACTCGGGTTATTTAAAAAAAAATAAATCTTTAAGGAGCTGAAAATTTACTGTCTGTTTAAAAAGCATAGGCAGAGGGAAGGAAAAGGAGTGGACCTGGTAAAGTGTGTGTGGATGTTGGAATTGCAGATGCCAATCTAGGGTTGCAGAAAGGGCATCTCTGCGTGTAAGACTTCTGGAAAGGAACATCAGCTGAAGTGAGTGAGAGGTGGTTGGTTTAGATGGACGTTTGCCAAGAGAAATGGTATAGTGGAGGGTGGTGGTACATTTAACTTGGCTGGATAATGCATTCAGTATGACTTTGGTTCCCTCTGTTTTCACATAAACCTTTAATGCTACTTAATATTGCTTGCGATCATTTGTTGCTTCTTCAGTAAATGAAGTGCATCTTTGTGGCCCCCTTAGTGCAGATAAATAAATTTCCAGAGTTTTTTATCTAAGATTGGATCATTTCACACTCAACTGTGTTCACATTTCCCAAACAGTTGGAGTCATCGGCATCATGTGTAATTGGGTAATATCTTTGTCTAAATTGATTTGGTTTTCAGTTTCAGAGATACCAAAACAACCGTAGTAAAGAAGCCCTCCAGAATCACGGTGGATTTCATAAGAATATAACATCTCTGCAATCTGTTCTTTAGTGATAACTCAGAATCTTGTGAAATGTTTTTCATGGAACAGGGTTTTTTTTGTTGTTGTTGTTGTGGTTTTTTTGTTTGTTTGTTTTTTGTTTTGTTTTGTTGTGTTTTGGTTTTTTTTTTAATTTTAGGATTTGGTTTTAAATGTATGGCTTTTTCTGTAGTTCCAGAGACATTCTTGAAACTGCTCTATTCCTGACCAGTGTGGTCTGTCTGATGGTAGATCAGAAACAGAATCAGAGATGCAAATGACTCCTATCTAGTAACCTCCTTTTTCCCAAAAGAGAGGAACAGCTGCTTGGGCAGTGAACCTCCCATCCAAAAGCCAAATGCCACCCCCTTTGCTGTGGTTTGACAGGGATTTGGCAGATGCTGCAATCAGTGGGACTTGTACAGTACGTAGAGGGAAAGAGAGGTGAGAAGTATTGACCCCTGGTCCCCAGGGATGTGAAGAACCAGGTGTGCAGGTAGAGGCAAGATGTCTCCGGAGGGGAGAACAGACTATGGTGAAGATACTGCACACTGGGATGTGCTTCCTGTGCTGCTATAATTGTAAGCATCCAGATTTAAAGGGGGAAAAGAAAAAGAAATCCCAGATAATGTTAACAGAAAAAGGTAGGTGTACTGCCATGTTGTGGATAGCCCTGGTACCTCTTGATCTTTCAAAGTAACTAGAGATTTTATTTCCTGCATTGTGTGACATGCCTGGGGCTCATGGCCATGTGTTGTTGAAATTAAGGACAAGATTTCAGTGAGATGTCTCTTTTTTACCATAGTGGTGCTGTCACTAAGCAGTTGCTCCCTCTGACATCTGGCTTGTCCATTTAATTCCCATTTTGCTCACAAGCCTGTGCCAGCTGGTGGCCTGACAGAGGAGATATTCAGAGGTGAGGCTAATGTGGAGGTTGTGACCTGAACAGGTATAATACTGAATGTCTTGAGGACAAAAAAAAGATGGAGATAGTCTTTGATACAAAGAAATGTGTTACTTTGCAGCTGAGACCGCTGCGTGGTGATGGTGCCTCTGGTGGTGAGGACAGATGAGGTAGTCTGCTTATTTAATAATTTTTCACAAAAAATTCGATATCTAGAAAGCAGGACCTAGCGGCTCACATGGATGCTTAGAACAAAGATGTATTATAGTCTGCAAGTCCAAATGCAATGATGCACCAAATGGCCTTCTCTCTGTAAAAAGCAAAAAAAAAGGAGAAAACAAATAAAAAAGTAAAATAAAATTTTGATATTGTTGATAGATGTTGCAACTCTGTCACTTCAAGGTATATGTGTGGGAAAAATAGAAGAATTTATGCTT
>JAYRBT010000001.1:98760457-98771098 GCA_036023395.1 Myiotriccus ornatus
ACATTTAACTTGGCTGGATAATGCATTCAGTATGACTTTGGTTCCCTCTGTTTTCACATAAACCTTTAATGCTACTTTTGATATTGTTGATAGATGTTGCAACTCTGTCACTTCAAGGTATATGTGTGGGAAAAATAGAAGAATTTATGCTTTTCATCATTCTAGTCAAGGAGCTATTAGTTTTCTGTAACCTTCAGGGCAGTAGTAGTAGTATTTCAGCATTTCAGATGTCCTTTTTCTTCTGTCTCATGCCATCTAGGATCAGCTTTACGACCTACTATTGTCAATGCAAGTGACTAGGTACTGTTGCTTCTCATGTCCTCCCAAAATGGGTATCCTAAATTTCCTTTCTGAAAAACCTTCATGCTACAAGTAAATATGTTGAAACAGGAGATGTGAAAGGAATGCTTTATACCTGTGGGAACCACTTGACTCCCCTATTTATTTGGGAGTTATGCTCTGTAGTGTTTCCCAGCTGAAACAGGTAGACATTTAGAATGTGTTCCACATTCAGGTGTGCAAATAGTTACTCTGGCAAGAGGAGGAAACCAGGTTTGGCATCATCTAATTACCTGGTGGATTTTGTTTGGTTAGTTTTTAATTGGTCAAAAACACATGAACTACTTGAGCAAGAGGTGTCTGGGAACAGGTGGCTTCTGTATTTTATCATAACGATTCATAGTTTTAATAAAGGTGTCATTGGAGAAAAACAGACACAGAGGTATCTCCTAACACCAAATAAGCATTTTGCTTGCACAGCATTTCCTTCAAAGATCAATTCTTTTAATTCAAAACTAATCACAAGGATATAATTCATAAGTCTATTATATAGACAAGCAAAAATAAAAATGGGCCTTATTTTTGTTTGTGGGATGTTCAGTGGGCAGACATGAGAGTAGGAAGCAGCAGTGTCTTCAGGAGCTGTGACCTCAGGCATTTGATCAGTGGGAAAAGTTATTTGCAGATCTTAAACCTTTGAGCATTCTGCACTCCACGTGTAACTTCTCTGTTAATGAATTTGCCATGATTAGACAATTTCAACTGGCCAGAAGGAAAAAAAATGGGCTACAGTTTCTAGGAAGTTGTTGTTTAATGCTCGTGACTTATGTGGCAGTAGAATTTTCACTACAGTGAAAAGCCCCACATCGGGTTGCAGGGCTGTCAGAGATCTTTCGAGACTAACAAGGAAAATACATAATGACAGATGAATTGAGTAGCTTAGTTTCTTGAAGGAGCTCAATTTCCTTTTCTTGAGAGAAAAGAAATTTTCTCCTGTATTACTGCTAAAGCTAGTATTTGAAATACTTTTGCAGTGTAGCTATTTGGCAGCTTGGTTTGTTCTCATGTTACAAGAATGATGCTAATAATTCCTATTGACTGCTGTGACCTCTGCTGGAGGGAAAAGAGTCCATTTCCTTGAAGCCCTTGTTCTCAGAGCTTGGTAGCATAATCTTTATTTATTTATTACTTGTTTGTTCCCTGCAGCAAATTTCCCTACCTGCCAGGTGGCTGAAGTGATTTGCATACTTTATCATTTATCTCCTGCCATAAATGTAGTTCAAAACCAAATATCTGATGAAATTTTTAACTGAATAGGCTTTCAGTTCTATAAGTGTGTGTGTTGTACGCATCACAGGGCTTAATTGAACTGTGCCTATGAACATCTGTCGTAATGTTGAAGTCCACAGCTACATTTCTGTTTGCCCCTTTGTCTCACAATGCGTTAAGATTGCATTTGTACAACATGTCATGGTTTGAGTGTCGCAGAGATGTGAACATGTAAGTCTGTATTGCATCACCTTTCTGAGTGCGTACACTGAATCTGCAGTCAGATCTTAGTGTGAAGTCTGTTCAGTTCCAACTGCAAACTAAACTCTGTTTAGTTGGAAACCACTGACAGTGAAGCCATTTCAGAAAACCAAATCTTTGGCTTCAGATGGTAAGAATAGCCACTAATTAAATATTTCTCATTCTTCAATGCTGCAAACAGTGGCTTACATTTTGACTTCATAGTTCAGTTTACTAATTAGATTCCTCTTTAAGAAGATGCACGTTCATGTATTGTTGTTTGGGAAACATTAATGGTTTAGGGTTTTATTGTTTGTTGGGTGGGTTTTTTCTTTTTGTTTGGTTTGGGGTTTGTTGTTTTGTTTGTTTGTTTTTACCTGGAGGACTTTTTGCTGTATCTAAAGCAGACCTGTCACGGCTTCAGATCAAAAACTACCTTTGCTATGACCGCTCTGCCCTGGAAAGGTTGTGGTATGGAGCAGCAGTGAGCACACCTGTGCCTTGTTTTTGAAGGGACTCCAAGCAGTACATGGTAGCCCTGTTGAGCTAAACAACCCAAACTTTTTGAGCTCTGACCCAGAAAGCATGACTCAGAGTTACTTTTGCTTGCTAGCTCTCAGCAGCCTAGGAAGAGCTTACTAGAGGCACACATAGGCCCACGTGGTGTTTGTTCTCTGCACATTTGTGGGCAGTGTTGTTGTGTTTTGGTTGTAAAAGCAGCCCCCTCAGATAGGGAAACAGGTCAGCAGAGCGTTAGGTTTTGGGTGCGAGTGGGAGGCTTTCAGGGAGGAGCGTGAGATGGAGTTAGTTGCAGCCTTTGAGTTTCTCTGTGTGCTCCTTTCTTCTGGTGAAATGGCGTCTTTGCGTGCCAGCTGAGCTGCCTGTGGTGAGACAAACACACAAACCAGGTGTTGGAGTCACAGCTGCGACACTGACAGAAGAGAAAAATAGCTGGGAGGGATGAGCAATAGGATCCACGTGAAAAATGTGTGTGTGTGTATGTGCGAGAGAGAATGAGTGAGTTCAGGGTTTGCTGTTTCTGTCATGTCTCTGGGGGCTGGAGTGGCACCAAAAGTCAGTGCAGAATGAAGCATGAGGAGGAGAATCCTTAACAGGAAAGTTCTGAAAAAAGGGAAGGCATCTGCAGGGCATAAAGGAATTTGGGAGGAATAACAAATGAAAAAGTCTAGATAAGCACGTTTTTTTCCCTTCAGTTTAGCCTATGTTCTAGCAAACACCACAGAGGAATCAAAAACTTCTTTATTACAGAAAGGTAAAATCTAAATTATTTTTTGGGCAAAACGAAGATGATTCTGTAAGTGGTGTTAAAAATCTGTCTCTTGCTGTTTGATTATTTAAAGCTGGATATCCTCATCCTGTAGTGTCTTAGACTCTTGCTGTTCAGAGGAGCTATCTCTGCATCTCCATCTTCTCTTGCTCCTCGCCAGGCAGATTTTACCAGGCTTGCTTCTTCCGGTCTAAGCTTTGAGGCTTAGTGAAGAAAAGCATCTTGAACTCTTGGAGACTACCATGACCATGATGTTGCACTTGGGGAAGAATCTACAAACCCAGAGACTGTGGTTCTCATCTCTATTTGTAGACAAGAATTAATTATAAGAAAACTTTTATGCTGTTGAAATTAAAGTTAGAAAAGCAATATCCAAAACTGGAAACGAACACAATAGTAAAAAAACCCCCCAACTAATAGATTTTGAAAAATAGATAAGCCTTAAAAACTTTTCTTCTATAAAACCTTTATCCTTATTCCAGGACATGGTGGTATTTGAAGACAGTGATATTTACATAGTAAAGTGGCAGTTATTTCCTTTTCCTATAAGATTGATTTAATTAATATTTCTATTGTGTGGCAAAAAACGTATGCCTGCCTGCTTGACATCTCCTCATCTCTTCTTAAAAGCTTCTGAAGACCTTGTGACAAAAGGCAGTCTTTTAGAATCATAACTACCACTTATAGATTATAAGATTCATTCTACCATGAACTTCAGTAGAACAGAAGGAATACAATGGTTGTTGAAATTAGAATGTTGATGCTTAAAATACATCACCACCATCACTTCTTTGGGGAGTGGGGCTCTTCCTGTAAGCCTATTTCCAACTTGCATATTGAGACAGCACTCTGTGTAAAGTATTTATTCTTTCATACTCACTGTAGTACTTATTCTTACGTAGAAATCTGAAATGCCACTGCACGGAGGAGTCCTTACAGCATCCATGGGAACAGACTGTGGTAGCGTTTCTGTTGCTAGTGAAACACTGAAATGCTGGTGGATGCAGAAGCAGAAGAATGTGGATCACCCATTCTTAGTGTGATACTAAAATATCTAGATGGCAGCCAGTGTGAGTTTAGTAGTGCCAGCAGTGCAAATTTAAAGCATCTTTTAAGAGCAATTTTTTTTTTTTAATATTATTTGCAGTATTTTATGTTGGTGTGTTGTGATGTTACAGACCCAAGACAAGTGCTGCTCACTTTTCTCCAAACTACACCTCTATTGAAATACTCCTAGAAAGATAGGACAACTTTCTTCTTGGTGGGGAAGAACTGAGTTTCTGCTTAATCACTGCAATATTCCTTAGTTTGTGTTTGAAGAAATATTTCCATAAGTCCCCTCTCACACCAAGCAGTTGCGCTTGACTTCCAAAGACGTTTCTGTACTTCCAGAGTGAAGGGGACAACATTTCTCACATTTAGTTATATAGTTTGCATAGATTGGTTTGTGTTTGGTTTTCTGTTCATTTGTTTTTATTTTTTTTCCCCCCCTGTGTTAGGGGTAGGGTTGGAAAGAATACAGCCTAATTTGCTCTGCTTCACCTGCCAAAAATGTTTCAGTTGAAGCCTTTCCTCTCCAGAGGATGGGGGAAAGGTTAGGGATAAAGCCTGATTGTTTAGTAACTTTCTGCCTATTAATCAGTAGAAGTCAATTCCCTTTTTAAAGAAAACAGCAATAATTTATTTTATCATTTTTACAGTAAGTTCAGTTTCAACTAACCTCACTTGCCACTCTACTCCAGGAAAGTAGGCCTGAAAGATAGATTTGCCTATCCCTTCTTTAAACATCTGTCTTCTGCAATTTAGACAACTAAGTTTAATGCTTACATCTCAAGTGTTACTCTGGCTTTGAGTGAACTGGTAGTGGACCTTCAGCTTCTGGTTAGTTACCATTGCTTAGGGCAGGCAATTTAACCTCTTCCAAAACTGAATGGTGGGTTGCAGTTTGACAATTAGACTTGTGAGGAATAATGTCTTTTATGTCCAGCTTCTGAGGCAATGACAGGCTGGTTTATGTTCTCCCCCTCACCCTATAGCACATTAAATAATGTACTATTGCCTTCCATTCCTTATAAGACTATTTCCTGGCTTCAGCAACAGAAAGGCCTTTTGTACTGACTTTTAAATGAGTGTCTGATTTGTTAGTTTTGTGGCATCTATTAAAACTAAGTTTCAGTCATTGACTAGCAATAATCAAAATGTCAAAAATTGTGACCCTGACCCTTCAGCTCTTAGCTAAGACTTCAGGAAGTATGACATATGTAATAAGGAGTACTGAAGGAAAAGTAATCAGTGATCCTTGGTTTTTATTTATGAGAATGATTGCATAGAGCAACCTGACATGAAACTGTAGGCTTTAATTTCTGTTTTATTAATACTGTTTGGTGTTTTCTTTAAATTATCTAAATCATAGCTGTTGAGGGGGGGAAAATCAATATAATTTGCTTGTATTTCATTAGTTGACTAAATCCCACAAATGCTTATATTAGATTTGTTTCTATTACATTACAGCTAAAATGCAGATCAGTAGATTTGACTAGAGCTTTTTTTATTTTTGTTTTTGTTCTTCATTTTACTATGTTATATCTTGAAGGAAATCCACTTTAAGGATTGTGGAAGATGTTAATTTTCCATATAATGGGCTATCTAACCATTTAGGCTTGGTAGTGGGTAGTATTAAATACTTTTTAAAAATATTTCTAATATGGGGAAAATATGCTATATTCTTTAAAGCTACATTTTCAACTTTATGGTAGCAAATTTGCAATAACTTTTTAATGGTGTTGAGCCATTTATATTTTCTGTTGATGGAACTGAGTAATAGATAAAACTGTCCAACAGTAAGACTTGGAATTTTAGCACCTGCTTCATCTTCTGTGTTTAGGCATAAAACAAATTCTGATTCCTTTTATAGCAGCATACTGGAACAAGGGGGTTAGAGAAAATCATGTGCTATGGAGACATCCTGTATCTTTCCTCCATCATGTAGAAACAAGAAGAGCATATTCTGACTGTATGGTCTCAATAGTGCAAACCAGGAATGGAGAAGGAAATCAAATGATATTCATGTTCGATGGATAAAATAAATACATGAAATGGAAACCAGGATTTGGAAACCGGGTTTGCTGATATGGAGGACATATGCATGTGTAGGGGTGACTTCTTAGCCTGGTTTCCAAAGAAAAAAAAAAAAAAAGCTTATATAACTTTGCTGCCTGTTTCTGTTCCTGTCACACATTTTAACTCGCTGTCGACTGTGTTTCAAGCTGGCCAGATGGGTGGTGATCTCAGTGGTCCTAAAATAGTCTACCACAGCCTTTAGCCAAGAGGACCTATGATCCCTTCCCCAGCACTTGTCTTTGACCCACTCGGGAAGCAGAGGGGCAGTAGGCGCTTGCCTGTGGCCCCAGGCAGCTGCCATGTGGCTGGCCAGCCGGTGCCCATGCGGGGCTGGATTAGCCCCAGGTTGCAGTGCTTGCTCTCTCTCTCTTTCTCTCTCTCTCTCATTCCCAGCTATCAGATCAAATTAACCTTGCTAGGTGACCCCTACCAGTTTTTAAGTTTTGGACTGGGGGGAGGTTGGCAGATGCACACGCAGAAGGTTCTGTCCCTGTTTGTGGCCCTTTGCCTGGGTTTCATCAGCAGAGGAATATGGATGATCTCTGCTAGTGGGGACACCTCGCATCACTGATTCAGACCTATCCTATGAAGATGCCATGACGAGCTTTACTGGTTTGTGACTTCACCCCGCATGGGACAGGGCCTGTTGTTTGCCAGCCAGATTGGTCATCTGGGGAGGGCTGCTGCTTGACTGGAGCCTGGATCCGTGGTGCTGCAGAGAGGCTGCCACAGCTTATCTGGCTTTCTGACTGCTTCCTTGGCAGCTCATCTAGACAGCCATCAGTGAAGCAGCCAGGAAAAGCTTTCAGCAGATTGAAGGTGACTGTGGGCCTCTGGGGCCAGAGGTAAGAAGGACAGGTGTCTGAGTGGCAGGCTTCTCAGTCTTCCCATGTAAAGTTTGATTTTATTGTGAAAACTTACTGAGAGCTCAGGAAAAAAAAGTCCTATTGTCCAAGAAGACTGGGGACATTTAAATAAGACCCATTTGACAAGTAAATGTTTTGGGAACTTAAACTCAGAAGGGTGGCATGCAAAAGGTGGAGCATGCTAAACCAAGGACGGGTAACAGAGGGGGAGTACAAAATCATAGCTTGGTCGCATAGGAATGCAATCAAGAAGAAAAGAATATTAAGACCAGTTAGAGCCAAAACTAGCTAAAATAATAAGAGATTCTTAAAGTAGACTGATAGCAAGAGAAAGTCTGGGAAATAGAAAAGACAAGCTAGTATATGATGATACAGAAAAATAAAAGCACTAAATGTTTAAAGTAAAAACCTGTTGCCCTACCTCTCTATATGACAGCATTTTTTGAGAGGCACAGCCAATATCTAGAGAACAAAATTAGTGGCCACTTGTAGAAGCTATGTCCAGAAGAGTGGGACTGGATGGGAGATGCTGAGGGTACTGAAAGAGTTGGGAGATGTGAGACCACTACAAAAAGCCTGCAACTGGGGGAGGTCTCCAGTGAAAAAGGTTGATGTTTGATCCATCTTTAAGAAAGACAAGAAGGAGCATCTGGTAACTATGGGCCACTCAGCTTCATCTCATGGCCTGGAAAGATCATAGAGTTTATTCTCATTTCCAAACACATGAAGAACAAGAAGATAACCAGAATCAGTCAGTATGGATTTAGCAAGGGCAAATGACTTGCTTACTGCTGCTTTGGCTCAAATGAGTTGCTGTAGGGGTGAGGGCAAGCAACAGATCCCTTGAATTCAGTAAAGCTTTTGTCACTGTCTTCCATAGGTGTTTCATTTGGAAGCTGAAGTAGTATGGGCTAGGCAAGTGGAATTTTAGACGGGTTGAAAATTAGGTGCTGAAAGGTTCATGTTGTTTTACATCCAGTTGTCATGAAGGTCATGAATCAAGAGGCACTTCGTGCATATTTGCAGATATGCTAAATCACATTGTTTGATATTCTAGATGGTAAAGCTTCAATGCAGAGAGAACACCTGGTGCAAATGAAACCCGTTATGTTGAATTGAGTGAGAACCTTAAATGTGCTGTCACTGCAAATAAGGTGAATAAGGCACTGGGTTGCACTAGTAGCAGCACCTCGAGGATAGTTTTTATCCCCTCTATTTAGTATCTGTGAGGCTGTCTGGAATAATCCATTTGGTTTTGGAAGCACTGAACTTCAAGAAGTAGGTGGAAGGGTTGAAGAAAGACCATTCAGAGGTCTAGCAACAGGTGAGGGACTTAAGTAATGTGGGTGTCAGGGAGAAGCTGACAGAGTTGAGCTTGCATAGTCTAGAAAAGAGGAATGAGAAGAGCAGTCCAGTAGCATCCTAAAACTTCCTTAAGGGCATTTACAAGGATCTTAAAGCTGATTTCTGGTCAGTAGTGACAGATGGCAAGAAGAGAGATGTAATGGCACAAATTTTAACTTGGATTTGAACAGTAGGGAGGAACTCTTTTCTGCAGGGACAAAGCAGCCCTGGAAGAGTTTGCCCATGAAAGTGGTTTAATTTCTGTCCTCAGAGGAATTTGGAACTCGTTTGGACAGAGCGGTGGCTGACTTCATCTGCTGTTAGCAAGTTTCCCCCTGGGTAGAAGTTTGTCCCAGCCGGCACTTTGGTTCTGTGAAGTCTCAGAGACACAGGGGATGTGGAGGCAATTTGGTTCAACTATGATGCAAAAAGCTGCAGGAAACCAATCTTCATGCAGCAGAATTTTTTCATGGACCACTTCATGATTTTTTTTTTTGTTTTTGGTGTCATCATCCCATATTTCACAGATGACTGGGAAAAGAACTTCACTCTGGGCCTTTTAAAATTATGTACGAATGGATGGTTACTCTGTTGGTACCAATATGCATCCCCTATAGGAATGTTGTTTTGGCCTTAGGAAACTGGGCTTTGGGTATGGAACTCTAGTCACTGTTACCACTTAAACTGAAATAAAGTAGCTCAGTATTTTCACATCTAAGCTGTAATTTTAAAAGTTTACATTCACTATTTAATTGGAGACGTGGATAGTTTTAACCCAGGTAGTTTGAAAAACTGAGTGTTGGCCATGTGTTCTGAGTTAATCTCTTCTCTTCCGTCAGTGTTGATTTAGATGAGGCTCCAAAGCCCTGAAAGAGTGCCCCATTTGATAAGTACTGTCCGTATTTGGGGAACTTGTTGAAAGCATATGTAATTCCAAGGTTGACTGCCTCTCACTGTACTACTGCTTTGTCTCACGGTCTGCTGCAGAGAGCATTTTGGGTTCAACTGAATGATGGTCAATAGTGGTATTTTTATATACTTTATCTTTGGGAGACTAAGGTGACAGTCTAAAAGTCTCTATCGTTGTTTTGTCCTCATTCATGTTTTGGATCTGTCTGCACAGAGCGCTCTGTGTGTGTGTGCTTGCAATCAAATTTTTAGTGCCCTGCTTATTTTTCTTTCTAACTCTTCATACCTTTATAAAAAGTAGTCTTTGTGCACAAGAAATGATTGTGTGTATGCCAGTACAATGTGAGATTGTATAAAGGAAATTTTCCCTGTAAAAGATTAAACAAATTGCAGAGCTTCCTATCAGTTTAGCAGACTTCTTGTTTAATCTCATCATGATGCATGAAGATTGTTTACTGCGGTAGCTTTTATTAGTAGTTATGCAAATTTTATGTTAAATCCCATCAGTAATAATCAAGGTTTTATTAGCTAGGCAGTTACATTGCTTGGAATTTTCTGAAGCCATGTTTAATAGCTGGGGAGGGAGGAGTGTCTAAAATACTCATTGTAAGGTATGCCTAAACTGTAGCTGCACCTTTTAAAATACCACTGAATTAGTTAGCTTGGTTGACAGTAATAATGCAGTTGATTCAAAGTCGTATGCTGGTACCATTTATTGGTTATTGTTACTGTAGGGGCTACACAAGTACTACATAAGGAGTACATAAGTGATGTAGCAAGAAGCCTGATGTGCAGGGATGTGGTAGGCAGGTTGTATGAGCTCTGCATGTGTAGTTCATGCTCCTGCACTGGAAGCTGTGGTAAGTATGCACTGACCAGGTGCACTGTGTATCTCCATAATTAACTTGGGGACGTGGAGAAAGTTTTTTTCTCTTGGTCTTTGCTTCCAGAATGCTCAAGGGAAAGGTGAAATACAGGCATATGTCATTCACAGCTGGTTTTGCTGTATCAGCCATCCTTGCACCATGAGACCAAAGCTGTGCCTGTCTGGGGTATGCTTCTATCTTAGGTGTATCTGTATGAAGTGCAATTACCCTTTTGAATGCAGGACTGATATTCCTAAAATGGACTCAGGATCTGACCTGAAAGTTAACTAGAAATTATCATCATGGCTAGGCTTTGCAAACAAAGATTTGAGAAGGGCTCTACTCACGCTTGCTGCAAGCGTGCTGATGGCTAAAACGGCCAATGTGAGATAGACAAGTCCAGTTGCAGAAGGCACAGCAGATATCCCCAGGAGATATCGACGAGACGCGATTCTTTCTG
>JAYRBT010000001.1:98771198-98792376 GCA_036023395.1 Myiotriccus ornatus
CAGATCCGTATAAAAGGGTAGACAGTACAATGGCTCTGTAAACGCTGATCTTTGTACTTCTCTTCAGGTGTTTGTTTTGCCACACTCTTTTATGGAGTTTATGGAAAGCTCTGTACGCCTTTGCTAACCTGTTGTCTATTTCTGCATCAGTCTTACCGTCCAAGGAGATGATGATCTCCTCGGACTAGAAATTATAAATCTATGGTTTTAGGTATATTATTGGTGCATGATGTCTGAAGTCCAGAACAGCTGCAAAATTTGATGTTTAAAATTATCTCTCTTTATTTTTTGAGCTGTATGCCTACCTAATGGGAGAATTTTTAATGCAGACATGGAAGCTAAGACTGCATGTTGCTAATATTCTTGATTACTCTGCTTCTGTGACGAAGAAGACTAATGTCTTACTCACTTCTGTGACCAAAGACAGCTAATACCTATTTCAGTAGTGATTTGTATAATTTTGGTGTAATGTCTTTATGAATCAACTTATTTTGCAAAGCTAAAAATTGTCAGATAACACTGTTTCTGATTTGCAATGGCTTCTTTTTAATCGATGTGCTTGTTTTTGTGGAAGCTGAAGGAGAGCACTGTCAAGTTTGAAAATTAGCGGTATCAACGGTCTGCAGAAGCCCTTCTGAAAATCTGTTGTTTTTGGTTTTTTTTCCAATTGTTTATATTTCAGATATAAATCAAAACTAAAACATTGTGTCATCTAATATCAAACCCAAACTGATTATCTAAACAATTGTCTGTTGAATATTGTTGCATAAACTATTTGTAAAATTGATTCACACATAGCAATGGTTCCTACAACAACCTGTAAGGAAGTTATGTTAAGAGACGTTATGCTTGATGACTATCTGGATTGAGGAAAGAAAAGATGTAATTTGATTTTAAGCTTAATTTTCTGTGTAAAAATCCTCCTGAAAGATAAGTTGGTTTTTCTTTTCCTCTTCAATTTAACCATCCTATTCTAAGTCATAAATAAGACACAGTAAATGTTATAAATGTCTAAGTCACTAAGGATCTTAAATGTTATTGGCTTTGGCAAGAAATTTAATACGTGCTCTTCTGCTACAGTAAGTTGTTTGTCTATTGGTGTATGATGATTTTACTTGTGTAACATGAAATTGCGTTACTTCTGTGAACCTGTGATCAGTGCTTTAGCTTCAGATGGATGTGGCTGCTTTCAGTATTCACAAAGAAAAATCATGGGATTACTGTGAGTTTGAGATTAATGATTTCAAATATCCAGATTTGCAGATGAATAATTTGGAATGGTGTAGTCCATCTTGTTTTCATGTTCTGGTTGTATTTTGCATTTTTTAAGCAACATACCAGTTTCAGCATTTTTCTTGGGTAGTTATTTGATGTTATAGTCTTATAAACATATAACAAATCTACATAATATTAATAATTAAGTGCTCACTTAGTGAGATCTTTATGCATAACATCAGCTTTTGCAGCTCTCATGGTTTATTATCCTCAGGTTTAGTTGCACGTCTCAGAAGGTTCAGAGGATTGGCAGCACTGTACAGCCAGAGTGCGCAGAGTATCCTTTTGTTTTCACTTGTGCTTGTTATCTTGCCTGGCATTGTACCTAAGTGCCTGCCAAGGAAAATTAGCTGTAGTGAAGTCCATAGTAGCAACTGACTTTCAACCTTCTCCTACTCTTACAATGACTTTTATTTTGATGAATATTCTCGTAATTTTAAACATAAATATCATATCAATTTGAAAACAGAGAAGTGTAGAAGATGGTCACTGCATACAGTAAAATTTGTGAAGTTCAGACTTTGCTATACCAAACACTGGAGTAGGACTGCCTGTTCTCTGCAAAAGGAATGATGAATTTCAGCAAATACAGAATTACTTTCTAATTTTATTCCTGCCCACAGAAGGGTTTGGAACTGGATGTTCTTTAAGGTCCTTCCCAACCCAAACCATTTTATGATTCTGTGAGTTTCCTTAGTTCATGTCCTTTTTCAGATGTGTTCCCACGTTTGAAACCGGAGTCTGAACTCTGACTCATTTTACTGGGTAGAGAATGATCGTCATCCTGGGGGTGCCTTTTGGCTTTATTTTCCCAGTTTTTACTGAATGAAGAGCAGAGCTGTAAGAAGCAACAAGAAGTCTTTGAAAACAACTCAGACAAGATCCAGAGGATAAGAATGCTGAGATGGAAACAATAGTTTTTAAGCACACCAGAGGAGCTGGGTTGCTTCATGATGACTTCTACAAGCCAGCAATATAAAAATGTATATTCATACTTCCCTGTCTCCTCCATGGGTTACAAACATCACTGTTATCTGAGTCAGCAGTTGTTACTAATGCTGCCTAATATATTTTTACACTGTGCAGGTATGCAGAAATTCATACATTGATGTAGCTTGTAAGTCTAAGAGTAGGACTTGATGATCCTTGTGGGTGCCTTCTGACTGAGAATATTCTGTGATTCTGTAGTAAATAAATAGTTTAAAATACATTTTAAACTGTTTAGGAAATAGTTTTTCCCCCCATAGAGCAAGGTGAAGGAGGTATTTGTTTTGTCTTGTCTGGTCTAGTTCAGATATTTTAGGTATTTTACCTTTCCTTCATTATTCTGTGCGAGCATGGAAATAAACTAATTATTTCAGTGAGCTAATTCTAACTGAATCCTGTGATGCAGAACAGCATGTGAAATTGCTTGTGCCCTTCTATTACTCAGGCCTACGAGAGAAAAGGGAAAAAAAAGAGCACATATATCATGGATTATATTTTGCTTCAGGCATTCTCTGACCTACTGTATTATGATTTGGCAGTTACATAAAAAAATTAAAAGCTATTTGGGTTCTTACCAAATACATTTCATAAAAATAGAAAATACAAGTAATTCAGACTGTAGAATGGCTTTAGATGGATTATTATTCTGAAGATTTTAATAGACCAATAAGAACCTAATCTAATTGCGTGTTGAAATGAAGTTAAATATTTTCCAAATAGATTAGAGAAAGGGAATTGCATTTTGGCAGTGTGGTACAACACCCTTCTCTCTCATTGAGCACATACATTTAAAAACTATAATTTTGACTATATAAACATGTCCCAAAGGAAATAAATATAACAAAATGATGATGATATCCATGTTGCCCACTTAACAAAAGGATCATTGACCACCATGTAATGTCTTATCAGTGTAGCCCTGAGAGCCAGTTATCTCTTTGTTTCCCAGTTACAGTCTCTGCAAGACATCTGATTGGGTCAAGGCAAGTCCTGATCAAGTTGAAAGAGGGCCTAACTGTAACAAGGGCTCAGGGGTGCATTTGGGACAGTTGCATGAACACTGGCTGGTTTCTGTGAGCTCACAGTGTGAGGCTGGAGTCAGTAAGGAAAGTGATCCCAAAGCTCCTTTTGTAGTTGATGGAGCCTCCAAAGCAATGTGATGCCTGTGAAGCAGACCTCAAAGGACAGAGAACTGCAAGAGCTGTCAGGGATTAGTCCCATCATCCCTTCAGACCCTAAATGAAGAGGACTGGAAGCAGCAATTCAGGTCAGAGCTTTTTGGTGACAAGATACATCTTAGATATAGCATCTGAATTGCAGATGGGTGTGATCATCTTGATCTTGTCACTTTTGGCAATTTTAGATCAGTACCTGAAGCCCACACTTCTTACCTTGGTGGGGGAAGACAGTCTGGCCACCCTTGGTGGCCATTCTGCATGTATCTATTTAAATCTATTATTTAAATATACTATTTGTATTAGATAGTGAACTCTACAACTAAAAAGGGATGAAATGAGATGCTCTAAGGTAGAATGCAGAATTAGATGCTTTACAGCCATCAAGTATATTTCCCTTTCCATATCTCTTTAGGTATAATCATAAAATAAACATCCATGCCCATCAAGAACTGAGTTCGCCAAGATTTTATTTTAAATAGGGAAAAAACCTAAGCTTTTCTCCCATCTGAGTGCAAGTACATGCTAGTACAGGGCTGGGGGAGGAACTACGGAAAGAGTGAGTGCAGTGTTCCCCCTGCTTTCGTATAACACTCTCCTGATCCACTTCCTTCTGATTTAATTTTGTGATATTACACTTTGGATAGCATGTTGTAGTTTACACAGTGGGAATAAAAACTTGTTTTGTTCTGTGGCTGAATAGGCCTAAGGGTGTGCTTTGACAAGGTGCTGAGAAGAGCTGATCCTCGTACAGTGGGGTGCAGGTACGGTCTCCTCCCCCAGCAGTGGAGCTTGTTCGGTACTTTCATGCTCATCACTGGCTAAGCACCCAAAGTGCCATCAACACCACAGGACTTTTGATGAATGAATTTATGAACTCCTCTGATATCCATATTCCAAAGGTGCCATGAAAAGAACTGCTGAAACGGAGTGTATGCATTTCAGGCAGGGAGATGAGAGAGCAGGAAGGGCAATTGGAATAGTTCTTTTCAGGTGCCCAAATTTTGCTTTAAAAACCTGGTGATTTAAAAGATCTGCAACCCTGATGGATAGGTTAAATGCACTGTATTACCACGCTCTTTAAACACTAAGATAAGAAATAACCTGTCCTCTATGCTTTATGCATACTTTTTCAAAATACTGCTTGGAGAGAAACTTGTTTTTCTGAAAATTCACTTTTTGTTGTCATTTGTTTTTCTTACCTCTATCTTGCAAAATAAAATGGGATCAAAACCACAATTAACTTTCTTTTAATTTTTTTCTTTTTCCATTTTAGCTTTTGGCTATTAAAATGACAACTGTAGCCAACTAGAGAAAAAAAAAGGAAAATGGTGGGGGAGAAAAAAAAGGAAACCATTATTTGTTTTATGTGACCAGAGGAAAAATACAACTTTCTAATTTTTAGTAGTTAACTGAAAGCTTTTCTGAAAGCTGCTTGTGTAGGATCTACCTTTTTCTTTAAAGTTACAAAAAATTAAGAGATGAGAGAATGATATGGAAGATTCAAAGAGGACCTTCCAGACTGCGATTTTGTGCCTTCATCTGAATTTTTAGTTATGTATTTGTAAGTTTTATATTGCTAAGAGGTTTTTATGTTTGTTTCAATTAGGCCCTTTCTAAAAAGCTAGTAAAATAGATGAACTTTTCTGTGTTAATAATATTTTTGGGAGGGTACCTTTCTGTATGTGAGTTGTATAGGGAAAGCGTTGTTGATGTCACCATGAAAGTACATTTTATCATCAATCTACAAAAATTAAGAAGTCCTTTAACTTTACTGTGCTTTATTGATAGTCTATTGCTTCTATTCAGCATATACCAAAGGTATTGCAACAGGTGTATTAATGTAGCGAAATTATTTTATTAATACTAATTTTAAAAAATGTTTTCATACAAAGTGTCAGTGACTGTCATTAGTCCTAGTATTGAGATACTCAAGTGTCTGTATTACATATTAGTCCATTTTCATGTTTTGATTTACCTCTACAGAAGAATTAATAATTAAATCTAATACATTTTAATAAGTAATAAGGAGTCAGAGTATATCAGTGTAGAAAAAAATACATCTTTTGTGGTTTCAGTTTTCTTAAAGAAATAAGATACCACAGTTAGCCTGCTGGCACTTCAATTTTGTGTTGTCAAAACTGCTTTTATTCTTTTCCCACACCTTCATGAAGAACAAGCTCGTTTTGCCAAAATTTAAATTGTGTGTTTAAAAGTTCAGTTTGGGCTAGGTCTTTATTTGTTTTAATGGTGCGTATCATCTTTGACATTACTTGTGTTAGAAATTTGTTTCCTCCCTACTGCTGCAGGTAGTGCAAGAACTGCTTTAAAGGGCAGTTCTCTGTCTCCTGCCCAGCGTGTGTGCTGGTAGGAAACCTCCTACGTGCACTACTCCATGCAGTAGTTTCTAGTTCAGCACGCAGCTGCTAGCCCCTTGCTGACTCCATTTTCTTTCCCAATTCAGAAATACACATTTAAGTCCATTTTTAGTAGGGCTCTCAGTGATGACAAGATGGGTGCTCTGCCGTAGGAGGGGCGCTGAGGAGGCTCGAAGGAAGGACTTTGGATACAGCCACAGCATGTGAAACTGAAACTGGCAAGTGGCTGATGAACTCTCTTGCTCTCCAGTGTTCAGCTTATTGGAAAGAGGGTTTGGGGAGGTATTTTCTTTGAAGAGGGATAGAGAGGGAAAACTCTGACTATGAGATTAAGGTTGATATTTTTTCTCGATCTCTTCTGACAAATGTTTTGGCTGTCACCGTGGCCAAGTATTTAGCAGAATTTCTGACTGCAGATCCAAGAAACATCTTGCAAAAAATCCACTGAGATATTTTAAAATTCTAAGATATTTTTAAAATTCTCTGGGGTTGGGGAATAAAGCAACGGAAGTTCCCAGATACAGACAAAAGATTCAGTTAATTCTACGCTGAATCCATCATGAATGCAGAAATAAAAGAAAGCAAATATATTCATATTCATATGGAACTGGAAATGGTGTGGGATGAGCAGCTTTCTATTTTCTATGTAGTTTATCTTCTTTTTACATTTCATGGAAAAAAGTTCCCCAGCACCTAACTGAGGCCAAGTAGGACTTCAGATATTCTGTTAAGTTCATCATTAACTTATACACCAGTGCAGATGTGTACAGAGGTGTATTGTATACCCACAGTAGTGCAGAAATGGGCTGTAGATTCCTACATCTTATTAAATATGTATTAATCATAAATACTGAGATTTTTACTTCTAAATGAAAGTAGTGAAACCCATTATTACCTAAACTATATACAAAAGTAAACCCACTTTTTTTTTTCATCAACAAATTGCTGTATTAATTAAGAGTATTCCATTTGGCCATTAGTATTCCTTCAGTACTCCAAAACTGACTAACTGAAGAAGAAATGCTGGCCCCTAAAAGATATGTGATGTATCTCATGAACTTTGGCACTTACCGCTTCAAAGGTGCAGCCATATGTTATAAAAAGGAAAAGTTAATGCATTTAGACATGCTTGATTGCTGCTTTTGTTCAACATACACGAGTATAGAAAAAGAAAAAAGCTTGTATTTGTGACTATTTTAGAGGTTTTCTACTTTAAAACGACCTGTTAAAAGTTTTTGATATGACAAACTGATGACAATCAATCAAATGCAAACTTGTCCCATCTCATTGGAAAAACACCTTTTTATATTCTTATAAAGTAAAAGAAGAAAAAAAATAATAAAAAAAAGAAAGCCCTAAATAGAAAGCCAACCAAATGCAAGAACTCTGTATAAACCAAATGTGTAGGTATTTTCCAATTAGTAAAGTTTTTTTTATAAATTTAGGTTAATGAACAAATGCAAGAAAAATAATGAATCCCAAAATGACCAGTTGGCTCAGTTGTTGGAGAGCAGTGATAATTCTAAAATTATGTGCCAGTCATCTTACTTTCTGACATTTACATTGTTTTCCTTTTGGAGCATGAAAATTCAGTGTTTTCCTTTAACTTTCCTTTAAGAAGGTGGAGAGGACTAATGTTGAGGGCTGGCATGCTTGAGAGAGCTGCTGAGCTGTTGTGAAGCAGCAATCAGTCTTGCATATTGCAATATCTAAGTGGGCAATGGTGATTAATGTTCAGTGGGATGCTGTGTGCTATAGAAATGATGCCTCTTCCATTCAATCTGTATGCAGACAGAGTCGTGCAAAAGCTGTAAGAAAATCAGGACAATTTGCTTTGGCACAGCCTTGTTAGCACCAAGCTTTCCTGCCCGCAAGTTGTGTGCTGCTGATGTGTGTGGGTGGGTTTTGTTTGTTTGTTTTGTTTTGTTTTGTATTTTTGGTTGTTTGGACCCTTGATTTGCTCTTCTCTTTGCTGGAAAGCAGCTGATACTGTGAAAACGTAATTTTGGTGTTTTTTTTTTTTGGTTTGTTTGGTACATTGTGTGTGTGGATGTTGAGTCTAGAGTGGAGAGAGCTAGAAAACTGCTGCTGTGTGGGTTAATTCATAAGCGAAATGTAACTTGGTCACATTCAGTGTTGACTCATTTGAAAGGAGGGAAGGCTAGACTGTATGAATGGTCTATTGTTATAGCTTTTCTGTTTGTTTTTTTTTTTTTTTAAAGACACCTGTGTGCACCTGCTGCTCTCCAGTATAAAGGGTAACAGTCTCAAGTACATATGCAATCTGTCTAAAGTGCTTTAATGCACACATGTATCTGGAGGAATTAGCTGAATGGGGACACAAATGGAAAATCAAGTTTTTAGGAGAAATTTTTGGCCCCCAAAAAGCAGATTTTATGACGTTTTATTTTGTTGAATATTGGAGTTGCTTTCTGTGAAGAACTGAAAAAGCTAAGGGGTCAGCTGTGGAAGGAGCCAGGGGAAGCTCAAGAACTTTTGCTTCGAACTATCAGTGTTTGAAATCATCCCCCTAACAGTGAACGTGGAACATAATGAACTGAAAACTGGCTAACTACTGTTTTTGAAAATAGTAACAAAAAGACAGTGTTGGGGAGGAGGGAGTGGTGTGTCCCAAGAAGTACACTGCTAGGTAGTCTTGGCTGAGGGAGCTTGTTAGCACTGGTGTTGCAGAACATGAAGTCCCAGATGTGAATCGATCAGCTGTCCTCTGTGCCGTCTGTGGCAGGCTGTTGTACCCGGGTGCCCTTGGTGTCTCAGCACTCTGATTGCAATCAGGCGCGTGCTTCTGCACAGCAGACACAACTACCCCCATTTTGGAATGAAGCATGTTGAACACTCTTATTTCTTCCACTATATGAAGCCCAAGGGGACCTGTAGACCGTGTACTTTGGTCTGCTTGCTGCAGGCTGTTTAAACAGGCTGTTCCCTGACTGTGTCCCGTGATGTGTGTAACTGAGACCTGCCTCTTTCAGAAGAATGTATGTCCTCCACATCCTTGAGAGATGCCACAGTTCTTTTGCTGCTTTTACTCCTGTATTATAGATGAATGTGAATACCTTCTTTCCTTCCTTTATGTGAATTTTTCTGGCTTCAGTGTCAACTTCTGGCTCTTGTTGTCTCATGCTGTGAGATACAAGAGCCTTTCCAGACCTTCTCTTACTTCTTTGCATTTGAGTCACATGCTTCTGCCTATTGTTGATGAATGCAGTTACAATGTGTAAGTCTCATGGACCAACTCCATCTCTCTTTTTGCTGGATATTGTTTGTGGCTGTTGTGGTTTTGCTCTGGGTCAATTTGCTCTCACCTCCCACACAATTACTTTAAGTTGAGAGAAGGTTTATGCAGACAAAAGAGACTTGATTTGGGAAAATAATATGAACATTTATTATTAGCAAAATAAAATTAAAGAACTACATCTATAATAATTCTACTCAAGTAAAAGTACTATGTATTTATAGAAATACCTCTCCCCCCTTTTATCAGTCCAAGGAGGAGAAGCAGTCTCTTTCTCCATTCTTGGAGCTCTATGTTTTTTCAAATAACTCTGCAGCACTTTAAAGCTCTTCTTTTGTTATCTCAGGATGACAACTTTGATTTGTTGTAGCTGGAACTCTTTCTCTTTCTCTCTTGCTCTGTGTTGGCTTCCAGGGCTGGGCCTACCCGCCTCCTGGGCTAAGACCAGAGGCTGGGGGTTACCCAGGCCCTGAAGGTTTTTTCTTCCATGGGCTTGCAAGGGGACACTTGCCTACCATGGATCTTCTTCCATGGGGTTACAGGGGATAATGGCTTTTGAGTCCACCCCTGTTTCCTGTGGAGGTCCCTCCCCACGTGAGAACAGTCTTTGATAGACCTCTCCGGCATGGGTCTAGCATGGATCCCTTGCTCGGATGCCAAGCTTACCCGAGCCGTTCTCACTCCGGCATAAGCCTCGTCCCTCTCAGGGTCATAAATCTTCAGCAGCAACATGGATCCCACACATGGATCCCAACATCCCACCTGAGCAATTCTTGCTCCATCGTAGGTTCTCTAAAGGGTCACGACTCTTCAACAGGACTCTGCCTCACTTCAGGTCTTTCATAAAGTCTCGGCTTCCTCGTGCACTAACTTACTCTAGTGTAGGCTCCTCCATGAGCAGCATGGAGGCCTCCTCACCCCAACAATCTTCCAAAGGTAGCAGGGATTTATTTTTCAGTCTTTTCCCTGCTGAAGGGAGAGAGGGAGTGAGAGAGGGGAAAGAAGCAGCTCCCCCACCTTTGAACTTCTCTCTCCTCCTGCTGCCAGCTTTGGCCTTGAATACTTCATTATCTCTCTGCCGGAATTCTTCTGCAGCGGTTTCTGTCCAAGCAGTCAGTTCTCTGAAGTTTTTTTTCTCTACTCTGTTATAAGAGAGAAGAGGGGCTTCAGTGTCACACCTGTCCCCGGCCCAAGGCCGGAGAGAAGGGAGCCTGGCCCCCACCTGGGACCTGCTGCCTCTCCTACACGGCTACTTAATTTCAACTGCTACTAATTTTTACTGCGCAACAGCCTTCTCTTCCGTTTTCTTAAATATGTAATTAACAAAGGCGTGACTAAATTTTGATTAGCTTTTTGTCTGGAAATCCACTTGGACAAAACATTCCTCAGCCCCAGGGGCTGGCTGGTGGGCAAAACCATGACAGTGGCTCTCTGATGCGTCCACTGGAATATGGAGACACAAGCTAAACAGCACATTTCAGCGTCGATCTCAGCTATTCTTTCTGCAACTTTGGGGTCACTCTTCTCTATCGGTGCACTTGGGCCTTACAGTCGATGCTTGTGGGCTCCTTTTGAGAGGATGCTCCGGTGGAGCTCCTGTGCTGCTGCTACTGCCCACAGAACGCTTTTTTTCCAGAACTGTCATGTCTGTCAGACTTGAATTCACCATCTCCAGATGCATTAGCTTGTGTATATAACTTAATATTTCAGTCAACTGTTTCAAAATAGTAGTCAGCAGGATGAGGAAAGTGTTTCTGTCTCTCCACTCTGCTCCACTGTGTCCAGCTCTGGGGTCCTCAGCACAGGAAAGACATGGACCTGTTGGAGCAAGTCAAGACGAGGGCCATGAAGATGATCAGAGGCTGGAGCTCCTCTCCTATGAGGAGTGTTTGAGAGAGTTGGGGTTGTTCATCGTAAAGAAGGCTTGGGGTTGACCTTATAGCAGTCTTCCAGTACATAACAGGGCCTACAAGAAAGCTGGAGAGGGACTTTTTACAAAGGTATGTAGCAATAGGGTGAGGGGAAATGGCTTTAAACTGGGGTAGGGTAGATCTAAAGTAGTAATAAGGAAGAAATTCTTTACAGTGAGTGCAGAGGCACTGGAACAGGTTGCTCAGGGAAGTTGCTGACTCCCCATCCCTGGAAGTGTTCAAGGCAAGTTGGATGGGTCTTTGAGCAACCTGGTCTAATGGAAGGTGTCCCAGTGGGGTTGGATTTAGGTGATCTTTAAGGTCCGTTCCAACTCAAGCCATTCTGTGATTCTATGAGTATGATAATCTTCGTTTGAGTGGCCAAAATCACTAAGCAACATGGATTTGTTCTGCCTTGACATTCTCATTTTTGCTACTCCGTCCATTGCTTTCTCATCCAAAAATTCACATCAGACCTTTGTACCCTTAGACCTGTGAGATACCTGTGCTTGAAATGCATTATGTTATAACCCAGGAGTTGAAACTTTTATTTTTCAGTTCCATGGAACCCAATCAGTGCTTATGAGTGAGATGGTAGTTCAGTGATTAATTCACCTTTATTTTTTATAGTGAATTCCTAAGTGAAACCAACCTAGAGACCACTACCTTTTGGTAAAGAAGTGGTTATTTTTCTGCTGAAATTTAATTCTCTTCTTGTATGCACACACCTACACATGCACACTTAAAGTTTTTTACAGATCCCAAGGGTAAGTTTTAGTCAGAATTTTCAAAGTTTTGACATTTATTATTTTTGTAAACAAAAAAACCTCATGCTATCATAAAAATGAAGGTTTTCCAAAATAACATAACATTTTGTCTGGAAGGCTTATGAAAATGAAAACGACCTCCAGGCTTATGTAATAGGAACAATATAATTAAAAATAAATGAGCCTATTCTTTTTTTATTGGTTCAGCACAGTATATTTTTAGTTTTCTGTATTTCTTCTAAATACTTCACTGTTTCTCTCTGTAGAAAATGTCAACAACACTCTAATTAATTGTTCTACTGTGTAAAGAAGAGTAGGCTTTTTATATATGAGCCACACAAAACTGCTACTATATATTTACAGAAAATCAATGAGAAAAATCTAGCTGGAATATTGTCACTTCCCAAAGGTAGTAAAATTTCATTTTAACCAATCAAAGTGTCAACTTGATGAATGTATGTAAGACTACTTATATCAAACTGCAGAGTTCATTATAGTAATATAAATTAGAGGGTAATCATTATGTTAATTACATGATGCCTAATAAAATGTTTGACAAACATTTTCCGTTTTTTTTAAAAGAATAGCCAGTATAATTTGGCCTTATTTGAAGAAGTGATGACTTCCAGTACCTCCTAGCTTTTAGAATTATACTTACCTGTTCAGTGTTCTCTAAAGAGCACTTGAGAGGCTCAGCTCAAGCATTTGCCATTTCTGTGCCATCATCTCCTTTCCAGTAGATGAAAATCTTAATCCCTTCTAGATACTTCTCTCTAAAGTACACTCATATTGTCACTCTAGCTGCTTTGTCTTTTCCTGGCTTAAAATATTTGTTAATGAGTTTTTATTTTGGTCTTGTTTGTTTTTTTTCCTTCCAGAACTTGTGGACTATGTGAAAAGTATGCATTTTGTTCCTTAAAGCCTTTCAGTGCTCTGTGAAGTACTTTTCTTCCTCACGAGCATCTCTTTGCATCTGACAACTTAGTTTTCTTGTAGGAGGTGGGTGCCTTGGGCTCAGCACCCAAAACCAGGAGAGAGGTGGAAGCTCTTTGCAGTTCACAGACTGTCTGTGTTGTCCTGTCCAAGCAGCCGTGGTTTGGCCAGCACAGCTTTTAAATTTCATCTTATGGCCAGAGTCATCCTGGTGGGATGGGATGTGAGCCTTTCTTCTCCCAGCATAGGGCTGGCTTTAGATCAGACCAAGCTGCTCAGGGCTTGGACCAGTCAGAGGCTGTTCAAGGATGGAGATGGCACAGCCTCTCAGGGTGTGCTCTGCTGCCTCATTATCATCACAGGAAACGAGTTTCTTTCATGTGTTGGGATATGGTCTGATGTGTGCCATGCAGAGGGGGACAATCCCTTATCTTGATCTCTGAGCTGTGCCCCTTGTTTGTACCTCCCAGGAGCTGCAGGATGCCTTTGCTGTGAAAGCACATTGCACACCATTGCCTCCTCCAGGTCATTGTTAAGGATATTAAGGTGCACAGGCCTCAGGACAGTTCTCCACTTGGCGCTGGTCTCTGGGTAGGCTACAACCCACTCTGAGCCTGACCATCCAACCAGCTTCTTACCTGTCTAGTTATGCACCAGTCTTCTCTCTTTCTCTGCCTTATCTCTGGACATTGTATATATTCTTAATAGCAAACCACTCCCCCCACTTCCCTTACCCCCACCTTTTTCTTCTTTTTCCTACAGAGATTCTGTACATGCAATACAGAAAGAATGGGAGTGATGTAGAAACCCAGTATTTACTAGGGGTTTTCTATATTGTGGCTTCCATGCTTGCCTTTCTCAGAACGTGAACCATGAGTTACTGTAAAGTAAGCAGGATAATTAAGTTCTTTTGTGGAGGACAGATCACTCATCACTCTGAGGTCCTGCATTGCATGCTTAAGCTACTTGGGCTGTAATAGAGTTTAACAGCCTTTATCCTCGAAGTGTGTTCTTTTGAGCAGATACCAGAAGACTTTACTGAATTGTACTTGGCCTTCCTTTTTCTTTTCTGCTACTGGACTCCTGTATTTTATGCTGAGGAGATGGAGAAAGCTATGAAAGACTCTAAGATGATATGAACTTACACATCAGCTTGGGGGAAATGCTGTAATTACTGGATTTTAACGGTACAGACTGCAGTGTGATTTGTGTGCTACTGACACATTATTTTTGAAAAGGTGAGGAAAGGGTGGATTTGGTCCTGTTTCTCTCTTTAATACCCGTTATGGTTATTGCATTAGTATTAAAAAATTATAAATGGTCATGCTCCCATTTCACAATTTTAGTTTCTCATTTCTTGAGGACATGACTGAATATAAAAACACTCTGGTTCCATTACAAGAAGTAATGGCAATAATTTGCTTGACTGTACAAGTCAGAAAATTTATATTATGAAAACAAAGAGAAAGAAAAATCTAATTTTTTACAGTGGTAAAGGTTGAATATTAGATTTATACAAGGTTAAATAATTTTGTAAACTCCTTGGCTGTGAGGATAGATGTAAGGAGCTGGACTTGCTCAGTTCAGGAGGAGAGGAGACTCTAAGAGGACCTTCCCACAGCCTGCTAGTACTGAAGTTATGAAGAAGGCAGAACTGAGCCTTTTGCTGATGCATGTACCTGGAGAATGAGAGATTATAGTCATAAATTGAAGAAGGAGCTGTTCAATCTGGATTTAAGAAAGCTTTATTGTGAGGATAATTAAGCAGTGAAGCAGGTTGCCCAGAGGCTATGCGATTTCCATCCTTTGATGTGTTCAAAACTAAATGGAATAAAGCCCTGAGGAGAAACCTGGTCTGATCTTACCTTGACCAGCAGGTTGAACTAGAGACCTCCATATATCCCTTACAACCTGAATTACTCTCTGAGTGTTTTTTATGCAAGATTCATAGGGACCTGGCTATAAATGTCCACATGGATGTTTGGCCTGAATGAGCTCTGCAGTCTGTGCAGACCAGTTCCTCCATAGCTTTTTGTCATCTTTTCTTCCATGTTTAATAGGTGTCATTTGCCACCAAACTGTGTGTAACTGGGTTGTGATTTTTAACTTCATGGTCAGAATTTGATTCTGTCTCTCCAAAGTGTATTTCAGCTAAAACTCACTTGGTGCTGGAGATTAAAACTGCAGTTGCTGGTTTTATCCAGTTTTACTGAAGAAGTTATACCTATATGTGATTACTGGGCGGGGGAGTGGAACAATGTCTGGGTGGCCAGAGGATAAAAGCAGTTTCATGTTGGGCCTGTTCCAAAAACATTGCAAGAAAAGCTTAGGGTTTGGTGGGTTTTATGTGTCTGAGAAGCTCATGTAGAGGGCACTTAGGACAGTATGAGCAGAAATGAAAGAGATAAGGATTGATTTGGAGGTTGGAAGCTCCATTGGGAAGGTCAGAGACCAGGGACATGTTAGGAGCAGTGGGTGGAAGAGGACAACTGGTAGAGCAACTCTGGGATAGGATGGATTGAGGAAAAGGCAGTCAGAGGTGCTGCAGGAGTAAAGGGCTCTGAACCACCGTGTCTTGGGCCATGGGTGTGTGTTTCCACGGCATCTCTGTCTGGTGAGGATGTGGTGCATGTGCAGGAAATTCTGCTCCTCCCTACCCACTTTTTAAAAAAAAATCTATTTGATTGTTTTTACTTGAGGAAATACAGCATCTCAAGATGAGGAAATGTAGCATCTCTAGATATCAGGGTACAAGCCTCAAAGATTGCAGGAAACCCTGCAACATTCAGTAGCTTAAAGCAGTACATTCAAACAAGCAGTACAGCTAAGTACATTAGGAATTAATTGAACTGAGTGAATTTGGGAAGTGAATTATGCTGAGACCTGTGGCTGCTCAATGTTGACAATGATTTACTGTCGTAGGCTTTAAATTGTTATGTAATGGTTAGCCTCGGCATATGATATATAGCTAAACCATTAGTCATTATTATAAGGGATAATTTCACGTTGAATGCTACAGCAGTTCATTTGGTTCTCAGTTGGTATCAATTGTTGTAAATTCAGAATTCATTTTTTGTGTCTTTTTTATTGATTTTACACCATGTGCATCTCTTTCTCCTTATTAACCACGTCACAGGCTACATTTTAACTTCTTTCTCATCTTCCTTTATTGTTATGTACAGCTTTGTGCTCACTCACTCCTGCCAGTCTTTCTGCATATTTTCTCCTTTTTATTATTCTTTCCAGTATCTAGAGATATGACGGTAGCAAGAAACATAGGTAAATTTATCATCATTCAGAACAAAGAATTTGTTGACAAGAGAAAACAAATCCCAGATGCTCTCATTGTCTGTAAAAGTTGTAATTCTTAGGACTTTTGTTGTAAATTTATCACGGATCTTTTGTTATTATTACTATTATTAATAATACATTATTCCACTGAGTTTTTGCCATGAGACAGCTTTTTTTTTTTTTGTATTAAATTCTCATGCTGCTTTCTGTGTTGCATGAGACACATCTTCTTTTTACTTGTGTTGTTTTTATATCTGTTTTGGTTCATATTCCTAAAGGAAATATTCTTTTGCATCAGTGATACCTGTTAATTTTATTCCAAAATTACATGCTTGGTGAATTATGGTAATTCTATCTTGATTTGAGGGAATAATCCTGTATTTTGACATTTTAAAAACCTGGGTCCTTGAAACAGTTCTGTCTCATCTTGCAGAGCTGGCAGTTTATATATTGAATGAGTCAGGGGTGGTGAGAAAAGTATGTTTTTGAGGAATTCCATAATTGGGACTCGACGTTAATCCTGCTTTGGTGAGGCCAGTGTATTGAAGCATTGGCCTGAATTAGGGTTTCATGTTTACACTGCAATCAGTCGATGTCCTCAGTGACTTTTTGAAGTTGATGTCTTTGCCCCATGGACTTCTGAATAGCGCCTGAACTGAGTGGCGTTGGGATCTGACCCATGACAAGATGGGAATTTTCCAAGGCAAGGAGGGCAGGAGAACCTCCATGGGTTGGGTGGTCACAGTGAGCAGCAGCACATTTTTTTGGCTCACAAAACCAGACTGCTTTAAACTGATATCAGATCTGAGAAATTTTATCTTTCCCCTAAGCTGAAGCATTTCAAAACACAGAATCAGGTCTTTGCAATCTGGTCAAAATCATGGTGCCCTCTTTATGCTATAGCTTTGATTTTACTAGTATGTAGAGTTTTATTTGGCTTATGGCTGGACACATTTTTTTTGAACTATGTAAAAGCTTACACCCTGTTTTTTTAAATTTTTAAATTTTTGTTTGTTTGTTGTTTTTTGTTTGGTTGGGTTTTTTTGTTTTTTGGTAGCTAATTTGTGAATTACAGATTGCTCTGAGCAAAATATAAATGAGTTTTCAAGGAAAATTAATGATTCTAAGAAGGAACTACTTTGTGGCCTTCCTGTAGGTGCTTCAGAGTACATTCAGATGAAGTTGGTAGTGGCACAGACTTTCTGGTCAAACTAAAACAGATGCTATCATTGCAGCTGTCCTGGAAATAGGCATGGTTGTATTGCTCCAGTTAGCCTGTGTAAATGCAACTATATATACTTCTGATAGTGAAGGCAGATCACAACTCAGAGCACTGGAACAAAATAATTGCATAATTTGATGCTTGCTTTTTATTGTTTTTTCATTATTTGTGCTTGTGGTGTTGGGATTTGTCACACTAACTGTTCTTGCAGCAGTAAGCATGGCTTTAATTGATGTTCACAAAGTATATCCAAATATTTTGAAAATTGTCAACCATTCTCTCATTTAGAATTACTAGCTTTTTTTAACTACTTAAAGCAAGTTTACCAAATATTTTGTGTAATTTTTTTTTCTCATTCAAAATCTATGATTGATTTTTCAGTATTCTTCAACAAGTTCATAATTAAGGAAAAAGGTTATTTTTCTCCTCTTGCAGAAAGTAAATGCCCAATTTGGATTTGGATGCTTAATTCACAGGTCTAATGTGCTAAATTTATAGTAATAGGTCTCATTTGATGAAGCTTTCTGAGCACTATTTTATATATGTATAATAGTAATGACATGATGCTCCTAGGTTTGAGTCCCAGCTCATTTAAGTGGATGCCTTGGAATCCTAGCTGGGCTATTAATTTTTAATGTATTTATACAGTATGAATGATTAATGTGTGCTTCTGCACTAGAGTCAAGATTTTGAAATGGGGAATAACAGATGACACAGCATGCTTTCAAATGTGAAAATGTTTCCCAGGGGAGCACTGAAATCTGAAAAATAGTAACCAGACCAAAACTGAAGAGTTAAATTAAAGAAAATGCTTTAGGTTCTTGTTATTTGAAAACAGATAACAAATATTTTAACTTCTCATAAACATTATATTACTCACAGATGTAGGAAAACCTAGGTATTTAATGTCTCGTCAGATAAGATACTTTTTGAAGTATCTTAAATGTAGTATAGGTGGGGTTGTTTATTTAGTTAGTCTTTGCATTCAAATGAATTTCAATGAAAATTTATGCAGGCGGTAGCAGGAGAGTTACTTTACCAGTAATTCCCTTCTGGGAGTTATTTTAGCAGTAGTTCTTTGCTCCCATTGCCTTTGTGGAGATGCTGTTAGGTCTGTGCCAGCTGAGATGGTTCAGGGAAGCAGCAGTAAGAGCTGTCTCTGATAGAAGTTTGCTCTACTTGCAGGGTTCTGAAGCATGGACTATGAAATACATGCACGGGGCCAGAAGCCAAAGGCTGAAAAGAAAAGAAACAACAAGGACTAGGATATGCTAGGAGATGGCTTGTGCCCTTGTGCCATTCATTTTGCACTACTGATGGTAGTTTAAAGTCATTCAGTTCAGAGGTATGTGAAGTGTGTGAGTAATGCAAGGGGCACTATATAAAACAAGCACAAGTTTGTTTGTTTGTTTCACAGTGCCATCACAATAAAGTGTCTTTCCCTTGCTTAGCCCCTCACTGTTGTTTATATTTTTACAAAATCACAGCATGAATTTTTACAAGTTGGGAGGCCTCACTTGATCGTACCTCCTGTGGAACACTTGTTAGATGATACATTCTGAAGTACCACTGACACTGGATAATACAAGCCCTGAAAACTACTTTTGCAGTTTATTGCAAAGTTCATCAACTCCTGATTTAAGAAAGGCTTTCTATTAACAGTGATTTATTTGGCTGCTTTATTGCTGCAGGAGGTATGTGCTCTGCTTTTACCATATTTGCTTATAGAACATTTTTACTCTTTCAGCTTTCTTTAGTTCTAAGTCAACATGACTAAATACAGAATCTTGTTAAAAAAATTTGAAACTCTCACACACTTAGAAGATACTGTCACTGGTTCTCTGAGATGCTTCTTGACACTGGTTAAACTAAGGAGCTTCCTCAACAACATGCTTCTGGAGTGCTGCCTTGCACAGTGGAGCCTCTTTGAAACCTTGAAGCTGTTGGAGCCAAGTAGCCAACTCAGTAGTGTGTTACCTCCTAAAACTGGATTATATTGATAGTGTAAGAGGTTCACAACCTTGCTTTCCCTCGTCAAGGCTTTCTTTCTGCTAAGGGTCTCTCAAGAGATGCATCTTCCTTCCTCTTCTGCTCAGGAGTAATTCCTCTACTGCTTCTGTTTTCAGTGCACTTTCTGGGAGTCCCTGAATTGTGGCTGTAGCATAGAGTAGTTTCTTGCACAGGCATGTGCATAAATTTGTCTTATACCACTTTTGTACAAAATATGTGTACTCTAAATATGTACCTGATATGTATCTGCTACTTTCTGATATTTCTGAAGATTGAACTTCAGAATCACAGGGAAGATTGAGGCTGCAAGTGACCTCTGGACGTCACCTTGTCCAAACCCCTGCTCAGGCAGGGCCATCTAGAGCTGGTGGCCCAACACTGCGTCCAGTCAGATTTGAGTATCTCCAAGGATGCATCATGTCTTCATATGAATGAAATCTAATTTTTCCTTTTAGGGTATTTCAGTACTAGTGAAGTATTTAGGGTGCATCAGTAAATGTTCAGTAAATGTTTTCTTAGATATTCACACTGATCCATTGTATGACTGCCAAGATATATTATCCATAAATGACAAGGGAACTCACTGACTATAAGCTGTTGAACTCCATTTTGTGGCTGTCAGTTTGTTGGATGGACAGGGTGACACCATGGCAGGCTTTGGGAAGGGCTCAGCACGTGTGGGAAGGCTGTGAGAGAGGTGAGTAAGCTGTGTGAAGGACATGCATGTCTCCTCGTGCTCTTTCCCCCAATCTAGGACTGCATTATCCTCTTCCCACCTCTAGTTCCCTCTCTCAGGACCTGCAGGTGCCCTGTCTTCAAGTGTTCACCCCTTGACCTATGCAGATGTAGCCAGTGAGTGCTGTGCCAGGAACAAGACCCACAGCTGTGGGCTTGGAGCAGCCCTTGAGCAGCTTTGCTCTTACCCACAGGGTAAGACCACTGGTAGCTCCTTATCATGTGGGATGCTGAGAGTACAGCCCATGGACTTGGAAAACTTCCAGGTAAATTTTACTCTCCTCATCCTTCCTCTCCCGATCTTTGCCAGATTTGTGGTCTTAGGCCATAGAAAGAAATTGGAGAATTACGTGGGCTTTGCTTATCTGCTTAAGTAAGTCCCTCAGAAGAAAATGCAGAGGAGATACCTTGGTGGTTCCCAGGGTTGTTTTGTATTCTGGAAACGGAGAGGTGGGGAGCTGTCATTCAGATGCTGCTTCTGACTGGCACAGAAAGCTTTTGGGTCATCTTGCCACTTAATTTCTCCATGCTGTAATTTTTCCACCTATGAAGCAGGTGTAGACAAATTTGCATTAGCAAGTATTTTATGAGGTTGAATTTTTTTAAGGTTGCTAAGCTGTTTGAGGATTCTTGAAGTGATATTACAGTATAAAGGGCAAATAAATAATTATTTGACTACTTCATTTTCTGAGACAACTTAGTTCTAAGCTAAATAATCTTCAAAGCTGGCGTGTCACTAGGAAATAAAAGATGGCTGAAAGCTAAGGAGGTTATTGAGTCAAGCTGTGATGAATTAACTGAATTAGTGTGAAGTAATGGCAAAATGTCACCATATTGGTAATTACTTCTTTACAAACTTGAGGGATTATGAAATGTATGTTAAAAATGGGATTTTTACCAAAGAATCTGCTTGCATGATTTGTATTACAGAAAAGTAGCTAGTGTCCCAAAATGTGATGAAAATGTATTATTATCGATGTGTAAAATACCACAAAAAGAATTTGAGTAAAAATTCTAGTGTGGGGGTTTTATTCTCTTGTATTCCTATAATTTCCTTTTACAAATGGAATAAAAATACAGATTTACTAGTCATACATCTTAAAAATATTTCTGCCGTGAGAAGTTTAGCTTTTTTGAGGATTCTTTCAGGTGTAGACTCCGCTATTTATCAGATGTTGTCTCAGTGATACACAGGTGTATGCTGACTAAATATATTGCTGGGACTGGCTGCTGTAGCAA
>JAYRBT010000001.1:98792476-98806149 GCA_036023395.1 Myiotriccus ornatus
TATTTATCAGATGTTGTCTCAGTGATACACAGGTGTATGCTGACTAAATATATTGCTGGGACTGGCTGCTGTAGCAAATGAAAATGGAGTGTATAAATACTCCAGTGCAAGGAATAAAATTATTACAGTTATTAAAAAAATATGCCACTGCATGTCAAGGAGATGTCTTTTCCTGGGTAATGATGGGGTGTTTCTCGCAATAGAAAACTTCCCACTGAGCCTTTAATTTGACCTTTCGATATATAAGGTTAGCCGGTTTGAGACAGCTGATTAAGTCTCCACTTTCATTTCAGTTGCGGGAAGGAAAAGGCTGTGCAGCAGAGCCTGAGAAACCATCCTCTGGTGCACTGTGCATGGACACTGTTTTTCAATCAGCTTTTTAGCTGCACTGTGTGCCCCTTCTTCTTCTTAGGTGTGCTGGAGGAAAGCCATTTTTATTGTGTGCAAGGAATGTAACAGCTTTCAGCTGAGGGTTCATTAATGTGGATTTTTTTTCAGTTGCAATATGAGTAAATATAAGTTTCTGGTACAAGTTCTTGGTAAGGATAGCAATCAGATGGAGGGTACCATATATATTCCTTTCTGTCTGACAACTGGTGCAAGAATGAGAAGCAAGGTGTTGATATTGGCATGTCAACCTGATACTCATGTGGGAAGAGTGTGTAGAACCTGCAAGAACTGGCTGCTGTGCACACAATCTCTGTCTGAAGATATTACTATAGATGTCAATTTATGGTACTGCTTAATAGAAATATTCATAGAGATGGCTGTATCTGCAAAAGAGAAGGAAAATACTGTCAGTGAGGTTTTACTGATTGCTTATTGTGCAGGGGTAGTATTGAATGCTGCATGATTGGCCAATTTAATAGTTCCAAGAAGAAATTAAGTGGTGTACACGTCAAGAAAATAAATGCTAATCTCTTACTGTAGAGGAGCTTTAAACAGCCTCTGCTCTTCTGAGTATTTGCACATTGTATCTTAGTGCTAGACAAATGTATTTGCTATTTCTCCCTTCATTGTTATTGTTATGTGTTTGTGTAAAAAGCTATCTGGATTTTATAGCCTCTGTCTTTGCTGACACCTGTCTTTTAATTAATTCTGTCATCTCCATCATATGTTACCTGAGTAGAGGATTCTCGGGTATTGTAGCCTATCAGGACTATTGCTTGTTGTCCTCTTCTGGCATCCCCTACAGATGATAGAGATGCTGTACCTGTAGGAGGGTTTTAGGGCTATTTTTTCCTTTGAGAGAGATTTTGCTGTAACAATGCTGTATTTATACTTTATGAAGGATAGGCACAGTCAGAACATCAGTGTTAGTTTTGCTTCTTAACCTCTGTGGATAGGGACAATTTCTGTGTTACAGATTTAATTCCCAGAGCTAATTAAACCTCATGAAACATGTTTTTCAAGTCTGGCAAAGCTACTACAAGTGAAGATAAAATTGCATTGGCTGAGTGGCTTAGCTGAAACTTGTGAAACATCCAGCATCGGTGAGCACTTGTCTTTTGTGGTTTGGGAGCAGATTTATTCCTGTTTTTCGAAAAAAGGGGCTGTAAGAAAACAGTATGCACGTGGTGAATAACACGTATTCCCTGAGGTGGTGGAGTGGCAGTGGTTGACGAGAAAGACTATTCAAGTGTGGATCAGAGTCAATGCCTGAAGTCTTCCAGAAGTTTGAAAAATGACTCTATCATAAGCTTCTTGTCCCATTCAACTCCTATGGCTTTCCTTTTCAAAACAAGTCAGTTTGGAGTTTTCATTTTCCTGAAGCATAAACAAGATTTTTGTAACATCCACTAGATATTTAACATGAATTTTGAAGAGAGAACAGGTAACTCTCAGCATATAGGGAGTTGATATGCTTGCAGACTAGTTGCTTAAAAATGGCTTCACATCATCCGTGAAAAACACTAATAATTCATTTAGCCTAAAGCTCAATGCACGTGATCCTTCAAAGCTGTCTAATGACTCAAGACCTTCTTTGAATTTTAACTGTTTTTTTCTTAACCGGATAAGGATCTTAGATAATATGTTCATCTTGCATAATTGCTTTATTGCAAGAAAAGTAATCCTGGGGGATGTTCTTTTCTTTTGTTACTTCAGCTTTCAGTGTAATCTTCTTTCTGTGCCTATATTGCAAATAATATAGAGGAGTGTTTTCTTATGACATTGACAAGACAAAAGTTTATTTGGCCTAAAGAAAAATTCTTATTTGTGTACTCTGAGAAGGTAATACTAATTGCTGGTGCATTCTTCCCTCCTACATTTTTGTATTCAGTCAAAACTCAGTATGTTTTGAGAGGAGACCTGCAGTTCTTTTTTCTGTTCTTAATTTCAGACCACAAAACTGCTGAGCAGCCTCAGTTCATCTACTTGTGAGCTTCTCTTTGTGTCTGTGTTTTATTGTGCTCTCCGAGCTAGAAGGTTTAAGAGCACTTTGTCTTTGAAGAATCTCACTTAGCATTGGTTTTGATTCCTGTTTGCTTTGGTATGAGGTGTCATTAACTTTCATGTTTGAACTATGATATTCATGAGTTGTTAATGTGGTCTTTGTAGAGTCCCTCTATAATGAGTGGAGAGAAGGTGGTAGCTCCTCTAGGAAATAGAAAGTGTTCCACCTTCCTCTGCTGGCTTGCTCCTGGAAGAAACTTCAGTCTGTGCACTGAGAGTAGAGAAGACCTCATGAGATTACTCTCTTGAGGGTAGTTCTTTTGGATGTTTCCTGAAAAATTACTTAATAGTTAAATTAAAGGTAAGAGAATACTTGGAATAGTATGATGCTGAATCAGTATGCTGAATGTATACCCGCATGATGATTGTTGTGTTGTAAATGCAACATACTTACTCCAAAAGAAGTTGCTTGTGTTAAACAACTACAACTTAGAAAAATATAATACATAAACAACCAACCTACCTTTTCTTACACAGCCTTCAACTACAATGAGACTAAAATTGTCCCTGTAGAATAGGTTCTGTCAAAAGCAAAGAAAGGGAGTAACATTTTTCAATTCTCTGAAATATCATCATAATAGAATAACCAGTTGTAATCTGAGAAATTTATATACAAAACTAGTGCATTAAAGCAAGTGGAAATCTATAATGCAAAAATTTCTGATGTTTTCTTGCTCTTTAATTAAAAAAAAAAAAATCAGTATGGTAGTTTAAGATGTTTTGAATTACCATGTAGTCATATTAAACAGTGTAGATCATTGGGTTGTCATCATACAACTTCAATAATTACTGTTAGGTTGGTGGTTTTGTTTGTTTGTTTGTTTGTTTGTTTTAAACCTGACGTCTTTGCAGCCCAGAGTTATATTTCTATGTTATTATTCTTTTCTTTAGTTGCTGTCCTATATAAAACTGCATATCCTAAACTGCATAACCCTAAACCAATGTATCCCAGGTTCTGCACCTCAAGCAAAACCGAAGCTGAGAATTCTTAGGTATTGCAAGGGGGTTTTATATAGCATTTCATTAATAAGGAAAGAGTGTATAATGACACATTAATTTGGCATAATTGCATTCCTCAGTGATGACGCACCTGGAGATCATCTAAGGTGCCCATTAACGAAAGTTTAATTAGTCTAGAAATTAAGAAGTTTTTGCCTTTGCTTGAACTTATATTAGAATCAGAAAAAAAGTTAAGCTGTCCCAAAATAAATTAGATCTTGTTGGTACAAGAGAATAGCATCAACAAGTATGTCAAGTGAAAGTTTCCCAACGAAAAAGACTTTCATTCATATTCTTTTAATTATAAGTGTTTAAAAGGCCTGAACTTCTTGAAATAGTCTTGCCATGATGAATTATTTTGACAGAGTATAGACAATGTAAACAAAATTCTTATTAAAGAGCTTATAGCATGGGGTTTTTTACATTTTATTATGAAAATAGTAATGCATATATCGCGGAGAAGTTTATTAATTTGTAGGCGTAAGTTCTTCTGGATTGTGAATGGGGAATGCATTGTGCCATGGATGGAGAGACATATGAATTTGCACTGTAAGGTCAGTTTATTTCAGGCAGATATTTTTCCCCTGTCCCACTGTAATCCTATTATCTCATTTTTCCCCACCACAGATCATGGAGGACTGAGTGGGTATAATATTGTAAATAAGTGGGTTTTTTGGAAGAACTTGATTTTAATTCAGTTTTTGTATGATGGTGGATAGAAGCCATGAAAGTATTATATTTATTCTCTTTTCCCAAAATCTAAAGCGTTACAACTTAGTTTTCAAATTGAAGTATCAGCTTAAGTTGTGTATGTTGTGCAGTACATGCATAATTTCTCTTCTCTCCTCTGCTCTGAGCTGGATAATGAACAAATTACTCTTCATCCCCATAATTTTGAAGTGTGCCTGGAATTAATATCTAGCAATAAGTAACCATATTTCATCCAATGCTAATGTGGCAGCTTTCAAACTCAAGAGATGCCAGATACCTTAATGTTTGGGGGTTTAGGTGTTGTTGTTTTTCTGATGTCAGAGCCAAAGATGGAAATGAAGTGTGGTGGGTTTGTGTGGTAGAAGTTGCAACATCTTTTCCTGATTTCTTTGAGCAGCCTCAATATGGCAAATAAGCAACATGGCACATTTGAGTTAAAATACTAACATAGGGCACATCAAAATAAAGAATATTTTTGATAAAAAAAGAAATCTAAAAATGCTTGAGATTTAGCTAAAGGATGCTGCACTGTCTCATTTAACACCGTGATTGGTTTATTTTCATGCACATTATATTGATTTGATCAAATGTAGTGAAAAATAGGGAAGAATAGGTACAGACTGAAGCATAAGGTCTATTATGTGACCGTCTGAATTTTAACAGTAATTTTAGAGCAGGAAGTGATAAGTAATGTAGGAATAATATGAAAGCTTTCCAATGAGTTGACAAATATTGTTTCTGGAAAATAATAAGAGCAAACTTACACTTTTTGTCCGTATGCACTAGTGCTGTCAATATCATCTTTCTTGAAAATATTACTGTACTTATAATCTGAAATGACATTAGAAAAAGTGACTGGAAATTCACAAGCTTGTGTGTGTTTCTATATAATGGGTAGTGTTTGTGTATTGATATTAAGGGCTCGATTATGCTATATAATAAAAATTCAAATTGGCTTTCAACTAGTTTGCTTTAAACAAGGTGGAGTTTAGTCCAGTGGGTTTGTTGAATTTCCAGGCAAAAACTAATTCAGAAAGGTTTGGATTTGCATGGCAGATCTGAAGAGTTTGGAAAAAGTCTGACATGAATGTTTGGATGAGCATTTTCTGGTGGCATCAGAAGGGCATGGGCAAGGTCTATTCTGTACTTCAAAAAAAGCAGGCTGTTGGTAGCCCTTGGATAAGGTTTAGCAATTGTGGGGACAAGCAATCCTGTGACTCTTCACTGCAGCTTCTAAAATTGTGTTGCAGACTATATGGAAGCAAAAATATATCGTCTATGAGTATGGTGTTTATATTTGCAGCCGTTCTGTAACTCTGTGCCTAGAAGGAGGAAGAATCTGAACTGAAATATCAGTGGTGTTGCTTATCAAGATTTATGATGTATAGATATTTTGATATTTGAAAGCTTATTGAACTAGGATTTTCTTCCTATTTCACTGTCATATCCTCTCTATATGTTCCTTCTCTAAGGGTTTGTTTAGCAAAGACTAGTCAAGCTTATTTCTTTCTGGTGGCATAGCATAACTTCAAATTGTCTTCCATTCTTCTCTTTCGTTCCCTTTTGACTGATCCATATTCTAATTGGGAAATGACCATCTTGCCTTCTCTTCACTGTTTTTTTCATGCTTCCCCTGGAACCAGCTACTAATTCTGGAAGCTGTACAATTTTTCAGATGTGCAGTTGTTAAATTTTAACTCAGATTAGATCTAAAGCAAAGACTGCCCTATTTTCCATAGATCCATGCTGTCCTACCTTAGGAATGTCTTAAATCATCTTATCTCCTTATTGTTTAAGCCATCATGAATCACATGGTAAAGTTTGTGAACTACTTTAATCTTTTAATTTGACTCCTTGTCCAGCTAAAAAAAATTGCACACATTGATTTCTTAATTTAGCCTATATTTTCTGTTTTACCTATGGTTTTTTAATTACTTCCAGGTTTGATTTTGTGTCTCGAAGTGATTCCCTAGTTACCTGTTTTATAATGCTAAATATGTGTCCCCCGTTTTTCAATTTAATTCTTCTAGTGATTCTGTCTAGCCATTGACCCTCATTGCACTGTTTTCTCAGTAGATAGAGATCTGCCATCAGAGGTTTCTTCAGGAATACATTTGTACTTTAAATTAAAAAAGAAGGGAGGGGGAAGCTATGGAGCCTGCTTAAATGTATCTCTTTCAGTTTTCATTTTAAACATAAGAAGGTATCTGTTAGGATGCAAAATAATAAGGTGCCTTAGAACTTCTGCAGTTCTTCTAAGTGCTTATTTTGTTATTTTTTGCTTATTTTATCTGAGATGCATCTATCTGCCAAAGGTCACAACACTTGCCACCCTCAACTCCTATGGAAAGGTGCTGGGCGTGCATTATAAGTCAAATTATTTTATTATGTGAAGGGGTTTTGTAATTTCTCTTCCACTATCTACCTCTCATTTCTTTCACTGAAGCCACTATAACAAGTTTAGGCCCAGCTAAACCAAATAAATCCTGCTGTCTGATAAAAAGTGAAATGAGGAATGTGGTGCCTGAAGGAATATTTCAGCTTGTCATTCCTTTCCAAGGAAAAATGTCTCCTTGCTTTACTAGTACTCTGAGAAAAGAGAAGATTACAGAATGCCAAAGATTAATATCTCTTCTGGTGCATCATTCAACTGCTTCCCTTAGAAATGAAAAATTTGCTGATGATATTTTGTGCTTGCACTGCTTCTTTTCTGTGCAGCATCTCTGCATGACTTCATGCAGCTCAAGGCAGCAGCTAAATATGGGGCTGCAGAACGGTGCTGGGGGGGGGATTGATACATCTTAGGTGTGCTTTAGGTATCATTTTCAGATGAAAGATGAGTTTTGGAAGAGAAAGCTTTAAAAATCTCAATTAGTAAAGTATGTATCTGTTTAGAGAAAAATGAAGACTCTCCAAAGTGCTTTTATAATAAAGCAGATGCCTTTTGTAAGTAATCGATAGAGAATTGATTTAAGGGCCTCAATCATGTACGTTGTTGGAAAGTAATACAGTGATGTTGCTGTATTTGATATGGCCTGGTACTGTTTAAACTGGACTTTTGATCTTCTACTCAGCAAACTCATGAATGAAAGCTTTAAAAGGAGTATCTGAAAGTATAAATGTTTCATTCAGTATGAGAGTATCCTTATCTCAAGGTAGATTATGGGAGAGAAAATTACAAATGCAATACTGAACTTCAGTACCTTTTTATTTGTGGAAATACCTCTGTGGGCAATCAGGGAAGAAGTCTGTGCTCTACAGGGGGTGGTTTTGTTTTATTTGTGTGTGTTTATTTCTTTTAATGCAGAATCAAAATATTTTCATCTAGTTATTTACTTTCTGCCCTTAAACAGTACATGTCCAGGCCGTGCCCTGTCCCCTGTTGTGATCCCTGCACCTCTCATGGCTTGCCAGAGGCTACTGGTGTGTGGCCATCATGAAGGGAGGTCACTGTTGATGCCACTCTGCTGTCACCAAGCCCTTTTGCTAGATGTAAATAAAATATATTCTTCAGCTTCAGGGAGCTTTTAAAACTGCATGAATAGAAATCTCAAAAATATGACTGAGTTCAAGAAGCATTTGGACAATGCTCTCAGGCTCATGGTGTGATTCTTGGGGTGCTCTACCTAAGACCAGGAGTTGGACTTGATGATTCTGATGGGTCTCTTCCAACTCAGCATATTCTATGATTCAATGACTGGGTGGCCTCTATAAAGGAGGCCCCTTATACTTTGTCCCTGCAGGATGCAAGTATCATTTGTTGCTCTTTATTGCCAAGGAGGATTAAAAAATGGTTAATTCATCAGGTCCAATAGATTACACAGTTTTAGGGTATTAAGAAAACTAACCCTGAAAGAATGACACTTAGCAACAATGGAAATAAATTATAGAATAATCTTTCCTGGTACTTTTAAAATCGGCAGCTTCAGGCTTTTTTTAAAGATTCCTCTGAATCCAAGCTGTGGTTCTTAATCCCGTGGCATGGGGCTTGCTTGTGTCCATGCTCCAGGGACTGTCAGTGGCATTTTGTGTCAGGGGACTGGTTCACTGGACAGGTTCCCACCCGACAGCTCTCAGGATTTCGCTGTGTTTGGGAGTGAAATTGCAACCCTTATGATAATGCTGTGAAAAATGGACCTAGGTGTCTCACAATCATGAGACACAAAATAACATGCCTCTTTGTAACAGGGACCCTGACTGAGCTTGGGGTTTCCCAGATTTTGAATTAGTTTTCTTGGATTTTGCTTTACATTCCTTCATGTATAAGGGGAGGATTAAAGGATACGCCTGTGTATTCTCCCCACCTCTTTATTCCTCTCCAATTAACTTTGGTCCCGTGATTTTAAACAAATTAGATCACCCAAGTTGGTGCTGGGAAGCAGAAAGATATTTCTAATGTGTTGAATTCAGTGAAGGTATAAATAGAATATTTTTCTGGCAGAAGCTGTTTTTCTGCTTCTTCCTATGCTAATAGGGGGTTTAGTTTCTTTCTTCTGCTTGGTGTTTCCACGTAAATAAGTTAAAAACATTTTAACTGGGATAGTCTTGGTAGGTGCAATGTACGCTCTGACAGGTATCTTAGCAGATGATAATATTCAGTTTTTTGCTCAAGAATATACGAGATGAGATGTGGCCCAGCGATACAACCAGCGGCATACTTAGAACGAGTATTGGGATTTCACCCTCATCACCTTTTCGGGACTCAAACTGGTTGTTATAATCCCAAAGCAGTGGATTTCTATTCCTGGCATTTGCTTTACTTATGCATCTCATGTGTTTACTTACAAGGTAAAAAACCCTACTGACTCAATGCGTTATAATAAAAAGTGAGGACAATTATCCTTGTTATCTCCCTACCTTGCAATCGTTTTTGCCCTGTTTTGCTTGTTTCTCAACTACAGATTAAACTGGTGCTTCATAGATGAGTACTTAGACTAAATAATCAATAACCTTATCCAGCTGAACGTAACTAAGAGGTGAGAGGTGTTTGGTGTGCAAGTGAATTGAGTGGAGCAGTGGAGAAGGATGATGGATGGCGTTCACGGAATACTCAGCAATGAAGCAGAGCATGGTGAAAGGAATGCATGCCTGGTTCCTGCTGTGTGAGGAGTCAGTAGAAGAGATTAGGAGTCAAACATGATTGGTGTGGCAAAAGGGGAGAAATTGCTTTAAATAAAACCAACTGAGAACATTATCAAATAATCCAAGTTTGCAGTAGGAAAAAGAGCTTCATAAAGCACATAAACAGAGCAAGACTGTGCCTGCAGGCATTTGCTTGTATTTAGTGGAAGTATTTAGCTCCAGTGCCTTTGGCAGTGTTAGGAGAAGAGTTGTGCCTTGGAACTAATCTGCCTTTTCCCTGATCTTTGCCCTTTGCTACCGCCTCTCAAGGGAAGGGGCTGCACTTCCCCACAGAGAGAGGAGTGGTGTGGAGGTTGCCCTTGCTCTCTGGCTCGCTGCTTCTGCTCACTACTTTGCAGGTCTCTAAGTCAGCTGCAGTGAGGAGGAAAGGAGCACTGAGCTCGAAGGCTCTTCAAAGCTCATGGCAGTCAAGCTACAGGGTGGAGGAGAGAGAGGGAAGCTGGGCATGGGAGCCAAGAAATATATCCAAGGATCATTATGTTATGCATCTGTGCAACTGCAAATTGTTTTGTGCACTGAGTGAGTAACGAAAGATGTAGAGGGCTGGCAAGGGAAATTTGGTGTCAGACTAAGTTTGTATTGTTTGAATGGAGAAAATGTTTTATGTTATATGACTCCACGTGCAGCAAAGCACATGAAGTAAATATGCCAGTAAACTGAGAAGTGCTTTCCTCCTCAACAGAGAGGAAATTAATGAAGATACAGGTGTTGCTCAGAGACACACATACAGAAGAAAATATAAGAGGAAGTAGAGCAGTTATAAAAAGCGAACTCTGGAAGAGTGTGATGGCTGCCTTCCCAGAGGTTTTTGGTGGGGGAAGGTGGAGGAAAATGCAACAGCAGCAATGACAAAGGAAAATCATAAATGACAAAAGAAAATCATAACAGGGTTTTATAAACTCCTCAGGAATTGGGAGATGAGACTAAAGGGAAGCAAGCAGCATTCTCTTAAAAGATAAAAGGGAATGTGCAGTAACAAGCAATATGGAGGTTTGATCTCTTTGCTGGTGACATCTTTGTGATTGATTTAGGGCAGTCCCTATGCGCAAGCTGTAAGAGGCTGTAGGTCTAACTACGGCATCTTACCACAGCTCTAGGGAGACAGGCCCTGAGGGCTGGCAGCAAGGGAATGGTTTTTGCCATGGGAAAGACAGCTCAAAACTTACTAATGAGGCTCAGGGCCAGATGTCAAGGACAGCAAACATTTCAGTTTGGCATTTGCTCCTGCTTATGGCCAAATGCACAAGTCTTTAACAGAAAATGATGACCCAGAGACCAGTTCTGGGTGGAAGGCATTTAAGGATTTAATTTAATTAAAACCCAATGCTGCCAAATGCAAACTCCTATTTGGCTTTTGTATGGGGAACATTCTTGCCACTGAAGTGAAGCTCTTTGATTTTCAGAGGAAGGCTGAAGCTTCCCACTTATGTCTCACAGTGCTTCTTTCCCACTCTGAGATGGGGCTCAGAGCCGTCTGAGTGTCTCCCATGACTTGTCACCTCATAGGACTTGTGGCAGGGGAGCTCTGCTCATCCTGCTGAAGGGGGAGGGGAGAGGTTGGAAGGAAAGTCATGTCTTGCTCTCCCCTGGAGGCAGGCTGCTGGGACCTCAGAAGGACACAGCCAGAGGAAGGCTGTCAACAGCTGTGCCATGTTTCTCTGTGGCTGGCTGTGGCCAGGGCACAGAGAAATGACAGCAGAGAAACTGTGTAGCTCTGCAACCATTACAAACTATCAGCAACAAGTGTGTTCTGGAGATTGAGTTACTTCTTCGAGGTCTGATTGCAAATGTTACCTGTTTCAGAATGGTGATGCTTTTTGTCTCCTTGACTCTTTGAGTCAGCATTTTCTCTTGATTGAAAAATGGGTTGTCACAGTAACACAAATAAACAGAGCCCAACTACAAAAGTTGTTCCTGTTTAAATGAAGGACTCTCATGTCACTTATATTTTAGCAATTTAATGGTACAGTCATTACAAACTGTATCTTTTAGAAATCCTATGTTATTACCAGTGAGATTGACTGGCATAAGATATAAAAATAATGTCTGGATCTGAAAGAGAAGTTAATTTAGATGTCAAATTTTGAGATCTAGATTTTAAACTGGGGGTGGATCATACCAAGTTGCCATCCCATGATGCAAGAGCTGATCTGCTTTGCTCTTTGAATCCTGTTGTCTGTAGTTGATCCAGAAAGCAGAAACTTATGAGTGCTTTGGAGTCTGAAAAGAAATCAAAGTGTAGCTCTGAATAGGAACCAAAGGGAGCAACTGTAAGATGTCTGCTACAGGGGAATAAAGGAGAGTCCATGGAGATTTGCAAAAGAAGTAGACAGGAATAGTTTCTTTAAAAACTTACACTTTAAAGGGTAAGATAGAGAAAAAAATATCACAACTTAAGAAGGGAAGGGATCTTGCTTGTATTTCAAAGTACCTTGTATTTTGCCACCATATAGTAGAGAAGGCTGATGTATAATACTAGCAAGGATTCTGGAAGCAAGGTACTCAGTTCCACAGTGGCTCTATGTATGTGTTGGAAGAAGTGGAGCCTTTGGAAACATGTAAAAAGAAGAGATTACACAGACTTATTAATATGACTTATTTCTCCTTCAGTTTTATTCTGTCTTTATATTTTTCTATTACCATGTAAGTGATGCAGTATTTGAACTTTGTATGTCTTCTCTAAAATTGTTGCTAAACCTCTTGCAGCTTTTAGGAAAAGGAGCAGCATAGTTCATTTTCTATTCCTCCGTAAACAAATTGTGGGAGGGTTTTATTTTTAATAGTTTGTGATTTGGGGCAGTTGAAGTAGATTTTTTAAAAATGTGATTAAGGATAAATATGGAAGGACAATTAAAGGTCTGTCAGATGTCTCATTAATAGGTATCTAAGAAGAAAAGTAAGTCTGTACCGGACAAATCAGGACAACAGGACTTGTATGAAAGTTATTATGCAATTTCTCTTCTGGCTTGGCGTTTTGTAGTTAAAATTTTTCATTCCCCTCATTGAGCCCAGCAAACTTTTTTTTTATAGCAGAATGTAAGTTATCATAAAAAAGCAAGTTTCCAGGAAGTTTTATTAGTAGACAAAATAATGAAACTTTTAATAAAATCAGAGGTCCCAATTCTAAAATAACAAAACTGGGGAGAATTAAAAAAAGCTACAAGGTGAAATAAGGCGTGGTGGGAAAACAAAGTACTTTGCAAGATGTATGTTTGTAATACTTCATGCATACACTGCATGTGTGTATGTATTATATATTTACATGTCTCCTTTTTCTCCTTTTTACTTGTAGCTAGATATACTGCTCCCCAGTTGATCATAAAATGTATGAAGAATTTAAACTGATTGTGCAAATGTAGTATTTGATAGAAAAAGAGGTAAATAAATCATGCTTATGTATTTTGGCAGGAGTATAATGTCACAGTGTCCTGTCCTGTAAACTTGTAGGCATCAAAATGTTGGTATTAATGCCACAGTCAATCACAAAGACCAGTTTAAAAAACATTGCCCACTGCCTACTTGAATTTCAAACATGTCTACCTGTCTGCCTGCCCTGACAGAGCTGGTGAAAGGAAAAAATTTCCTTGTGGTGATTGTTAAGAAAACAAGTTTATTTTCTGAATTTTCTCTTAAATATCTACATTTGGGGGCTGGGGGCAGGAAGTATATCCTCACAGGTATATGTCTGTTTACCTGTTAAGGAATGAACATCCTTTTTATACAGTAAGTAAACCAACTTGTCTTCAGGACTCCGAAGCAACTATGTTTAACCCAGCAGCAAAGTTAAGGCTGTTGCAATCCAAGTTGGCAGTCTGTAAATACTTGCCATCCAAACCACCCTGTATTGTTTCTTTGTGCTGTCAGCTCTGTGGAGCTCATTTTATGCTGGGTGAGATGCTAATGTAGATGGCAGCATTTCTGGGCGTGTGCTGCACTCCAGTGCCTGCTGTCTGCACACATACCTGTCGAGAGCTTCAGAAACTTGCCTGCTGGGGATAATGAGGAGACCAGTTGTGCCGTGGAGTTCAGCAGCTCCACTGAGTTAAGCAGTAGGATTTGTTGCTGATCATACTCCTGGGATAAAAACCTGACCCCACTGAAGTTAGTAGTAAAAGTTCCACTGCCTTGGATGGGATTAGAATTTCCATCTATCTTCAGTAATAGTGTTGTAATGCTGTAGCCCCCTGTGTGTAAGTACTGTCCTCCAAAGCGAATTTTTTAAACCAGTGTTGTCGTTCGGTCGAGGTGGGAGGACGACAGGGTGATCAGGGATACCAGCACCCTTTATTGCAACAGAGCTTCTACTTATATACACTTCTGGGTGTCACACATGTACATGCACTATTGGTCTGGCATAAACATAACAA
>JAYRBT010000001.1:98806249-98904528 GCA_036023395.1 Myiotriccus ornatus
CTTACTCTCCGTGGTTAACCCTCTGCCAGGTGCAAAGTTCCATCTTCAGTATCCTAGCTTACAGAGAGCCCAGAGCCCGCTGGGCTCCCCCACAAACCAGCATATTGTCATTTGAGAATAAAGTATTATTCCTTTATTTAAATTATAAATTAGAATAACAACTTTAATTTCAAAGAGCTAGGCATATTTAAATCTATTCTTTTGTTGGGATTGGTGATAAATGGAAGATTTAAATGTCTAAAGGTATGACCTTTAAAATAAAATTATATAAATAATCAATCAACAGTGTACTTGTTGACATACTGATGTACTTTATTAATGGCTTACTCAGTCCAAAGTTACTTAAACTTGATAACATATTTGTAAAACCTGAATCTATGCTGTTTTGAACTTAGATTTATCTTTATAAATCATTGCAACCAGGTTTTTAAGGATATTGAAGCATCTAAAGATTCAAGTGGGCTTCAATAGAAATATAGAAAATGCCACAGCAAATAGCTCCTGTTACCAGGCACTTTTTTTGACTGTTTTATAAATAACTAGGACCTTATGAACACATGTAGCATTCCTGAATGTCTTTGCAGAAAGTGAGCTGTCAAGTTCTGGCTCTGTGCTTCAGAAAATGGGTGGGATAATTAATACATTGAAGAAATAAAAATAGCTTTGTGAAGTATGATGGAGTGGTCAGTGATAAAATCAGCCTGCTGACCTGTTGCTTGGGCTAAGGCTTGCCAGAAAAAGCTGTTTTTTGTGGAACAGCAACACTTACTACCCATCCCAGGTAGGCTCTGGCACCCTCCTGAACTGGTCCGTGGGTGTGGGACTCTGCAAGTGGCTGGGTGGCTGAGAATCCTGGGGCCGACTGCTGCGGTGGTCCCGTAGTGCATCCCTGCGGCCAAAGCAGCAGAGCTCAGTGTCTGCCAGGTCCCTTTGCATTTATCTTACCATCAGCCAAGTCTTTAGGCTAGCAGAAAAGACTGTCAAGGAAAAAATCTATTTCTAAACAAATTTGCAGAGGTGCACAGGGGGGCACAAAAGGATAAAAGTTAATAGCTGTGTGACTGTCAGAAACAAATTTGCAAGGGTTTTTCTCGGTTGCTTCTGACTTCCGTCACTGTCTCAAGTAAGATATGTTTGTGCAAGACAAAAATGAAAGGATTACAAGAATGATCAGTTGTCTAATGGCTTCTGTAAAAGATGAGATTAAATAATTTAGTAATCACAACTGGGGGAAAAGTTGGTTTGAAATGCTAGTTACTTCTTCCCTAAGTTTTGGTGCTCCCAGCTGTAAGGGACATGACAAGAAAGCAGGGCTCAAGCCAATCTGTGTCTTACCATCAGCGCTCATTCTTAAGGTCATTTGTCCATCTTCTCTGGCTGAAATGGGCTCATGTAACCTCCCCTGGTCACCCCAACCTTCTTCTAGCCTGATATAGGCCTTCTTGTCCTTCTGTCAGGGCTTCAACCTTTGCTCTGTGGCATAGGGCAGCAAGAGAAGAGCCATTTTGTTTACTCCCTCTTCACAAATCTTCCTGGGTTTTGTGTTTGTCATATTTCTTAAAATTAAGGGAAATGTACTAACTATCTTTTCTCTCTTTTTTTTTTTTTTTATTCTTCTCCTTGATGACATGTTGTTTTATTGTGCAAATCACACATTCTTGTTGAATAATTTTTAAACTTATAGCTCACTAGTTCCGGAATATCTTTTGTGCTGAGACCATCTCATGAAAGCCTGACATGATACCCCTGTTGATGAGGTTGGGGCTAGTTCAACTGAACAATGTCCCTGGCATTCCCTGTTGATATGAAGGGGCCCAGTTTACCTTCTGTGTTACGAAGTTATTGAGAAACAATACAATAGTAGCTGAAACAATGCATGTATCATCCCTTAAATGGTTTAAACCTATATGTATGGCACTCTCTGAACAGCAAAAAGGAAGTGAAATGAAAGATAGAGCTGGCTAGGTGACTCCAAGATTTGCAATAGGAGTTTTTGCACGGAAAACACAGTTTATCTCAGAATTGCATTGACTATTAACCTCTTGTGTTTCTCTGTGCTCTTGCTCACATTTTCCTCTATTGATACTCTGCCTCATTTAATTCCTCTGAGCAATGCAATTAATAGAAAGCTCTAAGAACTGCAAATATAGCAAGTACACAATTTCAAATAGCTGAATTCTATCTAAATATGTATGTAGGTAAGCTTCTTGGTTGGAATATGCAGTTACAATCTGCAAACAGATTAATCAGTATTGCTGTAGGAAAACAGCCAGAAGCACTGCAACCTTTGTGTCAGAGAACAGCATTAAACCTGTGTAAGTCCCAGAGTCCCTCTAGTTTTCTGTCTGCAGGGAAACTTCCATTTTCTGTTGCAAGATCTTTAGGAAGCTGCTTGTCAGTGGCTGTAAGTAGGTTAGCTGAACTGGCTTTACCTCTGTCTGTATCATTTTCCGTAGCTATCACCTGCAGACAGCTGAGAGAGTTTTTAAGGGACTTTCTAGTGGCTGTCACAGTGGTGATGCAGTTGCAGCTTGCCAGGATATATGCAAACACATGTACCCAAATTCCTACTACAGTATATAACCAAGGACTGATGAAAATTGAAGGAGGAAAGATTTAGCTTATAGCTTATGCCTTTGTTTTCTTTTTCTTTTTTTTTTTTTTTTGGTGTGTGTGACACATAACCAAATGACTTAATATCATAAGATATTAGGGATTTAGATAGCTGAAGCCTTAGTAGTTCAAGAGCCTTTTACGCAGTAAGATCTCACACTTAAATTTTCTCTTCTGGTCGTAAAAGTAGTATTTGCCTGCAGAGTGCTTTTCAGGTGATAAATTAAAGAAAAAAAAAGTATTTTGCATAACATGTTTTTGTTTCCAGATTTTATCTTTAAAAATAACTGGGTTAGGAAATACTGATAGGGAAAGAACAAGGATATAGACCAAAAACCAGCAAAGAATAGAATAAGTAAATTTTTGTCTTTTGCTTAATGATTAATAGGATAGACATACAGAGTTCAAGTATATAACTCCAAGCAACTAAGTTTTCAGTGTAATGCCTATTTTTCATATTGTTTTATGTGAAGCATGCTGAAAGCCTCTGAGTGGGAAGCTGGAGTAGCTGGCCTCCTGAAGTCCCTTCCAAACATAGTTGTCCTATGATCCTGTGATGCCTGCTGATGGAGCATGAACACAGATGCCTCAGTGCTCAGCAAGAGCTTTTGCTGTTGATTGTGTAAGATGATGATGGGCAGAGGGCCCATTGGTTTTTGGGCAGCTGGTATTAGAAGTGACATTCAAATTAAACTCTTAGCCTTGCTGCTAATCTAAAAGGCAAACTAAGGGAAATGGGGAGTCATGTGAATTCACTTAAAAATACACATTTTTGTTTCTCTTTAGCAAAACAGTAATTCAAACCCAACAGCAGGAAGTGTGTGGCTGCAGTGTATATATAAAGCCTAAATAATGGGTAAAAAGTGATTCTAGGTTGACTGAGAAGGTCAGTGTTATTGGTGCTCCTTGTGGTGGTATTCGTGGGCAGATGGCATTCTTGTCAATCGTTAAAGTTTGTTCTGGTTTTGGTTTTCTTTTTTTCAAGACCACTTGAAACCAATAAATTTCTTCCTTTGCCTCTTGTCTTTCTTTTGCAGCTTTACACTTTTGTAGCTCCTTGCCTGGAAATCAGTCATTTCCTTGGAATTTTAGGAAACTACACCTATGTTGACCAGTGGAGAAGGCAGGGAAAAAAAAAGATTTTGAAAATAAAATTCCTGAGTCTGTGTCTAAATCACATGCCATAGGAAACTGGACCTGTCACTTATGGATGGATGTTTTGCCCACTTCGTTCTAAATTCCACTCTAGTATGGCCTGGGATGTGCTGAAAGGACTAGTGCTCCAAGGTCATTTGTCTCCAGTTTTGAACTGCATTTGCATATCTTCTGTTCAAAGCTTCAGTCAGTTACATGAGTTAGTTTTCAAGACACCTTATATTCTTATATTCTGTTGATGCAAATACTTAAGTACTGCACTTTGCCCTTAAGCATATAAGTCCTAAAATACATTTGAAACCTGAGACTCTGGTTCTATTTTGTTGGCTCACACTTTGTGGAGTCCTTAAAGCTAAGGAAAAAAAGTTTAAAACTCTCGCCCCCAATTTATTCTTTCTCATTTGTTAAGGTTTTACATGTGCTTTGGTTCGCAACATAATTCTGTGACAGAATATGCCAAGTGTTGGTGATTTTCTAAGAATGCAACTGCTTCAAATTTGCTTGGGTTTAGGTTTAGAGTGCTTTAAATAACCTCCTATTTGGATGAAGGCTTCTTACCACTGGTGAAAACTTCTGACTATTACTCAAAATATCCTTTACTTCCATTACTTCTCAGTATGTTGCCATATAAACCATAATTTTCTTAATGGAAAAATACAAAGGAACCCAAAATAAAAGAAAATAAGGAAAAAAACCACCCAGTCTTGTAGCACAGTAGCAGGAGAAACACAGGCTTCTTTGCAGATGTTTTGAGAATGTAAACAGATTGCCCAGCACAGGTTTTATGTGGTCCTTTTCTGAAGTTTTTTATAATTTTTGTCTGGGAATGAAGTATAGAAAAGGACATTGTGCCATTAGCTTTTAAATAGTAGGATGGATATTTCATTAGATATTCCCAGTTTTGAGAATTTTAGTTTGAAACCAAGTGGAATATTGAGGCTTTTTTTAAATCTAGAGAGTAGATCAAAATACCTTGAACTACAATTATGTCCTTACATATATAGTACTTGAAGTAGACTTAAGCCTAGCAGACTGATTACTTTGGTATTGAGATTTTTGATGAATTTAATTTTAAAGGCTAATTCCAGTATTGGCAGATACATTCCTTATTTTTCTCCTGTGAAAAGATATAATTTTTCAAAATAATGATTTTAATGGTTTATGGAAAACAAACTTAGTCAGGGATCAGTGGCTGCATCTCATTTCAAAGTCATTAAATGTGTCTTATAAGGAGATGACTATTGGGCTCTTGGAACTTCTGGAATCACAGCTCAGCAATGCTTCTTATTTAATTTCTGTGTAGGGAAAATACTTTAAATAGTCTTTTCTTTCACCTCCAAAATTAAGAGGATAGTATTATTGTAATTTCATTTACATAATATGTTTAAGATAGGCTAACATTATTTAATTTATTGACCATTTCTCTATATTTCCCAAGAAATTGAAGGAGACTAAGTCATAGTTGAAATCTAAAGAACTAGTATGTGGGTGTTTTTCCCTCTTCTCTCTTCTCTGCAGTACTCTCCTCTTAATTAAGATCCAGCCAGATTTTTTGTTCTACTATTCTCTTGATGGAATTCATCTTGAGAAGTAGAAAGAGATGCTACCAAATCTAAGCAGTAGAAATTTAGGCTTTAATTCCGCTTTAGAAAAGCAACTTTGATTCTTTTTTGGCAATTTGCCCATCCTTATAATGCAACGTTACTCTGCTACAGGCTAAAATGCCACCTTACAGCAAGAGCTTATCCTGAAGAACTTTGGGGTGACCACAGGCCTGAAACATGGGTAACATCTTTATAGAACTAGTGTCCCAGGAAGTGCTTGAAAGTTTTCTGAGCTGGTTTTTTTTAGTGTATGATTATACGTTTGTTGGCTCCCAGCAGGCGGGTTGTATTCATACCAGGGTACTCAAAAACCCGCAAAATTCACTGTGCATTAAAATGAGATTCCCTTTTGCTTTTCCAAATACAGTGTACATAATTAAATTTTAATGAATACATACACCTCAAATTTTTATGGCATAAAATGGACAGTTGTGTAATAGGTGGTAAAAAATGATACGATGTACTGTTACTTTTATTTAAAATATGATTCAACTTTACAGCATCACATTTCCAGTGCTCTACTCTATGCTGCCATAAACTCTCATTATTAGTAACACTGCAGTCAATGAGCTAGACAGCATTTCTATCACAGGCTTTATGGGACTTTTTTCCATAAGGCAGAAATGGTAAAACTCCTGTACTTTTCACTGAAGCTTACCAGTTTCAATGGCTTCACATTTCACATGGCTTCACTTTACCAAAAAACTAGTAAGAGGAGAGCAGAATTCATTGAGAGCAGAGGTAACAACACTTTAAAGCAATAAAAGAACCCTTAAAAATCTTATGTGGGATAAAATTCAGCATCCAATAACAATTATGATTTTTTCAGAGATTGCGCTGTGTGAAAAATGAATTTGGTACCTGCTCTAGGGGGATCCTAGGTATCACGTGGTAAGGTTTTCCAGCATGTACTAGGTTGAGGGAAAAAAATAAATTAAAAAGGTTTTTCAGAAGATTTAGTAAGAAATACCAGTAATCCATTCACTAAATGAGAAAGAGACAAATGTGCTTCATATCCTTTTGTTCGTTTGTTTGTTTTGTTGAGCTTTTTTTGTTCCTGAAACACTGAGTAAACCTGAGAAAGCCTAAGGTCAAAATGCCCATTAAAACAGAGAAAAACCTCTCACACACATCAGTTTTTAGAGACTTTCTAGAGCACATCAGCATGAAGCTAAAGCACTGTATAGAGCAGAATGTCAAAGAGCCTTTCACAGGCATCCAAGTCCCAACCATTACTTGCTGCTTTGAGTACTTTCTGGCTTTAGCAATACAGGATTCTGAAGGTGAAAGCAATTCCTTCAGGACTTGGATGTCTAATGGGGTCGGTGTGCTCTGCTTGAAAAGTCCTGGCAGTCTAAAAGGAACTATAATGGAGACTTTTGTCTTCTATGTAATGGGGGCACATCTTTACTGATAATGGATGTATAACACAGAGGGAGAAGACAGAGAAATGAAAAGTGTGTCCTGTATCAGATATTTACAAAAACCCACAAAACCAACCAACCAAAAAAATCCCAGAAAAAAAACCCCACAACAGACATGAAAGTACGTTAATTGGACAGCAATGACTGTAGAGAATCAGAATACATGCACTATTTTTTGCAAAAATTAAAAACTCAGCTTACATTGAACAGGACAGTCCAAGCAACAGCTACATCAGTGATGAAGAGGTTAAAACTTTTTGTGAATCAGAGACAAGAAAGGAAGCATTCCCGGGCAGGCAAGGTACCTCAGGGAATGACAAGGGCTTTACCTTGTCCCCTTTCCAAGGCATGTGGAGGTTTTTAGTGCCTGGAACAGACCACCATTGCCTCACAATGTGTGTTTTATCCTTTGGTCCAATGTGCTTGCTGTACGTTTTAACTTTGCTAGTTCTGGGGCTATGGTGGACAAGAGTGGCTCTTCGGGGAGCCACCATTCAATGCTGAGTAGCTTTGTAACTGAAGGCAAAACCCAGGTTCCATAGGTACTTCTTCACTGTGCTGTTTGGGTACTTGCATCTGGACAGATCAGGTAGAGAAGATATATGGTGAAAAGTGTTCTACACATAGACCACTAGAATAGAGCTTGTGAGGAAGTAAGATTATGTTGTAGTTTCAGACTGAGAGGAATCATTCCTCATATAATGAGTTGTGTAATGGATACAGTGTACATTTTGAACAGCCAGTGGTTTCCACGTTCTTCATCGCTCTGTCCGACCTGTGATACAGACAGGAGTCTGGAATTGATGCTGAGGTGTTTGGAGCCTGTGAGTGGCTCCAAAAGTCCATGAGTGGACTTTTCTGGTTCTGTGGAATTGCCCTTTTTTCCCCTTCATGAAGTGATGGGCACCTGCTGCTGTATTTCCCTGCTTGTCTGGCAGAGGAGCTGTAGTGGAGTGTTCCTCATGGCCGCCATGGAATCCCTGGTAAAAGAGATCCCTTACTTTTCTGATCAGCTACAGAGCCATGGGCCCTCATTGCTCATGATTGGCAGCAGTAGCAATGACTTCTGGAGGAGGAATTCATCAGAGTGTCTTCTGTTCTCAACCCAGGCATATGCTGCCATTTTGAAATCTGTTTTAGGCACCGAGGAGATGGAAGCTAATGTAATTTGTGACAAAAATAGTCTTTCAGCATTTTCTAGAAATGTAGCTCCTATACTGTATTGTGATTTGGCATAGGGGAGTTCAATATGAAGTTTTGAATTATACTTGAGGTGTTTTCTGCTCCGCTGAAGGAATTAAAGGTTGAGCAAAGCCGTTAGCGTAACTTTTTGTTTGGAGTAAGAATGAGTGTTACTTGGTGAAATTGTGAATAAGCCAGAGCATCTGTGGTGGAAGATGGGGATGGGGAAAAAAGGTGTGGAATTATTTGCTTCATCCAGAATTTGAGGAGTAGTTAGTGCCTAAGAAAGCAAAACTCCGAGCTGGAGACAATTTCGGAACACCTGGTGCAAGGCAGCCTGGCTTTATTCATAGACCTTACTAAAAAAGTAGAAAAAACTACAAGAAGGTACAAGAAAGGGGGATATCTTTGCTTTGTGAATAGCATTTGTGTTTATCCAATGATGCATGACGCTGGGAGAAAATTCCAGACAAACCTGAAGGGTACAGCCACATTATTCTACCTTTGCCCAGAGCATGGATGTGTTGCAAGATGACTGAGATGGACAGGTGTCACAGGGCAAAAAAAATTTTTCTAGCATTATGTTCTTATGATTAAATCACTTGTGGGGTGTTACCCCTCAAATTTCTTTTAACTGACACAGAGTTTCCACAAGCTCAAAAATAGCACACGTTTAGATGAGCACTAAACCCTTTCGCTTTCTTACCCCAGAAGATATTTGAAAGCATGCAGGTTGCAGAAGATGAAGAATATCTGAAGTTATTAGGGTTCCCTTCTGTACTTGTGTGATTTAGTAAAGGTAGTATCAATTATTTTTTCAGTACAACAGACTGCATCTGAGGCAGTTCATTTTCTACTTCTGTGCTTCTGGTAAGACTACTTCTCTGGGGGTTTATAGGACACATCTCTGCAAAGACAACAAGCTTTTCCATGTCCTTGATCTTGGATCCAGATATTATTGTCCATCACGTCTGTGTACCCCTCAGGACAGTTTCAATAGCAGGGTATGATAATTGATCTTGATAGTACCTCTACAAAGTTTTAAAAACTTCCATTTATCTTTTTTTAAGTTAAAATGCTAGGATGGAGGTAAACTTACTGTGGTAATCTTCTGGGACAGGAGAGGGTGACACCTGGATTGAGAAAGCAGAGTTTTGTTCCTGAGGCAGTGGAAGATTAAATATCATAGAAAGACAGTTACTGAACTCCTCTTGAGTCACAATAATGTCTATTCCCAGATAGGTATGCCCTGCAGATACTTCAGGAATGGTGTTCTTACTTTTAAAAACTAATAATACAAAATGTTTTATCTCTGGTGTTCCTCATGGTACCTCCTTGGGAGGTACCTCTCTGGCTAGACTCTGCTTCCTTCGTAAGCAACTTTTGAGAGCGTAATGTGGCTTTTGTTTAGGATGTCTTTCTTTTAGGATGGGTGGGAGAAGGATTGACATATACTGGAATGTAGGAGGCAGAGAAGCAGCTGTTGTACCACTGGAGAATTGAAATGAAGCCAGGCTACATGCCCAGACTCAAAATTTAGTTTTTTCTCAGTATGGTAGCATAAAGGAAGCCAGTGTATCAATGCTGTTAGTCCTGTAGGAATGCTTAGTTACTTGTGTTAGATGGTCAGCCTTGTGTGGGTCACTGATGCCCCTGCACATAGTGCTTTCAGGAATAAAATAATTCCTATAAATAAAGAAGTACTATGAGAAACATTCAGGTGTTAAACAAGATGATTCCAAGACATTAGATATCTAAATGGTAAAGACAGCATTATCCTGTGAATCTTCATAGTCCAAGTTCTGTAACTTTTGCCATCCACCGCAGTTGCAGCGGTCCAAGGGATTGCTATAATAGATTAGAACGTAATGCTTCCACTCTTGTAATCCATCAGAGGAAATAGGTAGATGCTTATAGAATTACTCATAACTAAAGAGAAAACATGCATAGAATATTAATATTTTAAATTATTTATATTTAGGGAAATCATATGGCTCCACATACAGCGATTTAACACAATTATGAAGATTTCTGTCAGAAACTCTTTGGATAACTTCAGTTTTTGGTAGTCCATGAGCTGACAGATATTCATTAACTAAAAGCAACACTGTGAGAAAATAAGTCATAGGACAAAGAAAGTTAAAAGAGTTTTTATAGCCTTGTGTTAGAGGGGAGTTTTCAAGTGGAGCTGCTTTGATGGAGACTTTCTGGAAGACATGCCCCAACTGGAAAAGTGTGCAACTGATCTTAGAGATCAGATCACTGAAGCAAATGGTAACAAGTTGATAGATGGTATCCAGCCTAAAATTCTAAAGCTTTTTATGTTAAATGAGCTCATTTGATAAATGTAGTATAAAATTTCTCAGTTAAAACTAATGGTACTGGGAGCTTGGAAGGTGTTTGCACTTATTTTGGTGCTCATAGGTGTTTTGGAAGGGGCTTTAGAATGGGGAATAAATAATAACATTTTTAAAATTGCCAATTGTGTTACATTATGTGGCAGTTTTAAAATAAGAGCTCACTATTTGTGGTAAGGGTGATACAGAGTGATACAGGGTGATCTGCCAGTGATACAGAATTAGTCTCCAGATTCATATGCTTGAAATACAAATTTTGTTGCGTACACAGAGAGAAATGTTGGAGCTCCAAATTACACTTAGTGAAGAACTAGTCAATTGGTGTTGAAAGCTTGCAAATTCAGAGGCCAGGTTTAGAACAGAGATGAACCTCTAGCCCTTCACTAAGACCCTAGACACAGACATGGTCTTCAACTACATCTTGAAGTACTTTCTACTGGATTTCTGAAAAGAGGTAACCCATCAGTATAAGCTTTAACCTGAGTGAAAGCCCAAACTTGTATCTCAACAGATGCATGGAACTGGAGGGATTTCGGAGAAAGACAATGAGGATGATCAAGCCTTTGAAAATCTTTTTACAAGAAATAGCTTCATAGGTCAGGACTCCTTAGCCTGCAGTGAAGACTGGTTCATGAAGGTTGATGGTGGGATATGTTAGAGATCTACTGAATTATAACTGGTATGGAGAGGGTGAAAAGGGAGACGTTGTCCACCACTGCAAGTGTGAGAGGGCATTGAACAGAAAGTGACAAGCAGCCGTGAGAATACAGATGGATAAATTTTCTCCACCAGTGCCAGACAGTGAAAGTGATAGTCATGGAATGAGAGCTACTAAAACCCAAATATATAAATAAAATTCTTCCCACGCAGTAGAGGAATGCAAGAAGTGGGAATGAAGGTCACTATGACCAAGACTAATCAGGTTCTGCCTTCTTCACATTACAGGAGGAAAAAAAAAGAGAAGTGGAGGTTTTCAGGGTTGCTACTACTTTTTAATGCTGATTTAAATCTATCAGCAGACCGCTAATTGGAATTCCCGGGCAAGGCAGTAAAGACTGCCCTAGTGATATGACAGACTCCCCAGCTCCATGTCCAATATCATTCCTAAGGAATGATGTCCCTTGTCCATGGAGAAGGGTCATCGTAAACATGATATCCATCTTTGGTTGGGTAGACACACTAATCCTGTATACTGAGTGTTGTGCCCCATTAGAAACTAAATACATGAAATACATTTTGGGCATTCAATTCTAATTGAGTGCTTTCTGTCTTGTCTTTGCCAAAGGACTATCTGAAGCAGGCAGTTTTTGTCTTACACTTCATTTTTGCTGCCGTGTGGCCATCTGTGAGGCCAATGGAGTAGGCAGAGATGAATCTGAATGGGAAAAAATAGCTGCTAATTTTAAGGTGAACCAGTTTACTTTCATTGGCACATGAGCATCTGTGATGTGAAGCAGTAATGTCTGATGCTGGGAGGGTGGGAATGCTGCTTTTGTGTCAGTGCCAGTTTATGCTATTTTAAAATTACAGCCTAAGAGCCTAATTTTCACTAGTTTTGGAAACGCTACATTTGTAACAAAATTTATAGGCTATAGAGGTGGCGCAGTTACAAAGTCCGTCAAGATTTCTAGAGCGAGAGACTTATTAAGAATAATTTCAAGTTGCTGGTTAAAAAAGTAAGTTTGGGGCAATATTACATGCTTATTGTCTGACTCTGTAGATGCTATTATTTAAAAAATTTTGCAGCCTACTGAAACGTTTGATTTTTCTATGTTTTAAAGAATGGATAGTGTTGCTTTCTGCTTTCATCATTAACACTATCTGAACTGCTATGGATATTAGACTCAAATAATATGCTTTAAAAATTCAAACTGTTCCTGTTTTAATCTTTGAAAAAGGGGTGTGTACTACTATGGACCTGCACTTGTGTGTGCCATGGGTTATGCTGAGTATGTTCTACATATCATGTAAGTAGCATACCACTGATACATGTAGCACGTGAGATTTCACATATGATCTCCGTGACACTTCACATGTGATCTCATGTTTCAGCCATTCCTCAAGCACTGTAAGAAAAAAGGCTGACCTGAAGATGTTCCCTGGGGGACAGCTATTGCATTATTGGTCAGAAGGTCCCTCCGTAGGGAACATTGGTTCCTTACACATCACTTCAGTGATCACTGCTTTGATGATTTAATGAACTTATTGTTCAGTGTGAAGCAATTCGGAGAGAACAGGTTTTGTACTTCTGAAGCAAGAATGTCAAAAGCTGGTTGAGGGAACATTCTGGCTAATCTGCCTTTTTTTCAGACCTCTACTGGCATGATGTTGGCCTAGGCTTTCACAATGAAGTTTGAAATATGACACCCAAGAGCTGTGCTCCAACAGCTGCTCCAGCAGCAAGTCCCCCTGCTGTGAATAAGCAGTGACAGTGATGAACAGCAAACAGTGGGTAACAGCAATGCCAGTGCTGCTTGTCCAGGCAGGCTTGCTGAGACAGAAGGTGCATTTTCTTTGTCCTTCTGGTCTTTAGAAGTGGGCAAGCCTTCCAGAAATCTGGGCAGTCTTGGTGTGGTCCTCATCCTTTACCTGTGCAGGAAGGAAATGGCAAATGTTGATCACTGAGCTGAGGGATTCATCCAACATCACCTGCAGGGAGGTAGGATTTGGACTGGGTTCTCCCAGGTCCCAGTGATCTTCCTCACCACTGAGACATCCTCCTGACTTAAAGACTGCCAAGATGGCTTTCCCCAGGTGAAATGTCTGACCCACTTATAGTTGCCTCCAGAGCCTTTGATATTCTTTTTGGCATTTTTCTCATCTTTGCCATCCCTTCATAGTGGCCATTGAGCAGAATCCTTGCAGACAAGCAGAATGATATTCAACAAGTGGAGGGAATTGTAGAAAAAAAATGCAGTTCATTCTCTTTTTTTTTTCATACTGTACAGGCATCTTGGAATCCCCAATGCTAATCACCTCTGAGTGTAAAGACCTTGTCTTATTGTTATGACATGACTGTTTATCATTGAATTGTGCAATAGCTATAGGAAAAGTTCTGTATTTATTTTTTCCTATATGGCCACTTTGTCAAATTTGCACACATCTAATGTAGATGTATACAGTGTCTCACGTGATAATTTGTGTCCCACTGATTATAACAAAATCTTGAGGACTAGATCACATATAGATATATCTGTAGTTAAGTAGGACAGTTATTACCCATCATATATGATAGGTTCCGACACCATTAATGTTTTAAGGGCTCAAAGAAAGCTTTCAAGGGAATTAAAAATTTACCTTAAAATCCACTAATGTTATAATCCGTACCAAAATGAGCCCTTAGTTTGAATGCAGAGAGTAATAATATTGATCATTATCATTGTCCTGTACTTCTACAAATTATCTGATAATAGAAGTTTGATGTGCTTTACTTGGGAATTTAATTGTCACTGTACCCATTTTACAGATGGCAAAACTATAGCACGGAGTTTGTGAAACACATCTAATTAAACTGAAAAGAATGGGTATCCCTTTATATAGTCTTGATAAAAAAGGTTACTTTCTACTTTATTTAGTTAACTGTGGTGTTTAGGATTCCAAATACTCTAGAGTGTAATTTGGAGTCTGTAGATGTTGTTAAGCTGCCATTCGTACGTTGTAGAATGGCTCCTGTCTAAAAGAAGGGACTCCCCTTTCTTCCTCTGTCAAGCTTATGGAGAAAAAGGAATGTTTACACTCAGCTTAACAAGAAACTGCATGAAATAGTATTGGAAGTATTTTGGTTTTTTGCTCTGGATGACTGTTTTTTAATCAATTCCTTGGATCAGAAATGGGTTAGTTGCATTTATCTGGGGTAATGTAGCATATCTGACATTTATTTGTTTGATTAACCATGAATAACTAATTTTATTAAGAGTCCTAGTATGTTCAGTATTAGACTTAAGCCCTCTCTTGTAGCAAATACCAGTGTTTGAATATGCTAACAGAAATGTTTTTCTACTCCTTGAAGACAGAGTACTTAATGTAATTGGTAAATCAGATGATACCTAGCACTCCATTGTAATGCTCTACTTTACATGTAAATTATATTTTGGAGCACCATATTTTTTCCCAGTTGTGATTAATCCTTGAAATAAAAGGGGAGGAGGAAGCAGCTAGTTTATTTTTAATGATACATTCCTCCTTTGGGAAAGATTAACTATGTACAACTTTGTTGAGTTTAGCAATTTGCAATGAATTGTGGAGTTGTCTGTGGAGACCAATTCTGTTCCTTCAGAAGAGTGTTTGTCAGGTTACATTGTGCTCTCTTTCTTTAAAGGAAAGTAGTTCTTATGCCTCTATCTGTGGCAAGAGATAATAAGTTCCTTGGTAGTATTTGAACTTAAATAAATTTAGCATGTAAATCAAAGCTGTAATATGTTTAATAAGTGGAGAAAAGAGAGGGAGAAGACAACTAATGCAGAACATGCTCTTATTTTATGCAATATTGGTTTGCATATAAAAATTTCAGATTGTATTCAGTGTTTTGTGCTCTGTTTGCCTGTCACATGCCCTTAGCCTGTCTTTAGCACTGTTGATTACCCTACCTGCTTTTTCTGCTCTTTCCCTTTTTCAGATTGTATATAGATACTAATGACTTGATAAATTTTGTTGGAAGACCTATTTGTTGCCTTCTGAACCTTTTAAGTCCCACAGCAGAAAGTGCGAATGTGTGGTAACATCTAGCTTAATTGCTGCAAGTGGAAAAATACCAGTGCAAATGTTGGGACTTCCTGGGGGAAAATACGATAATTCTTGCTAGCTGAATCTATTTTCTGTATGGAGTCAGTAGAAGGCACCTCACAAAAAGTTTCATGTCTAGTGGGGAAACAGTCACTTGGGAGTGCTACTGGGCCCTTCCTTGGGAGTGGGAATACCAGCAAAGAGTGCTGGAGCAGTGGTTGTGTGTGTGCTCAGAGATGCTGCAGCCTTCTCAAGGTTATTTGGTGGAAGCACTTAATGGATAACGATCAAGTGCAACAACATCTGCATATTGAATCAATTTAGCACGTTGTGCAGCAGTGTTGTGGCCTTCCTTCATTCCAGCACAAGAAACAAAAAATGGTTTGCTAGCTGTGAGAATGAGTGTTGATGTTCCTTCTCATGCCAGGTGTTGCACCACGTGTGTGATCTGCAGCCATGTGGTGGGTGGTTTGGTTTGTTATTTTTTTGTTTTGGGTTTGTGTTTTGGGTTTTTTTGCTAAAACTGTACTGAGAACTGGCATTTGAACAGGGGATGGTGATGAATGGAAATGCTTTCCATCCCTTTTACAAAAAACTATTGAATATTAGTATTGTGGATGTGAGACTGATGGGAAATGACACATTCACCAACCAAAGGCTTGAACTTTTAGAAAGAATAGTGTATTTTTCCACTGACTGGAAGAATATTACAAATATAAATAGACCTACTAACCTCTTTTCCCTTGCCTGGGTTTTGGCTATATATTTCACAACTATGAAACTATTTGGATGTCAAGTGAATCATGTGAAGTACAAAAGACAAATAAACTTTTTTTTACCGCTCTCTCTTCCTCCCCACCTCTCCCAAAACTGCAGCCACAGGAATAAGTCTTCAGGCTGGCCTCACCCTTCAGGGACCTGGAGCTTGAACCAGGGGACACCTTATGGATGGGAGATGACGGCAAACAGAGATGGAAGAGATTACTTCATCAGGTAAGTGGGCAGTGTGAACTGTGCAGTGTGGAGCACAGCACTGCAGCCCTGCTCTTGACTGTATTGCCTTGGAATCCTAATTTCTGTTTCAGCCCTACGTGGTTAATGTTTAGCTGCTTTAATTTATGGCACAGGGATAGCTCAGACTGTACTTTGGTGTACCTTGCTTTGGTACTTGGTTATTTCATTTACTCAAGAGAATGCTGATAATATAAGGACCTGTAATTCTTTGAGGAATTACAAAGGTCATTAAAAAAAAAAAAAAGCCATGTTTAAAGAATGAGGCAGAAGATCAATTCTGATTGATCAATTATGATCCAATGATTGATACTTACACTCTCCATTTCTGCCATGTGAGGTCTTTTGATTTGTTTATTATATTCATTATAATGGTAATGAGAAAGTGTATATTTTGATCCTGTGTAGTAAATATTCAAATTCATAGCTTTCGCATAGTCCTTTAGCTCTGAATTTAAAGGTTTGCAAAATAAATGTCAATGTGGATGATGTAATTTTAAACAAAATTGACTTTTCTTTTCCCATCGAAAACTGTGCATAATTATTCTTTAAAATCACTGGGGTGGCTTCGATAAAATACAGTTTGCTGTTCTAGCAAATGTACTCTTTTGTGGCTTTGGAACTTCTTCACTAAAAAAGGGTAATGATAGTGAGTTAGCAGAACCATGGGCTGATTTGCATTCATTGCTTTAGCTTACATCCCATTCTTAAGGTTAGAATTTTCATACTGTTCCTGTGAAGGTTTTTTTTTAATTATTATTTAATTTTTGCCTTTATCAGCATATTTAGAAACTTTCAGGTGCTTGGAGAAGTCGTGGATGAGAATTAACAACTCTTTCATTTAACACAGAGTAGAAGGATCAGACTTATTTTAAATTGACAGTTAAAAGTCCTTAATTCTCTTAAGATCCTTCATCTGCAAAAAACGAATTGTACAGCATAACAAAGAGGATCCCTGTTACTGTGCTTTCTCTTCGTATCACTTTTGCCCAGGGAGCATGCCTTGGCTTCCTAAGAGACATTTGCTTTTGGAGCCAAACTAAGATTTGTAGCAGCCTGGTGACCTGCAGGCTTTCAAGATTTAGAGCAACTTCAGACCTGTCCAAATTGGAACAAGTTGTCTGGGTTAATGAGGGCTCAGAAGCTGACTTTGAAATGTAGTTTTCTTGCTTCAACAAGCATTTGTCATGCTTTGGGTGTCTGTAAGACTCTGGCTATAGTGCTGGACAATGTGAAGCTGAATGCCAGGCACAATGTAAGTGTATTAACACAGGTTTTCTGCCTCAACTAATTAGGCTTAATAAGTCAATAAGTGTAGGTGAGCCTCCAAAGTACTGTGCAAATGTGAGACTGATGCTTCGGTTACTCAAGTTAGTGAAGGGAGCATGTTTTCTGCAGACTGTTGCTATGTTCTCCTCTGTTTGAAACAGATTAATCTGAAGAATTAATATAGTGCTTTGGAGGACAGGCACCACATTCGATTCTTTCTCTTTTCTCACTGGTCACATGATGGTGTGCCACACCTGTTGTTTAGCTGTAAACAGGTGTGGTTTGCAAAATGCAGTGCGTTAGTACTCATTAATTTTGCAATTTGGGAATATTTTCTAGCTCTCAGTAGCTAATGATTATTTTGTTTATTTTTTTGGAATGCATTTTAACACCTTAAAGTGCCATATCCCTCTATTAAACTGAGAAAACTGCATCTAGGAACAAAAATCCATGCCAGGGAGTGTCAAATTATGTGATTGATTTATAGTACATATTCCTGTATTAAATGATTTAAAGCAACAGCACTGGCTACAGTGTGTGCACCAGGTGTGCCTCTAGAGTAGTAATGCATCTTACAATACATGACAGTCCCCAGGGGTGCACTAAAAGCCAGTACTTTTGGAAATAGAAATCAGGAAAGCGTTTGGAACCACGTACTGCTGCATTGAATCACCAGCTGTCCACCTTTACTAGTGAACGTCAGCCCAGGTAGCTATTACAGTGTGACTGGGTAGTCACACGAGGTATATCTTGGTTTTAGAAGAATGAGCAAAAACTAAATAGATCCCGTGACTTCGCCAGTGATTCCTCTGTGGAGATTTATAGTACCTGTCCTTACAGTTATTTGTCTGAGGAGAAGCTCTCTCTGGCTTTCAAAGCAGCTGCTTTTGCAAATACTACTTGAAAACAGAATTTAATTTTCTTTCCTTTATTTTTTACCCCTGGATTTTGGGAATGACATAGTGAGATGGTTGTTGACACTTATGCCTATAAAGGCAGGAGAGAGATCAGCAAGAGAGCATTTCTTATTGTCTTTAAGGCTTTTTATACCCATGCAGATGAACGAATTGCATCACACTTAAAAAGCAATTCAAATACTTTGTTTGGTTTTGATTAAAGATGGATAAACCAGGTATTACCACAATGAAATATGTGCATGGGTTCTGTACAAGGAAGTAACATAATTCATAGCAACATTAACTGCTTTTTAGTTAAATAATTTACTTTGGGCCATATGTACATTTCCATTCAACTGCGAGCAGACATATTGTAATTTTGAAATTGTGGGAGGAATAGAGAATCCAGGAGAATCTTTTGGGGAAATGAAAAGCAATTATATAGTGTCGGTGCAAAGGCTTTAAGGCGTGAATGGGAAGCGATGTTTATTCTTTCTCCTGAAGCAAATTTGGTTTCTTTGAAATCTCTGAAAGCCCTTATGACATGAGCTAATCAGGGGTAGCTTCCATTGCCAGGCAGCGCTTTTGTAAAAGTGTGAAAAGAGTCTCTTATCAAAATATTTTCAGATGTTGCTATCAATTCATTATCTCTCCTTTACAGATGGCATAACCAGGGTCATTTTGCAAACCCCTAAAATACTTTTTCTTAGGTTTAGGCCATGGCAAATTAAAGTTTCAGAACTTCACCCATTCCCTTTTAGCTTACCACTTTTACTTGAAATAGCCTTGTGAGAAAAGTAATGCATTTCAGTTTAGGAGGGTGGCAATCATCTAGTAGTCTTTCAGCATGTTTCCGTACTGCACGAGCTGTATTAAGCTGGACCTTTAATATGAAATAATTTGAAAATTTAACCACTTTAAAGGCCTCTTTTATTTGCACTTATTATATATGTTGTGTAATATATGGTTATGAGAAATCTGTAATGTTAATTTTAATAAAAACATGACACTTACTAAAAATGGTTTTGGTGTGAATATAGGGCTTCAGGGAGATAACATGGGAAGCAGAAGGTTTTGACTGCTTTTGTCCACAAAAGGTTTAGCCTCATGGCAATTTTGGCTCCTAATTTTTAGGAGCTATGATCTTATTGATTCTTGGACCTGTACAGTTTTGTCCTTTCCTTTGTGTCAGTCTTGCTGCTTGTCAGACCTGGAAATAAGTTGATAGAGGGAAATAAACTGGCAAAAGCTAATAAAACGTCAATCTTATGAAGAAAACAAGGAATTTTATGTTATCTGGTTTCTGTCATTCAAATAAAAAACAGAGAATGCAAAGGTGGGGTTTCTCAAGACTTAGTATTGGGGCCAGTCCCGTTTAGTATCTTTACTGATGATTGATACGGCACAAGGAGATTGAGTGTACCATCAGTAAGTTTGCAGATGACACCAAGTTGGGTGGGAATGTTGATCTGCTGGAGGATAGGAGGGCTCTGCGGAGGGATCTGGACAGGCTGTATCGATTGATGGGCTAAGGCCAACAGTATGAGCTTCTGTTGAGGAATACATTCAGTGCAGATAGCTTGGTAGACTGCAAGGGTATAAAAGCTCAGACTCTGCTGTGGGAAACCTGGGGTCTAGCTGGTAAGGAAACATGGTCTGACTGCGTGAGTGTGGTGTGTGTAGCTGTAAAGGGGCCTTAGTCCCAGTTTAGGTGGTGTGAATGTGACTGCCAGAGTGACTCCTAGAAGGCTGGACAGTGAAGTTTCCTTAACAATTCAACAAGTCCAAGTTTCTGCATCCTGCACTTGGGCTCAGCAACCCTATGGAGCACTACAGGCTTAGGGACAGTGGCTGGAAAGCAGACCTATGGAAAAGGACCCGGGGATGCTGGGTGACAGCTTGCTGAACATGAGCCAGCAGTGTGCCCAGGTGGCCAAGAAGGCAAATCCTGGCTTATATCAGAAACCGTGTGGCCAGCAGGACCAGACAAGTGATTATCCCCTGTACCTGGCACTGGTGGGGCTGCATCTCAAACCCTGTGTTTATTTCTGGCCTTCTCACTACAACAAAGACATTCAGGTGCTGGAGTGTGTCCAGAGAAGGGCAATGGAGCTGGTGAAGGGTCTAGAGAGTAAGTCATATGAGGAACAGCTGAGGGAGCTGGGGTTGTTTAGCCTGGAGAAGAGGAGACTCAGGGGAGACCTTTTTCCTCTCCTCAACTCCTTGAAAGAAGGTTGTAGCGAGGTGGGGCTTGGCCTCTTCTCCCAGGCAGCTAGTGACAGGATGAGAGGACATAACCTAAAGCTGTGCCAGTGGAGGTTCAGGCTGGACATCAGGAAGAATTTCTTCAGGAAAAGAGTTGTTAAGCATTGGAACAGGCTGCCCATGGAGTCACCATCCGTGGGGGTATTCAAAAAATAGGCTGTATGTGGCACGTAGGACTATGGTTTGGTTGGCAAGGTGGTGATCAGTCAGAGGTTGGACTTGATCTTGGAGGTCTTTTCCAACCTAAATGATTCCGTGTTTCTGTGTCCCACCGCATTTTGATATCTTGAGTGCCTGCTGTTGTTTGTCACTGATGTTTTTGTATTTAGTAACAAAAATTCTTCTAGATTTTTCCAGGTCTATCTGACAAATTTAACTCTTTTTTCCTCTAAAGTATGTTATTCTGTGTATTATATGAGCTTCATGATATTTGGCTTGTGAAATAGTTACATTTAAGTTGTCCTTGTTTGGCTTAGTAGCTATGCAATTCCCGAAACATGAAATTCTTAAATGTCAGCTTTTGCCCCGTACAGAAAACAGAGGTAACATGCTTGTGTACTTTGCTAACTACTGTAGTTCACAGCATCTTAAATCCTCAAAGTCTACACAGTACAATATTTTTTTGCAATACGTCATGATATTCTTCTATACTCAAATACTTACCTAAATTTTCTTTAGTAGTTTTCATCTAATTCTTTCTGTGCTTGCTGTGCTTAGAAGAGGAAACTTATTCATGTCTTCTGAAAGTGTGCCTCTGCACTGTTGCATGCATCCTGTCTGGTCTGTACACCCTTGTACATCCCCTTGTACACCCGGTTCTCTTAGCTGGCCAGAAATGTAGAATTACAAAACACAATCATTGATGATATTATTGGCGTATCAGTCAAGCATCCTTCTTATTAAGAACCACTAATTTATACCAGATGCAAAACTGAGGCTCACAGCCTACTAATTAGTTTAATTCAAAATAAATAAGCACAGAAGATGATCAGACCATTCATCATTTTTTTAATTATTATTTTCTCTTGTTATGTCCAGCCCTGCCCCAACCTGCTTGTCCATGTGTTCTGTAGGTTTTACATGCCTATTGGTAGTTTAGTCCTTTCTTAGAATATTTCTCTGGAGTTTGCTCTGTTGAAAGGTTCTGAAAACCATCAAAGAATATAAATAAAATAAGTGAAAGCCTTGATTGTTGTTACTGTGTTGTTCATCTTCCTGGGTTTTGAAAAGGCTGCTGTTATTTATACTTTAGGACTGCCACAGTACATAAGGCCATAATGAAAGTCTGAAGTCACAGGAGCCACCTTCTACCCTGTAGGTATGATTTATTGCACTTTATTGAGTGCGTTCCATTCCTTCATCACGAAGTACAGAAACAGTGTTGACTAGATTCACTGGGAGATTTATGTGGCATTCGCAAAAGTATGAGGAATATGGCTGCTGCTCTTCCGTCCACAAGAGCACCTGTGTCTTGTGCAGGGTGCCATCTCCTTCGGGTGAGGGATGTGAATGGAGGCATCTGTGTGCTGGTTTAATGCCTCAATCCAAAGGCTGACTGTGGCGTGCCTCTTTGGGCATCTCTGCTCCCAGGTGAGATGCCAAGGGAAAAGGCAGTGGAATCACACTCTCTGGCCCACTTATTCCCGAGTCCCTGAAAGGGACATCCAATGAGATTGAATGGCAGGCAGTTTAACAGTGATAAAAATAGTACAACCTATATAATTAGTAAATAGAACTCTCAGCTACAGGTTACAGTAAAGCCTAAAATGTTTTGTAAGATTCAAATGTACATTTGCAAAGTACATTTGTAATGAGATGTTCACTATTAAATTACATAGGATTTAAAAAAAATTAGAGCAGATATAAAATCTTATGTTTCAGACAAGCGGGTGAGTCAGCTGCTGACTGCCTAGGGCTAGGACGAAACTTCCTGTATTAATCAGGTTATTCTATAATTACAAGGTTTCTTGCACCTTCCTCTGAAGCGGGTACTGAGTGCTGTCAGAGAAAGGATACTGGACCAGGAGGACAACAGGTCTGATTGGTATGGCAATTCTTGATTTTTTCTGTCTCTTATATGTTTTATTTTAAATTCCCTTGTCTCTAATACCGGCTGTTATGAATTGTGTGCTATTAAAGAAAGAGTGCCACTCTGCTCCTTTCAGACTGCATACAGATTTGCTTTCTGTTACTAAGGGTTTGACCTACTCAAGGACAGGATCGGATGATGGAAGGGGGAGTGGGGCTAGAAGACATGAGCAGCAGCAGGGATGCACAAATGCAAGTGACTGTTTAAAGCAAACCTGAATAATTAGAAAGGGGAAGAAGGAAAATTATATAGCAACCTGTTTATGTCAGTGGTTAGCCTAGAGACTACTTGGGTATATGGTGAAAAAGAAAGTATTGCTAAATCAACTCAACCTCCTGAAAAGAAACAATGATTTAACAATTGTCTATCCTTCACAAAGAGTTGTTCCTCTAGCCATAAATATTGCAGCCATAAATATCACAGACAAAGTGATGTTAATACTGACTGGGATAAATCATTGATATAATGGAGGGAATGATACGAAGGAGGTGATGGTTTGTGGGGTTATTTTATTTTAACTAGAGCATGGAAAAAGGGAGAGTTCACTGCATTGTAAGGCAGTTGTTCCTAAGCTGGTTAGTGTGCAGCAACTCTGGAGCTGGTCACAGCAGCCTAGTTCCTTCCCCTTCTTCTGGTTTGCCCTTTTTGGGTCCCCTCTGCACACACACAGAGCTCTCCCTTGCTGGACCAAGAGGATTTCTCACACTGGAAAGGTGAGGGGAGTTACACAAGAGGGTATGAATGTGGGTGAGACTACTCAGAAGAGAAGAAGCTTTTGCTCAATCATTTGCTTTAGGTTGCCTGGATGTAATTATACTTAACTGTAGTACAGGGAATCATACCGTGGGCCTCTGTTACAGGAAAGTCAGTGTTCCTGAGCTAGTTCTCTGTGTTTTTCCCAAGCACTAACTGGATGGGGATGCCATGGAATTCAGAGAAGTATTGCATCCTGAACACTGTTACTCCTGTGTGTTTGAAGGTGGATTACGAAGCAGAATTAAACTTCTGGAGCAAGATCTGTATAGAAAAAAAACAATAAAAATCAAGGTATCCTAACCCAGAATCATAGTGTACATTGTCATAGAGAGGTGGAAAGATTAAATCCTCATTATTGTTGAGTACATATGCTTCTAGGTAGCTGTTTTATATGGAATAACAGCATCTCATCTGTGCATTGCAGCATGTAAATGCTTTTGTAGAAGCATTGCTTTGGTACACCAAGCTACCCTTCCCAGGAGTATAAAACAAATTAATTCTTTTAAACAGCTTGTGTGGGAATGATAGCCCCAGTCGGAGTCTGCTTTTCCACGCATCTCTCTTGTAAAACAGTGTGTTCCCTAGAGAACTGGGATTAAAAGTGTGAAGTTCTGGTTCTCTAAAGCCGTGCAGGTGGCTGGAAGAGTGGTAGTGGTTTGTAAGAAGCTAAGTCTTATCTTGGGTCACATGCTGGTAACCCCAGTGATGCAAACATAGAGGTTCTGCATATGAAATAAAGCCAGGCTCCTTGATAGTCCTTAAAAATAGAGAGGGGAATAAAGCACCTGAAACACCTAAAACGTGTTTTCTGCAGCCTGTACACTGGGGCCTTAGTGGCCCTGAGCTTGGAAAATTAAATAAGGCAAAGCTGCCTGATAGTTGGTGATAGAATTGAGACCTTTCACAGCAAAGGCTAGGTGAAAATCTTCCCTAGAGCTTCTGTTATGACATTGAGAAAAAAATATGCTAGAGCTGGATTATAGAGAAAAAACAAAAAAGTATGAGAAGTAGCACAGTATATTGCTGCTGTTTAAATATCACAGTTGAGTTCACCAGTTGATCGTAGTATCTGTACAGAATTAAAATGAGTTACCTAATGTGTTATGCTATGCTAGGAAATACCATATTGATGATACTTTTTCAGTAGACATTCATATACTAAGGAACTGCATACTGAGGTATATGGAAGCAAACACTGAGAAAACCTAATTTATCTTTTTGGCTTAATATCTCTCATATTAATATATTTACAGTCTTCTATAAAGAAAATCAAGTATAAGCCTATTGTAAAAGGTTCTGACCTGGATTGATATGGTAGGACAGGAAGATAAATTATTTTAGAAAGACAATACTACCAACAAAAGCTTACTGAATTTTAATTCTCATTTAGTTTTTAATTGCCCTTCTTACAATAAAATACTGCTTAATTATACTCAAAATGCTCAGCTCCCACATATAATGCCAAAAATCCTTGTATTATGTATGTTGACATAAATGCATAAGATTAAGGTAAAGAAATAGTTTAACTGAACTCAAATTAATCTAGTCACTGACAACATTATGACTCACTGCAATACTTTGAAAGCCGTTTATCTCATGTTCGCTTGGAATCCTGAACCATTCTACAGAAAAACTTCAATTTAAAATAAACCAATCAAACTGTGTGGCTGTACAATTAAATATCACCATGGCAACAGGGATTAAGCACGAGGTAAAGACCTGCTGACAGTGCAGAGATTATTTCAAGTTTCTGACTCTTCTAGCAGTAGACAAATGAATTTACATTTTCTGTATCGAACACTGGGAGACGTGAAATGAAAGAGACTGAGGTACTTCTGTGGCATCTTGGGACTTCAGACAGTATTTTCCTGACAGGGGAAGTAATTAGCTGGAATTACAAATAGGAACTTAGCAGACAGATACAAATAAGCATTTCCTCATGGGATTTATTTAGCATTTCATAATTAAAACCTGGAGAGACATATTATTTAGGATACAAATAGCATTGAAAAAAATTTGCCATAATTTAAAAAAATTAACAGCATAATAACCGTTTTGCCTTTAATTTTTAGATGAGCTTGGATTCACTTAGGAAAGAAGGTTATTTGCAGCTCTGCTATCAAGTGACATTTCTAATGTGATATATACATATAAAGTTATACTGCAGAGTATGACTGATGTTCAGTGAAGCCATAGGAGGGTGCAATAATCAGTTCTAATGTTTCTACTTCTCTCTGGCTCTACTCCTAGCTTTTTCGCATGTATTTATGAAAACTACTGGAGATGCAGATATGCTGGCATGTACAGTTTTCAGTTTTTAGTAGTGTGGCCGGGGTTTTTTGTTTGTTTGTTTGGTTTGTTTTGTGTTTTTTTTTCTCAGATTGGCTTTTGATTCAGTTCATAGGATCATAGAATGGTGTGGATCACAAGGGGTCATCCTCTTCCAACCCCCCTGCCAGGACAAGGACACCTTTCACTAGACCAGGCTGTTCAAAGCCCCATCCAGCCTGGCCTTGAACACTTCCAGGGATGGGGCATCCACAGCTTCTCTGGGCAACTTGTTCCAGTGGCTCACCACCCTCACAGTGAATATCTAATCTAAATCTAGCCTCTTTCAGTTTAAAACCCTTGCATCCTATCACTGAACATCCTTGCCAGAAGTTTTTCTCCAGCTCTCTTGTAGGCTCCCTCTGGCTACTGGAAGGCTGCTCTAAGGTCTCCCTTCAGTCTTCCTTCTCCAGGCTGAACAACCCCATCGCTCCCAGCCTGTCTGGGCTCTAAGAGAGGTGCTCCAGTCACTTTTCTGTCATCCTGTGAGAAGTGGAAGTGAGCTGGCTCATCCTGTATTAGAGAGATGTAGACTCTGTAGCCCTTCTGCAATCAGATTAATCTGAATATTCTGCCTATTTCAAGATAACAATATGCTGAGATCAAGGTGTATGCTTCACAGCAGTCCTTATTAGTGTGAGATTAGTCTTGGAATCATGCCGTTCTCATTCTTTATGATAGGATGGACTTTCCACCCTTGTAGATAAGACACTTGGAAAACATTTTAAGAGACCAGGTGGCAGATGGACCCACAACTGCACCTTTTCAGTGGGAATCAGAATTTAACAAACCTGTCAGGCTGCATTTTGTTGTCTGGTTTTGATTATGGTAGTCTATACAGTCTCTGATGTCTTTCTTCCCTATTCATTTCAAGCATAATCTTAGTTCTCTGTGTTTAAACAGCTTTTTTAGCTCTGCTCTTATGAAGAAATGTTGCTTCAATTCTACGAGTTGTATGACATTAAGTTTTGTCAGCTTTGTGTTAAAATGTCTTTCCTTGCACGCTGAGATGCAGGTTTTTAGTTTTTTACATCTTGGGGGGAAAAGCCTTTGTTAAAGATGCATGATAAATACAGCAGATATATCTAAAAATAATTGTATCTGGTGAGTTCATAAAGGAGGAGATGAATTTTGGGTACATTTTGTAGGAATAAGTGTAGAGAGTCTGTTAATGGTGGCAGTCTTTTGCCATTCAAAAAAAGGCAGAAGCCCATGTTAAAGTTAGCTCCTGGCATAAGCATCCAGTAAATGTAAGAAGAAAAAAATAGTGAAATATTGATGAAGCTTAAGGTAAAACCAGAAAGTCAGGGATATGTGGAGGACATTTCTTGAGAAATTACTTAAATGATAAAGAGACAGTTTCTGAGGAATGCTGTATCAGATAATGCTGTTCCTGGGCTTGATCAAGTGGGAACAATAGTTTTACTTGTAGTCTAAAGAGGTACTTTATGTTTCTGTTCCTGTTTATAATCCCTTTTGTGCAGCATTTTCTTCTTGATGCTGTTTTTATTGGTTTTGTTTAATCCAGTCAGTGCCTTGAGCAGGACAGAAGAGACTTGGCAAAAAGCCATCCTGATAAAAGACATTTTGTTTTGGGCCACGAAGGGCTGATTCTGGCAGCTCATAGTAATGACATTTAGAGGTTTTTTTGCAAGATTCCTGTTGCCAACATCCTATGGAAATGCAGTTCCACCATTTTAACAGTGTCCTAGGGAGGTATGAGCTAATGGCCTACCTTTGAGAAGGAAACTGTAAGAACATAGCATTGGTGTTGCATACTGACAAGTCGCAGCTTTCCAGTTGGGCATCTTTTTAGTTAAAACATACATATAAAAAATAGGGATTCCCATGCTTTCAGACATGGGCCAAAATCGTGGCTAGGTCTTGAAAAGGACTTGATTCCACAGAGTGTCACACTGTGTCTAGCCAAAAATTTCCAAAAGGCACTGAATAACTCACAGTCAGAAGACTCCAAACATCAGTATCTTCAAACTCCATTTGAGAACAGTCCTGCTAGTTTCCCTGACTAGAATTAATTAAAGCCAGTGCAAGTTAATGGGCAGATCATAGAAACAGCTGCTTTCATGGCGTGAGCCTTCAGGAACACGGATCCTGGAGGAGGAACCCTATCACCTGAACATAATGTATAATAGCTGCACAGCTGCTTTCTCAGCCATGCCTCTGTGACTTGCATAGGCAATTGAGCCCTTCACTGAAAGCAAAGCCTGGGCACCACTGGGGAGAGTGACAAGACCAGGCTTTGTAGAGCTGCTTGGAGGGGGTTTGGTTCGATGGCTTGCTTTTTTTCCATAAGCTGCGTCTCCAGCAAGCTGTACTCAGAGTCAGCTGACATTTCCTGAACATCCTTAGTAAGAAAGGATGTCATGACTGCCCATGCTCAGAATCTGGCAGCCTGAAACAGTTGGCCACGCAGCGCTTACCTTACTGTTATTAGTTTTTTGGTTTTGGGCTCAAATTTAAAGAATTGACCAGCTGAAACTACAGACAAATTTGCTCAAAAAATTTTGCTTTTGGCCACTGGGTTTTTTTTGTTTGTCTGTCTGTCTGTTTGTTTTTGTTTATACTACAGGTGCATGGGAAGTCTACCACATAAAATTGACATTCTCATGTACCAGGGGTTATATTTTAATTAGCAGATGCTAGAAGTACATTGACTTAATTCTCAGTTTTGGTTGCAAAGCTGAAGCATGGCAAGATTAAATGAATTTTACAAGGAGGGATTTACCGTCAGCCTCTCCTCCCCAAATCTGTGTCAAAGATTAAGAACTGAATGCGAATCTTTTCATAACTGCTGTTCAGTGACAAATGAAAAGCTAAGTGATCCACATGTTGCCAGGCTAAGTGTTGTGCCATATGTGAAAGTCATAATGATGTTTTAATGTAAATATTAATGGTAGAAAGTGATTGATTTTCTGTTGGGTTTTTGGCTAGATTTGCATAGAATACAGCACAAATGCTAAATGCTCCAGCTACATGAAAGAGAAAACTTATTAGTGTTTGCAGTGATAAACCAGTGTCATATTCCCTAATGAGCTTTTAAGTTCTTTGGACTGTCTGCCATTCTTAGGCTGTCATAAAGCTTAGCATGGACTATCTGAAAGTTTATTGTTCTTCTCAAGTAGGTTTTCCAGCTCAGACTGATCTTCCTGCCACAACACCCAAGCTGCTACTGGCACCTGACTTTGCTACTTTAAAATTATTTTGGGATGGCTTTGCAAGACAGCACTTTGCAAGTGGTCTAATGGCTGCATTATAGAAGATTAGTGCCTTCAATAAATCTGAAAATCATTGTTTTCACTGGAGAGCTGAATGTGGATATGTATAAGAGGGATTCTTAGGGAAGAAACTTGTAGGGAGAGGAGAGAGAGGCAGAGAAAGCCAGAAGTTTCATCTCTTATGAAAGTACCAGTTTCAAGATTCAGCATGATGGTATAGAATAGTGTGTGAATATGAGAGAGAGATGCACACACACATACATGTGTGTATATGCACACACATATATATATATTCTGCACTTTTACAGTGATTCTTGCTGATGAAAAAAATTGTAAGAAGTGTGTTACATATTTAGAGAAGAAAACTTTAATCATCTGGATTTATATTTTAGTTTATAAAGTCTCGTATTTTTCAGTGATGTGCATGCACCTGATATAAGAGAGGCGTAATTAGCTGAATAACCACATCCATAAAGACATTGCAAAAAAAGCAACTAGTGTGTAAGGAAAGGTTAAAAGGAGTGATCAGTGTAGGAAGGTTCTTGAAAAGCAGAGACTAGAGGGCTGTAGTGAGGTTCATAGAAGTGCAGCCCAAGCTAGTTGTTACAGGAAAATGTTAAAACACCTTCAGGGGCTTTTTTTTCCATATAAAAGAGAAATGGGAGACCTGCATATAAAGAACACAGATGAACACAGTAAAATTCACAAACGTGTTTGAGGATTTATAACAAAATCTTCCCAATGATCTAAAAATAAGTGTTCAAATGACTGAGGAGAGACTTCTTGATTTATTGGCGGATTTGCTGAGAGACTTCCAAGTCTTGACATTTGGATATGTCACTGGCAAGTGCCATTGTAGACATAGGAAAGTATTATTAATTACAGCTAGGCATGTTTCAGAGGGGGGATTCAAACTGTAGCAAATGCAGAAAGTGCTGTTAAGATGGTTGGGGAGGAAAAAAACCAGGGGATACTAGAACACATAGATTTGGCTAATACAGCAAAAGTAAGATCAAGAGGGAATAAACACCAGGAAGAAATGAGAAATGTTTAAAACAAAAAATAATTTGTAGCAAAAAAACTAAAGGCACTCTACATTTAGATTGCAAGGGTGAAGACCCTTAAAGGTTAGAGCAATGGAGTTCATTTCCAAGTTTTCAGTGATAGCACTGGATTGAATAATACAAAATGTGTTTACACTGTTTATTGGTAGATATTTAAAGGAGGATAGAGGACACAGTTTACATGATACAGTTTTAAAAAGCAAGGGATTGGAGATGATTTCCATTCCTGTCTTCCTGTGAGTCAAATGACACTTTACTTATTTCTTTAGCATGTAGAACATGAAATCTAAGCAACATGTTTGAAAAACAGACCTAATCCACTCTATGCCCTTGGAACCTTTTGCAAGTATTAATGAAACAAATTTAATTATCTCTGTTAGACAGATTACTCAAGGCAATTTAGATTGTCACATAAAAAGTCGAATAAAGATCAGTGTTTTTAGTAAGCATATGAGTAATAAAAATACTCAAATGGTATGATATTCACGGAGATGATATCATTTGACCAGGCTTTTGGATAACCGGATAAATGCTCTTTTCTAAATGCTGTCACAGAATGATGAATAAGTCTATTTTAAAAAATGCTTTCATTGAAAGATAGGAGAGAAAATAGTTTTTTCTGAAGTGTTTATGCATGGTATCAGCCAAACGCTTTTCTTTTCCTGGAAAATGGACATTATCATCAATCTTATTAAAGTATGAAACATGGAAGTACTCTGCAAATATAAGGACAAGTTAAAGGAGTGTTTCTTGCTGGCAGTTTTGAGTTGTCTGATAACCAGGATGAGTTATAATTTCATCAGGCTCTGTTGGCTGTCCTCTTCTGCCCGCCTATATAAAAAAAGTAATTGCTAGTATCTCATAATTTTTTTGAAACCCCATTTGGGGAATCCACTTGCTAGTGTGAACTTCTGCATAACTGTGGTGAATATATGTGGCATTTTTGAATGAGTAGACTTTTACTACCAATCATATAAATGATAGTGCTTTGGAAACGTGCTAGTTTGACAGCTCTTCAGAGACTCAAAACCCAACAATTTGAATTCACTTGGCATGCATATGGCACAAGTTGCCAAAGCCTGCATAGTTCAGGCATCCTGTATAATAATAAACTTCTTTAACCTAATGCTATGAGTTGCCTTTAGACATGTTGTTAGTTTTGAGTTTCAGTGGTTTTGTTTGTTTGTTTTGAAGATTGACTTTTATTTTCATGTTTGATATCACAAGCACACTTTTCCTGGTAGTTACAGATAAGAGTTTCCTTGAACAGGTATATCAACAACTTGCAGTGTTGCAGCACCGACCCGGCAGTACCTGCCACACCAACTCAAGGCAGAGCTGTACTTGGAACATATTCCAAGGAAATATAAATGTAAAGTAGTGTCAAACAAGTGATGGCATTGGAGCAAGATAATTGGTTTCTTGTGGTCAGCGTGTTCTGGTGTATATTCTACAATGCTTCAACAGATCTCCTTTCTGACTAAACCAATGTCTTCTTTCCCTCCTTAATCCTAATATATATCCTAATGCTAATGCTCTTTATGAGTTCTCAGACCTGTATTTGATATGTTATTGTTTCAGTTAAAGTAGCGCAACTGAAATAATGCATCATGTGTACTGGCAACCAGTGCTTTTGCAGGCACCATATCAACACAAACAGCACGCCTGCAAACAAGGCCAGTACAAACAGCCTGATCCTGTTCTTATGCATCAGCCATTTGGTCTTGCATGTTAGGTGCTTGCAACTGGGTCATGCATACACATGCACACACAACCTCCCCATATTCGTGCAGGAATGGGTCTCACCAATAGTTTATACCCACCTGTGGTCTTCCCCAAAGCAGACCCTTGTCCCTGGTCACTCCAGTGCCATACCTCAGATTACTTTTGCCCATCAATTCCACTTCTGTAACATCTGCACCTAAATTTGGTGTTTGTGACACCTTCACCTAGATGCCATTAGCCTTGCATAGTACGACCAATACAGTCCCCTTGGCACTGTTTGCCTTGCGAGTTCTGTTTCCCAGGGATTGGCTGGGCTGCTCTCCAGTGTGGTGAACTTCCACATGGCTCCCCCTCACCTTCCCATGAAACCCAGCCAGCCCTCACTGTACTCCCTGCAACTTGTTGCACTTCTCTCTCTGCTGTGTGTTACAGCCAGCTGTTTCTCTTGACATGCTTTGTAGTTTTTCGTGTACATCTGTAATTTGGACATTAGGAAGAAGTTCTTCACACGAAGGGTGACTGGGCATTGGAATGGGCTGCCCAGGAAAGTGATGGAGTCTCTGTCCCTGGAGGTTTTTAAGAAAAGATTGGATGTGGCACTCAAGTCTAGCTGACAAGGTGTTAGACTGGACTTGATGATCTTAGAGGTCTTTTCCAACCTAGCTGATTCTGTGACTTTTTTGGAGCACAGTGGCATTGACTCATGGTCTGGTTATGACCTGTAATGATCCTTGCTATAGTTCTGCTGGTTTTATTATAAATTCATTGCTTATAAATTCTCTTTATTTATGCCTGTCAAATGGATAGGAGCATGAGGCCTGCAACATGAATGTTATTATTTTATTTTGTCAAATACCCAAAACACTTACCCATGTGTTATGTGCATATATATATATATATATAGTCTACATTATTTAAACATTTTGAGAGTTCAGGAGTTACATGAGTTAAATATTGCAGTTCTTGCTAACTGAATCGAAATTTGTCTTATAAAATGATATTATTTAGTTGTCCTGATATGTGACTGCTAGTAGTTAGTTCTAAAGTATTCATTTCATGCTGTGTTGCTGCCTGTCACAGAGGTGTTATTAATATTTTAATTATGTATATCAGTGCCACTGTCAATATAAAAGTACAAGATGAATACAATAAAGCTCTTCTGCACAGACTACATTTGTGTTCTATGTTATTGTAGACCTTTAATTATAATTCTATAAAATCTGCAGTTGAATTTAGACATTAGTTGTCATCATAGCAAATAAAGAGCCAGATTCTCTGTCATAAGTCGGGTTGGTTTCATTAATGTCAGCAGGGTCCTACTGATTTACACGAACAAAAATGACACAAAAACACTTGTTATATTTTACTACTTCTCCTATGAGGTTGTGCTACTGCAGTGTTTCATGACTTCTGGAATAACAGTTCTTTTTTTTCCCCCCATCTTTTCCTCCCTGTGCTTTCACTGTTTTGTCAGCCACTTGAGATCAAAAATATCCTTCCCTAGTTTGAGTAAGTGTAGAAAAGGGTTTGATCTTGTAGTGTTTGTCCATAGCTATTTAGGAGGCATTTTAATTTTTACTTTTTCATTAGAGATAATAGTCGAAGTGTGCTTTGTGAATGGAAAGCTGTCTGCCTGTAGCTTATCTGTCTTCATTCTGCAACCATCAACACATAAATGTTTATGGATGTGAATGGATGTCCTGTCAGCCCCATAGTAGCACCCAAACTGCAAATAATTGAGCACCTACTCCGCTTAATTAGGCCTACTGAGTTCATTATGGGGACCATGATGCACATCTCTTAGCTAGGTGTGTTATGGGGTTATTTTGTTGGAACATGGTCTCAGCTGTGACTTAGAAAGAAAAAAAAAACCCTACTCAAGAAACAGGGTTCTTCCTGCACTGCAGTCACAGGAATAGCTGCTGTGAATCCTGTGATCAGTGCATCCCAGTCAGCCTTAAATGAGCTGGCGCGGGTATCCGTACGAATCTTGCTGCTACTCAAGCAGCCTCAAGTTTAGGCTGATGTGAAATTGGGCAGGCTAAACCTGTCCTGTGCTCTGCAATGCAGCAACTGGGCTTCTCACTGCACCCAAGCGCACTGGCTGAAAACTGTATTTCAGACTTCTCACAGCTCACTACTCAAGTATTCATTTTTATAGATACTTGTCGTTATGAAGGATTCAGATTTTCAGCCTGACCTGTCTTCTGATAGAAACACTCTCTAGAGGTGTAGTAGTCCTTTCTGCATGGGAGAATCTCATATATTTTGTTGCAGTTAACAGGCTCCTTCTTGTATTGATGGCTTGCATCCGCAATAGTGTGGACAGCAGAACTAGGCAGCGATCACCAGTGGTGAGGCCAAACTTTGTGTTTCAGTTTTGAGCCCCTCACTACAGGAAAGACACTGAGAAGCTGGAGCAAGTCCAGAGAAGGGCAATGAAGCTGTTGAAAGGTCTGAAGAACAAGACTCATGAGGAGCAGCTGAGGAAATTGGGGTTGTTTAGCCTGGAGGAAGGGAGGCTGATGGGAGACCTTACTGCTCTCTACAGCTACCTGAGGGAGGGTTGGAGTGAGGTGGGGGTCAGTCTCCTAGGTAACAAGTGACCAGATAAGTGGAAATGGCCTCAAAGTTGCACCAGGAAGGTTTAGATTGGATGTTAGGAAAACTTCCTTCATAGAGAGCATCATCAAGCACTGGAACATGCTGCTCTGGAAAGTGATTGTGTAAGCAACCCTGGAGGTATCTGAAAGGTGTGTAGATTTGGCACTTATGGACATGGTTTAGTGTTGGACTTGGGAGTTCTGGGTTAATGGTTGGGCTCAGTAATTTTACAGGCTTTTTCCAACCTAAATGATTCTATGATTCTCTGAGAACTTGCAGCTTTATTCTGTGAATAATTTTTTTTCAGCTTTGTTGCTATTTTGGATGAAATAAAATGTAACATTTCTTTTCTTCCTGGTTGTTCCCTGACTGGAACAAAAAGTACTCCACCAGTAATTCATTTTTTTCTCCACAAAATGGCCCATTCAGAGCTAGATTCACAAAACTGCCTGATGATTGGAAACTGCATTTGCTTTTCAAAGTAATTCATGCCTTTGTGTTGGCCAGTTTTGTCTTCTTCCTGATGAGGTAAGCTTATGATTCCTGTTCCCCATGCAAGATCATCCACCACTCAGCATTCGTGGCCGTGATGGTACAGCTTCATGTCGCATAAATGTGAATGAAATACTCACTGAAGCAGAGGAGGGACCAAGTATGACACTTGTCAGATGAGTCACTTGGCCTTGCTTCAGATTGCCTGTGGGTAATGTTTTGATGAGATTAAACTGATGGACTTTGCAATGCAGCCTTATGCTGAGCAGGTAACAGTCAGTCATCCTTCAGTGCTGTGGGAGCTTGCTTGATGCCCATAATTTTATTTTAATAAACCTTTGAGTCACATTAAAAGATCTTATTTTTAATTTCTCATGCAAAATCACTTAAAATTTGATGATTTAGTCTACATATATCCTCAAAACATTTTTTTTTCAAAATTAATGTTTTATAAGGCTTTTTACCTCACTCTATTAGTTCTTCATTCTTCACATTTGACAAGGTATTTTTTTGAAGTAGCCACTAATTTTGCATGTGTGCTATAAGCCTCAAAGACAGTGGTTCAGAGGTTGTGAAAATGTGAAGTGTTTAGTATTTATCCTAAGAAAAGCAGCACTCATTCCTAGATATCTGAAAAATCTTATCTGTGGTCAAGCATAGCTTAATAAAGATGAACATGAATAATAGTAATAATAGTGTGGTTTTTTCTTATTCTTGATCCAATTATATAGCCAATAGCTAACACAAACCATTACTTTTTGTTGCCCTTATCATGTCTTTCCTTAGGGAATATCATGTTTGGGAAATTAAGTCATATATTCCCTATGTGGTTTATGTTCATATACATATATATGTATGTATACAAAAAGCATGACCTTCCTTTGAGGTAATTAACTATAAAACTGTCTTACTACAATTCCTTACGTGTCCTATAATGAGCAGTAGTGCTTTGATCATACACTCCCTTGTATTTTATCAGTATTTTGTGGTTCGTTCCATTCAGTTTGTTTTATTTTCTGAGAGTACTTTAGCCTGTATTATTTGGCATATACAGAATAAAGCAAGCTATTTTAAAAACGTTTATCTAAGGTTAGAGATTAAAATGTTATTAGATACCATAATGCTTTGCATTTTCAGTAAAGCTGTATTTAGAAATTGAGGTTTGCAGGCTCTTTGGGAAGGACAGACCGGGAAGGCAGGAAAGAGGAGTCATCTTATAGGTGAAACAGCAACTGGGAAGGGAGGAACTCTGCTATGGGGATGGAATGTGAGCCAGCTCAGAGTGTGTAAATCAGCACATGCAGGTAAACCAACATGGATGATACTACCAACATGTAGTGAATTTACTGTAGGTCACCTGATCAGGAAGAGGTAAATGAGACCTTCAGACAACTGGAAGTATTCTCTCATTCACACACATTGGTCCTCATGGGGGGTGTGAAACCACTCTCATAACTGCTGGTGTGCAACCTAAAGCGATAGCTTTGTGGCACAGATGATTACAGAGCCAACAAGAGGAGATGATCTGCTGGATGTCATACATGCAAACAGAGCAAGGCTACTTGGGGAGATGAAGGTCAGGAGGAACCTTGGTTCCAACGGCCATGATACAGTGGAGTTCAGGATCGTGAGAGGAGGGAGCAGGGCAAGAAACAGGGTCACAGCCTTAGACTTCAGGAAAGCAGGCTTTGGCCTGTTTAGGTATCTGCTTGGAAGAATCACGTGGTATCCCATGGTGTCCCATGACCCTGCATTGAAGAGCAGTCCAAGACTGATCCTCAAGAAGTGTCTTGAGCTGGTTGATGGAGTACACTGTCCCAGTCCACTCTGCACTGGTACAGCCTCACTTTGAGTCCTGTGAGCAGGTTTGGGGCACCACAACAAGAAAGATATAAAGCTATTAGAGACCATCCAAAGGAGAGCTACAAAGATGGTGAAGGGACTAGAGGAGAAGACATAGGAGGAGCTGCTGGGATCACTAAGCTGTTCAGGCTGGAGGGGACTAAAGGGAAACCATATCACAGTCTACAGCTTCCTCACGAGGGGAAGCAGAGGGGCAAACAGTGATCTCTTCTCTCTGGTGACCACTGACAGGACCCAAGGGAATGGCATGAAGCTGTGCAGGGAATAGTTAGGCTAGATTTTAGGAACAGCTTCTTCAGCCAGAGGGTGGCTGGGTAATGGAACAGGCTGTCCAGGGAAGTGGTCACAGCACCAAGCCTGACAGAGTTCAAGAAGTGTTTGGACAATGCTTTCAGGCACATTGTGTGATTCCTGGGGCTGTCTTGTGCTGAGCCAACAGTTAGACTTTGATGATCTTTCTGAGTCCTTTTAAACTCAGGAGATTCTATGATTCTGTGGTCTGCATGGCTGAGTTGAGAGGATTGTGTTCAGTGGGTCAAAGTCCACTTGGAGGAGGCCAGTCACTAATGTGGTACCCCAGTGGTCGATACTGAGCTCAGTATTATGTAACATCTGTGTTAATGACCTGAAGGGTGGAGCAGAGTGCACTTTCAGCAAGGTTACAGATGGTAAAAAAAAGAATTGGGAGGAATGGTTGATACATTGGTTGGGTGTGATGCCCTTTAGAGAGACCTTGAGGGGCTGGAGAAAAGGGCAGGCATTGAGGAAGGGACAACCCCATGCATGACTATAGGCTGAGACCTGATCAGCTGGAAAGCTGCTTGGCAAAAGAAGACCTGCTGTATTCCAAGCTGTACCATAAGCTAGAAATGTGCACTTATGACAATGGCAGCCAGCAGCATCCTGGGCTACAGTATGAACTGTATCGCTGGTGGGTCAAGGCATGTGATCCTCCCTCCCTGCTCAGCACCGATGAGGCTGCATCTGGAATCCTAGGTCCAGTTCCCCAGAGAGGTTGTGGAGCTTTCATTGTCAGAGGTATTCAAAACCTATCTGGACACAATTTTGGACAATCTGCTCTAAGTGGTCCTGCTTGAGAAAGATCGGTTTACAGCTTCAATTGCTCTGTGACTCCATAGCTTCCCTGATACACCTTCTCATCTTCAAGCAATCTATTAGTAGATTGTTAGTGTTTCCTGTGCAGAAGTTGTGCTTAAAGAATATATTTCCATTTTGACCAGAAATTGCTTGGGTGTTGTTAGATGTATTTAGAGGGCCATGTCTGTGAATCTTTCTACACATGATACTTCTATTAATGTGTGTAGAATGGAACATATGATACTGATGCACTTCATGCTCCAAAACTTCTGTTATCAAAACCTTTATTGCTTTTATCAATTAATTTGCACTAAAGCTGCTACAGACCTTCTCAAAAAGATCCTATTGTTTTAGACACCACTGAGTTAGAAGCCTCTGTAAATTAAGCCATACTGTGTAAAGTTTTCAGGGATGAGAATTTAACAGGGCCATACAGCTGAACTGTTAGAATGATCTTCAGTATGCTCGTGTATGTGCCACTTAACGCTTTCCAAATAAAGCATGGTCATAGGTTGGGGTTTATCACAGGCTGCAGGGGGCTTGTAGTCCCCACAAGACTTTTTGGACCTCATATCTTCTGTTGTGGAGGTTAAGAGAATAACTGCAGTGAGAAGTACAGCGCAGTAATAATGTTGGCACAGGCTGTTCTGGGCCGCTTGCTCTCAGAGCCAGTGAACAGCCTCTGGGATAATTAATCTGTTGGTATTGCTATAGTGACAGAAATATTCTAGGCTAATAGTGCTTCCGTATTACTTGGAAATACATAATAGGGGGCGGGGGATGGGGGAGTCTTTTAGTCCTTTTGCAGAACAGGACTGGTTATCTGTTGAGAAGTACCTGGGGAATGATAAATGAGGAATTGCTTGGGGAACACTTCTATCTTAGTAAAGCTACATTTTCAGTTTTCATTATATATGAATATCCTTTTTTTGTCAGTTATCCAGCTGGCTGAAGTTATTTTTTGCTAAAGGAGATTTTTTTTTTCCTAGAGAACCCAGGTTATATTATTTCCCTTCAAGGCTTGATAGAGGATACTTTAAATACATGCTGTGTAAACTTGAGAAGGTGCACTCTGTTGTCACTGCATCTTACAAAATATATGAAGTGTAATGTTATTACCAAGCTGCTTGAGGCTTTGCATTGGTTAAAAATTGCATGGTACCCCACAGCCACTGTGGCCATCAGCAAAGGCAATGCCTATGAATGGAAAGCTTTGGCAGGTAAGAGCAACAGTGCTGACAGGAGCAGGTATGCTTTAAGGAGAGATTTATCATCTGAATGGCAGAGAGAGTCAGTGAATGGGTTTGTTCTCAAGCTTGATTTATGTGCCACTGTACCTTGCTTGGCACCTAATTGATATAATGGATTAGTCCTTTAGAGTTGCTTAGAAGGCCTTAGAAATTCCTTTGAGATACGGAGGCACATGTTGACTCTGTATTTAGTCTCACAATTAGTTACAGGATACCTTTAATAAACAAACAAAGTAGCGGGACTTTTCCGTGGAAGTTAATCTTGCCATTGAGACAGAAAATGCCTGCTACCCATCAGTTGTATTAAGGAGGAGATCCACAGTATGTCTGTATGCTTTTGATTGTTGTGAGCAAGGTTGAGGCATTTTATACTGTTTATATGTGAAAGCCACCAAAGCATTTATAGCACTGCAGGTTGCCAAGCAAAGAGATACAGAAACTTCATGCATCCATAATCTTCAGAGGGGTGTGTACAGAATGCTTCATCTACTTTCTGTGTATGATTTATCATGGCCTGTAGCTGACTTACTGAACAGAGCAGCCAAGCAATACTTTCAAGCTGATATGTTCCTATATTTATGGTTGAAGTTAATCTGACCTAAGATAAGGTAAGATAATCATATACCCAGTATATTATCCAGTGTGCAGTACATTAAAAACAGAGTCAGAAGAGCCCTCCCTGAGAAACAGTGAACAAATTTGTGCTGATAATGTTTTTGTATTGTGACGGATCTAGAAATAGAGAGGTTGTAGTTGTTAACAGAGATAGTACTTTTTACTGGCAACAAATCAAACAAAACCAAATCAGTGCTTTTGGAAAACAAAATCTGGTTAAAAGGTTACCTGTTTTTCCAGGTATGAAAGTTGCTCAAATAATTTACTATTAGGTAAACTGGTAGTCAAAGTAATTTTTGGTGCCTATAGACTTATCTATTTTCATTTACTGCCCTTCTTACAAAAATACCATTGCTGCCTAAATAAATAGGTTCTGTAAAGCCTTGCTGAAAAACAGTATGCCTTCCAGTGTGCCTGAACTTATTACATCATTCTTTATAGAGCATTCATTAAGATCATAAGGATGTGAGCACTCCCTAGAAGTGCTCCACCGGCAGTTGGTGTTGGACTTGGGGTCTAGTTTCCTGTGTACTTGCTCAGGGGACAGGCACATGCTGGGGAGTGTGCTTCTGGTGTTGCCATTGATGCAGCTGAGCTTTGCTCCTGGAGCTGTCAGGAGTGGGAACCTATTTTGCTGGACTATATCCAGATAGACAAAAAAATAATTTTAGAAGTCAGAAGGTGCTTGTCTGACAGCGTCTCCTCTGTGGATGTGCTTCCCCACAACTTGGAGACCTTGCTTCCAGTCAGTAAAATCTCAGCCCTAACTTGAAAAGACTGAGAGCGTGCTGGTTGATCCGAGGACATCAAATCCCTGCCATACCAGACTTACTACTCAGGCTTGGAGGACACCCTGCACTATGGTTTCAGACTCGAGTCTGAATGCAGTGCATGCTGTAGCCAGGCCTTCAAACTGATAAAGGCAGCCCTCAAGGCAGCTGTCTGCCTTGTCATCTCCTGGACAGCTGAATTTAAACACTGGAATGGTGCTCTGAGCTCATCAGCATGAGTTCATTCCTTCCTGTGGGATCACCATCTTTGTGATCATGGAACAATGAGAAATGTGAAAGTTTGTATGGAGCAGGTGATGATGAGAGCAGCATGTTGGATTTTCATTTGCTGTTTGTGGCCTTTGTGGATACTGTGAAGTAAGTCATCTCCATATTCTTCTAAGGCTATAAATAATCTGGGATGGAGGTAATTTTCTTTCCCTAGATCAGATCATTTGTCCGTGATTTCACTTTTTTTGGCACAGAAATGTGTACTGCAATGCTTAGCATACTTGTACCAAAGCTGAGCTTTCAGAGGCTAGTCCAAAATTAGGAAGGACAAAGTATTGCATCAAACCTTGCTGCCCTCTGATCCAAGCACATAATGTGCTTACACAAGATTATTAGTATTGCTTTTTTAAAAGTACAGTTATATTGAATGTAGGACAGCACTTTACCATATTTAGTAAGTACTGCTCATGTTGCTTTGTGCTTGACCCACCAGCATCATTCATAGGATGCAACAATTACACAAGATAAGCTTTATTAACAAATTCAGATTTATATGATGGATCTCCTTGTTTTGTAGAGTCATATGCTTTGAAGTTTCTTCTGATCAATCATTAGCATATCTATACCTACTGAAGAATTCTCTTTTTATCTTTTAGAGGACATGTCTTTCTGGCTAAAAACACAGCCATTTCATTTCTTTAGTTTCAGTTTTTATAGTACAGTCTGCCATCCAATTTAATATTTATCAGTAGTAATAACTGACTGCCAGGGTATTTTCAACATTAATTCCGGGTGTCTGTGCTCTGGATAGTCCTGCATTCAAAATTACTAAGCAGACCATGCAGACAGACACTTTGGCTGTAACTTGTTTGCTCATTTATATACAGAAGAATGGAGATGAATAGCTAATTTTGCTGCAGAGAGTTGTCTGCTCTGAATCCCAAATGCTCCATATTTTATAACTTCAGGAGCCTGGTCAAACCATTGTAGCAGCCTTCCATTGGTAGAAAGGATTAATTGTTCCAAACTTCCTTTTTTTTTTTTTTTCCTTTCCTCTCCCCTCCTCTGCAACTTTCACTAAAAGAGAACCTGAATCATGATTTAGAAAGCAAGTTAAAATACTTCCAGTATGACCGATTTAAATTTCTCCGAAGGATTACACTGCAAGTGTAGTCTTGACTGAAGATCCATAAAGGAAAGCATATAAAAAGGCAAAGGAAGACACGCTGCTGCAGAGGACTTGGATATGCAGATTTTCCCAACTGGATTGTGCCGTATTGTTTCAGTCTAAGAGATTGATCTGACCCTAACAGTACATAAAATGCAGCTTTATGCCCAGCCGTTCAATATGGAAGCTGCATTGCAGCCTCAATTTTACAAGAGCTGTGCAAAGTGGAAATGAAAATCCAGCCTTCCCATTGCCCTCAGTTGCAGCTACGAGGAGATCTAAGAGGAAGAGACAGGTTTTGTTCTTGCAGAAAGCGTTCAGCTCATGCTCATGTTTTATTTCATCTGGCAACACGTACCCAGCTTCAGGGTTGGATTAGTGATGGCTTTTCCTCCGAGGATCTAGGCTCTAGTGCAGAAGATTTCCCAAGCAGTGTAGGCATTGCAACTGTGAGAAATGAGGGTGCTGGTGCCCATTCCCTGGGATCCATACAAATAGGCTGTAACTGGGCTTGTGTGTGCTGGAGTAATTAGAACCCTTTAAAGTTGGAAGTTATTTTAGTCTCGTTACTGTGAATTTACAGTGCCTCACATTTACCATTTTAGTCAGAAATGTCCTTTCAGTGTGGCCAGAAGTACAGAGAATGCAGGTTGATGAAGTGTACTGAGGATAGCCATGCAGTGTTTGATGGATGGGGAGATAATAATGTTGCCAAGACTTTCCAATGTTTTTCTATTTCCCACAAAGACCACCTCTGTCTTGCCTAGGCTAAGTTTTACCCAGGTGTTACTGTAAGTCAGGCTCCCTGTGGATTCAGAAAGGAATTAAGTGTTGATTGATGTTTGCACTAAGCTGTAAGAAAGCATCCTGGTAGGAGAAGAACAAGTTGGGGTTTTTTGTCAGTCTCTGGGAAGGGGCTGGAAGTAAGTTACGGAAATTATAAAGGCTTCTAGAAAGTTTTCCTTGTAATTTTTTCTTCACTGAGAGTCTGTCATGTCACAGGTATAATGCGGAGTGTTCCCAGTAGTCCAGAAGATTGCCTGTGAATTTCATCTTGGCAGTAGCAACACTTTTCCCACGCTGTACACAATTAAGAGGAATAGAGAGGTTTGCTGATGAGTGGCTTCTCCTCTGATGTCATCTCTACCAACTGTCCTTTCCTTCCCATTCCTCCTTCTTGGCATGGTTTGACTACGAAAAATTTCACCCTGCTTTTGGTGTACTCACATTCCTTGGATTTTGTTTTTCCTCTCCCATCTTTACTCTTCAAAGATTGTATGTATGGCCTAGGGATTAGTTGGTGCTTGGGTTTTGGCTCTTGTTTTCTCCCCCCAGGATGGTGCTAGTGAAGATGGGATTTTTCTTTCACACCTGGGTACTCTGAATTGTTGCAAGGCATCTACTGATATTTGAAAGAGAAAAAATTAATGTTTATCTAAAAAGTGGTTTCATTTTTGTATCCTTCTGTCTGAGGAGAAATTTCACTGAAGAACTGTAACAGATTTATTGCAGAATATTTTCTATTTTTTCTGCACTTGCAATTTTTTTTTTTTTTTTAAAAAGCTTTATGTATTTGAATCAGACCATAATCTGGAGTAGAAATACAGGTCCTACAATTGGCAATAGAATAACCTACATAACTCTACAGAATGTGGGTGCAGAAGTTTAAATTAAACTTCTTCTGAAATGCATTATTTTGTTCTATTTCCAACTTATAGCAAAACTATAATGGTCAGACATAATGTCCCCTGAATTGCTGATGCTTGAGTGGGTCTTATTTTTTCCACCATAGAGAGTACATTGTAAACTATGTTCTACAAGGATATGCATCTGACTGAAAATGTTAAAACTTTTCAACGTCTGTTTCTTATGTTTATGGACCTAAGTAGTACAGTAGTAGAGTTTAATAGAACAGTGAATAGATTACTTACCCACTGCTAAAGACTTGTTTTCTTTTGCCAGATGTTTTAATTAATTTTAGAAAATAGTAGAGTGAGCCATGCTTTTTTTTTTTTTTTTTTGTTGGAGTTGTTTTAAACCACTTGTGAGAATGTATGACTCATGTTTCAGAACAGAATTTAGAGAGTAATTTAATTTCCAGATTTTTTTTTTTCTCTCATACCTCCAAATGTGAATTATGTTGTTTTTGAAGTTAAACTGCTTGGCAGAAATAAATAAAACTTGTCAAATTAATTCTTCGGTGTTCTTGATTGCTGGAATAACAATTTGATTTGCATATTTTGTTAAATAAAAATGCTATATAATTAAATGTTGAAAATGTGTTCCATTTATAGACTATATGTGATCTGAAAATAAAAAGGGTGGTTGGTTGAGTTACTAATGATGTAAAGAACTGTTTTGCTTTTGAGGAATTTGTGCTTCCTCTGTGGATTGACCTCTTATCCTATTAAAAAGTGGTCTACTAAATGTCCAGAAAAGGATTTCTTGCTTTCACTTTGTAGTCTGTGACATGACCAAGTGCATAATTCCTGGATATGTCAGCAAAGTTATTATATGTAGAATAGAATCATAGAATCATTTAGATTGAAAAAGACCTCTAAGATTATCAAGTCCAAACATTAACCCAGCACTGCCAGGTCCACCACTAAATCATGTCCTCAAGTGCCACATTTACATGTCTTTTAAATACCTCCAGGGTCGGTTCCCTTTGCAGCCTGTTTCAATGCTTGGCAAATCTTTTGGTTAAGAAATGTTTCAATTCAATCTAAACCTTCCCTGGCTCAACTTGATACCATTTCCTCTTGTCCTATTGCTAGTTACTTGGGAGAAGAGACCAGTCCCCACCTCTCTACAACCTCCTTTCAGACAGTTTTAGAGAGTGACAGCAATATGGTCTCCTTTGAGTCTTCCCCAGACTAAACACCCCCAGCTCCCTCAGCTACTCCTCATAAAGCTTGTGCTCTAGACACTTGACCTTCTCTGGTCACGCTCCAGCACCTCAGTATTTTGAGTGTGTGTACACGTACATGGCCAAGTTTGTGGTGTTTAACATCCTGTGGTGGGCTGACCTTGGCTGGATGCCTGGTGCCCACCCAGCTGCTCTATCACTCCCCTTCCCAGCAGGACAGGGGAGAGAGTAAGGAGGAAAAAAAACCAACTTGTGGGCTGGGATAAGGCTGTTTATTTAAAGCAAAAAAGTAAAGCGAAGCTTCTGTGAGCAGAAGCGAAAGGTAGCAGAGTTTATTCGCTACTTCCCATGAGCGGCGATGGTCGGCCGCTCCCGAGAAGCAGGGATTTGGTACCTGCGATGGCTTCTCAGCAGGCAGCCATTAGACAAGGAATGCCTGCCTTCCTGCTCCGTGCCTTAGCTTTTATATCTGAGCTGACGCCATATGGTCTGGAATATCCCTTTGGTCAGTTTGGGTCAGCTGGCCTACTTGGGTCCCCTCCCAGGATCTTGCCCTCAAATAAGGAAGGAATGTCTCAGTGCTGGTGCTGTGCTCAGCAGTAGCCAAAACACCGGTGTGTTATCAACACCCTTCTGGCTGCCACTGCAAAGCACAGCACTGTGAGGGCTGCTGTGGGGAAATGAACTCCAGCTCAGCCAGACCCAGTACACACCCTGAAGCTGAAGGAGGTGGTGACCACTGTGTGGTTTGGTGGGAAAGTGTTGGCCAGTGGGAGCTGCTGGGGAGATGGTGGAACAGGGGGGCAGGAGGCTGGGTGAGTCTACACACATCCCCAGAGTTAGGCCACAAGGTGGCATGAAGGCATTATGACCTCAGGCTGGTGGCTGTGCTCTGAAAATAGGGGATTTCCTTCTTGCGTTGCCCTGGAGCTGCTGGTCATGCAGATATTTTAGTGTAAGGGTCCTTCAGAGACTGCAGGCTTAGAGCAGCTTTTCTGGCAAAGCACAATTTAAACAGCTGCTACTGAAGACCTGACTCCCGTTCCAGCCAAAGTGCATTAGGCTGCTCTGACATCAGTTTATATGCTCTGTAAATGACAACACAGGCCCCTTGTCCCTGTGTAGCAGTAGGCTCAGACCAAAGTCAGACTGTTTGGCTTGGCTTTTCATTCCTTTGTAGAAATGCTCTTTACATTAATTTTAATAGCAGACTTTTAAAACCAAAGTTCGGTACACTTTCTGTGGGCACTAAAACGAAGCCACAATATATTTTTTAAAGAGTCAAGCATTTAACTGATATAATTAGACAGATGTTTCCCTCGTTTGTTTTGTTTTTCCTTCCCATGTGCTATGCCATGCAGTTTAAATTCTACCTTGTGTTTTAAAGGCCATTATGGTTCGGTTGTGCTCTGTGAAAATTAAAGTGCTTTGAACCAAGAAGTGTTATCTAACCAGAAAGACATAATTTTATAGAATGCTCTAGATAGTGGTAGTAATTTATGTAGTAAATTGGGGACTTCGTCACTGGAATGTTTCCTACAAAATTGATTTATCCTCATGGTGGGTTCTGCATCTTAATGGGAGAATAGTATTGGTCTAAATTTAGCTACTGCTATAGAATCAGATCATATATGGATGATGTACAAACAAGTGTGTAGTTCAGCACATATTTTGGTTTTGTGGTGGTTTTATTAAAAAAACCAAACAAAACAACAAAAAACCAAACCAAACCAACAACAAAAAAACCCCTTGCTTTTGAATGGCTACCAAATAGCACTCCTTTGTAGCCCTGAACCCTGGAGCACCCCGAGGCTAGGCTGACCGACATAAGATAAGCAATTTACATTTACTGCTAACGGTGTAAATCCACCCTTATGAGTTTGAGAAGATAAGTAAGAAATGAAAAATAAATATATTTCAGAACATTACTTATGGGTTATTTTCTTCAAGTTTGGCCTGTTCTGTCAGTCTGACCTGTATATGTACAGAAAGAGAGATGACAGTTTGCAGGCTGAAAATGTGTATAGTATCAGTACAGATTTTGTTTTAGTAGCACTTGAGTTTTTGAAAGTCTGAATCTTTGAAGTCTTTGTTTCAACACTGTATTTAATATCAAAATTATGCCAGTGTTGTTTTTAATAAAAAAATAAATTCATATTCCAAAATAATTTTTGTACTTTTTCAGTTCTGAAAATTTGAAGGCATTTAATTATGTCTTTTATGAGATGGAGCTTTCCAGTTTGTCAGCTTTTAGATTTCAGAAGAGAGTGATACATCTTTGGCTTAATTGAAAAGCAGAATTCTTCTGAAGTCCAAAGTGAGGGTTGTCATAGGTAGGAATTAATGGGAAGCTCTAGGTTTTATAGAAGTTAATGATAAATAGACAAGTTAGTGTTAAATTCTCCTTGATATGCAGAATGGGCAGCATTTCTAGACCACTGGAGCTGTTGTAGGTGTCAGTAACATGGGCCATGGTCACGGTCTGTATATATGCTCCAGTCAGAGCTGATGGGGCTGATTGTGACAATCACTTTCTCTTTTTTTTGGTGCCCTCAGTGGAGATTAAAGGGGAAAGTGAGTTCTCAATTGCAGAATTGAATGCTATTTTCATAAATGTTTCAAAGATATTGATCAGAGTTCAAAGTTGGAGCTTATAAAACTAAATAATCTATCAATAGAAATACTTTTTAGAATGTTCTGACATTAATCATATTTATGTTCCTTACCTGTCTTCTCTTATTTGTTGAGATTATTACATGTACAAAGACTGCATTTTTGATGATTGTGACAATTCTAAAGTGATGTTAATTAAACATGAATTTTATGTGCTCTTTTTAAAATGCAAAAATGCTGTATTAAACTCTTTTTAAAATTTCTACCTCATCAGAATTAAGATACCTATCTAGAAGCCTTGCAAATCTCTAGTCTGTATTGTTTACAATAGGAAAATGTGAAGATCATGGAGCAATATGTCCTGCATACGTTGCAAAAGAAATTTCCTTCCTTAACTGACTCCCGTTTTGACTCGGTGATTTGTTGTATTTTTCTCAAAGTAAAATTTTCTTAAAAATTAAGAAAAAAAAAAATTTGCAATAGGGGAAGAATAGTAGAAGAGCAAAATGCAGTATTAAAAGAGAAAATATGTCTAAATAACTTTCTTCTTTGCTTTTATGATTTTGCTCTGGTGATGTAACACTGATCTGTGACTGTGGCTCTGTAGACAAGAGTTCAAGAATTATGCAGCTCACTGCCTGTTCATTTCCTGTTTCATTTCCTAAGTTGTAAAGGCTTGCTTTTCTCTGTGGGAAAAGAGTACAGTCCTAGTGTCTTAAACTTTGCAGGAACTTAATGTAAAATTATGACTTGCTGGACTGAGTCCTGAAGAGGGCCACAAAGATGATCTGAGGACTGGAGCACCTCTCCTATGAGGACAGGCTGAGGGAGTTGGGGCTGTTCAGGTTGGAGAAGAGAAGGCTCCAGGGAGACCGTAGAGCAGCCTTACAGTACCTACAGGAGGCTACAAGAGATCTGGAGAAGGACCTTTTATAAAGGCATGGAGTGACAGGACATGGGGTAATGGCTTTAAGCTGAAGAAGGGTAGGTTTAGATTAGATTTTAGAAAGATATTCTTTACTGAAAGGGTGGTGAGGCACTGGAACAGGTTGTCCAGAGAAGTTGTGGATGGTCCATCCTTGGAAGTGTTCAAGGTCAGGTTGGATGGGGCTTTGGGCAACCTGGTCATGCTTTGAGAACCACCAGTAGCAGGGAGGATTAGAACTAGATCCTCTTTGAGGTCAGCCCCAACCCAAACCATTCTGGGATTTATAATAAAATGTGTCAATAATCTTATAAATATTTGGTATCTTAGTAGTATTACTAATGATGGATTAAGAATTGGCTGATTATTAACTTGCTGAATAAATTCCTGTGATTTACATGTTGGATTTTGTGATCAATGTATGTTGTTCTGTTCTACTGATTCAGCCACTGGCTGGAACAAAACATTCCAGCTTCACCTGAATATACATCCTTTTGTTTTTTGAGACTCTAACATAGCATTTTCTTTCACTTTCTTAGGCTTTGAAATTAGATTGTTTCACTAAAACCCATGACCTTCATTCCACAGTGTCTGAACTCTCATTCTAGCACGTTTTGTTTGCTTGCCTTATTAAGAGCTTCCACTATCGATTTACAGTGAATTGGGACTTCTAGAGATGAACAGGGTGATTTGATGTGCTTATCATCCTGGCTGCAACTTTCATCATAATTTATTTTTTTGTGTCAAGGTTACTGTAAATCACACTTGTGTTTCACCTTTTTCTTTACCTATAAATAGGGGGTTTCTGTCTTAATAGGCTTCTCTAGAGCAGCTGTAAATCCAGTTTAACCCCAACATGTTCTGAAATGTTGAATATTGCTGAGTGCAAGGAAGTAATGATTTTTGTACCTCATTACCATGCATACTGTCTTTAATAATATTTATATAGATACTGTCAAACATAATGGATTGGTATTTGGGCATTTTTTATACATAGGTAAATGGAAATTACCCACAGGCTTTAGTGAAAGCTTCTTGGATATAATGAAGCTGCAATATGATCTGCAGTATTCCTATTTATAAGGTATATAAAATATCCTGTGGTTACCAGAAGTGCTCTCACTTAGACAGGTTAGCAACTTACTCTGGAATGAAAAAGTAAGCCCAGAAAAATTATTCAGCCATGTTGTGCTGAAGTATAGAGAATAACCTATCAGGAAAAAACCAAAGATCAAACACACCCGATTTTTTCTCCTTTCAATATCCCATGCTTAATTCTTGCATGACAGCTCTATCTGGCAGGCTCACCTCCCATCAGTGCAATCTGTCATTCTGTGTTACTTCAATTAAGTTTTCTTTCTTTTTTTGCATTTACTGAGGAGTCATAATGGTGTGCTCCCAAATCAGCAGTCAAGAAGAGCAGTCCTCTCTATCTGTATTTGTTAAATGAAAGGGGAAAGAAAGAGACATTTTCTTTGCTTCCTCTATCCTGAAGGCCTTCTCCAGAGCTGTTACAGAATTAGAGGATTTGCTTTGAAGACTGACTGTGAAGACTTAGTTACAAAACATGAAGGCTTGATTTTGGGACTTCTGGGAGTTATTATGGAAATCTTTTAAGTTCATCCATACACCTTGGTTGCTTGCAGATCCCTTTCACTTTCTATAATTCACTTCTTTCTGGTAGCCGGAAAATGGAAAGCATTCATTGCATCAGTGGAGAAGTTATACGGCTTTGTAAAAGCACCTTTCTAAACTTTCTTGTGCTCGAATTTCCAGTGAACTCATCATGGGACACTGGAGACAGGTTGTGCTGATGTACAGGCTGCTTCTCTGTGTGACCCTGAACTTGGGCAAACTCACATTTCTAACTGGGTTGCTGTGTTGCTCTTTGCTGAAGTCAACTCTCCAACCTACTTCTGAGTGCAGAGAGCTGTACCAACCAGAACGATATAGTAGTTTGTGTCCCTGAATCTTTAAATACTTGACTGTGGATAAACCAAGCAGCTGCAGTATTGAGTACCCACTGTGTATCTACTAACCCATATGTTACTGTTTCCCCTGGTTTGCTGCTTCCAGCTGATGTTCAGTTTCCACCCAAGAAAGGCTGCACTTTGCCGAAGAGGCAATAGGTGAAATGCTGGGCTGATGTGGTACCAGAATGGCTGGTTTTGGTTCAGGAGCCCTCCATTGTAAACTCTGAAAAGGAAGGAAATGAGTAGATAATTCAGAGTCCTTTCTGTGACCTGCTCATCCATTCAATTGCTGAAGGAGTGAGGAAGATTAAGTTCAAAAGGAGAAACAGTGGGGTTTTACTTCTGTTTTTACTGCTTATCTCCATATGCTCGTAACAGTACTGAGTTCCCAGGGGCTAGGCAGGTACAGAGCTGCTGAAGCAGGGGCTTTCATATTTCAGCTCTTTCTTCATGCCAAACCCAGCTGTACCGGGGGTTACAATGGTACAGAATTAAATCTGGATTCTGTCTTCTTACCACATTATCAGGTTACCCACACTTAATGTTTACAGGGAGTGACATGTGCATGTTGGAGGAAGCTTCTAGCATTGCACCAGACCAGATTTTTTTTAGTTAGTAGCTTTCCTAATCTAATCAGCACCTTCAAAACAATTTCCATGCTGTCTCTCCTCTCTCATTCTTTTTATAACATTTCAGTTGGACAAATTGTTCATGTTGAGTTGGAGATGGCGGCTCCTTTCCCTAGCTGGATGAGAGATGCTGGCGGCCCTTCACAGAGGTCTGTGCTGTTTGCTGCAGAGCTGGGCCAGGCAGGAGCCGACAGATTGCTATTGATGGAATTAGCATGCAGCCTCTCTAAAGCACGATGAATAGGAATTGTTCTCTCTGTTTTCCAGAGGACACTTTCAGTCCAAATGGATTTATTGTGTATTTGCAGTTCAGTAAATCTTTTTTTTTTTCCCCCTTTCCTATGTCTGTAGTTGCGACAGGGTTTATTGATGCATGTGGAGAAGATAATGAAAAGCTACATTTCAGCTCATCTTTATGGGCCTCAAAGTAGTCCGCTATCCTAAATGGAGTTGCTCAGATCACATTAAGAAAAATGCTTTCTATTGGGAAAGAAACAAGATGTACTTCAGATTCTAACCTAGTAAGAAATTCCTGCCCTAGAGAAAGGCCAGTGATTCTGATTTCTAACAGAAACATCTTTCATGATTTCCTTCTTGAAGGACCTGGGCTAGGCCGGTGGCCAAACACCCTGCCTCCCTATGCTGTGCCACCAGCCCGTGCTGCATATGCAAGAGCTGACTTGTGGAAAGGCTCCTTTCACAAAGGAAATGTCAGCGATTTAATGGGGTGCTAAATCTCTATTCCAGGAAAAAACAAGGCCTAATTGGTGGTGAAATCAGCTAATGTTAACCCTTGGCCATTTCTACTGTCTTGCTCCCTCCCACAGTTGGATTACCCTGTGTCTGTACAGCTCCAGCACAGAGCTTGCCCTGGAATTGCTTGTGGGAAGTAGTTCACCTTTCATCCGTAATTTCATCCAAGCAGTCTAATAAATATTAATAATTTTTGAGTTTCCTTTGACTATGAAAACCTGCTCAGGACTCGGCCCCCGAATCTCCTTCCACTTAAAAGCTTTGAAATCAAGAGTATTTCTGATGAAGCTGGTGTCACCCAGATGGTAAAAGATCGCTGGGACAGAAACTGAATGCAAAAGTGCTGTTCAGCACTGTGTGTAGAAGCATAATTGCACATTAAGGGGGTGGACTGTCAGTGTGCATAATATGCTGTACGTGCACAGCTGCAATTGAGACATACTCACCACTGGCACACCTATGTTGTCTGTCCACTTCAGGAAGTGAATCAGGCAGAGGCTGGCATCGTGCTCTGCTTACACGGGAGGCAGTTGCAGCATTCAGGTGGCCAGTGTTGCTGGACTTCCTGTTTTCTTCCTCTGGGAGAGGTTCTTCTTTGAGATTTTTTTTCTAACGTATTTATTTGTTGAAAACTATTTATTTTCCTTTTTGCCCAATTTTGGTTGTGTAATTCATCTTAAAATATTCATAGCTCATCTCTACAGGCTCCCTTCCTTTCTCTCCTTCCCATCCTCTCTGTCTCTTTCTACACTAATTTACACTGAGGTGTTTCTAAGCAATTTCTGCTATTTGGCTGGTGCCTTTAAAGTCCTATCCCAATACAAATGGCAGGAAGTCCAGTGTGCATCATGAACAGAGCTCTTGCAATGTTTGTGGCTATCCTGAGAGAATTAAAATAAAAGAGAACCTGTCTGGCAATCTGTAGATGCAAAACTCAAAGCAAACAGCTGCTAGTCTGCGGTTGGGGCTTGTGGCTTATTTCCATGTCTTTGTGGAAGTCAAGTAGAGAATTATTTTCTTCCAGCTATATAGCAATCCTATATAGTATAGGCAGGATGCAGAAGCATTCACATATTACACATGTAATAATATGAGTGCTAATTGTCATTGTGTATTTTTCCTAGTGCCTGCCTGAAGCTGAATATAAATCTTTTTAGTCCTCTAAATTTGTAGTCATGTCAGTTTTATTCACTGCAATTTTGCTTCAGTTTGCCTTACTTTAGATTCCAGATCATGCCCAACAGTGGAAGAGTGGATTTTGAAATTTTTTTACGTGTCAGATTTCCCTGTATTCAGTTTTATCAAAAAAGTTGTCACCAACTTCTTCTGAAACCAGAAAACCTTTTTCTTTCTAATTACATTTTTACCATATGTTCATCCAGATGGCATATGCCAAACATTTCTAGGGTGTTATAAAATGACCTGACTTTGGAGGATTTAACTGTTGAGGAAGCTTATAAAAAAAAATAAAATTGACATTGGGGCAGAAAAGTAGTCTAGAAAGAAAGAAAGAAAGAAAGAAAGAAAAAAATCTGATAAATCTTCCCAGTTCTATTTTGTGCCTGTGATACTGAATTCTCAGTATACACACCTGCATGAAAACAGTGAAAATGTAGGGAATGTTTTCTTGAAGTGTTAAAAATTGACTCCTTTTTGAACTGCTGAAAATAAAATTTTCATCTGTTGAATATATCTAAAAAAATTCTGGAGCTGTGAGCAACTCTCTGGTTTCCTGCAAAATGGAGCAAAAAAGATTTTGTCAAGCCACCAGATCCTCTGTAGGAGCAGTAGTTTTACTTAGCAATGTAGTAACTACTTGGGCATTTTTTTCTTGAAATATAATTTTCAAGTAGAAGGCAGATAAAGTTGATGCATGATTTTGACACTTGTGTACTAGTTCTTAATAATTCTTGAGAGATTTCTTGGAGAAAATAAATTAACTTGGGGTATGCTGAGAGGTGCCAGGAAGGAAGGAAGGAAGAAAGGAAATTATTTTTCATATTTAGCTACTAGTTAAGATAAAGAAATGAAGATGTTTTTAATTTTCTGGAAGATTTGGGTATTTAGTCTTACCTATGACAGTTCCCTTTTAACTGTCATTGGTGTTTTGGTAGTCTTTCCAGATTATCAAACAGAAAAATATAAAAAATACTCTCATGTTATTATCAGTTTCCATAATACTGTCTCAAGTCTCAAGCCATTTTACCTAGTGTTAATTCCTGAAGAAGAGAGATTGAATGAGAATCAAATTTGCTTTCTTGTGTTTGCAGCAATAGCTTTTGGAACTCCCAGGAAATTTTGAGTGCATGACCCAAGACTCTGAATAGAATATGAACCAAGATGTAGTTTCGGGGCAGGATGGGCAGAGGTTCATGGACTCAGGGATTCAGATGGACAGTTGACAGCTAAGGTTGAAAATCAGAACTGCAAAACAGAGCAGATCCTCCACCTCTTCCAAATTAATCAGACAGGATTTTAGCAGTGCTCATATAAGTGGCTTTTTTATTTCTGAATTAAAGCTTTGATTAAAAAATCCTTATCTCCTTCCTCCTCACCCACTTCCACTCATCAGCTCATGAGTGGTTTGACATTTCCACATACTCTTCTCCACCATTGACCAGTATTACACCTGCTGTGTCTCAAGTCAAAACAGAGTCTATTTTGTAGGTAAATCAATCTGTATAGCAGAGATATTGTAACTGTTTAAAAGCTAAGGATTAAACACCTCAAAATTGTGAATTGGTGTTAACCTGTGAAGTAATTGAAACAAACTGTAATAGGGGAATATGAAATGAAACACCAAAAAGCAGCTGTCTCCACCCTGTCAAAATATGATTCAACAGCCATTTGATTACTGTTTTAGAGTTTGTGGCTGTGCAGCTGTATTCAACTCAGCTTCAGAGATCACTTTTTCTCCTCTTTATTTGTTTGTCTTTGCAGAATGGAGTTAAAGTTGTTCCGGTGTCTTTGTTATGTATTTCCAAAATACTGTTCATCATAACCAGGGTTGCTGCGTTCATGACATAGTTTTCAGTTTCTTAGAAGAGTTAGAGCCCTAAGCATTTTCCTGTGGAAATACAAACACCTGCACAACGAATGTCAGCCTGCTCAGCACAAGCTTTCCTAGCTGCCATAGACAAAACTCTCAGAATTAGCCACTAATCCCTAAGTGTCAGAGAATGACATCAAAATCCAAAAGCTGAAAAAGCATTGTACTCAGATACTTTGCTTTTAATCGCTAGTATGCATTATTAAATCAAGCTCTTCATTGTAGTCTTTGTTTAGATATTCCTTGGATTATTCAACCTGTAATTTGAATGAGGAAAATGCTAAGAAGTTTTCCATGGAAAATATTTCCAAGTTAATAATTCTGAAGCTATTAATGTGAAGATTTAAAGTACCAGCCTTAAACCACGCCTCTGACTTAAGACAAGCATGAGTTTGGGTATGCACATGCTACATCAGGCTCCTCTTAATGTCCTGGGCAGCTGAATTGTGTTTGCAGGTACTGGTTGCTGTGTTGTAGCTGATAGTGTTCCCCAAGCTGTTTTTCTTTCCTTAGTTTTCTTCTTCTTTGCTCACTGTAGGCCCCTTTGTGGTAAGTGTGCACATGAATTTTATGCCACCCTGCAATGTCTCCATTCTTCTCTATGTGTTGGTGCATGCATGCTCATACCTTCTCTCTCATTTCCTCTGTTAACTTCTCTTTTGAGTAGAGCAGTTGCCACAGAGTGTTTTTGAGAGTAAGTGCTTGGAATTACACTTCTGTTATGATTTTCCATAACCAGTAGTTTATCTCTCAGAAGGGTCTGGTGTATAAAATCTCTGTTCCAGAAATTCTCTCAGAATTACTTTCCTTAATACTGGCAGCTGTCTCCCACTGCTTACAATACGAGTGCATCAGAGAAGATAGCCTTTTGTAAAGCAGGAACTCATCTCAGCCACTGAAAATAGTAGGAAATAGGTATCTCTCTTTGAAAAGGCAATCTGAGGGCAGCTTGCGTTTGCATATGTGGAGAGAACAGTTCAACTTAAAATCTCAGCCTTTTTCCTTTTCTTCCATCTTTCCTTCAGAAAAGTGAATCTTTAGGTATGCCATCTAAACACTTTTACCATGTTTGAAACAAACGTGAAGTTTGCAGTGTTGCAGTTATTCTTATATTTCACAGTATATATTTCCCTAAGTGGCTGTTTTGAGTTCAAGTTTATTACATTCTGGTTTAGAACTCTTAGCATAGTTATTCTGCAGATGTCAATATTTTCCATAGCTGAGATGGAGATCAAATACTTCCAATTAATGCAAAATTTAAATTAGTCTTGAACTGTGGTACTACAACTGGCATCTCAATAACGAACTAGCCACAGGAGGAAGCGGGTTTGTCAATGTACCATGACACAAAGCTTTGAGTATTCATCTAATCTCTTCTGGCATCATATTCATATATCTTGCTGCTCTCTTGAAATACACTTCCAGTGTACTGAATGACACAAGAATATCTGATGCAGCAAGCTGTGGGAGCGTGAGCTGCAAAGTCTTTTTAGTTGATGTATTTCAAGGTGGATAACCTTAAAAATCAATAGTGTCTGCTGCACCACTCAATCATGATGGACTGTTTCTTGCTGATTTTCTTGCTTAGGCTTTGAATAACTGATGCTGTGCTACTGCAAATTCTCATTACCAGCTCATGCAAGGGTTGGAGCAAGACACCCGTAGCAGGGCTGCTCTTTAGAGCAACTCTCTGTTTCTCCTCTTACAGTTTATCTGAAGTGCAGCTTTTGGTGGGGGTTTTGGGAGGTTGGTTTGGGTTTCTTTTCATCATGATTTAGTTTTTAAACCAGACTACACAAGTGCTTGAAGAGAGAAGATGTACAGTGGCAGGAAATTAGTTTTCAAAGACTCAAATGGTATTCTTGAGTTGCTTGTAAATATGGCATTTTTTTCTTTGGAGACAGAAGGTCCTTTCTGTTTGGGCTTGTAGTGCTCCAGTTACAAAAATGGAGACAGCTATTAGGAAGAAATGATTAAATAGAACATCCTAACTTTTTGGAAAGTTTAGTAAGGCTGTCATCTAAAAGAGGTGACAAATGCAGAGTTTCGTGTTCTCTACCGAAACAAAGTTCACAAGTTGAAATAGTGACACCCCAGAAATTGTCTCATTAGAAAGACAAAATGTTTGAATATCTAGAAGCACAAATCGTAAATAGGAATTTATGGGGAGGGGATGCCTGGGAGGTCTTGAAGATAGATTTCTTAAAGAGTCTGCGTAAAATTCTCTGGGTTTTCTAACAGTTCATTTGAAATGAACAATAGAAAATTATCTAAAATAAACCGACAAAAACTGGAGGAACAGGAAGAGAATAAAATATCAGATGTGATGCGCTAGCTAGTAAAAAACTTACATTTTCTTTGCTGACTTCACTTTATGCAGATGATAGGAGAGCACAGAGATATTCTCTTGCGCTCTTATTTTTGTAAGAAAGTAGCTTCTGCTGCCTCTGATCATATGCATAGAAAGGCAGCATGTTACTCTTACGCAGACTGGATCTAGTGATGGGGATAGTTTCTTTGAAGAAAAGCCCTAGAAAAATCCAGTAACAGAAATAGACTCCCACTGAGAGTTTACTGAGATTTTGCTGCTCTTCTGTGTCTCAGTAATGAAGCAAACCATGGAGAGAATGGAAACTGATGTTGTGCCCAAGGTGTATGTATTGGGGAAAGATCAGAGCAGTTTTTGTGTGTCATTGATGCTGAAAACAGATCTCTGAATGATGCTTTTCTCCTTCTGGACTCCTGTTTGGAGTTCTTCAGGAACTGCATTTGCAGATGAAAAAGGGACAGGAGGTGAGGACAACAGTGCTGGTTGCCTGGTATGCTCCTTAACTCTCATGTTATAACATGTTATATACATCACAGATATAGGAAAATTGCTTGACATTCATATTGTTAATCAATTATGAGGATGCCAACTTTCAAACTGATGATACTGCATACTGCTGTAGGGATATCTGATATCCCTATATCTCTATATCAGATACCCCTATATCAGAGGGATATATGCTTCTCTGATGTGCATTTTGGTGTGCTTAGGTTGGGCACCTGGTTGTTGTCTTTCTCAAAGCCTGTACCCTCTCTGCAAGTGGGGTTGGGACTTGGCTCTATTTGTCTATTGCATTTATCCACCAGAAGCTAGAGTTAGTTTAGCACTTGCAGACTGACAATCTGTTGAAGATAAAAAAGAGAGTTAACTCTTGGCTAGGCAACTTCAAACAAATACTATTGGAGCTCTGTCAATACTGCAATAACTTGATGCCATGAGCTGTGGTCTGTGTTCATGCTGTGCTGACCAGGTATTGCTTGTTGTCTGCAGTGGTGACTGTGTTTCCTGAATCGTATGAGTTCAGTTGATGGCCTTTGGAAGGGTATAACACTGGAGTGGTCTGTTTGTCTGTCTAATTGGCACTGGGAATTGGTCGCTGTGATTCAGTGGGGAGCTCCAGGCATTGGTTGAAAATGCAAAGTATGTTTTGGTTCTGACTACATTCAGCATCAGCCCCATTTTAGTGCTTATTAATGTTAATTTTAAATCTCTATGCTTTTAAACCATTACCTGTTTCATGGATATGTGACATTGGATAGTTTTCATCCTTTCTATTTTCTGCTTGAAAAATCAAGATCTTTCCCTCCAGCCATGAGACTTCTTTCTTCTAGGTACAGTAAATAAGCTTCGTCATAACTCTGTAAGTGAAAGTATTTTAGTAATTCCAGATAAATATATTTTCTTAGTATCTTTTTTTGTTTGTTTGTGTCTGGAATAGTTTGAAGTGACTCCGGAGGGTTTATGCAAGTAGTAAATACAGAGCTGCCAGCTATGCCTTAGGTAGTCTGAGAGGGCTCACCTCAGAAACTTGCTTAACATTTTAGAAAACCAAATTCAAATGTGTGTCCTAATTCTAAAAAGGCTGGTGGAATCTAACTGTTGTCTTTTACTTTATGAATAGGTCACTACTATTATTTTTCCCTTCCAAAAAATGAAGGGTGAAAAATTCAAGCACAGATGACAAAGGCTTTATTGATGAGTTATTTTGCTTTCATATATGGGATATGATTAAATGTGTGCTGTCAAAAAGAGACCTCTTTATAGCCTGATACTATTGATTAGTATTTGAAACCTGCCAGCAGCATTATTACTTTACACATAAGACAATCTAATAGAAAATTATTAAGTTGATGTTTTAGTTCTTCTAGTGAGAATGTTTCAGATATTCATCTCATATCGTTGCACAAATTGCTTGGCTCAAATAGATACCACAAAATCATGTTTTAATGATTTTTTTTCCTTTTTCCATCTTTTTTTTTTTTTTTTTCACAGTCACATGACACAATCAGCCACATTTGAAGACCCTCGAATAGAGAGCTGCCAAATAACCCCTCCAACCCCTCGGAAAGTGGAAATGAGGAGGGATCCTGTGCTAGGATTTGGGTTTGTGGCTGGTAGTGAAAAGCCAGTTGTTGTACGCTCAGTAACACCAGGTATGTTTTCCCCACCTGACACCAGAAGAAAACTTTGACTCAAGTCTGCCGAGATGAAATAAAGTTACAAATTTGAGTACTGTTGAAATATTCAGGCAGACAAAGTAATCACAGATACTAGGTAGGATTTTAAGCCTTGTATTACCCAGTGGTTTCCTTTCTCACAATCATTATTGAACATTATGTAAATGTGTTAACAAAAAGCCAGTTTGGAGTTACTGCTCTGAGCTATTACTATTGTTTGCCTGAAAAAGGTTAACTCATTTCATTCAAGGAAAGGTCTTCTCACTATATTTGCTTGCTGTCACTTTCACTGACATTCAATCAGTGCTTTCGAGAGGTATGCTGAGTAGTGAAATTAAAACTTAAATATTTTTCATTCTTTTTATCATCAGCTTCCCAAGGACAACTAGGTTTCTGGAAACAATATTTTTTTTGTAAAAGAGGATGTTATTCCTGGCTCTTTTTGTTTGTTTGTTTGTTGGGATTTTTGTTGTTGTTGTTGTTGGGTTTTTTTTAGTGAATACATCTGTATAGCTATGTGGTTAAAAGCAAGGTCAAAATAAAGAAGTTATAAGGGATCAGTCCTGGAACTGATCAGTCTCCTGAATAGCAGGCTTCTGCTCTCAGTGCTTAAGAGTTCAGTTGTTATATAAAATTGCTATGAAGCCAAGGGCAGGGATTTGACTTTGCTCCTGTTCAATATATTCTCCAGGACCCCCACAGAGAGCAGAGGAGAGGCAAAATCGACTTTGTGAAGTTCTGATGTCATTTACTCACGTGTGTGCATTGATTACATTCATATTGCTTTCACATGAAGTGAGCAGTGTAACTAATATTTGAACTAGATCCATACAGTTTATTTCTCTCAGCTTGGCATTATTAATGTAGCTTTATGTTAAAGTTGGAGAATGTGTTTATTATAATCTGTTCCAAGTAAACAGGAGGAAATACGAGCTCAGGACAACATTCTCCTAATGGATTTGTATCCATTTATGCTGGATATATAAGTGGAGTAAAGTTTTCAAAGCAAAGGAAAGGACATCATTAGCTCAATTGGTTTTGATACTGAAACATTTTCTTTTAAGACTTTATCTTCCTATTGGTAATATTATTCTGGGTTTCATGTATCATCATTGCAGAGTTTAAACACAGAGACTAGAGAGGATATATCTTTTGATTAGGAATTGTGATGTCACACCACCTTCTGGGCATGTAATTGTGCTGAGAAGTGAAGTTTAATGTGCATTTTTTAAAGCATAATCTCAATGTGCATTTCAGCAATGTCAGAATCCAAAACACATAGACATACACATGACTGATTGTCTATTCAGACAACTGCAAAATATCTATGTCTAACTGAAAGTGGCAATGCTTTTGGATATATACCTGTGTTCATCAAGTGGTAGGAATCCAGAGGAAAAGAAACTCAGAGGTTGGAGGTATAAAAACTTACTGTCTTCAACTAAAGAAAGCAGGTTTGTTTTGCCCAAAAAAGAAAATTCAGAGGAGAGACCTGTGAATGATCTTCAAACATGTAAGTGATGTTTTGTAGGAAAGAGGAATAAGATGTTCTCTAGTGTTACTTGCCTGGGACAGGAAACAGTGTGTTGCAATGAGGAAGGTTTCCTGATCTTAACAGTAGATAAATGAGATAATTTATTTGCAGGAAAAGGAATTCTTCTCAGGATGGTCTTACCAAATATCAGGCAAACACTGATCATGCACGGGTAAAGTATGGTTGATCATACCTTAAAGGATACATTAGTCCATCCCATATGGGTTCTTTTGGCCCCCCCAAAAATGAAACCTTATATAACCCACATGGTTATATGTGGGTTTGGAACTTGAGGAAACTTCAGTAGAAGCTGCTAAGTCAGTAACTTTCAAGATTTTCCTGGTGAGGAAATACTGGTAATTTCAGAAATAATGTTGGTGTTAAACATGTCATTAGTTGAAGGAAAAAAACTTGTAGTTTGAGAACAACAGAGTGTGTTAATGCATTTACAATGGTCTGCTAACCCATGCTTTTTTTTTTCATTCCTCTGCAGGTGGGCCCTCTGAAGGAAAGCTTATACCAGGGGATCAGATCATAATGATTAATGATGAGCCAGTCAGCACTGCTCCAAGGGAGAGAGTCATCGACCTTGTCAGGTAGTTGATGTCCTGTCACTTAAACTATGAACCCAGTGGCTTATTGCCTGTGCAGTCATTCAGTAGTACAGCAAGTCTTGCCTTCTTATGGCTGAGAAATGAGAAAATAATGTTGCTTTAGTCATAATGAAGAATGGTGAATTATTTTATTATTGAAATTAAGTGTCCTCTAAAAATCTTATCTGGGTATCTGAAAAAGTATAGTAAAATCCTGCAACAGCTCCAAAGTACTTGGGTATCAAAAGAGTAATAGTGTTCTCCTGGTATTTATTTTTGGTATGGGACGTTGAAAAGATAATTCCTGAAGCAAGGAAGCTCCAGTCACTGTTGTATTATTGTTCATTTTTTACATGAGTAAAGTCATGCTTATCTAATGTGAAGAGGAAAGAAAATTTGGTGGGGTGATTTTTGAGAGTGAATGAGTGCATTTAAATATGTAGAGAATCTCAAAGAGCGTTTGAGTGAATTGCAGGTAGGTGAGTTTGTGTGAAAAAAAACAGTCAGGGTTGTGTAGATAGAAGACAGAAAATTAGACAAAAAAAGTGATGGTGGATAGTCCAGGAAAGGAGAAATGTCAGTATTTGTCATGGGACGTAGAAGGAAAGGAAGGACAGTGACTGTCAAATGCTAAGGATATAGAAAAAGATGTTTTGTGGTTCACATGATAAACTTTGCATTCGGAGTAACAAGAAATGTTAGTGCTTTGAAAAGAAAAATGGTGGGTAATTAAAAAATAAACATGAAAAATAATAATTTAAATTCTAATAGCCTGGTTGCTGTACTCTAGTTCTGTTTCTGTATTCCCCTTCTCATCTCCTTCTCAGTTGACTCCTGAGAGATACTCAGATTTTAAGAGGTGCAAGTACCTCTTCTCAAAACTAGACCTGTCAGTGTTTTCAGTGCTACTCATGTAATTTTGAAAAGTCATACTTGCTTTACAGAAATTTGGGCAGGAGGTGTCGTGATAGTTATACTCCTCCTGCAGATGACAATTTGAGCAAAGGAGTGCTCATGTGCTGGGGATTCAGCTGTGAACAAAACTTCCAAGGAAAATACAGAAATGGTATTAAAATGCCAACAGTGCTGATGCCTCTATATGTGTTAGTGGAATTACACAAAATATATTTCCCTTTTTTTTTCATAAAGAGCTAACCTGCCAGTCGACTAACAAATACAATTCACTAAGAGCTTCTTTTCTTATGATGGGTAGACCCCATGAACTGCAGGAGCTATCCTGTTCCTAATAAATGTCTGTCCTGTGCTCCGTGTTGACCACCAGCATAAGCCTCAAAAATGGGTCTTATACTCATTTTGATGTCTTTGTTTCTTCACAAAGCGCTCATATTGCCTTCTTTATTCTTTCCCTGATTCTTCGATATCTGCTATCAGCAATGTATGGTAATGACAGCAGGGAAATAGACTGATTAGACCTGAGACAAACTGAATTTGTTGTGTGGCTGATTCTTTGTCGGCCTTCAAATGAGAAACTCGGTAGGAATGTCACTCTTCCCAATTACACTGACTACACAGGTAGTGTCAAATTGAGTGTTGTTGTATTCCAGGGAAAGCTTTCAGTGATTTTTTTTTTTACACTGTAATTCTACCTCTGTTTTTAAAATCTGTCTGCTGTTGGGATTTTGTCAGAGGCTCATTCTTTGATAAGACTCAGAGTGAACTGTTATTGGGGTTGTATGTTACTGTATTTGAAATGAAGAGCTTTCTTTTCATGCCAGTGGGGACATCTGGAGTAATTAGACACTGTCAGTGTACAGTCCTGACACCATAGCAGAAGCAGTTCTTTACATCAATGAAATAATGAATCTCTTCTGTATAATTGAAGGTTTTCATATGGGTTAGATACGTCTGCAGCTTTTCAATGTATCTGCATTTTTGAATGTGCATGGAAGAAGTTTTGAAATCTTATTTTCCTGCTGGCAGCAGCATGTCAGTGGTCAGCAATGAGTGTTTTAAATGCATAGATTACACAATGGGCGTAATCACAAAATCATAGAAGAACTGAGAGGAGATTTCTGGAGGTCATCCAGTCTACCATCTTGCTCCAAACAAGGCAGTGTCAAAGTTAAATGTGGCTGCTCAACACTTGCCAAATCAAGTTTTTAATGTCTCCAAATATGGAGATTTCACAGCTAAACTGGACAGATGTTTCCGTTCTTGACCAGTGGCCTTTCAAGAACACACAAGCCAACTTCCTCAGTAGCCTTAGATGCATCTCATCTAGGCCCATGGACTTATGAGGGTCCCTCTTACCTAAGCAATCTCTAACTCTGTCTTTGTCTACCTTTGTTCCCTAAATTCTGTCCCTGATCTTGGGGACCAGGGTGGCAGACCTTGCAACTGAAGACCAAAGCCAAGAAAGCATTGAGCACCTCAGGTTTTTCAGTGTCCTTCATCAGGTTGCCTGCTCCATTCAGCAGTGAGTTCATATTTCCCGTGGCTGTCACTGCTGTTGTAGTTGTAGAGACCTTTCTTGTTACCCTCCACATCCTGGATCACTTTCAGTGCCAGCTGAGCTTTGGAAACCCCATCCCTCCCTGTCCAGGATAGGGCTTCTGTGTTTGCCCTGAGTAACTTCTCTTCATTTCCATCTCTGGATTGCTTCCATTTTGGTCAGGCTTTCCCTGTGGAGCCAGACTGGTGTCCTGCTGTGCCTGCCAGCTTTCCTGAAGATTGAAGTAGACCACTCTGGCAGCTGGAGGAGGCTGTCTGTGATCATCACCCAGCTCTACTGGGCTCTGGGCCTTTCAGAGCTGCATCCCACAGGATCCTGCTTACTGGTGCCCTGGACAAGCCAAGGCATTCTTTTTCTCTTTTCCTTCAGGATTTTACACTGTACCATCTTGTGGTCACTGCAGCACATGAAAAATTGATACTCCAACACTGTAGTTTTTCTGTGCTTACGTGGTCTCTTGCTGAGAATATTTTATATTCATGCTGTGAAATTCTGTGGCTATTTTTATGCAGCTCTCACTCAAAGATTCTTGTAAAGTACAGAAACAATTTGTCTTATAATTGCAGAGTGTGGAAAAAAATTAGTCTGTTTTCAAAATACTGGCCTAAAGATTATAGTACGTCAAACAGAAAAAAAAAACAAATTGCATGAGAAAAAAAAAAGATTTCACTACCAGGTAAGTGTCATACTTTAATAGGCTTACGAAAACCCAAAACTTCTGAGGAAAAGTATGCACAAAGGTAAGATGTTATGTCAACCCTGAATGTTAGAGTTTTTAGTGTAATGCAGTGCTTAGTTGTTTTCCAAAACACTTATGTCAAACTTATGAAAAGAGTTATGCAATTGAAGGAAAACAGTAAGGATAATTTCTGCTCCAATTTATCTTATATAAAAAAAAAGGGAAAATTCAAAATGTTCACCAAAAAGGCTATCTGAAAAAAAATATTTTTTTCACTAGGGTGAAGCGTATCCTAATCAATAATTTTGCTTTATTTTGAAATTTCCCACAAAATAAGTCAGAGTAATTTCTGTCAGATCATTTGTTTTTCTTCAGCCCGTTTCCTATCAGTGCCAAACTCATTATCTACCCTTTACTTCTACAGGATTAGAAATAGGTAGACTTGTCTTTTAAATAAGTCCATTTTGTGTAATGGTTTTACTAGAGGAAAATGCAGGAAATTAAATGGAGTGCATAATACAAAAATGTTCCCATTGGTTTTTTATTGCATTTTAATATTTTAATTATGTGTGTGCTTTCTAAACATTCATTACTGAAAATAATCTTCCTTAACTAAAATGCTGTGTTAAAGCTACTTCTACTTACTCCAGGGGGTATTGAGCAGGAACCTGGTGAAAGATTTTGGTTTGTTTTTTAAGAATTGAGGGATACTGTTGTATCCTAGGAGGTCTCAGGTCTGGAGATTATTGGGGATATTCATTATAAATATCCCCTGTAGGTCATTCTGATCCATTGAATTCTTTTGGCTCTGCTTTGCTGGCAACACTTAATTAGTGTTCAAGTCGTCCACTGAAAGCCAGGGTTGCAGAAATATGAATACAGTGTGGTTTGTAGACATTTGGACTCATTATTTCTGGGTGATGTTCAGTGGCTTTTGCACAATATTATGTTCTCCTGAGCTTTTTTCAAGCACAAACTTTAAAGTCATGTTTAGGGTTTCTCTTACAAAGAGAGGTCAAGTTTTATGATTGTCACTTATCTCTGTGGTCGGTATGTGTTTCACTCAAGACAGAAAGCTATAGAAATTCAAAAAAGGAAGAAACAAACTCAGTGTTCTAAATGTAAGGCCAAGACAAGGAGCCAGTGAACAGAATACTTTAAAAAGATGCATTTGCAGTGCGGTCAGTTCAAAATTGTATCAGGAGCTACTTATCTTGGTTTTATTTTACTGCTGAAACAGGTACTGTGGGTTAAAGCTTTTCACACGTACTTAACAATAAATACTTTGAGATAACATTAAAGTCATTGCACAATGGAGCAATTTTTTCCTTATTTAAAAGTGAATGAAAACGTAAAACTAATGTGTTAGAAGGTATATTAATGTACAGTATCAATTAATTGGTTCTCAGAGGTGCATGTATTTCATTATCATTGGTTGATGTGACATTTGTATCTTTTTAAGGATCAGTTTAACCAACCTTTTTAAAAAAAAAAACACTTAAAGGAGTATATCTAACAAATATTTTGCCTTATTAGATGTTTGTAAACAATTTCTATAACATGAATTCCTTGTTTATCTTAGATTGTACTGAGTATGCATTAGTCTACAAGGATCGCAATATGTGTAAAGTGTTGTTTTATTTAGTAAGGTATTTTACTGAAATTTTAAGTACTGCTTACTTCATAAAACAGTGAGTAGGGTACAGTAGTAGTATTTTGTTCACACTTCAATTAAAATGGTATTGAGACAACTTGTAAGGAGAAATGGGCACCTGAAGAGGATGATCTGTCTGAGATACTTGTTTTGGAAAAAACTACCCTGTTGGAGAAAGCTTTATTTTTGTATTGGCTCAAAAAGGAGAACAGAAAAGTATTTTAGGCTAGAAACTTTACTTCTAGGTTACTAAATTAGGCTAGATTAGTCCATTTCTTGAAACTGTAAGAGCGGTAAATTAGTATTTGACGTCCTGTGGAATGCCACTAAAAGGTTTTAATTGCAAAGTGAGAACTGAAAAAGGTGAAATTCATTAAGGGCTTTTCTTTCTTGTTGGCTCTGTTTTCTGTTTAAGAGAAATGACTCAAAACCCCTTCTGAAATTACTCTTGCTTTGGCAAGTTAATGTCACAGCAAGTTTTCATCAAGAGGATCTAGAAGATTCTTTCAATTTTGCGGTAGAATTTATGTTTTAATTTTGTATTGCCATAAGACCAGAGAGAAGGAACCCTCCAGGATTTTAGTCGGTGTGTTGCATTTTAAGTGCTAACATGAATTTAATCAATCCTGACCTTCCTCACCATCGTCATGAAATAGATAACGATTCTGTTGCTGCCGTTTGGTCTATGTCGGGGGACCAGTTTTCCTACTCTGCATCCTCACAGTTAAACACAAGTGTAAAAGGGAGCTTAGTGACAGTGCCTGTCATCATTGTTGTCTCACAGCAGCTGAAAATACCACTTTTCAAATGTAATTTCTGGCTCTAGGCTTAGACTGCCTCATATACTGAATCAAGTAATTTTGGTGGACTTAGTATTAAAGATATTCTTTCTTCATCAACATCATAGAGAAAAAAATCAAGCATATAAAGCTATTAGCTATGATACTGCTTAGCAACCAAGGATTGTGAAAACTGCTTTTTCTGAAAAACCAGTCATGCAGACCTTTCAATCTGAAGGCACTCCATTATACTCCCAGTTCAATATATAAATCCAGAGGCTATATCCACTTTGTTTCAGGCCCCGACTGATGAATTGCTACTGTTTTGGGTTTTAAACACATAGTGGTAAATACAGGGACAAAACGCTGGACCAAACGATCTGTAGGAATTTTACAAGTGGCATCAATGGAGATAAGCTTTCTGCCAGGGCATTTAATTAGCTACCTCTGATCAGCAAGCCCATCCGTGGAGCTCAGAGTCAGGATATGAAAACTCAGTTCCTGTCTGTGATGAGGGGTGTTGCTAGATATATATCTTTTACCTTTTGAGGTGTTTCTGCAACATAGTATCAGAGATAATTGAATCACATTTTAAATTAGCTCTGAGTCTGTGAGAGCACAGATTTGGTATTGTCTCTCTACCATTTTTCCTTGGCTGTCATGATGAGGTGCTTCTTGTTCTTGAGCTAATATATTGAGAGCTAATTCTTATCTCTCCAGATTTAAATTATTAATCTGCAATATGAATTCAGAAATGCCTGCTCACTTTTTCAAAAACCTGTAAGAGTTAAGCTGAGTTGAAAGCTGTATAGAGATATTACTTGTAATTTTTAAAATCAGTACCAACTATGGACATTGTTTTCTTTTGTTGACTGATAAGGTTTAGAAAGGTTTGGCCTCAATAATTCAAATGTTTGGAATGCTGAGAACTTAATTTACTGTGTAAACTTAAGTTTCTTTTCAGTTAACCATGGTGAATGGCTCCCAAAGTTAGCAAGTCTAGGGCCTTTTTGAAATTTCAACACTTGATGTGTCATCTGGTTGAAATGTTGTGTCATCATCTCACTCTGTTGTCCTCTAGAAAAAGGAGTCAGCAATGATGAATTTCAGGTCAGCTGTTCCCTAATAAGTTGCTTTATAGTAACTGAATGCAAGGATATGAATAGAGATGTGCAACAGCTGTGCCCGAAACACAAGTAACTGTATTGAATGCCTTCTTCAGATGTGAACCAGCAAATGTTGCTCTCATTAGCTTGTTCTGACGAACAGGCTTATTACTTCTCATCCAACTAAATGAAAGTGTTGGTTTGTCTGAATGAAAGATTTACTTTAAAGCCAGATGCACTGATGTGAATGTTTCAAAGTAGTTGTTTCCATGTAAAGTTAAACAAATGAACACCCAGATTTGAGTTTATTTTGAATTAACCCTTCCACATGATAAATGTCCTCTATATTGCATGCTCAGCAATAGATGTTTATCCTTCTTTGTGCTGTTTATGCAAGCCCCATGCCTCAAAAGATTACTTGCTGTTGGAATACACAGCAGGAGGTACCTAAAAATCTCATGTCTTGTGTTTGAGGTGGGGAGGGTTAGAGAGGATGTGTCAAACTACCGAAACCTCGTGGTTTCTCTTGCCCAACGGCATCATATGTCTCTTTTGGAATGACATTTCCAAAACATAAAAGATGATGTTGGGCTGGCCAGCCCTTTACATTGTGTTGTCTGTACTTGGATGTTCTGTGGATGCCTTGAAGATGTTACAACAGGACAGCTACGCTTATACAAGTGCATGCACTGTGAAATTTAATCATCAGAAAGCAGAAACCAGGGAGAAAGATAAGACAGACACAGCTCCAGGACCTTGGTTGGGAAGCACCAGTCTGCATGCAACAGTTTCTGGGACTGCAGAAACAGTATAGGCTGACAGGAGAGGATTGTGCCATGCATTTGGGGCTGCCAGCATGGAATGACTGTGAAGTATGAAGATGACAGAGATGCCTTCACCACTGCATACACAGAACTCAGAAGCCAACTCTGTCCTTCCAGAAGCTTGTGTCTGCCCTCATTGGGAAGTTTACAACTCCCTTATCCAGCCAGTCAGTTGCTAACTGATTCAGCACATACACATCAACTAATGAAGCTACCGTAATGGAAAAACAGGCATTTTTGAAAGACATGATAGTTACGTGCTTGTGGTGCTTTGGGAAAGTTTTCACAATGTGTCTTTCACAGTGGTGGCATCAGCATTCCCTTTTATCTTGAGTCAGTGCCGGACATCTAAATCATAAAAATGAACTGGGTTTTATCTGCTGCCTAAATAGCTTCAGGACGAAAGAGAAGTAGTTCTTTAAAAGACTGAAAGTTAGATGTCAGTGTCAATAAAATGGCTTGTAGTTGCTATGAATTATACCAAAATGCTGTATTTTGATAGAAAGATAGCAATGGTGATGTCAAGAGCTGAGAGGCAAGCACGATATTTTTACGGTTTTGTAAGCTGACCCTTGGAGGTTTCTGTCAGCTACAGGTACATTGTACAAGGGAAAGGTAGAAAGATTTTAATTGCCTGTTTTTAAGGAATGCTGTTTTGAGGGTGGCAGTTTTATATGCACCAGTGCTTATAGGAGGTAAAACGTAATTTAAACTTTTGAGAGAGAAGAATGAAAGGACTGTGACCAATTTATAATGTCTTGTATAGTTCCATTAATTTGAAATACTGGTAGTCTTTAGTTGTTAGGTTTTTGCTCCTGTCAAGGTGGAAGCAGCATTCCCTGGGGTGGGAAGGAGATAAGGAGAGTGAGTGAGAAATTTGTATAACCCTACTCAGAGCAAAATGTCACCCAGATGTCTCAGTAGTTCATGGTCCATTGCTGTAATAGTGTAATTCTAATGAATTGTGCAATGGAAAGCTGATTCAGGAGTTCCTGAAGATGACAAGATCTTTCTTTGGCTCTGTAGCATGCTGATGTCACTTCCATTTCATATTCCTGCTGTGATAGCAATGTTGTTGCCTTTCAGTCAGCCTAACACGTGTAGGAGTGACAGTGCTTAAAACCTGTAACCTGTAGTTTGTCTAACGAGCTGGAAAAATCACCAAAAAAATGGTAGAAATGAGAAAGGACCTAACTTATATACTTAACATTTAAACTAGATTTGAAGGGGGAAAGGGACAAAAACATGCTTGCCAGTGATAAGCAATGGGATGGCAAACCAAAACTTGAGGAACTGAGCACTAGAGAGATCTCTCAATCTGTTCCATGAGTTGTTGGCTACACTGAAGCACACTTGAAATGTTTCTATACCCATACAATGCACCATGAGGAACAAGCAAGAAGAGCTCGAAACTTTGGCCCAGTGTTCGGCTGATCTGTTTGCACCCTCCCATCCTCAGTAACGAGGACAGATTTAAGGAACAAAGACACCAATTTTAAAGAATAAGTATATAATTTTACTATAGTGCAAAATAATAAAGAATTACAAAAGAAGGAGTGGCTTATGGAAGGATACACTTAGCAATGCATCTAGTCATTACTACAAAGAAAGTCTTAGAGTGATTAAGAGAGAGATTTGTCACCAGTTACCCTAAATACATTACCATAATCATCAGACTGCACTTCAGTGGGAGAGGCCCCTGATCATAGTAAAGGTCTGGAGAACCCCTTCCCAGTAACTGGGAAATCCTATGCAGTGCATCCACTTAGGGCCTCCATCTTTGCAGTGAGAGGGTCCAGCTTATATAGTGTTAAACACACCAGCTTACATCACTCAATTGCTGCAGGAAAACAATATCTGACTTTATTCTCCCCCTGTTTTTCCCTTTGGGCTTGGCCAGGACCCGAGGCAAATTCAGGGAGTCTGTTTGGACTAGCTTCTATCCAATGCCTCATGGCCTTGACTAGTCTCTAAAAACAGAGCTTATGACTGATATCTCAAATATGAACCAGCTGCTACTGTGTAAGGCCTGCTGTGCTTGTGGCCTTGGCTGAAAAGGCATATTTATAACAAACCTTACTAATTACTGATAATATGATGTGCTAACAAGCATAAATGCCTATTCTTAAAGCATTACTAAGGATTATATAGCATCTTAGTTAATGAGCAAATATATGGCTAAATACAATACTAGGCTAAATATAATATTAGGTTGGAGAGTTCATTTTACAGGTCAGCTTTGGCTCACGGCCAGTCCTTCAGGCCCTAGCATTACCCCGTGTCCCAGAGTTATGACATTGTTGGCATAAGTGAAACCTGATGGTGTGAGACCTGTGACTGGAGTGCCCTGTTGGATGGTTACAGGCTCTTCAGGAGGGATAGGCAGGGCAGGTGAGGCAGGGTGGGGTGGTGTATGTAATGGAGGGGCTGGACGTCCTTCTGTCAAGGAATAAGGGACAAACAAATAATGCAGATGTCATCGTAGGAGTCTACTATAGACCATCTAGCTAGGACAATGACATCGATGTATTCTTCAAGGAGCTAAGGGACACCTCCAAATCAACTGCCCATGTCCTTATGAGTGACTTCAGCTTGCCAGATGTTAACTGGAAACACAACACAGCTGGCATAAACAGGTCCAGAGGATTGCTAAAACACCTGGATGTTAACTTCATGTACAGATACTAAGAAAGTTGACTAAGAAAGGACATAGAATCATAGAATATGCTGAGTTGGAAGGGACCCATGAGGATCATTGAGTCCAACTCCTGGCCCTGAACAGGACACAATCCCACCATGTGCCAAAGAGCGTTGTCCAAATCCTTCTTGAACTCAGAAAGGCTTGATGCTGTGACCACTTCCCTGGGGAGCCCGTTCCACTGCTCAACCACCCTTTGGGTGAAAAAACCTTTTCTGATGTCTGACCTAAACCTCCCCTGATACAATTTCAGTCTATTCCCTTGGGTTCTGTCACTGGTCACCACAGGGAAGAGATCAGTGCCTGCCGCTCCTCACCCCTCTGTGAGGATGTTGAAGACCACCATGAGGTCTCCCCTCATTCTCTTCCAGGCTGAGCAAACCAAGTGTCCTCAGCTGCTCCTCATAAGGCTTCCCCTCCAGACCCTTCACCATCCTTGTGACCCTTCTCTAATAGCTTAATGTCTTTCTTATATTGTGGTGCCCAAAACTGCTTACAGTACTCAAGTGAGGCATGGAATTAAGTTGTGTCAGGGAAAGTTTAGGTCAGATGTTAGGAAAAGGCTTTTCACACAAAGGGTGGTTGAGCACTGGAACAGATTCTGCAGGGGAGTGGTTACAACACCAAGCCTGTCTGAGTTTGAGAAGCATTTGGACAATGAACTTGGGCACATGGTGTGATTCTTGGGGTGTCTTGTTCAGGACCAGGAGTTGGACTCAATGATCCTTGTGAGTCCCTTCCAAGTCAGGATATTCCATGATTCTGTGAATACTAGTCTGATAAAACTCTCTCAAACCAAACTTCTTTTTGATTGAGAGATGTCTAGACTTAATTGTATTATTAAAAAAATTGGATCTGACTCTCGGTGAAGTTGATTTTAAATTTTTCCAACTTTTTTTTTTTTGTGTTGACAAGGCCTGTTTTATTTGGTTTGGGTTTTTTGGAGTTTTTTGGATGCTTTTTCAAAAATATTGAGAAATAAGATCAAAAGGCTTAAGACTGTCATTAGTGAGTCCTTTCTTTTCCTGCTTCTCCCCAGTAAGAATAATTTTATGATTCACAGTCTATCTTAGCAGTTGATAGTTTAATGTAATTAGAATAGAAATGTTATAGGGACTTCTGTGTTGGTTGAAGGACTGGGAAACTTAGAACACAGAATTAGATCATATTTTTAATTTAGCAGTAGTGCAGCCAACAAGGACTCCCAAAATTGCCAAGAGATTAAGCATCTACATCTAACTTTATCTGATATGCCCAATCAGAAGGTTAGTTAAAAGGGAAGGAGAACAGGTTTACATATTCTGACTCATTAGTTCCCAAAGTGAGATTCTTCATTTAAGTATTACCACTGATTGGGATGACTCTGGGTCACAGTGGAACATCAAAGGAGGAAAACAGTTTCTCATTAAACAAAGAATCTGAGACAAGAAATAGTAGAAAATAAAAATGGCTGAAAATAAATTCACCTTTAAAAATATTGAGTTCTTCAAAAGGCAGCTTAATGTGATAGATTTCTCAAGGATTTATTAGTCAGTTTTTTCTTGATTTCTGATGTGACAATTGATCATCTATAATTTATTACAGGCAACACATGAAAAATGGTATAAGAGAAGCATTTTAGCTTGTGCTTTAGCTTTTTTTAGGCTTTTTCCCATGTACATCATTCTCTGACTTTTTGCTTGACTTGTAAGATCCAAGTCTTCACAGACCTCCTGAAAGAAGAGACAAGAATAGGGGAAAGACAAATCACGTGTATTTCACAGGAGATGACTTCCAAATGATGTTGGTCTTAGTCTTACTTTGGCTTTGTTTGAGAAATCAACAGAAGCTGAATCTAAGAAACCAAGAAGTAAGAATGTCAAAACAGAGCCTGCAAATCCCAAAAGAGACTGCAGAGATAAACCCAGATTGCCATCAGCCTATGTTTCCCCAAAGGCATATTTCCTATATATCATGTGCTGGAAAGTTAATTGTTCTTTTAGGTCCTATTCCTCCTCATGCAGACTAAAACTTCATATATTTTACTTACTGCACAAAGGAAAATCCCTGCAGTTCACTGTCTATATTGTTAAATAAAGTGATTCACCTTGCTTGAAGGTTTAGTTAAAACCAAATTTGTTCAGCTTATGAATCAAACAAGACTCTAGGAGAGGCAAAGGTCTTGTCATCTTGTATCGTACAACTTACCCATTTTATGATGATCACTTCAGCTTTTCAGCAGGTCTGTTACTCAGAAAGCACTACGTGAAAAAGGCAGTTCTTCTGGAGAAGAAAATTGGTTGCTATAGCAGTTTAAAATCCTTTAGGTCGTCTGTATTTCATAAAAACCATAGGAGTCATGAGGTTTAGTCATTGCACTGAAATCTTTGTTCTATACATTGTCTTTTCTGCCCAATATTATTTTCTATGTGTCATCACAGTGTGCCTGAGACTTAAAAGGAAAATATCATCTGCCTAAGAGTTTATTAAGAGTAATAGCAAAAACTCCATATTGGAATACAGCAAAAAATTAAAACTATTCATTATTTGAGTTTGTGGTCCAGTTTCTTTTTAATTCTTTGTGCCATTCCTCTTACTGTTCAGTTTTACATGAAAATTATATTTTTGTGACCAAAAATATCTTTTTGCATTTCATCTGAAATTCTATTTGTGTTCAAAGTCTTTAATTAAATCTTAGGACAACTGTGTTAGTAAAGACACCACTTCCTTTTCTCCTTAAAAAATATTGAAACAATTTCTTAGTGTTCCACACCAATTTTGTTGCAATGTCCAGGAGACTTCTTGTGTTCATAATAATTCATACAAACTGCCACGGGTTTAAGGAAGGTACTATTCCACATGGTGACATATGGGAGGGAAAGAAAATTCAACACAAAATTTTGCAATCATGTTTTGTTAGAGAAAGAAGAGATTGCATAATTTGTGCTCTGAGAGGCATAGACTGAGGATACAGTTTGCTAATGTAAGTCTTATGGCTGTTTATTGGACAAATAACATAAGCATGCAGTATATTTGCTACATTTCTATGTATGCATTTGCACATTTGCATATATGTGCAGAGAGAGAGAGAGGAATATGATTCATAACACTCTATTATAATAGATTTGAGATGTGTGCGTTCCTTAGAAACGAGAACCCGAGGTTCTGCAGCTCATTTAACCCAAAATCTTATAGTGAAATTATATGTGGTTTGTACAGTCAACCTGTTACAATGAGAGTTGTTAGACAGTGCTAAAATATTTCTTTGAAACATTTCCTTTATCTCTACTTAAAGGTGATAAATAAAAGGTTCAAACTCTGTCATGTAATTTTGATTCTCTCCAGTAGTAGAAACTCATGTTTCATTTCTGTTTTACTAGGAAAATACACGTTCAAATAGAGAAAGATGTGGACATAGGGGATTTTTTTATAATCCTTGTCATTTAATGAGTATTACCATTTTTATGGGGGTTTTATTAGAATATTAATGTTCACAGAATATACCGGTTAGATATGGAGATATATGTACACTGCACACATTTTGCCAAAGATATACCTAATACACTTAATGTAATTCCTTTGGAGATTTTCTCATCTGCAGGAGAGGCTGTGGGTGTCATGAGGCCTTTGTAAGTCTGGCAGCAACATTAGGAACTACATCTCTTGTGAGATGGTGAGGAGTTCAGGAGGGCAGAGCTGGAGGTCGGAGTGATCCACGGCAAAGCTTGTTCTTCAGGATGACAGAATAAGCATGCCAATATTTTATCAGTTTGTGTTGGAAGGGACCTTAAAGATCATCTAGTTCCAACCCCCCTGCAATGGGTGGGGAGACCTTTCACTAGATCAGGTTGCTTGAGCCTCTTCCAACTTGACCTTGAACACTTCTAGGAATGGGGCATCTGCAGATTCTCTGGGCAACCTGTGCCAGTGCCTCACCACCCTCACTGTAAATAATTTCTTCATTCTATTCTACACATACCTTGTTTTAGTTTAAAACCATTACCTCTTGTCCTACTGCATCAGGCCCTGCCAAAAACTTTGTCCTGATCTTTCTCATAGGCCTCCTTTAAGTTCTGGAAGGTGCTATAAGGTCTCCCCAGAGCTTTCTCTTCTATAGGCTGAACAGTCCCAACTCTCCCATTCTGTCATGATAGGAAAGGTGCTCCATTCCTCTGATCATTGTTCCCACCTCTACCTGATGGCACCACTGTCATGTGGCAATAGCTGAACAAATTCCAGAAGTTCAGAAATTCAGGGGAAGGAGATTTGGAAGTCATGTGCTGGCATTACAAGGCAGGTGCTATTTCCCAGTGCAGTGTGTTGATTATGGCCTCTGGTAGTAAAAATTTGCTTCAGAAGAAGCCTGGCCGAGATGAAGCACAGGGTGGATATGCCTGTTGCTCAGAGCAAGTGGATTAAAGCTGGTATTGTGAGCATTCCTGTCTAGATCTCCTTGGCTCATGTAACTGAAGCTCAGCTTAAGGTGAAACTACCAGATACTGTTAAGATGCAACATTTTGTGTCTAAGCTTGCCATTGCATTAAATAATTCATTGATTTTGACCTTTCAGAACTGTACCTTGTAGCTAATAGAATGAATATAAAATGGATATAAAAAGGATAAGGACATCAAGTGAGAGTAGGAAGGCAATATAAATTTTATATATTACCATAGAGGTCTGCAGCACTGTCTGATCCTGAAAGTGTGCTGGTAATTGAATGTAGTTTGGGAAGAGCAGCAAAAATTAGCCACAAGTTTCCCCTTTTATGAGAGACATGAGAAGCTCAGCCTAGTTGTGTTACTGCAGAATAAATCCAGGTAGGTGTAGCTGAACAAGGACAAATTGGGGTAGCAAGTACCTCTTCAGCTTGGTAGAAAAGTACAGTCAAGTCCTAAGAAACTACAGCTAATAACACAGAGATGAGGCGGAGTAAGTGGGGGTCATTCTCCACCATTTCAAGTCTTTAAATTATAATATTGTATCTGTTTGGAAAGATGTGCTTAGCTCAAGCATAAGATAAGGCTTTCACAAAACATCTACCAACAATGCTCAGCAGAGGAGTTTGTGTTTTGGTGAAGTCAAATATAAGTTGTATGTTTGTCTTAGGATATGTGAGTGTACTGGAGTAGTAAGACTGCCCTATCTCATACCTGAATCCCGACTGTGAACAGCTCAAAAAACTGTTCTAATTCCTTGTGGGATAATCAGCCTTTTCTGGGAAGACGTGACTTTTCCAGGAAGGTGGCAAAGTGAGTAGCCTCCTGTTACAGCAGTAAATTTCTGCTCTTGGGCTCTTGCTCACAGTTCCCCATGCCCATGTTTTGTCTACTTGCACTTATTGTTACACAGGGTAATTCAAAACCCACAGCTGGATATCTTCTGCCTTTCAGCCTCACCACATATGATGCTATGCAGGACATGACTCCTTTTTTTTTTTTTTTTTAATCTTTTTTCTTTTATGTGATTGATGTTTTGTTTGGGTTTTTGTTTGTTTGGGGTTTTGGGGGTTTTTTTGAGGTGTGTGTTATTTCGCTGGAGCTAATGAGCTGATTTTTGAGTGGAAGTCAAATACAGCATGACAAGGAGTTACTTTTCTGGTACACAGTACTGAACATACACAGTTTATAGTGTGTGTCCTTTGGCTTTTAGTACTATTTTTAAAATTTTTTTTTCTGCACTGAAGTTCAGTTTTGGCAATTATAGCTTGAATGTCAAAAACAGTAGGAAGAAGTAGTAATTTGGTTTGGTTGTAGTGTGGTGAAGATTATGGCATAACTACCTTAATCTGATAGGATTTACTGATCTAAAACTTGGGTTTTAATTCAAGCAGCAGTTTATTTGCAGTAGGGATTTATTACCCCTAATGCCTTGATTAGAAATACGACATTTTACTGAAGAGCAGTGTGCAGTACCTTCTTTAAATAGCTACTTCACTGTACATTTTTTAAATGTATTCATATCTTACAATTCATATATATTCCACAGAAATCATAGCCTATTGAGTAAATAGTAAATTTAAGAAACTATTCCAATATGTGCTTGTATAAGTGTTTGATAGATGCTTTTGAACAGTTAAATTGTCTCTAGCAAAGAATATTTGGATTTTGAATTGCCTGCTGTCTTCATGGTACTCTCTTCATGACACATTACCAATATCTCCATGAGAGTTTTTCCTTCAACTGCTGCTTTAAAATACTTACAGTGCTTTTACAATTATGTCGTTAACAATGAGGGGAAAAATGTTCTTGTCAAGGCTGTTGACTTAGATATCTGATGCATGAGGCAGAATAACATAAATTTCCCAATAGGTGCTTATGGTGCACCACCGATGGACTATTTTGTTATTTCAAAAAGGTAATAACATTATAAGCACAGACTTTTGTTACTAGCTTAATTTATAAAGACAGATAGCTGTGACTCTTTGGTCAAAACCACATTTGTTATGATAGCTGTTTAACAATACTGTTATTGTTGTAAATAGAGCAATAAACTGCAGCATTTTACAATTATTAAACATGATACAGTGGTAGTGCTGTTTCACCCTATCCTGCCAGTACCAGCTCTTTTAAAAGCCCTATGCATTAAACAGTCAAGTGCAAATAAAGCACAGCTTTGTAAATTAATTATTTGTTGCTTACCGGAGATATGGTGGATTTTTTTTTTTTTTTAGGCACAAAGATTAATGCCTGTTTTATTTTGTTTAGGGACAGGTCTGAAGAGGATGAATATTTTGTATGTTGAACTTATAAATAATATGTCCATAATGATAAATGCTAAAATACCTACCACTTGCTTCTAGAAGTACATACCTTTTGCTTTCTGGGAAGAAGTGCCTCCTTGTTTAAGGCTATGTTGTAGGAAAAATTTGATAAAGGTGTTTTAAAAGTGACGGGAAAGGTGTTACTTTTTCACTTGTGCTTAGTTTTCTTGGTAACTATGGAGAAATGTGCATCCTCCACCAAAATTAGTCTGACCCAAAGTCTGCTGAAGATGGTAGTTGTCTTTTGATGGATTTCAGTGGAGTTTGGATCAGACTGTTTATTGATTACCCCATTGATTGCTTATAGTGGCTCTACTTTGCAGCCTGCTAATTTGTTTAAGATACAGCTGTCAAAAGGTGGAATAATATGGTTTAATAAAGCATTCCCCTATTTGACCTAGGGTAATTCAAACAGTGGCTTTGTGACGTACCATTCCCAGCCTCTGCAAGTCCCTTTCCTATCACTCCCCCTAGTTCTCTCCCTTCACTTTCTTTCCCTTTCCCTTCCCTGAAGCTGTGTGCCTACCAAGGCATGTGTTTTCATGAAGTGAAAATTAGATATTTAAAGGAGACCAGACCCGTTTTTAAGGTTATGCTATATATTGCAAAACAAAACGATAGAGGAGAGAGACACTGGAGGATTTTTTAGTGCATTAGGTTTTATGACTGTAGAAATGACAACAAATGACAGTTGTAAATAAATCAGAATCATAGAATGGCCAGGGTTGGAAGGGACCTTTAAGATCATCTAGTTCCAACCACTCCCACTGTAGACAGAGACACCTTTAATTAGACCAGGTTGCTCAGAGCTCCATCCAGCCTGGCCTTGAACACTTCCAGGTATGGGGCATCCACTTCTCTGGACAACCTGTGCTAGTGTCTCACCACCCTCACATAGTAGAGAATTTCTTCCTAATATCTAATCTAAACCTACTGTCTTTCGGTTTGAAGCCATTCCCCCTTGTCCTGTCACTACACGCTGCTGTCGAAAGTCTCTCTTCATCGTTTTTGTAGATTCTCTTCAGGTACTGGAAGGCTACAATTAGGTCACCCCAAAGCCTTCTCTTCTCCAAGCTGAACAATCCCAATTCTGTCAGCTTTTCCTCACAGGAGAGGTGCTCCATCCCTCTAATCATCTTGATGTCCCTCCTCTGGACTCGCTCCAACAGGTCATTGTCCTTTCCGTGTGTGAGACCCTAGAACTGGATGCAGCACTGGGGTCTCACAAGAGCAGAGTAGAGGGCAGAATCACCTCCCTTGACCTGCTGGCCACGATGCTTTTGATGCAGCCCAGGACATAACTGACTTTTTGGGCTGCAAGCTTACACTGCCAACTCATGTGCAGCCTCTCGTCCACCAGCACCCGCAGGTCTTTCTCTGAAGGGCTGCTGTTGATCTGTTCATCCCCCAGCCTATAAATGAAAACATGTAGAGATTTAAAATATTTGTGGTTGTTTTGTGCCTCAGTAAAATGGTCTATATATTGATGTTCCTGCTGTTTTTTCTCTGCATCACCTTACAATTGAACGAGTTTCATATCAGCATCTCTGGGGCAGGGGCATGGGGCACAGCAGGGGGCTATCGTAGCTTGCAGTAACAGCCTCCAACATCACTTGATTGTTACAACCAAAAAAAACAGTGGATTTTTTTATGTGGATACTGAACAATAGCAGGCAGTTTAAAGTCCTTTCCCTCTATTTCTCTCATAAGTCTAAATTAAACTGTTTGGTGCTTTGCTATGAGTCATGGTATTCATGTGAATGAATGCAAGTCACATTGTTGTTTAAGTGGAAGAGCCCAGTCTTGTTTCTGTCTTACAGAAAACATAAAATCATGAGCTCAGAAAGACCAAAAATGCAAGAAGATAGAGGTTTATCATAGCTGGCATCATGGCTTTGAAGTCTCGGTAGGCTTTGATACACCATTATTTAATGCATGAGTTTGACAGCACTGAGATAAAGTTTCTGATATAAATCAGTTCATCTTCTTCTCCCTGAGGCTGTTTTACTATGAAAATAGGTTAGAGGGGAAGGAAAGGGTGACTGTGCCCAGGGAAGACTGCTTTTGCCACAACTCCTCTGCTACTTCTGTCTTCATCTTCTTTCTCACAAGTGTTAGATGCAATTTAACCATTTATCTGATGGATTGTAATAAGTACCTTTATCTTCATCATCACTACCATCTTTACAGTAATAAAGGGAAATTTTTTGAAATCAAATTTCATTGCTTTTCATGTTTCTGTTTTTACTTTCCTTAAGTTAGTTGGTTGAATTTTTCAGATGTCATTATAGTGTTTGAGATGGAAATCCAAAGTAGGCTAAATCAGAAATGTCTCCCTATTTTAATTTCTGACCTATTAAGATTAAAATATGTGGTTAATTGATAGCACCCTTCTTTACAGCTTATATTGTAATGTGGTTTTTAGTAAAGTCATTTTCCTTCCTGAACTAAGCATTTTTTGCAGAGAAAGTTCATTATATTCAGGACTTAGAATTCCATTCCATATAACAGATACCTCAGTGGTGATTGCTGAAGTTCAGAAGAACTTTTGCTGAGTAGCAAATGTCGATGAAAAATGTCAATACTGTCTGTACTGGGTAACCTCTGAATGTGAGCATTATCACAAGCTTTTATGAGAAAAAATTAATCACTTGGAAGGGCAATACAGCAACTTAGAAACCACTACCACCACCAAATCAGATCCAAAGTCCATTTATTGCTGTGTTTTGTATCTGATAGGCCTGTTTCCAGTTGTTCAGAGAAAGGTCAGAGAGACCACACAATCAATTGTTTACAAAATATTCTTTCTTGGGAAAGATTTATTTCTACAACCCTTTCAATTAGAAAAAACATAAGCACTCTTTTTTTCCTCTCTTCATTTTACTACACTTTTCCTGACAGTCTTGAATATTACTGATAAATTCTGGCCTTTTCTTTTTTTTAATTATTAAAAAGCAGCCCAGTAAGAACCTAGAGGTTCTGTATGTTCTTCCCTTCAGTCTTCCTGTCATTGGCTGCACACGTAATCAAAAATCTCCTTAATGAATATATATAATATGGATTCTTCGAGTGAAAACCATAGACTGATGGTTGTCTCTCCCTTTCCCTTCCACCTTACCCACTGTAGTAAATGGGAATGACCCTGTGTGTGTATCTTACTCTTATTCTGAAACCGGAATGGACTCCTGTGTTCCTGGAGTAGTATAATTTTCCAAATTGCTTTTTAGTAATTTGTAGACTGAGTTGGTAAGTGGCATCTGAAGGAGCTGGAATATTTCCCAGCCTAGGACATATGAAGAAAAGATTGCAGCTTGGAGAGGAGTCATCCATTCTGCCCATGCTCCTCATAGGAAGCTTTTGGGGGGGGCAGCTGAGGTACCTGCCATTCCTTTTATTGCCCTCTCCAAGAGTCAGCCTGAGAGTGAGATAAAAAGAATAGTGGGTCAGTGCCACATAGCTGTAGGGGTCTGTGAGCATCTCCAGTTGTTGGCTTTGTGTAACAAATGACTTTGTTGTACAAGCCATAGAAATCCACATGGCCTTTGGGGCACCTGGAATTTTTTGCCTGTGGTCAGAAGAAGAAGAGATCTTTAGGCTTCTGCTTGTGCAGGGACACTGCCTGGATGTATAAGAAGCTGACAGCAGCAGCACTGTGAATGAAGTACAGAGTCACCACTGTGTGTTGCAGAAGGTTGAGGTGCATCAGGCTGACTAAATAGGTTAATGATATTGACAACAGCAAAGCAAGGGTTAGATATTTTGTCTCACAGAATGAAGCAAAGAACTAGAAGAGTGTATGGTTTATTATTACCTTTAAAAATATGAATAGTACATTGTTCAAATGCTGAACTTATGGATTTTGAGGGGCAAAGATCCCCTTCACAGATGACCTTCCTGAAACTTCCCTTTTGGAGATAGGATCTTCAGAAGAGCCACAGGGAAGGTATGAACTTCGAACATTTTTTGGGAATCTGCAGCTGGGGAGAGGGTAGAGAAGAGGACAGTAAACCAAATGAATTCCCCAGAACCTCTCTGATCTCCCTCCTCCACTCTTCTTTTTAATGATTAGCTTTGTGAATCTGTTTCTATAAGGATGCTTCTCTCCCCTGCTGCTTTTCTTTATATGCTTTTATGGATCTTGGTCCTTTGTAGACTAAGAGCTTTTGCCCTGAGATTATCTTTTTGTTAGGATAGGAAAGAATTAGGGAATTAAAAGTATATTGGGAAAAAAAGTTTTAAAACAAGGATTTGTTAGGTTTAAAAGCTTTTTAATAGTTGATTCATTTTCTGTAGAATCACAGATTATTAATTTTGATCTGTTTTTCATGAGGAATTAGTGAAATGCACTAAGGCGGTTTTTTCTCTAGTTTGAGTTTCAGGTGATAAAAATGCATTATCAGTGTTCTGTGATCTGTCTGTTTAGATCTCACTCTTTTCTGACAGATTCCACCTAAACACCAAAATTATGCATGTTCTTACATGTATGCATCTTACTTACATGTATGCATGTATGCAAAAAACTACTGACCTGTAGATGTGAAGAAACTGCCAGCCAATACTCATAATCTAGCACTTTGCATAAGCAAACTAATTTTAAAAATAATCATTTAATTTAGTTTTTTAAAATCACATTTGCAGTCTAATTAGACTCCAGAGAAGTCTCCAGGTTGCTAAAAATATTACTATGTGACTACATAATGAAGAATATTATGTCCATTGGAACACAGAGATGTTACAGTGATTTCTGTCAGACTCAATTTTGACAACTCTATTTTTAATCTTGCAGTTTGACATATGGCCTCTAAAGAACATATATCCTTGCATACTAAATCCTCTGCTGTGTCCCCTTTGCGAACGGAATTTTAATGCACGTCCTTGGAACAAGGAATTTATTCTTACACAGATAGATCGTTGTCAGTGCGTACAAATGAAGAAGATAAGACTTTTGAAGTGCGCTTATTTTTGTGCTTATCTCATGATTGCAGCTGAAGTGAGGGATATCTGTGGTGCCTAAAAAGTTCATGAACTAGCTTTAAATGAAAGTCTTCAACATACTAAGGATGAAGCAGAAGTAAAAGCTGTTCAAGAGGAGAATGGGATGGTCACCCAAAAGAAGAAAATTGTAGACTCTGAAAATTATTCTTTATAGGAGTTATTCTGTAGAAGGGAAACCTTAATATTATATACTTTTTGAACTTGATGAAATTTTTACATGGCTGATATAGGAGACATTTTTATGCAGCGTATCTGAGTAGGCTCAGACTTCAAGAGCAAGTTCTACAGCGTCCAAAGCTCAGGTAGTAGAGTCAAGGTGCATAAAACCCTGTGTGCAGCCCACAGAGCCTGTTGGTCTATTTATATGTGTGACAGGCCAGGGTAATTTCTGAACAATAAAACTGCTCTCATCCCTGACTGAAAATTCACCTCTCTGAGCTCTATCTGTTTAAAATTGGGCCTTTAGCCCAAACTAGTTGCCTATAGCCATGCTGAGGGTAGGAGAAGCTGTTTGCAACTGTCCCTCTGATTTCAGAAAGCATCTAGAGAAGTACTTTGTGCTGTGGTGCCTCATGCCCTGAGACAACTTGAGGTGAATCTCCTGTTTGGATGGGTGTCAGGGGTGGCTGGCTGTGCTGGCTGGAGTGATGGAGCCCCTCGGCTGCAGTCTCTCACCTTGGCCCGTTTGCAATTCAGAGGTGAGGTCTCAGTGCTCCAACCCAGAGATCTGCCGGCAGCGAGTGCAGCCCATGCTGGCAGTGCTGGCCCCTGCCCAGAGGAGATGGTTATTGACAGGTTGATTCAGAGCCGCAGTCAGAGGCAGCACTGGTGGTGTGCCCTCATCCCTTTCATACCATGGCTTGTGCTTAGAGAGGGCTTGTGTAGGACAGCTCCGCTTGCTTTACTGTTTTGTGTCAAATAATTGCTCGATTCGGTAGAACAGCTATGCCGGGAGCAGAGGCTGTGGCAGTGTCTGTGCCAGGGCATGGGCACTCTCTTCCCAGCACCATCAGTCTTGAGTCCCCCTGTGCAGGGCAGCATGGGTCTGGCAAGTCCTGCCAGCTGCAGCTGGGGCAGTCGGGGCTCTCTGGGGGAACAGGAACATCCGGTCAAGGCACAGGAGACATAAATCTGGTTGAAAAAATACAAGTATTCCAAATAAATTATTTACAAAATACCTATTAAATTAATCTAGCAAGTCACATTAAGTCGTTCCTTTCTTTTTTTTGTCTTTTACCAATATCCATCTTCCCTCCTACCACCTTCTGACTGCAGCTATATGGTGAGTTATGTATTCACCACCCCCATGAACAGCTTCCCTCCTCCCCCTCACTGTTTTCCTGAAAAGCAGAGAGATGTCATACTGTCCTTTCCTTTAGTCCTGCCTGTTACCGGCAGCATCTGACGAGCAGGGAGGACAGTGATAAACTGGTTAATTTTCACCTTTTTTTTTGCTGTGGTGCAGAGCGTGGCGGTGCTGCAGAGGCGGTGGGCTGGGGCCCGCCGGGATGCAGCACATGTGTGAATTGTGTCCCCAAGCGAACTTTAATCTGGCTGGTAAGGATACCAAAACATCAGCTTGGCTCTGCAAGTGTGGGCGTTTTTGGAGTGGGGAATATAACTGATGCTGAAGAGAGTGTTACCGTATTTTTACTGCTGATGTTACCCATCGTATCTAGACCAGAGCTCACATCTCTATGTCCAACTGCACTGCAATTATATCTTCATTTTCTGTGCAGATAGAAGAATGAAACTGTTCAGCATTTTATGCTTGGTTTGTTTCTGCTGGGTAATTTTCTTCTCCCCTTTTCAAACATTCCTTTCCCCCTTATAATTTACAATATTTTTGCATTTACTGAGAAAGAATTTCTGCTTAAGTGTAATTTAAGTTTTATCTTAAGGACCATGTTTATGAGCAGCATACATTTGCTTTGTAACTTTTCAGTGAGACTCACATTAGCGTTTCTTTGTCCCAAGGAAAATGTAAAACAAATCATATAGTTCTAGTGATACAAAAAAGGGGAAAAAAAAGGATATAGCAACACAAATGCATTATTTGGTTAACCAGCATAAATATTTAGATGTGTTAAATGACAGCTAACAACATGATGTTGAAAGATTGGACAGACCTTAAAATAGAATAGATTTTTAAAGTAATATTTTACTGATTTTACCCCACTAAATATATTCTTCCTTTAAATAAATAAAAAAAAAGGGGACAAGCCTTTGAATTTGAAACATTCTGGATATATAGTATATATTCATGGCAGGACTTTTTAATAATTAATGCAATTTACAGAAGCAAGTGGTTAATTGTCTGGCAGAAGTTCTGACTCAATTTCTTTTCTTATCAATCTACTTCTTAAATATATTAAATAATGTGTGAGGACACAAATATAGCCAAACAGTCTGCACTTCAGGACTGCTGCTGTCTGAATAACTGTGCTGCGTGCACAGTACCTTAAGAAGAATAGCCTCTTTGGCCACCCATCCAAGTCATTACAAAATCACATCTGCCATCACTTATACTGTTCCAGTGGCACATGGATATGTCTTTGGCATCTGATCAATCAATTTTCTATTCCAGACACAGTAAGCAAAAGTCATTCTGCATTAGTCTGTGCAGCTCAGTATCCATCGTCTAACCTTGCAGATATAATAATAATTACAGTAATACTAATAATAAACCCCACAAATCTCAAGCCACTGACTGCAGAAACTTTTCTTAATGAGGAAATGAGTGAATCTTTGTTGGAACATTTATTTCTTAAAACAATTTCCATCAATCTGTAATTATTTAAAACATAATAATAGCATTGTGTTCCATAACAAAGAACAGAGATACTCATAGATTGGATCAGATAGTCGAGTTCCAAAAAAGCAGATAAGACTGGAAAGCAAAAGTAATAGTGTTCAGACATCTGAAAGAAAAATACCATTACTCTTTAAATGAATGTGTTTTTCTTAAGGAATGATAATAAAGCCAATAATATTGAACTGAGAACAGTATATAATATAGTGCTTGAAAATACAATAATCTTCAGGATTCAAGAGCTTCATCTCATTTCTGAATGCATCTTCCTCTTCTTGACTTCTTTTTCTTTATTGGCTGAGTTACTTAGAGCTAAGATAATGCTGTGAAGGACTTCTGATACAAAATAGCCCTAAGTGAATGTTATGTGTTATTAATAAAAACTCAGATAACTTTCTAAAACAAGATGATCCTAAAGCATTTAACATTTAATCAGCAAAATTTATCTCATGTTCTGCTTTTTGAAAAGCATTAAGGAAAAGAAAAAAATTAATAGCTGCAGGAATGAAGGATGTATGTGAACACCTGACCTTTCATTACTACGTGCACAATGCCCAAACCTGAAAATGAAAATGCCAGTGCTGTAGAGATTATGAATAGCAGCTGTAATGATTTCTAAAGCTTTAGTAAAATGAATATGAAACTCTGAACATAAAAGATTATGGTTAATTTGTCCTATAATAAAAATATCTTTAAGATTTTCTCATCTTTAGAGATCTTTCATCCTCTTTAATATGTAACTCCCATAAATCTCTTTTGCAATTGTACAGATACCAACATTTCTTCTCTACAGTTTCTGAAATGTTCAACTGTCTTTTCTTTAACTTCCTTATTTACAATTTAAAATACAATTTTAGAGTATGTGATTTCCTTCTTTCTCAACAAGTTTACACTAGTGTTTATTTTAATTCATTGTTGTAATTATTTATTCAAAGTGTTTGGCGTTAGATAATGCATTTTTTTGAATGACTCTTTTTATTATCTCTTAAGTGCCCTACTATCTAGATTGACCAAACTTCACTATACAAAAATCTGCAGAAGCATATACCGTAGATCTTCTCTAAGTAGATCTGTCCAAAGTATGCCCCCCCTATGACAAAAATCAGAGTAATGCAGGAAACTGCTGGGAGAATAGCAGCACTAATGAAGCAATATTTGCATTATATTAATATCAGTGTATCAACTGCCTAACTTTTGTCAAGACTAGGCAGGCAAACAAGAGCTCTGCTAGAGGCAGGATTTCATTGTGGAAGACAGCAGTGTTGCTTTTCCTGGTGCCAGAAGATGCTGTGACCATCCCAGCAAGTGGATGGTTCCTTCAAATCCATGAGCAGTCACTTGCCATTCTAGCTTTGGATTGATGGTTTGTGGTAGCAGAGCTGCACATTGCTTGTTCAATCACTGGTGCAGTTTTAACCTGGGCAGCAGAGTCACATTTCTACAAAAATAGCCATTAGACATACCATGAATTTTTTGACTTCTGGGATAACTTTATGCTGCTCTGTCACTTAAAACGAAGAGAAGTAATGCAACATCAATTAAATCAAAACTTTCGCTTCTCATGGGCCATGAGAGTTGTGCCGCAGCCAGACTAGAGAAAAAAATTATTGAGTACAGCGATCATTGTTACTTTCTAACACAGTGTCAGCAAAAACAGGCATTAAAAATAAGCCATTAGAAGACAGAATTTATTTTCTCGATGAAAATTTACATTGTGTCTCTTTGGAAAAAAAAAAAGAAGCCGACAAGGCTTCATTATGTGACTATTAGAATTACACTTACTCCCTGAAACATCCTTTCCAATTGCTAGATCATATTGTTAATCTCTCTTTTACGCTGAGATAAATGAATGGAATAACACCAATTTCCAGAGTTTGGAAAGTTGCCTCATCACTTCCTACAGTCTTTAAGCTTTATTATTTTGTCTGTTTCCACACTTGAAAAAAAACCTCAAGTGAATATGTGACTGCACCAAGATGTCTAAACAACTGCTGGAAATTCAGTACAGCATAAGAAAGCTTCTCGTAATCTAATTCAGATAATGTAGAGGAACATATGGGACGTGTACAGAAAAGTACTTGAGGTGTTGTAGTCCTTTTCTTTCTCCCCAGTAAGTGAACCGTGAATTCAGTTTGACCATCCAGATGTATTTACAGAAATTTAGAAATTGTTCTAGAAAATAGAAGTGTGTTGTAATGACATTTAGCATTTTTCAAATTAAACTTTGTATCCCCATGAATACTACTGTAAGGAAATCATAATGGCTTCATTTTTGAAGATTGAAGATAAAAAATGACGGAGTAATTGGAATAGGTTTCATAACCATTGCTGGGTCTGTGGTGGCTTCATCAGAGAATTGGTTCATGCCACTGTTTCAAAGCATAATCTGTCATGTCAGCATTGGGTTGGATTTTGAGGAATGGTTAGAAATTAACATGTTGTGCAACTTGTTCTGCAGCCTTTGTGTTTCAGTACAGTCCGAGTTCCTGGATGTCCCATATAAGAATGTCAGCGCAAAGGATAAGTGCTCCCAAATTAATTGCATTGGTTTCACTTACCTGAGCAGTGCGGGCAGTGGGCAGCTGTTGTGTGCCTGTCAGATTTTGTGTATGGACAGCAGCAGAATGGGAAAACAGAATTGCACTCATGTCCTGGTTTCGTCCAGGACAGAGTTAATTTTTTTGCAGCAGGGACTCTGGCTTCTGTGAAGAAAATGGGTATAGTTTACAGTTGGGGGAACAGAAGTTGGGTCTGTCTGCCATTGTTTTTCCTTGTCCTGGGACTGATGAGCATTTTGCAGGTAAATCACCTTCTCTCTTTGTACACTTTTGTGATTGGTACTGTTGCTTTTACTATTCATTTTCTTATCTCATTGCCCTGTCCAGTAAATTGTTGTTATCTTAACCCATAATCTTTGCCTTTTGTTTTTCTAGATGGAGGCAGGGAGGGGGCAGAGGGGAAGTGAGTGCTGGTGGGATTTCGGTGAGAACACTAAATTTGGGAACAACTGAGCTCACTTAGAAACTCTGTCTGAAAGGGCTTGCAGAAAATGCCCAAGAAAATGCCATTTAAAAGTCATTGCAGTTGATGGAAACAGTGTAGTCTGACAAAAAAAGAAGAGAAATTTTCAAGGGAGTATGACTGACCTTTCCATGGTGAGACCAACCTCTTCTGTAAATATTTTTCTTTGATAGTATTGAATAATAGCTCCACATTTCTAAAGATGTGTCATCAACAGAGATCTTGAGGGTGGCTTATATTACATTTTGTTCATTACACTTTGAAAATTAACTTTTCCTCAGAGCTTTTGAGACTTTCGCAGTTAATGATAGGAAGACTAGCACTGAAACATTGGCCTGGATGAGTGACCTGAGAGACCAATATTATCCCATTTTATCTGTCTTTGATCCTTTAAAACTAATGTGCAGAAAGTCTAATTAGAAGAGGACAGCTGAACAATTAATTAATAGGGGAGTAAGCACTACATTTTTCTCCTTGGCTGTATGGCATCTTCACGCAGCATGAAGTAATTGATGCTGTGATAGTGCAGCAATGGCTTGCTCACGGTTGACTTGCTGAAATCCATCAGATATACACACATGCTCATCTGGCTCTTGTGGGTTTTTTTATGCTGGCCAAAATGAGCAAATACTAATTCTGTTGGATCAGACAACTCCAGTATTAGTACCTCTTAATACATCCTCTATTCCATCTTAGAGTTTAACCCCAAGTGCTCTCAGGGGCTGAAGGAGACTGTCATAGATTTGTGCAAGTAGAAAAATGGTTGTCTAAGGAACATGCCTCAGTCAATGTTGAGTTCTCTGCATATTGCTGATATTAAAAAGTGCACTCAAAAATTGACTGAAGGCCAGTGTAGTAAGGAGCAGGTAACATTACTCATCAGTTAGATAGCAGTGTAATTCTGCTATTGCTATTCAAGTAACTTTACTCTTGTACACTCTTGTACAGCACATACAAGTATTAACTTTGACCAACACTTTGGTAACTCAAAAGTAATACAAAGTAATAGCCTTAACTACAAAGGTAACAGCCTTAAAGTTGAGAATATAAGCAACTGGACAACTTTGAGTATTTGCTTAGAGAAGGGTTATGTTGACGAGGTAAATACAGGTCTTCATAAAGCACTGAAATTCCAAGAACAGAAGCTTTATAGGGCTCACCTTGTCACAGTGCTAATAAAGGAGAAAATGGACTGAATTTGGTACATGTGAAAGCTTGACAGATGGACAGCCTTAGAGAATGGGAGGCTTTTTTATTCTCAAAGCCTTTATTTGCAGAGATATCTGAGATGGCATCTCCTGCATGAAAGCCCACCAGTGTGCCATGGCCCTGATCTGAAGGGACCACTTCTTTCAGAGGAAGCAAGCGTAATTCAGCCTGCAGACACATTCTGCCCTCGACCCCTTGTGGAGACGACCAACAAAGGTTCCAATTAGTGTGAGCTGCAGACTGTGACAGTTTTAAAGACTGACTTTCACACTATGCTGGGCCTTTAAAATAAAGAACATTTATACAAAACACAATTTGCTTTGACAGAAATTTTCAGTACGCTATTATTGAAGTTATTTATGTTGTAATCAGAGCATGTTTTCACTCATCTGTGTTTCTGCTGCTGTTTTAAGCATCCATTACTTGCATAGTTTTTAGGGCTCAGACATTCCAACAGGAAACTTGTGAATTTCCCAGGTTATTTTGCAGATTGCTTCTGCTGCTGCAAGCCCTCACATACTTGATGGCAAACTTAAATTTTAAGGACCTTATAAAGCAGCAGGCTATGCAAATTAAACTGCAGGGTTCATGAGTTCACAAGTTGAATTTTCTTGGATGTCAAGAGTATTTCACTCCATTGACAGGAAGGCTAAGGACAGCTAATACCATTAACATCAGTAGACAGAGCAGCCACAGCTTTTCAAATGTGATTGCATTCTTTCTGCCTTCTGATACCAAGGATTTCAACCCATCCTATCTCCAAAAATAAGACCTGAACTCCATGATCTTTGTGTTCTGTGCCCTGTCATCCCCAGAAAAAAAAAAAAAGTAGTCCAAGCTGATGCTCCCTTTCATCTCTTAAGTTGTTCTTTATGTGTCTGAACCCAAAGCTTGGCACTCTGGCCTCATGTACCCATCTTCTCTATCTATGTGCCATGCACTCTTACCCCTCCTCCTCAAAGTGGGACCCCAGATCTCACTTCTGTGGTGGCCTACCTTATTTTATGAGCCTCTTGCTATACTTCATGCCTGCTGCACTCCTACATCTGGCTTCTGAGGTGGAGTTGGGGAAGTAACACCATGTGTAGCATACCCTGCCTTACCTGCATAGCGTGATGTTAGGAATTCCCATCTCTACCTGTGTACAGAATCTTCAGAGACTCTACAGAGGTCAGTGAAGCCAACTGGACAGGCAGAGACTGAAATCCCACTGACACTCTTCAAGCAGTTTGTTGTGCCAGGTATTGGCAACCTCTTGAGAAAGGATAATTTTCTGTGTTCCCCTGAAAATTGTCTGGAAAACATCTTCCTCCTAGGCTCGGAGAGGTCTGATGCCTCACCTGCTGCTAAAACAGTGATTATCCATGGGTAGATGTAATCAAGAGGCCAAAAGTGATTTGCCTACAGTAGCATGGCTTCCAGCATGGTGTGATCTGTTGTACTTGCTAGTTTGTGTGTGTGTGTGCTGTGTGAAATCAGCTGAGAATGAGGAAACTCTGGGTTAAGATGGGTCTACTCTGTGCCATGAAGGTCCTACCAGAAGATGTCCCCAGCCCTGGAAATAAATCTACATGGATCTCTAGAGAAAACTGTTCTTTTCCACAGGAACTGCTATTCATGATAGAAGCCTGGAGAAGTGAAATTTAGAGCTTCCCTAGGTAAAGATAAATGATGTAGAACAGGTTTGATGTAAACATGTATATACAGCTCAAATCAAAATGATACTTAGTTGGAACTAGATGATTTTAAGGTCCCTTCAAACCCAAACTTTTCTATTGTTCTGTGATTCATTCTATGAAGTAATTAGAAATTTACTACAATAGAGTGACTTTGCAAAATCTTTGTTCTGCATTAATCTTCATAATATTGAAAGACATTCAAACATTGAATGATTTTTCTCTAGCCTAGATTCTAGAATTTGAAGATAATTTCCACTTTCCATAGCTCTGAATAGGGCATTTGAGGTAACCTGTTACATTTTGTCGTTAGTTTTTGACCCACTGATTTCCGTTTCCTTACTTCAAAAATGTAACGTGAAACATACTGCAGATCATGGCATCAAACTCCACAATTGCAGAATTCAGACCTTTCTCATTAATAGTGAGAACCAAGGTGAAACAGATGATCCTAAAATAGCAGAGAACAAAGCATTTCAAAACAAGATTTTCAGAATTTGATGTCTATTGTAAGTGAAACAGAGCATAATTATAGTTAAGAGAAAGATCTTTCTGAATTGCATTCCCTGTATATCATATTATTATTTATTCCATGTCAATTCTTAATTTGTTCATCTTCAGTGGGAGAGAAATGGAGTACTCCTCTTGTATGTAAAACTCCTAAAAGCTTTTAAATTAGGGTAACCAATAATTTTTCATTCTCCCTTCTTAAGAGCAATATATGCATACTTTCTCTTTATTCGTATGCTATATTTGCTGTAGGATGCATACAAAGAACAGACCCACTTACTGCATTTGTCTCAGACACTGGGATTGCCCCATGTCCTTTGCCCTTCCTCTCTTCCAGCTCACAAGAAGCAGAAGAGAGACAGTGATTTCCGTTCTCGAGTTCACAGATAAAGTCAATGGCTGGCATCGTAGCTGAATGTGAACACCTCATGTAGCTCCAGATGAATGATACTTAGTAATACAACTTTAACCTTTATAATACAACATAATTTGATTCTCAAACCATCTATATTCTCTCCTTGTTACAGCCTAGGTAGCTGTAAGGAGTAGAGAGAATGGACAAATATAATCACCGTGCGGGACACAGAGAAGGACAGAGAGATGAATCACAGATTCCCATCAGCGTTTTCAGATTTTAACCTTCTCACCATGTGATTGTAATGTGAGGAAATGAAAAAAACATGGTGATATTTTATTGTGGTGTTGGTGTTAGCTGGTCAGGGGGCAGAGCACCCAAAAAGTCCTCAACTTGTTGTCCAAGGTTGGAGTTGCAGATTTTTGGTCTTGAGTGACTCTAAAAGAGTAGATAGATTTAAGACAGAAATAAATAGGCAATTGTTAAGTGAGTATGAAAGGTAACAAAATAACTATAATATATATATTTTTTTTAAAAAGATTCAGTCACATTTTAGAGGAGAAAAAACATTTCAGGAGGAAAGTAAGACTGCAACTGAGTTTTTTTAGCCTTTACCACTACGTTTCAGAAGTTGTTTAGAAGGAATAGCTCATATTCAAATATGGTGACATACCTAGTATATGTAATCTAAACTGGCTATGTGTTCTGCTGTCACATGGACATGCCTATGTCCACATACATTTAAGCTACAAAACTCGCAGATCACACGGTCAGTGATTCCATTGTTTTTCCATTATTGTGACATTTACAGTATGTGGTACAATTGACAGTCTCCAGTGCTGTGCAAGGTTTATCATATAGATTTATAGGATCTGCTAACCATACTGGAAGTAGAAAAGATGTGCTGTTCTGTGTAGTTTTGTCATCATTACTTGAGAAAGTTTTAAAACGAGCAGGGGAGTCGTGACTTATTTCTGCAGATCAAAAAACTGCTAATTAAATATCTATTTCTTCCGTAACTGTGGTGTGTTTTGCCTGTAGCATGAGTTTTAAGAAAATGTTTACCCTGTTGATGAGGGGTCTGTATGTAGTGCCTGACACCAACTTTATGTATGTGTAACACTCGTGTCCAGATACTCCAAAGTGCCTTATAGCCTCAAATGTTGAATGAATGGTCCAGAGTCTAGCATCCTTCCAATGCAAGTGATTATCCTGTAGGGAAGTCTTGTCCACAAAATACATTCTTTTGACCTTTCATTAAAAAGAAAAGCATTTGTTAGTCTAGAATGAATCTTGCTTACACTGGCACCTGGACAGGTTTAATCTAAGAATAATGAAGAGCTGAAAAACATTTTCAGGAGAAACCGATTTTCTTTTTTTAGGGCAACTCTCTAATGTTTGGTTTTTTAAGCTATAAGTTCTAAACTCTTCAAGAAAAACAGTGGAGAATAATAAAGAATAATTGTGGGTATTTCCAAAACTTTAGCTTGCAGACCTAAAAATTGAACTATAAATTTTCAGAATTATGAACACTGTATATGAAGCCTGTTTCATGACTGAATAAATAATGTCTAGAATTTAACTTTGGACATGTTTTATTGAAATGAAAAATAATTGTGGGAAATTCCTGAAAGTAGTTATAATTATATCTGAAGGGGACAAAATTATGCTGTTTTGCGGCAGAACATATAATTTTCACCACATATAGCTCCTCATTAATTTTTTTTAACTTTCTAAATTAATTTTATTTCTGTTGTTCCAGGGCCAGACAGGCAGCCAAAACCATCAATCTCTCCTTTTGAAAAGTCTACCTATAATGCTTTAGTGTAATGATACAAATTTCTAATAAGACAAGTAAATTAAAGCTTAACAAATTTTTTCTTTAGGCAGGGGATATTTGGTCAGACCTTGTCCCTTGCATGACTGATGGCTTTGACAAAAGTAGAATTTGCTATCCCTATTGGTATTCAGTGATGTGTTGGCTTCATCAAGTATAGCCTGGCTTTCCAGACCTGTTTCTGACTGGGCCTTCTGTTGCTCCATTTTCTTTGCTTTTTGGCTTTTTTTTTATCAGAGATGTGAGTATGAATATAGGGTGACACTGTGTAATACCAATACAGTGTGATTTCTTTTAGTTAGTTCTGCTGAACAGGTCAGACGTGCCAAATCAGTTTCATGTCAGTTAGCCAGGCAATAAGTCACATAGCCAATTTGTGTTTGAAAACAGTAGAACCAGCAGAAATTCAATTCCATCTCAACAAAATGGCAACTGACTTTTTCTTAGCTAATATTGCCCTCAGGAGCCATCTGACCAACAAGGTACTTCAAAAGATAGTGACTTGGATTGGCTTTTCTTCCTTCTTCCACTTTACTTTTCCCCACTTATCAACTACCCCCAATCACCCACCAGTAGTCAAAATATACATGTGCCATTTGTCTAGATCTCTTGATCATATCAAGATTCCTAATAATTTCTTCTCTTTATTCTATAAATCTGTTGGGTTTTTTTTAGAGCTGCTCATATGTTTTCCATTTACTATTTTCATCCTAAAGAGGAGCTTTTTAAATTGAAAGCAACACCTTTCTTTAGCAGTCTTGGAAAAGTGTAAAAATTCTAATGGGGTTATTCAGCAAAATTCATCTTTTTCCATCTGTTTTAAAAGGTGAGCTAGAGAAAAAATTGGGACTGAATTTTGTCTGCATTTTTGTTTTGAAAAAAATACTGCTGTCTTCAAATAGATTTGGCTTTAGGTGTACAAGAGCTAGATGGTATAAAAAGTGACTTGGATTTGTAAATTAGGTGAAAGAAATTTGTAGTCTGTAGATACTGAACTAATATGATTATATCAAAGGTTATTTCATTCTTGTTAGAGACAACCATTATTGCAACATGAAGGTCTCTGATGAAGCAAAAAGTTTGTAGCACAGACTGTGAAGTTAAGTCAATTTGATTTTCTAAATTGGAAGAAACTTATTTCTTAATATCCATTGTTATTCTGGTCTATTATTAACCTCTGTAATTCTCTGCTATGTCATTGTAATAAACATTGCCATATTACTGCAGTTTTTTCCATTAAAAAGAAAAGCTGGTTATCTGTAGTGAATAAAAGTATGAATCTTTACTTGACTTTACTTTTTTTCTTTTTATAGAAGCTGCAAAGAATCAATCCTCCTTACTGTTGTTCAACCTTACCCTGTAAGTATTGTCAGTGTTTTCTGAGTTTCCTAGCAACATACCACCTTCTTTTTCTGCCTATATTCTGTCTGTATCTCTACCTTATCTGTGCAATAAAAAAAAAAAATAAGTGCAATAAGGGCTGTATCTCTTAAAGGTGATGTTTAAGACAGTGTCACTGTGTCCTGCACTCAAAGGCTGCATTAAGGAGTTAAGAGTTAAATAACAATAGAGTCTTTAAACTCATACCAGGGAGTAGGATGCCGAGTTCTACTTAAATTTCTGATTTGTTGCGGCTTCTGTGTTTTTCTTATTCTTCCTTGGTCCCACAGAGTTATGCTGCTGTAACAAACCAGCTGTACCCTGTGTGAGGGAGGGCTCTGTCTGCATCTCCAGTGCAGAACTTAAGGAGGTGAGGGGAGAGGAGACAGACAGACAGATTGTGTCAGATTGGCTTGAAGGGACTGGGACAAACTACAGCCCACTTTGGAGCTGGTTTATGTGACACACCTCTGTGGTTTGTGGGAGTGGATTCGTGACCTGTCAGCTCAAACCCATCTTACATGAGAACAGGAGAGAAGCCAAGCCAGGGGAGGAAACACATATATCTCTTGCCATACATGCACAGCCATGTCTATGTTGTGGGCTGCTGAGGGACTTCAGTCATGCAGCAGGAGATTCAGATTCAGCAGATCCATTCAGCTCCCTGTTAGCTAGCCTGATAAACAGTAGTTTTTATTAGCAAGGAATAATTGCATCCTTTTCACCCAAGAATAAGAGATGGTTTTAGCATGAAGATGTGAAAACAAATTTATCTGATGAAGCTGCCAAAATGTACATCTTGGTAATGCAACTTGGCCAGTGCTGTGTGCCCTTGTACTAGTCATTAGCCTTTCTGGTTAGTTTTGAGGTGGCGATGTAGTTCTGCTTGTCCTGTAGCCTTTCTAGAGGCCAGTCTGCACTGCAACTAATTAATGGGGAAAAAACATACATTCCACAGCAAAACCAGGTACGGACTGCCACCCTGACAGTAAGGCCACTGTCAGGAAGGTGAGCTGGGATCTGGTCAGCATCAGCCACCTTAATTGAAAATGGTCTGATTAACTGCCTTTAAAGCTTGCTGGTTTACAGTCAGTGGTTTCAATTGCAGTGAACATATATAATATGGGGGAAAATAAATCCTCACCCACTTTTCTTTTTTATGAAAAAAAAAAAAAAGGAAAGGGTGTTTCAGCCATTGACAGACTTTATTCTTTTCTTCAAACGTCAGGTGAAGAACAGGCATATGCTTTAGTGCAGCTATAGGTAGTCCTTAAAAGTGGACAGTAAAGTGTAGTGTTACATGTCTGAGGTGCTGTGACCTGTTATCACTACACTGCTGGTCTGAGAGGAAGTCTATATGTACTGAATGTAAGGGAAGCTAAAACCCAAATAAACTGTGCAGTCTATGTTCAATGGAAGACCTTATAGCACAGTTACAGTCCTACTCCAGCCTTTAACCTGAAGAAAAAGGAAAGTCATGACTGGTATCTTCACTAAGGGCAAGTCCTGCCTAACCAACCTAGGGGCTTTCTGTGATGGAGTGACTACATCAGTGGACAAGGGAAGGGCTACATATAATCTATCTAGATTGCTGTAAAGCCTTTTACATGGTCCCACACAATTTCCTTCTCTAAAAATTGGTGAGAAATTTGATGCGTGGACTGTTAAGTGGATAAGGAGTTGGTTGGATGGCAACATCCAGAGGGTAGTGGTCGGTCTCAGTGGACATTGGTGAAAAAGTGGTGTTCCTCAGGGGTCCGTACTGGGACCAATAATATCTTTATTAGTGACACAGACAAAGTGCATCCTCAGCAGATTTGCAGATGACACCAAGCTGAGTGGTGCAGCTGACACTCCTGAAGAACGGGATGCCATCCAGAGGGACCTGGACAAGCTTGAGAAGTGGGCCCACGGGAATCTCCTGAGGTTTAACAAGACTGAGTGCAAGATGCTGCACCTTGGTCAGGGCAATTTCTGATATCATCCTGGGCGATGAATGCATCAAGAGCAGCCCTGCCAAGAAGGACTTTGAGGTGCTGGTGGATGAGAGGCTGGATGTGAGCTGGATGTGCTTGTAGCCCAGAAAGCCAAACATATCCCGGCTTTATCAAAAGCAGCATGGCAAGCAGGGTGAGGGAGGTGATTCTGCTGTGCTCCTCTCTGGTGAGACCCCACCTGGAGTATGGTATCCAGTTCTGGGGTCCCCAGCACCCCAGCACCAAAATCATAGAATCATAGAATCATAGAATCATAGAATCATAGAATCATAGAATAGATTGGGTTGGAAAAGACCTCCAAGA